>CM060976.1:206059404-207309404 GCA_030765065.1 Deroplatys truncata
TTGTGATATCCTCTTCTTGCTCCATTAGAATTGCAGAACTGGGAAATCGTGAAAGAGAAAGAGAGAGAGAGAGAGAGAGAAATAGAATAGCTAAACAGTATATCTCCTTAAATGTAACGCTTCCGAAATATTCTCTATTGTTCAAAAATGGTGGTCACATTTGAAGCACTGCATTTAAGTGGCCGTCTTTTGTTTATAATGAATTCGTGAAAAGAGTAAATAGGTATAATATCAGGGATAGAAAATTGATCTACTTTTTAAACAATTTAACATTCTCTTCCTGGACAGATATGGTATATGTTACTTTGTTAGGTAGATAACTGAAATCATTCTGGTGATTTACAGAAATAGTAAACAGAATCATACCACTTTCTCTACCCAGTAGCTGTTATACTATGCAATGAGTGCTTGACTACATGCAAGACTCAGAACAATTTGCTGTTTATATCACAAGACGGCCTTTGTCTTTCAGCTCATGGAGGAAGAAAGAGGGAGAACATGGAGAATCCTTCTTCTTATTCCTCTTCTTCCTATATATCTTGTTCATACCCTCTTTTAATAGCTCTTTCTATAATTCTCTTTCCTCTTGGTTTGTAATTCATTAAGTAATGTGATAATATTTCATTTGCCTTTTTTGTTTTGTTTTATCATTCAGGTTATATATTCATAATTCTTCCCTTATTTCATTTCGTTTATGGACGTTTTTCTATATGCTGCAATATCCCTTAGGTAAATTTTTTTTTGGTTACAATTTAAATATTTTCATTATTGTACAGTTGGCGACAATAGCATAGAAACTTAAACATACAATAGCGAATACGTATTTCGAAGAGAGGCTAACGCTAGTTAAAACTTTAAAATAAATTGCAACTTTTTAATGAATTTAATATTTTTATTTTCTCTACCATGTACCTAGTAGGCAGAGGAGGACTGCATTCTACCACAAAATTCGATACCGAGATTTCGCCAAAATACATGTTTTGAGGCTCCCTGAGTATAAAAAGCACTTTTAGAAAATGGTCGTGTTTGTGATCAGCATAACTCAAAAACGAAAAGTCAGATAAACCCCAAACTTGATACTTACTCTGCATTCACCATACATCCTACATCGTCACGCGTCCACAGATGCGTTAGAGCTATGCAAATGTACCTCTGCTTCTGTGACGGGCAGATGGCAGCTTTGCCATGTGTCCACAAATGTCCCCCGTAAGGGGGAGAACCGACCCCTTCAGCTACCGTGGTGCGGGCGCTGCGGACCTAACATTGACGTTACTAGAGGTACGCTGGGCCAAATGTCCGAGCCCCACCAGTAGGGGTGTCGTTTGGATTGGGTTGGACTCGCGGGGCAGTGGTTTCCGATACCCATGGGAGATTGGGGACGTCTGGGCGGTTTTCCGTCCAGGCGGGGTTGTAAGACGCCTATCCTTAGCATTACACACATGTTTGTCACCATTTAAAGGTGTACATTAGCCAACCAGAAGAAAGGAAGGAAACGCAGCGCGGAAGAATACATGTCAGCGGGGTAAAGTTATAAGAAACAGCCTCTTGCCCCCCCTTTGTACCTACATGAAATGTGTAATGAATCCGTTTCTGCAAATGTTTATCTCGATTATTTAGAGAAAAATAACGGTTTTGTCGGCTTCATTTGTAGAAGAGATATATCAGGTGTTTTCATTTTAAAATCGAACATAATGCTGAGGATTTCAATAGCGTTCAGCGTTTGCTGATTTTTGGAATTAGTTCATAGTTACCCGATTTTCCGCACGCATGTGTCAGTTGTCACCTGAGCCATGTCCGGGTTGTAATCCCCGAGAGACCGAAATAGGGCAGTTCGATGCTGTGGCATGGCAAACTGTCATAGAATTTTACCTCCCAGCTCGGTGACACGTATGGAAGAGAGAGAGAGAGAGAGAGAGAGAGAGAGAGAGCCCTCGTGAAACAGTGTAACCAGAAAGCAGTGATACCAACTTACCTCTTTTATGGCTAAATCTAGACTTTTTCAAGACACGGCCACTAGTTTGCGAGAAAAAAAAGTCACTAAAGTCATATCCAGTTATTTTACATAATGATTGAGTGATGCTGTCATTTCTAGCTATTTTCAGTTCTCATTATAATCATTAAAATCAAAGAGAACTTGATTATATAGCTCATTGAAAACTGGATCTATCGGGTAAAAAATATAAGCCACAATCTCTCACTTCCAAATTTCCACAAATTGGTGTCTGCGCAGAGGCGTGAAGACAGTGAGGTTCTGAGTAAAGAATCTATACTGAATTGAAACCTATAGGAAATCGCAAGCTACAAATTAGAATTTGTATAGATGAATGTTTACATGTGGCATGTCACGTGAAATGTGTATGGCAGTAAGCGCTCGCCAACTTTCTTTTCTCAACTATTCATGAGCATTTTGTGATGAAAAGGCAGAAAATTATATTCCTGCATGAAAGAAATTCCTTTGACAAGCCTGGAAATTCCTTGTCATTTCTGTCATGAATATAAAACCTGATTTGTGATCTTATAATGACTACTTATAAGCTGCTCCGTACCGGTGTTTCTGACAGTCACTTTTAGCCTCTTTTCTCACCAAGAGAATGGACCTAGTCTTTGTTCTCTGTCCTCTGTAACCATTACAAGCAGGAATCTGTGCCCACAACCCTGATCTCACAAGCATGAAAGCTGTATCTACTACTCTCACTCTTGTTTCCTGCCCAGAATCCTCTGGAATCTTCTCTTATGTATAGTTTGAGGACGACAAAGGGCAGCGAAGAACAACAAATTGCCTCCAAAACTTTCATGCGGAAACGTAAGATCTCCTGGCCCCATTGTCGACCTAATTGTTGAGAGACAGCAAGGGGGCCAAAGGAACACTTTGCACCTAATGCGACAATATTTTATCACTTACCTTTTTACCTTTAAGGGCTTCTCTACTCTTCAGCAGTTGCCCTGTATTCCCATTCACCATTCTTCCTGATTGAACAAGCCATCCTCCTCCAGGCACTGATCATTCATCATTCTATGAATCTAGATTGCTCTTGGACTACCTCGCTTTCTTCTTCCACGAGGTGACCATTCTAAAAAGGTCTTAGGTCACCTATCATCACCCATTCTTTTCACATATCCATACCATTGAAGACCCCGTCTTTCAATTCTCCACCACTGTTTATTCCATATCCATCATCTGTCTCATCTCTTCATTTATCCTTCTTTCCATCCTTGATACTCTAGCACTACATCGTATTCGTCCATTTCCACTGCCAAGATCTTAGGTTTTTGTCCCTATACCAAAGTCCACGCCTCGGCACATAGGTTATTATAATTTCCACCACAGTCCTCAAGATTCTCTTCTTTGTACAAATCGACATGGCTCTACTCCACAAACCCACATTCAATATCTTTATAGCTCTTCGTGTTTGTTCTAGCCGATTGTCTACATCCGCTTTACAGCTACCTACTTCATCAATTAGCAATCCCAAATATTTAAACTTTTTAACAGCTTTAATAACTCCTTGAGGTAGTGAAATGTCCCGTCCACTTCCTCCTACTGCCAGGTATTCCGTTTTATCCATATTTACTCGTAACTCTCCTGCTTCTAAATTATCCAAAAGTTCCCTCATTATGTATTTCACATCCTTACGACTCTGAGACATCACCACCTGGTCATCATAACATTTTATCATATTATGTAAAAAGCGAGAGGTTACAATTTATCTGACGAAACTTGTAACCTTTAGTGGGATTTATAAACTATTTCATGAGTAAATTAATGCAACAGATTACCTACATTATAATTACTTTCTTACTTGTGTTTTTAAAATCAAATCACCATTTTGTCAGCTGTTGGAACACGGCATACAAAATGGATGAACAATCAAATGTTATCGAATACTAACCAAAGCTACCAACAGTGGAAGTAGGTAATCTAAAAATAAGCTAAAATCAGAACACAATAGACACATGTTTTGTCAAGAATATAATTTATTTGAAAATTGACACTATTTGAATGTGCTTGATTAGAAACACAATTGGATGACGTAGCCTAGTAATCTTTGCACACTGATATTATTGCGGCTCAGTAAAGAGCTGATTAAATCGCATCCTTACAAGCATAATATGTTTACTCTGTGTTCACCGTTAGATTGATCCGCGTCAAAACAAACCCAGGTGACCAGTGCACCGCTATAATGTATCCTTCCGCCATTCGCACTAGAAATACTGTTACATTTTCAGACCATGTGGCCAGTACAAGCGGCACGTAGTGCAAAAAAGAACAGTCTTTATTTCGACAACAGAAACGGTGACTAGTATATTCTGTTAAGGGTTAAAGATGATAAGATTGACACTTGCAAAAAAATAAACTTTGCACATATAATAATAGTTAATTCTAAAATAAATGAGCGAAAAATAAAGTAACAGGTATGCGATAACTTAATTTATTCGCTCTCTGGAAGCGGCACTTTCTTAACTGTTGGCGGCTCATTTTAAAAAAGAAATTGTGCAGTGTTACGCGAATTGCATTCTTCTCAAATCACTACATTCTTGCATCGCGTATTTCATATGCTTTTTTTTTCCCGGGTGTAACCACTTTTGCCGTTTCAGATTTTTCTGCACAAGCACTGTTTATACTTGTACTCGAAACACCTGAACGTAGAAGTTAATTTCACAATTTCTTTCGCGGAAGGTGTTGGATATTTCTCACATAACTTATAATAAAGATTCAACATTGTTTTTTCACCGCTAGTCAATGGTTTGCGTGGCTAATGCTTTCATAATTCGACAAAACACAGGAGCAAATTCACCGTCCTCCATGATACTAAACACAACTGCTGGTTTCTGGCTGTAAACAATATTCTGCGCCTACCCCGATGGCAGGTGACTCATACGAATTGCATCATGGGACTTGTAGCTGTATTTTACGGTATAAATCAGCGTTAAATAAAACCTTAGGTATTTGTATAGAATATTATATTATTTATAGATAAATTCATTATAAAATTCAGATTATTAGCATGGGACTACTTTCCTGCGCGCATTGCTACCGTGTTGCACCACGGTGCACTGACCGCATGGGTTTGTTTTGCCGCGGATCAACCTAAGAGTGAATACAGCGTAGATAAACGACCGTGATTGGTCAATATCGAATACGCGGCGTATGGATGGAACAGTCCGGGTTATTGGTAATCTGATGGTTCATATCCATCAAGAATGCACAGAAATCCTAAAAAGGTATAGCGACTTCCCCTTTTTCTCTAAATGTATAGCCGCCACTGTCGATGCAGTTTTTTTCCCGCTTGCAATATATCGAGGTCGATCATATTAACCAGGCTAACCAACATTATTGCCAATCATACCACTAAAAAGAAACTTTACCGTTATTATTTGATGACTCACTTATTCGTCTTTCAGCATGAGCAATACACATTAATTCTAATCGGGGTTCATTAAACACATTATAATGCAGAACATCTGATCAGAAACCGCGCCCCTACCATATCAAAAGTTAATAGCTTCAGAATGACCCAGTGTGGCTCTCTGACATATTTTACCGCACAATCTAATTATCAAACCTAATTTTTGTTACTTTAAAGATTTTATAACATCTTTCGGTAAAAAAATCAGCTTATCTGTGGTAGTATGAGAGCTTCAGAATTTGGAACTTGAGATGTATTTATTTTTATTATTTAGAGGATAAGTACAAAATTAAATAAACAATAATGATACAAATTAACAAAGACACAACAAACCGAATAACAATGTGTTTGATTTGGTTATTTCATAGCTTCATTTATTGTATCAGTGGGGAAAAAAATCCCAAATGTCGTAAACTTATGAGCTACCTACCCTTAATCTGAACTGTTACATATGCAGTAACCCCGGACGTGCAGCGGTTCACGAGTTGTTTCATGCTTACAGACGAACAAACAGCTCTGCAGTGAACTACTAAAAATAACTAGCAATATATCAGAATTGATACAATTATAAACCTTATCACAAAAACTATTTTTTATTCTTGATATAGCTAAGGACAGTGTATCCATTCATCAAAGTTCATATTTTTTTGGAATTGATTGTTCTTCCACACAAGCCGTGTGTTGGACAAGGTTGGAAAGGTAGAATCAGTTGACTGAAAAATTCAATGCCATAGTCGGGATTTGAACCACAGATCTTTCGGTCTCCGACCGGTTCCTCTAACCACTGAGCTACCATGGCAACATGCCGGCACGACATTAAATTCTCCAGCTGGTTCGCATTTTGGAGATCTCAAATGGTATTCTTTAGTATATAATTCTTTAAGTACTTAAGTACTTACAACATTGTGTCATCTCAATACCATTTTTGGATGTTTTTTTATGACTTTTAAGTAATTCTGTACTCCTTTTGAGGCAATATTTTATATAACATGCTGTGAATGCTAAAGTGATTGTAGTGTAAATTATTATTATTGTATGTATAGGATTTTAGATGTTTGTTAGCCATAAGTATTGTTAGGAAATAAGTTTACACGGCCTCACTGAAACTGACAATAGAAATGGGTAACAATAAACCGAGGGGGTGAGTTGTTTATCACTAAGAGACAAACAAATGACGTCAGGGTAGCGTGCCTTTTTTTAGAAATGGAGGGAATGTCTTCCCTAGAGTATATATGTTAGTAGCAGTGATTGGCTGACAAAACAGACGCTAAAGTGGTCGCGATTTGGTAACCAATAGCACCTCTATTATAATGTTTAGGCAATTCGGGGTGAAGGAGTATATATTCTCGAGCCATAAGCAAGTATCACGCAGTTCGGAAGAATCATTCACGAGGTACACGTCGCGCAGTTTTGAAGAGTCTCTCACGAGGTGCACGTCGCATAGTTACAAAAATGTGAAGTACGCGAAGTAATTGGTGCACGACACGCAGTTTTGAAAAATCATTCACGAGGTGCGCGTCACAGTGTTAGTTACAAAAAATGTGAAGTACGCGAAGTAATTGGCGTGCGGCAACTAAAACGACTGTAGTTACATTCGGAATTATCACAGTTTTAGTCAGGCGTGTATAAAAATTAAATATGTGAATTATTAATTAAGTGTGACGGCAATAAAAGTGTAGAAAAATTATTTTATCAGTGTTATCTTTTAGTAAAATATCCTTTCCGTTTACACGCCCTGCTTAGAGACACTTGCTCGACTGAGTTATAATAGCTAGCCGGAGGACAAAAGAAATATAATAAAGTAATAGGTGCTCAGTAAATAAGATAACACGAGCCAGAGAACTGCGACACTTTCTGTTTGATGATTATAACATCAGATCCCTGATGATAAACGAATCGACCAGTTCGTATGGTAAATGTAGTGAATCTGCCTCTGCTGGAAATCCCTGATGTGAACCTTTTAGCAGAAAAATTAAAGTTTTTTCTCACTCACCACCTAACTTTATCATTTCTTAAGCCGCTATGGCTGCATAAATACACGATATGCTAAAAAAGTGCAGATAAACGTAGCATTCTTTCTTATCTCACTAGAATACTCCTGCCATGATATTTTAAGACATAGTGGATAAGTGAAGATACGAAACAACTTTAACATACATTTTGTTTGGCTTCGTTATGTTCCAAGGTGTCAAACCAAGAGATCAATTCGAAAGTTTTGCTGTTTCCCACCAGAGAAGCCCTACAAGTGGATGCAATAATCGATTATGTACTGTGTTCTTCTTTTGCGTTGTTTTCAAACTTCCTTAAAGCACCAGATAACTCAGCAGGAGAAAGGTTTTAGAAACATCACCTTTGCCTGTCAACTCTCATTTATAGCTGAACACATGACTATGTCACGGTGTTAATTATGGTTTTCTCTATCGTTTGCCTGTGTAGATAGAGGAAGCATTCTATTCCACCTAAAAATTCGGCTCATCGGGGATGCACCTTCTGAGGTCCCCCTTAAGAAGAAAAAGAAAGGAATTTTAGAAAAAAATCATAACTAGAAACAGAAAAATAATATGAATACTTAAAATTTCCTTTTTAAGTTCAGGGCCTTTCAAAAATAAAGCACGAAGGCTTTCACAAAATTTCCCCTCCCCAAACTACCCCTTGTGTGGGAAAAATTATGTTTTATTTCCTCAAAAACGGCTGTAATTGTTTTAATAAAATACTGCACGTTTGAGATGCTGACATACATAAAAAAGGAAACATTTTTAGAGTTAAAGGAATGAATACAGGCTGAGTTTTAAGTCCACCGACAAACTTCAGGAGGTGATTCCTGACTGGAAATGGAGCAAAAACGTTCATATCATCTTGTACCTGGAGATGCACAGTTTTCTCGGTAGATGGCACTGAAGCCAGATTGTAGGTGGTAGAGGTTTACAAAGAGGAGTAATGTCTTGTCGTCATGTCGCAGAATGATGTCGAAAGTTTGCGGCCGGTATAGAAAACGTCACCGACGAGGATCGCAGTGGCCGACATCAACAGTTATGAACACTTTCTCTCATAACTTGCAGTGTACTTTTTGATGTTGCAGATAGTCTCTCATAACCCGCAGTGGAATTGTGCATAACCTGCAGTGTGATTTAAGCAACGTAGAAGTACAACGGTCCGATACTCATTCCAGGAACAAGCCGAGATGGTGCTTGTGTATGGCCAAGCAGGTGAAAACGGTCGAGAGGCAGCATGGATGTACCGAGCCACATACCTGACAGACAGCACCAACCACATCACACATTTGGAGTCATTTTTCGACGTTTTTGTGAGCATGGGTCCTTTAAGATAGACGATCGTTCAGGGTGGCTGCGTACTGTGCGTACACCACATGTAGAGGAACATTTCTCCATAATATTGAGAACAACCCTGATAAAAGCTCCAGGAAATTGGCCCGCCAACATGGTGTAAGCCCAAGGAAGTTATCATGACAACCGCTATTGTGCTTATCACTTCCAACGTGTGCAAGGATTATCACCGGCGGATTTTCCTCCACGGAAAATATTCTGTCGCTGGTTTGTGCAACAGCCATCACCATTATGGGATTTCTGTCTTCAGTCCTCTTCATCGATGAAGTGACTTTTGGTAGAGAGGGCATCATTAACCTGCATAATCATCAACTGTGGGCCACAGAAAATCCACACGGAATGGTTGAAACGTTTCTTCAGCAGTGGTCCAGCATCAATGTTTAGGCAGGGATTATTGGCCACCGCATACTTGAACCAGCTCTTCTACAACGCCTGAACGGAGAAACGTGTCTGGACTTCCTGAAAAACACTCTGCCTCTACTGCTTGAGAATGTGCGTTTGGGAATATGACAAGCAATGTGGCTGCAGCACGGTTGAGCGCCAGCCCACTTCCGCATTAATGTTCATCGACACTTTAACGTCTTCTCCAGACGTTGCATAGGATGTGGAGACCCTGTTGCATGGCCTGCTCGATCACCGGACTTAAACCCCTTGGATTTTTACTTGTGGGGCATATGAAAAAACATTGTGTACGATGAGCCTGTTCCTGATGTTCAGACCCTCCAACAGCGTGTCCACGTAGCCTGTGAGGATATTCGGGCACAGCCCGTAACATTCGAACGAATGAGGCAATCCATAATGCGACGTGTGAACGCGTGCATTGCATCTCATGGAGGCCACTTTGAACATCTGTTGTGGCATGGGTGGGATTCAGGCCATGTATGTACTGCCAGGGTTCTTTATTTGATGTCGTTCTTCAGTGGAAACATGTTCGTACACAAGGTGATATGAATTTTTGTGCTCCATTTCCAGTAGGAATCACTCCGTGAAGTTTTCGGTGGTCTTCAAACTCATCCTGTATTGAACAATTTTTTGTATTCCATTAATGGATTTATGTGCAATTAGAGCTGAAAAGCATTTCTGACGTAAAATAAAACTACTGACAGTGTCAGAAAATGTTAAGCATAGTTAGTGATACTTGTATTTTTCTTACTTTCTCTACCACCTATGCTGTAGAAATAGGAAATACCTGAACCCAAGAAATATACTTTTTAGAAAAGGGATACGCGTGTGTGTGTTTGTGTTGCACAGCATAACTCATAAATTAAAAGTAGGATAAGTATCAAATTTTATATTTCAGTTCAGCATCTTCTAAGGATACGACAGGAAAATTTACAACAAAAGCCCAAACTACTTTGACATGGAAAAAGTCATTAATTACTTTCTCTACTACGTATAGTAAGTAGGGGAAGTATTGCAATCCACCCAAAAATTCAATACCGAGATTTCACCAGAAATATATGTTTTGAGGCCCCCTAAATCCAAAAAAAGCATTTTTGGAAACATGTCCGTGTGTGTGTGTGTCTGTCTCTGTGTCTGTGTGTGTGTGTGTGTGTGTGTGTGTGTGTGTGTGTGTCTGTGAACAGCATAACTTAGAAACGAACAGTCGGATAAACACCAAACTTGGTATTTAGGTTCAGTATCTTCCAGAGATGCGACACGAAGTTTTCAAGAAAATCCCCCCACCCCAGACTACCCTTTGCATGGAACATTTTTCGAAAATTTTAATTTTCTCAAAAATAGCTCTTAACGATTTTGATTAAAATATCATATGTTTAAGGTATTTTATGACAAATAAAGTGTATATCTCGAATTTTCTGGAATGTCTCCCAAAGAATTCTTCATTGTGAACGACTTTTGCACAATTGGTAAACCATAAGAGATGGACAAAATTTTACTACACAAAAAATGTAGATCGCGTTAAAATACACAATTTAGTGATATACATTTTTTGTGAGTGAACCATTTTCGAGGTATTGTTTGTTATTCCCTTAACTTTTCCAATACTTATACTTTTTCTCAAATTTGTCATTCATTTTTTTTGTCCTGATAATGAAAAGAGAATGGAATATTCCACATAGCAACCAGCTTAAAGCCTACCAATTCCCCTTGCATCTACAAGAAAATTAGCAATAAGATTAATATCTCGATATCTCGATTAACATGAAGCATACAGAGAATAAGCGTTTGTAAAAATAGTTTGTACAAGAGTAGAGAAAGTCATGTGAGTGTAACACATCAGATTTTTTTTTGTTTATTTTCTCAAAAGCTGTTCTTAACGATTTTGATTGAAATGCCATATGTTTGAGGTATCAGCACGCAAATAAAAATACATATCTTGAAATTCTCTGTGAATATTCATTATTTTGAGTGAATTTTGTATAATTTTGTATACTTCTTAAGCCATAAGAGACAACTTAATGCACAAAAATATAGCTCGTTAAAACACACAATTTACGTCAAATCTTTGGCAGTGTTAACAATTTCCGTAATATTAGTTGTTATTTTACATTTTTGAGTGTCCTATAACTAATTTGTATACTTCGTAAACTATAAGAGAGTGACAAAAGCTTAATGCATAAAAACATAGAACTCGTTTATATGCCATTTACCTCAAATTTTGGTGGTATTAATAATTTCCGAGATATTCGTTATTGTTGTGAATTTTACAATGCTTTATCACAACTTGTAAGTGACTGGTCACCATTCTTTTGTTTTTCGTGATGTGCAAAGAATATTGAATTTCAAAGCTACCATATAGAGAACCGCTTTTTAAAGTGGTTACTATTTATCATGATGTGAGTATACTATTAAACGCAGGGGTACAGACACGTCTCTCTGCTTTCCATTCCTTGTAAGTTTAAATTTTACATCAGCAGATCACAACCCTGAGATGTTACTGCAGAGATACATTCTGGAAGCTGTTACCTCGCACCTGGCTGATTGGAACACTTCCAATACCGCAAAATGGCCTGTTTCGGTAATGTTGGACTTCCAGAACACGACCGTGTCAAGGTAATCTAATACCAGGGGCATTTCCTTGTGTCATTACTTGGTAATTCTATGTTAGGGTCACCACTAACGTTAACAACAAAAACTATCCCGTATTCTGGATCGTTAGGTCAGTGCACCAAGGCCCTCACGCCAACCACTGTGGTCGTCCATTTTTGCGTGACCGTCTTACCTTACTACTTCATTCTTTTGTGTTTTAACTAAACTATAGTCGAAATACAAGTTCTCTTTTACCCTTTTACACTTTCTAAAGAAGCGACATAAGCTTAATGGTAACAACAAATTAGGTCTCTGCAGATTTCGCTGTCGTAACATTAATCTTCAATTTTGGTAACAGCAACAACGGCTACTTATAACTCTGGGTTGCTCACTATACAATTTATGTGCTACAATCTACAAAATCAATTCACTTCTGAAATGAAGATATAATGACTTATTTCCGACATTTGAACTTTTCATATTGCATGCTGACCGTTGAATTTTAAAGATTTTTAATTCGCAAAAACCATGCCAAAGTGATTAGCAAAATAAAAATCTGATGCGTTACACTCACATGACTTTCTCTACTCTTATACAAACTATTTTTACAAACTCTTATTCTCCATCTATTTCATATTAATCGAGATAAACATTTGCTGAAACGATCTTTTGACATACAAAGAGAATTACATTTTACACATAGCGACCAGTTCTAAAAATATTTGACTATCGCTTAAGGCGTACTATGTTCCCCTTGTTTTGTATTTACAAGGGCAATATAGAAATACAGTAGCCTTTAAGCATAGACATATCTCTTAATAGCTGGTTGCTAGGTGCAGCACCATTTTCTTTGCCACAGATTAATACTCTTTGCATGTCCAAGACAAAAAAAAATGAATAACGAATTCCCATTTGAAAAAATAAGTATTGAAAAATTTAAGGGAATAACAAGCAATATCTCGAAAATGGTTGACTCAAAAAAAAATGTATGACATAAATTGTGTATTTTAACGCGATCTACATTTTTTGTGTAGTAAAATTTTGTCTATCTCTTATGTTTACCAGTTATGCAAAAGTCGTTCACAATGAAGAATACTTTTGGAGACATTCCCAGAAAATTCAAGATATACATTTTATTTGTCATGAAATTATCTTAAGCGTATGGTATTTTAATCAAACTCGTTAGTGGCTTTTTTGAGAAAAGCAAAATTTTCGAAAAATGTTCCATGTAAAGGGTAATCTGGGGTGGGGGGATTTTCTTAAAAACCTTCGTGTCGCATTTGTGGAAGATACTGAACCTAAATATCAAGTTTGGTATTTATCCTACTGCTCGTTTCTGAGTTATACTGTTCACAGGCACACAGACAGACACACACACACACACACGGACATGTTTCCAAAAATGCTTATTTTGGATTCAGGGGGTCCCAAAACATGTATTTCCGGTGAAATCTCGGTATCGAATTTTTGGGTGGAATACAATACTTACCCTACTTACTGTACGTAGTGGAGAAGGTAATAAAAACGTTGCCTTAGGATTCTAACATAAAGTTAACAAAAACTTAAATTTTGCCGAAGTTTATTTAGAAAATGAATTGATAACAATGTCTAATAAAATTAAATGTCTTGAAATCTGGGTTGATGGTAACCTTGACCCGTGAATCCACATTGATATACTATGTAAAAAAATTATCCCAAACATGTTTTGCATTATATACCCAACTTAAAATGGCATACTTTGCCTATTTCCATAGTCATTTATCATATGGTATAATATTTTGGGGAAAGTCCAGTTATAAAAATAAAATCTTTATAATACAAAAAAGGGCATTCAGAATATTGTTAAACCTTTGCAGAAAAACAAGCTGCAAACCTTACTTCATACTGTTAAATATCTTGACTGTCCCTTCGCTATACATTTTTGAAACTTTAGTAACAATGTATAAGTAGAAAAATAATTTTAACACAAATGCTGCTATTCATGACTATAATACAAGACGTAAATCTAAACTGCACCTTACAGGTCATAAAAGAACCCTATATTAAAAGAAGTTTATATTATAATAGCATTAAATTGTTTAATAAACTTACCACATATTTAACAATAGTCTTTAAAAATATTTGAAAAAATTCCTAATACCGGGTTGTTTTTATTCAGTGGAAGAATATCTAGAAATGAATTAGCTTATAAACTTTGTTATGGAATGTACTATGTTTATACATTCCAAAATTTAGTTTAGGTATCTACTCATGTAATAAATTAGGATTTCTGTATTTGTGTAATACATATAATTAGAGCTGCTCTTTTTGTGCTAATAATTGTATTGTTGACGAAGCCAATATTTCTGTATTGAATTCAAACGGTGAATAAAATTTGAATTTGAAACTCTTGCTGTTACCTGTGATACCGTAATTATTGACGGGAAGATATAAATACGTAATTAAATAAATAAATGACAGTAAGGTACAAACATAATTGCAGTATATTAAATCAACGTATAATGCAATAAACCTAAGTTGAAAGATTTATCCGGAGAAAAAGATCCTTAGCGAGTTATGTTAAGGAAATGCCTTAACATAAACGTTCTTGGAATGCAGTTAGGCTTTAATTCAGTACGTTTGCAAATTCACGTAGACAGGAATTCTGTAAATTAGAAACGGAATGAAATTCTGAGATTCGGGGAGGTACCGCATAACAATGCAAAAGACGCATACGTAGGATTGTAAGATTGGGCCGCTTGTAATTGAACATTGGTAGCGGTAGCGATAGGTAGGCGAAGCTTAGGGCATGCATTCTAAATCACAGACACATTCGTGCACACAGTCGTGCATACATTCGTGACATATTCGCGTCTCTCCTGGGATTCTTGACTCTCGTGTGTAATTTCTAAGTTGTGTGCGCGCATGGTGTATGAGGAAGATTTATCGGCTACTGAGAGGGATCTTTCCAAGTAACATATCAGTGATTTACGGCAACTGACGCTTCGCTTAGTTATTGTCATGGAAGTAATTAATTCGCAAATACAATAGTCGGCGACTCTTCTCAAACTGAACATCTCAGTCACATTAAAATTTATCAGCTAACTAAACTGGTGTTATCCTTTCAAAATACACTCGCGCATATCCAGAGATAAAGAACTCATAGCTATACCACTAAAGCAGCTGGCGCACGAGACAAAGCAGAACGAGATGGCATCATAGAACTCATCACGCTGCTATGGATACTATTACCTCTCACAATCCCCCAAAGTTTTCTACTACTCAAAATCTTTAGTGAAAGTAATTAATAAAATAAAGTTTGAGATAAAATTAGACATTGATGGAATTATACATTGAACACCAAACTGATATTCATTCCTTATAAACTGTTTACTTTAACGTTTACTTGAAAACAAAATCCTGAGTTTACGGCTAAACAATTATTCGGAAAATTTCAGTCTGCCCACATGGTCCAAATTTCTACCTCTGGTGTGAAACAAGAAGTACAACAAATCTAAAAAGTGTTCCAACTACTTCAGAATTCTGGAAAGACGCTTTTGGCAGCAGATCTCTGTAGTTTTTAATTACAGCGCAGTTTATTTGTAACTTCTTGGCCAAGTCTCCAATTGCATCATATTCTTTTATTTGCACTTAGACACATGTTGCAATGAAGGAAACATATGTAAAGTGTTTACAGACATCTTTGTGGCGAGAGGTCGGTTGCCAAATTCAAACTCGTACTTTTTTTTCTTAACCTTCAAGAGAGTTGGCAGTACTGGCTATTCATTCAAACACCCGTCCCATTGTATCCCAGCACGTAACCTTTAAGATCGGTTAGAAGAGAATTTATTTTGTTGGTTGAATTATTGCTTTATTGCAAAGGCTAGATATGTGTTTCGTGCCTTCGTCCTTACACGGTTTTAGTCAAAGCAGCAGTGGAAGTTCAATTTAGAACTTCTATGATTTCATATATCATTCTTGTACAGTCTTGGGCACAAATTATTGCTGACACCCAAGATCGCAACAGCGATTTTTCCTGTGTAAAGTCACCACAAATGTCTTACACTTCTCGAAAACCTTTGTAAGAGGCTATAAACGCAAACTTTCAACAAGCCACGTGTCTGTCGCTTCTTTCTTATAAGCTATAAATGCGAATGCCTCTTTGTTGCACTCAAAATTATCCTCATAAATCTGTCTGGTTAGGAAAAAAATGGTAATTTTTAAAACTTCTTCCAAGTGCCATATCGTTTGAACCTTTTCTAAATGTTGCAGCAATTATACCAGCACAACCTCATGCCTATTTATCTCAGGAAATAAAAGCTAACCATGGAACAAATATTAAAACATCTATGTGTTACTTTCACATGACTTTCTCCACCCACTCTCCTAAAAATTATTCTTAGAAAAGCTCGAGACAATCGTTTGCAGTAATGGTGTCATTGCACGTCTCGTTGTAGCCCGTATAAGAGGCCCAGTAGGCCGAAGCGATAGTCACGATCTTTAACAAGCGGGAATACAGAAAATCAAAACGATAGTCAAATGTTTAACAGCGGGTCGCTGTATGTAACCCTTGACATTTCATACTGTTTCCACGACATCGCGAGAAACAACTGAATAGCGACAGGACTTTAAAAATGACGAAGCACTGAAACATTCAAACCATAATAACATGCTCGGAAGTAGCTCATGCCCCCCCAAAAAACCGTTATTTGAAATATCCTCTGTATTTTAAAGAAATCTTCTTTTTGTGTAGTGAATTTTTGTCCCCATTTCACGATTTATCCATTATAAAAAAATTCTGATGTGTTACACTCACATGACCTTCTCTACTCTTGTACAAACTATTTTTACAAACGCTTGTTCTCCATCTACTTCAAGTTCGCGATAAACATTTGCAGAGTCTATCTTATTGCTAATTTTCTTATAGATGTAAGGGGAATATATATTTACAAGGGCAATATAGAAATACAATAGCCTTTAAGCATAGACATTACTCTTAATAGCTGGTTGCTATGTGCAGCACCATTCTCTTGGCCACAGATTAATACTCTTTGCATATCCAAGACAAAAAATGAATAACGAATTCCCATTTGAGAAAATAAGTATTGAAAAATTTAAGGGAATAACAAGCAATATCTCGAAAATGGTTCACTCAACAAAAAAATGTATTTGGTATAAATTGTGTATTTTAACGCGATCTACATTTTTTGTGTAGTAAAATTTTGTCTATCTCTTATGGTTTACCAGTTTTGCAAAAGTCGCTCACAATGAAGAATACTTTTGGAGACATTTCCAGAAAATTCAAGATATACATTTTATTTGCCATGAAAATATTTTAAACATGCGATATTTTAATCAAATTAATTATTTTAATTAAAATTTTCAAAAAATGTTCCATGTAAAGGGTAATCTGGGGTGGGGGAATTTTCTTGAAAACCTTCGTGTCGCATCTCTGGAAGATAATGAACCTAAATACCAAGTTTGGTATTAATGCGACTGTTCGTTTCTGAGTTATGCTGTTCACAGACAGACAGACACACACAGATAGACACGCACACAGACACACACGGACATATTTCCATAAATGCTTTTTTTGGATTCAGGCGATCTCAAAACATGTATTTCCGGTGAAATCTCGGTATCGAATTTTTGGGTGGAATACAATACTTCCCCTCCTTACTCTACGTAGTAGAGAAAGTAATTATACAAAATTTCTTCATAACGAAGAGGACTTAACTGGCTACTCCCATAAAATTCAACATACATATTTTATTTGTCGTGCAAAATATCTTAATCAAAATCATTAGAGCCATTTTTGAGAAAATAAAAAATGTCAAAAATGTTTCCATGTTAACGGTAGCTTGAAGTTGGTGAATTTTCTTGAAAATCTTCGTGTCACGTCTTTGGAAGACACTGAACTTAAATATACACACAAATAGACACCAAGTGCGAGCATCTTTATCTCAAAACGTCTATTTTGGATTCAGGAGGCTTCAATTCTCTTCACCTCCGGTGAAATCTCACTATCGAATTCTTGGATGGAATGCAATACCTCTTCTACCTACTAGGTACGTGGTAGAGAAATAAAAAAGAGAATTAACTTGTTGACTGAGATGGGATGTAAATAAGGTGAGTGTATACGTACTGTCTCAACCAAAGAGTACTCGTACACACTGAGAAACTAACCTTTACATGCGCGCACTGTACTGAACAAAATGGCATTACCGCACAATCCAGTAGGCCTCACATCAGACACCTAGGGACACTAACTATAGATACTGTTCAAGATATTGTTTACATATGACACGTCATAAACAGGTTTCACAATCGGAGACTGGCATGACGGATTTAATGTTGACACATGAAGCATAGTAAAAAATCTGATGTGTTACACTCACATGACTTTCTCTACTCTTGTACAACCTATTTTTACAAACGATTATTCTCCATATGCTTCATGTTAATCGAGATATCGAGATGTTAATCTTATTGCTAATTTTCTTGTAGATGCAAGGGGAATTTCTAGGCTTTAAGCGTTTAAGAGCTGGTTGCTATGTGGAGTATTCCATTCTCTTTGTATTACCAGGACAAAAAAAATCTGATGTGTTACACTCACATGACTTTCTCTACTCTTGTACAATCTATTTTTACTAACGCCTATTCTCCATATGCTTCATATTAATCGAGATATCGTCAATCGAGATGTCAATCTTATTTGTAATTTTCTTGTAGATGCAAGGGGAATATGGTAGCTTTTAAGCGATAGTCAAATATTTTATCGCTGGTTGCTATGTGGCGCATTCCATTCTCTTTGCATGTCCAGGACATAAAAAAATGAATAACGAATTTGAGAAAAAGTAAAAGTATTGGAAAATTTAAGGAAATAATAAGCAATATCTCGAAAACGGTTCACTCAACAAAAAATATGTATATGATATATGTTGTGTATTTTAACGCGATCTACATTTTTTGTGTAGTAAAATTTTGTCTATCTCTTATGGTTTACCAGTTATGCAAAAGTCGTTCATAATGAAGAATACTTTTGGAGACATTCCCAGAAATTTCGAGATATACATTTCATTTCTCATGACATTATCTTAAACATATGATATTTTCATCAAAATCGTTAGAGCCATTTTTGAGAAAATTAAAATTTTCGAAAAATGTTCCATGTAAAGGGTAGTCTGGGGTGGGGGGATTTTCTTGAAAATCTTCGAGTCGCATCTCTGGAAGATACTGAACGTAAATACCAAGTTTGGTGTTTATCAGACCGTTCGTTTTTGAGTTATGCTGTTCACAGACACACACACACACACACACACAGACACACAGACACACACACACACAGACACACAGACACACACATACAGACACACACACGGACATGTTTCCAAAAATGCTTTTTTTGGATTCAGGAGGACTCAAAACATGTATTTCCGGTGAAATCTCGGTATCGAATTTTTGGGTGGAATGCAATACTTCCCCTACTTACTATACGTAGTAGAGAAAGTAAAATGAATAACAAATTTGAGAAAAAGTATAAGTATTGGAAAATTTAAGGAAATAACAAGCAATCTCTCGAAAATGGTTCACTCAACAACAAAAATGTATATGACATAAATTGTGTATTTTAACACGATCTACATTTTTTGTGTAGTAAAGTTTTGTCTATCTCTTATTACTTTCTCTTTGCTTTGGAAAGCATTTTTGGAAACATGTCCGTGTGTGTGTCTGTGTGTGTGTGTGTGTGTGTGTGTGTGTGTGTGTGTGTGTGTGTGTGTGTGTGTGTGTGTGTGTCTGTGAACAGCATAACTCAAAAACAAACAGTCGGATAAGCACCAAACTTGGTATTTAGGTTCAGTATCTTCCAGAGATGCGACACGAAGGCCTTCAAGAAAATCCCCCCACCCCAGACTACCCTTTACATGGAAGATTTTTCGAAAATTTTAATTTTCTCAAAAATGGGTCTAACGATTTTGATGAAAATATCATATGTTTAAGATAATGTCATGAGAAATGAAATGTATATCTCGAATTTTCTGGGAATGTCTCCAAAAGTATTCTTCATTGTGAATGACTTTTGCATAACTGGTAAACCATAAGAGATAGACAAAATTTTACTACACAAAAAATGTAGATCGCGTTAAAATACACAACTTATGTCATATACATTTCTTTTGTTGAGTGAACCGTTTTCGAGATATTACTTGTTATTTCCTTAAATTTTCCAATACTTATACTTTTTCTCAAATTCGTTATTCATTTTTTTATGTCCTGGACATGCAAAGAGAATGGAATTCGCCACATAGCAACCAGCGTTAAAATATTTGACTATCGCTTAAAAGCTACCATATATTACCAATAAAATTGACATCTCGATATCTCGATTAACATGAAGCATATGGAGAATAAGCGTTTGTAAAATTAGATTGTACAGGAGTAGAGAAAGTCATGTGAGTGTAACACATCAGATTTTTTTTCTTTAATATGTAAAGAGTATTAATCTATGGCAAAGGGAATGGTGCTGCACCTAGCAACCAGCTATTAAAAGATACGTATGTGCATAAAGGCTACTGTATTTTTATATTGCCCTTATAAATATATATTCCCCTTACATCTACAAGAAAATTAGCAATAAGATAGAGTCTGCAAATGTTTATCTCGATTAACATGAAGTAGATGGAGAATAAGCGTTTGTAAAAATACTTTGTACAAGAGTAGAGAAAGTCATGTGAGTGTAACACATCAGATTTTTTTTACCAGTTATGCATAAGTCGTTCACAATGAAGAACTTTTGGAGACATTCCCAGAAAATTCGAGATATACATTTGATTTGTCATGAAAATATCTTAAACATATGATATTTTAATCAAAATCGTTAGAGCCATTTTTGAGAAAATTAAAATTTTCGAAAAATGTTCCATGTAAAGGGTAGTCTGGGGTGGGGGGATTTTCTTGAAAACCTTCGTGTCGCATCCTTGGAAGATACTGAACCTAAATACCAAGTTTGGTGTTTATCCGACTGTTCGTTTCTGAGTTATGCTGTTCACACACACACACACACACACACACACACACACACACACACACACACACACACACACACACACAGCCACACACACGGACATGTTTCCAAAAATGCTTTTTTTGGATTCAGGGGGACTCAAAACATATATTTCCGGTGAAATCTCGGTATCGAATTTTTGGGTGGAATACAATACTTCCCCTACTTACTATACGTAGTAGAGAAAGTAAAAAACTTCTGCAACCCCTTTTTCCTATCCTCAGAATGCTTATTTTGATACTGTGTTTCTACTCTACAATTTTCTGCACACTTCTTTTTCCGCATCGTGTATATTAGTAGAGATAGGGGATACCTTTTGTAATATTCTTTGATTCATAAAGTCACTTCCCAACCTAATACGCTCGTAAACAACTTTTTGTTAATATTTCATGGAACGGCTTTTACAGTACGAGCTGTTGAAATAACGGTAAAACAAACAGCTTTTGAGAAGTTCAAGTGTAGGATGCTCCACACACGTTGATGTGGTAATTATTGACAGGGAAGAAAAAGATAATTAGATAATGTCATGTAAGGAAGACATTAGTAACAGGCGAGTATACAACACATTAGCTTAAATACTCTTGGAATGCAATTAGGGTTTAGACCGTACGTTTGAAAAGTCACGTAGCGGGAATTCTGTAAATTAGAAAAAGTGAAAGGTACGGCTTAGCAACAAGGTAAGAGACGCATATGTAGGATTTTAAGATTGGACTGCGCGAGAAGTAACGTTGGTAGGGGTAATGATAGTGGGCGGAGCTTAAGTTTAGAAAAGGGCGTGCATTCTAATCAGAGACACATTCATATCCGTGCACAGATTCGCAACTTTCCTGAGATTCTTGACTCTCGTGTGTAATTTTTAAGTTGTGTACTCACATGAACGCGCCTGCGATAGAAACATTTAGCGGCTATTGAAAGGGATCTTTCCGAACAACATTTCTGCGCCTTGCAGCAATTAACGCTTCGCTTAATCATTGTTATTAAAGTAATTAATCCATAAATTCAACCGTCAACGACTCTTCTCAAAGTGAACATTTTAGTCAACATTAAAATTTATCAGTGAACTAAACTGGTGCTATCCTTTCAAAATACACTCATGCATGCCCTGAGATAAAGAACTCATTGTTATACCAGTAGAGCAGCTGGTGCACCAGACAACGCAGAACGAGCTACGAGATAATGAAATAAAACTCATCAACAGAGCATCAATAATTTGAAGCAGGGCGCGGCAACAAAGTTCTCTTCAACGTTCATCTGTTTTCTAGGAGAACAGTTAGGGCATAACTATGAAGGGAACAACATAAGGTACTAGTGGATTTGTTTCGTATTTGTGCTTTAGTTCGTTAAATTACAGTAACTAAAATACTGTCCATATTTTATTACCTTTGTCCGCTTCTATTTGCTGAAATACAACTCACGTGGCTAGGGTAGTGCTCGCGCAGAACACGCAATTTTAACAAAGGCCATTAGGATAAGATTATGATAATGGTCCTGAAAAACACGAAATGTCTACGCTAGAGAAAGAGGCAGCAGCGTGAAATGAAAACCGGAGGAGTAGAGAGGGATGCTTCCTTTTGTGCCCGTGCTGTAATAACTGTCAGCTCGGGGTATGTATACTTCCCTGGGGAATGTTTTGCAGGCCCATACAAAGCTGAATATGTCCTACAATCTCTTGTGTGTGTCTCTTTTAAGACCCACTTCGATAATGAACAGAGAAGTCAACCAAGCAATGGTCTGTTTTGTATACCACGATATAATAATAATAGTAGTAGTAGTAATAATAATAATAATAATAATAATAATAATAAAAATCTGACGTGTTACACTCACATGACTTTCTCTACTCTTGTACAAACTGTTTTTACAAACGCTTATTCTCCATATGCTTCATGTTAATCGAGATGTTCAATCTTATTGCTAATTTTCTTGTAGATAATTGGTAGGCTTTAAGCGATAGTCAAATATTTTAAGCGGTGGTTGCTATGTCGAGTATTCCATTCTCTTTGCATTACCAGGACAAAAAAAATTAATAACGAATTCCCATTTGAGAAAAAGTATAAGTATTGGAAAATTTAAGGGAATAACAAGCAATATCTCGAAAATGGTTCACTCAACAACAACAACAAAAATGTATGACATAAATTGTGTATTTTAACGCGATCTTCATTTTTTGTGTAGTAAAATTTTGTCTATCTCTTATGGTTTACCAGTTATGCAAAAGTCATTCACAATGAAGAATACTATTGGAGATATTCCCAGAAAATTCGAGATATACATTTCATTTGTCATGAAAATATCGTAAACATATGATATTTTAATCAAAGTCGTTAGAGCATTTTTGAGAAAATTAAAATTTTCGAAAAATGTTCCATGTAAAGGGTAATCTGGGATGGGGATATTTTCTTTAAAACCTTCGTGTCGCATCTCTGGAAGATACTGAACCTAAATACAAAGTTTGGTGTTTATCCGACTGTTCGTTTCTGAGTTATGCTGTTCACAGACACACACACGGACATGTTTCCAAAAATGCTTTTTTTGGATTCAGGGGGCCTCAAAACATGTATTTCCGGTGAAATCTCGGTATCGAATTTTTGTGTGGAAGTTCCCCTACTTACTATACGTAGTAGAGAAAGTAAAAACTCTCAGAGATGACGATCCTGGAGGGATTTAATCTGCAGACTCTTGTTCATAGTCGATGCCTTAACCATCTGGGTTTACCCGTGTCGGTGTAAATACATTTTGAGGTCCCCCGAAATGTGTGTGTGAGGGTGCGCGCGCGCAGGTGCGTGTGTTAGAATAGCACAACTGGATGCCGTATAAATACCAAACCAAACAGAAGTGCGTCCATTCACTAATGCTACACTAAAGTAAAGAATATAATAGAAAAGAACCTCCCCCCAAAAAGCAATTACACTTCGAAGCGATAACAAAAACGATAAAACTAGCAGGACGAATCGCTATGATTACTCCAAATTCAAAGCATTTCTATTCCAGAATGGGAATTTGATACACGAGTGAAACAGTGTAGCGCGGGGGTTCTCAAACCATGGTACGCGTACCACTGATGTCACTTAAGCTACTTCCGGTGCAGATGGTGAGTCAGAAGTGTTATTATAAATGCTTACTTTGACCCTTGTACCAAAAATCATACATTTCCCTATTAAAATTTGTTTACTGGTACATATATCTAATATCGTGCGCTGAACTTAGAATGATACGTCACTGGAAAAGTTTGAGAGTAAATCAAAAGTTGAGTGAGGCTCTATTTTAAGAATAAAATGTAACAATTTGTATAAATAATAAACGTTCTTATCAAATAAAGCAATCCACGTTCAAATAGTTCTGGCGCTTAAAAACAAATCAACATTGCAACAACGCAAACCGCAGAAATGCCTGCCTTCAAACCTAAGAGAAGCTACAGAAGATCCACAACAATAAAATCACAAAATAAATTGTAAGGATTGGCAAATAAAAATGTTATCAAGAGATGGAACAAATATTAATCACATTAGAAAAATCTTATGTGTTACATTCACATAACTTTCTTCACCCTCAATTGCTTATTAGTGGTGTATAAATTATTCTCACGATAGCTTATTTTTCTGCCTAAGCAGAAGACAAACCTTTGCAGAAATAGCTACATTTCAGATTTTGTTATAGATACAAAGGTAACAGCGATATTCAAATGTTTAAGAACTGGACGCTGTATGCTGGCCTTAAAATTCCATACTGTTTCCACACAATCGCGAGAAACAACTGAATGTAGGCAGAACTTTAAAAGTATGACAAAAGTATTGAACAATGCGAACCATTAATAACGGATATCTTAGAAATGGCTTATGCCAAAAAAAGTTATTTGAAGTAAACTGTGTGTTTTTAAGAGATCTACATTTTTTGTGCAGTACGTTTTCGTCTATCGCTCAAGTTAGACAAGATTTTACAAAATTCCTTCCGAATTAAGAGGACTTTACAGGCTATTTCCAGAAATTTCAAGATAAACATTTTATTTGTCATGTAAATATCTTTAATGTTTGGTATTTTAATCAAAATCGTTAGCCATTTTTGATAAAATAACAAGTTTCGAAAAGTGCTGCATATAAAGGGTAGTTAGGGTGGGGTGGATTTCCATTAGCGGTACCAGCCAGACTCTAGCTCCAGAGGTCGTGGATTCAAACCCAACGAAGGTGATGGATTTTTTCGAGCGTAAAAATCCTTAGCATGGCTTCCTTCAGAAGGGAAGTAAAGCCGGTGGTCCCGTGTCGTAGATTTACGGCACGTAAAAGAACCTCAAGCCTAATAAAGAGGCCTCTGAGCAGCATTTTAGATCTTTCACGCGTGATATAGAATGGGATGCTAAGAACCATAGCAGTTAAAGAGCGTCTATAAATAAAACTTTTGGGGGGGGGATTTTCTTGAAAATCTTCGTGTCGCATCTTTGGAAGATAGTGAACTTGAATAACAATAAAAGTGCTATTATTGAAAACACTAAGCAGAACAATCATGCATCGATTGTCATCTGGAAATTAGCATAAAATAAAAGTGAAGTGCTAAAGGAAACGTAATAAAATTCGTATCGTAGGTAAATGGTAGAGAAAATTAAAACGTAATATTTGCTAAACAAAACCACTTCTGGTAAATTAATGAGGAGTAGATAGTAAAACTAACTTTTATGGGAGTGATTTGTAGAACAGATGTGAAAGATGTGTGAATTAACTTATAAGCTAATCACGGCAAATAACTGATTTGTAAGTATCCGGGTCACGACTGATATTGGAGCCAATGTTTTACAACTTGACCTACCATATTCTCCCAACACGAATACCAACTCATTGATCGTTTGAAATAAGCACTGACCTGCGTTAACCAAGAGCAAAATGTCGAGGTTCCAGTTCAAACGCCCCAGGAAAGGTAAAGCACAAATGTCGATGTTGTGAAGAGGTAAAAACAAGAAAAATGAATAGATGGTTTCCGACGAAGCATAACTAATAACCGCGAGAAAAGTTCAGGGACAGGTGAAGGAAGAGATTGTGGAATGGAAAATTCCCGGCAAAAAGATTCCGCTGTAAACCTATATCTGAGCGTGCTGGGTCTGTAATAAGATAATAGCGAATACTTTGAGAAACATAAGCTGTGCTCGGGCTTCTAGACAGGTAATTGGTTTGTAACCGACGTTTCGAAGGTATTCATCATCTTCGTCTTCAGGATAAACTGAAATGCAGCAAATATCGACATACAGGCTTTTTTAAAAGTAAAGTAGAACAACAATAAAACTAAAATTAACTCACTTTTTAAAACTGCTTGGATACATCAAGTACAATATTTTGAAAGGAATATTAAAGAACAAACAAACAAAATATGCAGACTCTATTCTAAGGAGGTGAAGGCATCGACATTTTAAAATGGTTAACGTATTATTTTCTTCTGAAATGTATTTATTTTCTATAGATGCATGCAACATTTCATTTGAACTGTTTAATTCTTGAGTAGTGTGTCCGATTGTGTATGAAGAAAGCCAATAAAACAAATCAAGAATTAAACTGTTACGATGGCAACCAAACCGCTTGTATGAAACAAATGAAATTTTTCATGCGATTAAAGAAATAATAACTACCTTTCAGCAGCAGAAAAAACAACAACAACAAAAAACAGATTACCTTTCAAAAATACCGATAACGTCACATCAAGTAGAATGATAGCTGAAAATTGTTTATTTTTTAAAAGATATTTTTCTCAGAAAATAAAATTTGACGTGTCTCAGAATTTTTTAACAATTAATGGTATGCCTTACTTATGAAAAAATCTGATCTGTTACACTCACATGACTTTCTCTACTCTTGTACAAACTATTTTTACAAACGCTTATTCTCTATATGCTTCATGTTAATCGAGATATCGAGATGTTAATCTTATTGCTAATTTTCTTGTAGATAATTGGTAGGCTTTAAGTGATAGTCAAATATTTTAAGAGCTGGTTGCTATGAGCAGTATTCCATTCTCTTTGCATTACCAGGACAAAAAAAATGAATAACGAATTCCCATTTGAGAAAAAGTATAAGTATTGGAAAATTTAAGGAAATAACAAGCAATATCTCGAAAATGGTTCACTCAACAAAAAAAATGTGTATGACATAAATTGTGTATTTTAACGCGATCTACATTTTTTGTGTAGTAAAATTTTGTCTATCTCTTTGGTTTACCAGTTATGCAAAAGTCGTTCACAATGAAGAATACTTTTGGAGACATTCCCAGAAAATTCGAGACATACATTTCATTTGTCACAAAAATATCTTAAAACATATGATATTTTAATCAAAATCGTTAGAGCCATTTTTGAGAAACTTAAAATTTTCGAAAAATGTTCCATGTAAAGGGTAATCTGGGGTTGGGGGATTTTCTTGAAAACCTTCGTGTCGCATCTCTGGAAGATTCTGAATCTAAATACCAAGTTTGGTGTTTATCCGACTGTTTGTTTCTGAGTTATGATGTTCACAGACCGACAGACACACACGGGTATGTTTCCAAAAATGCTTTTTTTGGATTCAGGGGGTCTTAAAACATATATTTCCAGTGAAATCTCGGTATCGAATTTTTGGGTGGAATACAATACTTCCCCTACTTATCATACGTAGTAGAGAAAGTAAAAATTCTGTAGAGTAAGGTTTTGATATTTATTACTGAAAATAATCCCGTAATAGTGTTTGTATTCAAACACTAAATTTGTTTTAAAAAGATTCAACATGAGATCACAATCGAAATACACATGCGATTAGAGCTCCTTGAACACAAAACTTAATTTTCCTTTGCCCCAAGTTTAAAAAATATTACTACTGTTTAATTTGACTGTTTCTTTAAATATTAAATATTTATGTTTGCCTCGGCTGCGTCAGTATTATTTTAAAGACATGGATATCTTAGCAGGGCATGATGCGACAAGAATGTAGGCCTACACAGACTATTATTTTACTTCACTCCTTTATTAATACTTGATACGATTTAAATAACACTTCACTGATATAAAGAGAGCTGTGAGATTCTTTTTTTATTAATTAATTGCACTTTTTAACACGTAAAACTATTTTTCGTCTCACACGAATCTCTCGAGGACGCATCTTGCATCCGGTTACAATCACTGTCTGCAGGCAACTGAATAGATTTCAACCGTCTAAACTTGTAAATTTCTGTATTTCAAGTCTCTGATTGGCTATTTCTACTCCAATAGAATACCTTCATTTAACTAAAGCTTTTTCTTGTTGTTGATTGGCTATTTTATAAACTGTCACTAAAATTACATTATTGTTACTCCAAGAATCACAAGTACTACTGTTAAACTTTCTTACTCATTATTGACTCAAGGTTACCTCATTGTTAGCATCTTTTAACTTGTTTCTTACAGCTCCTACATTATTAAATTACGTAATATATTCACATAACATTATTGAACATGTATACAATAATATAAGCATATGCAATGGCTGTTACATACATTTTACAAATTATTACATACACATATTGCTTCAGGACGGGCTGTTATTGAATTTACATATTATATAATTTGACTGAAATCATTTAAGTGTTAAAAATACTGCCTCAAGGGGAAGATAAACATAGGCCCTAGAGAGAAAGTTATTTCCATCCACTATAGACATAAATCCGCACGTTGTTAATTTAACGATATCTAATGGCCGCAAGCTGTGTAAGTGATGCCAAGAAAGATTATTCCTTTAACGTCCTAAGTTAAAAATCTCATTTAATTTTCGAATACGTAGGTATTAACGCAAGCATTGTTTCGCTTCTTTGAAATATGTATTCCTTTAAGCTGATATTACACCACGCTCTCAGAACGTCAATATCTAAACCGTATTGCGAGTATCAAGGGACATAAATAACGCTCCAATCTTCGCACAAGATATCAGATATATGCAAGCATATATGCAGGTCTAACTGAAACATGCAGCGCTATACACTGCCAGTAGGCAATGTACCTTTAACTGAAAAGTGTGAAGATGCCAGAGAACTGGCTATATCACAAATTGGAGCAGGGTCCGGATTTTGATGACCTAAAAATGTTTAAAAAATTATGTATAAAATAACCCTAAAATCATAAAAAATAAGTTAACAATTACAAAAAAAAATTGACATGTTATATTCACATGAGCTTCTCTATTTTCTATATTAGTGGGTATACAAACTATTCTGATAAAAACTTATTTTTCTATACACCTCATTTTAATCGAAATAAACCTTGGCAGAAATAGCTACAATACACATTTCGTTATAGATACCACGGAAATAGCGATAGTCAAATGTTTTAAGAGCTGGACGCTATATGCTGGCCTTAAAATTCCTTATCTTTCCATGCAATCGCGAGAAACAACTGAAAATCGACAGGGCCATAAAAGAATGACAGAAGTATTGGACAATTCGAACCATTAATAACACTAGTCTGCATTTTCAAACTTTTTGTCAGATGATTTCTTAAAAGTAGGTGTTCTTGAATCACGTTTTTATGCTGATTCCAGAAATAACTTCCGTTTTTTTCTATCACGTCAGGTTTTTACACAAAATAAGCAATGTTTTGACAATTTTACTAATGAGCGTAGAAAAGTATTCAAATAGCATTTCACACAAGGTAAGTTTTTATTCAAGAAACATTTTAAGAATACTCTCAAGAACTCCCCTAATTTATTTCATGACTACATTTTAACAAAATAAGAAGCCAAAGTGTTTCATTTAATTTTTTTCAAACTTTCTCTTCTTTGACTTCCTTGCAGATCCTTGAAGATGACTGTCCCTCCTCAACATCCAACAGTAGTCGGCCATCATAGTTTCATTCCATTTCCCCTGGTACCTCCTCTCCATTTCCTTAACATCTTAGTGAAAGCGTTCACCCTGCTCTTCAGTATAATGTCCCAGATTTTCTGGAAAGTAGTCGATATGTGAATGCAGAAAATGCATCTTTACACTCATGTTACAACCCATCTACTTGAAATTTTCCAACATTGTTTCGACAATGGGCTTGTAATTAGGATCTTTGTTATTGCCTAAGAAGTTTTGAGTAACTGATCGGAAGGCGGTCCATGCTTCTATTTCTCTCTCATTCATTGTCTTCTCAAAATCTTCATCCTTCATCAATTTCTTTATTTGAGGACCAACAAAAATTCCAGCCTTTAATTTGTCTTGTGTAATGAAGGGAAATTTCTTGGAAAGGTACTTGAAGCAGGGTCCATCCTGTGGTAGAGCCCTTATAAATTGCTTCAGCAAGCCCAATCTTATGTGTAGTGGCGGAAGCAATATATTTATATCTCTATACTTTTGAAGTGAACTTGGAAAAACCTGTACGTGATAGAAACAAACTAAAAGCAGTTCTGAAATCAGCATAAAAAAGTGAGTCAGAATAACTTATTAGTTTTCAATCATCCGATATCATGCAGACTAGTGTAATGGTTAATTCGGAAATGGCTAATGCCACAAAAAGTATTTGAGATAAATTGCGTGTTTTACAGAGATCGACATTTTTTGTGTAGTACGTTTTCGTCTATCGGTTAACATATACTAATTATAGAAGATTATACAAATTCCTTCCGAATGAAGATGACTTTACGGCTATACCCAAACATTCAATATATACATTTTATTTGTTATGTAAATATCTTTAATACATAGTACTTTATTCAAAATCGTTAGAGCCATTTTTGGAAAAATACTAAATTTGAAAATGTTTTCCATGTAAAGGGTAGTTGGGGAGATATTCTTTAAATCTTTGGAACATACTGAACATAAATACGAAGTTTGGTATTTATCCAACCTTTCGTTTTTGAGCTATGTTATTCAAAGACACACACACACACACACACACACACACACACACGGGGATAAAACGTTTTTTTTATTTAGAGAGCCTCAAAACATGTATTTCCGTTGAAATCTCAAATATTTTGTTGGAATGCAATATGTACCTTCACTACCTACTATGTACGGCCGTGGAACCCCCCCCCCCAAAAGGCCCATCCCCAGATTCCATGTGCCGATCGGCGGCCTTCGTGTATTTTCGCAACAGCTGTGTTGACAACGTACATGCAGGAACTGTAGAATGGTCTGTGTTCGTGAACCCAAATGTCAGCCTATACTCTAGGTACCTTGATGTCAGCTAATAAAACTACTGAAAACAGAGCACGGAACAACGTTACGAGAGGCGAAGGCCCTGCTTGCGCTCATAAGCTCCTCGGTTCAAATCTGGAATTAGTTGCTATTTTTGTTGTTAATTTTATGACTGGATGTGTAGAACATAATATTGAATTAATATAATTTAGCATTTGAAATTTTAGGCACATCTACACAAAAAACAACATAATTCTACTAAAACACTCGTTTTAAATAACTAAAGAAATGAATGCAAATAAACTATTATCTTCTAAGACTAAACGACATAAAAAATAAACAAAATTAATATCGGATGTATGAACCCTCAGCACATAACTACCTTCAATCTTCGGGGCATGGATGAAATTAAATCCCTTCAGTAACGTGGACGATGAGAAAGAAGTATTTTAGGAGTTGTGCCGTATTTCAACTGTTGGGGAGCCGAACTTGAAGTAGTTGCAACCGCACGTATAGTACCCGCTTTCCGGTAGCCTTCGCCCCAAATATACTTTCAGGTGGCCTTTGCCCCAAGTTTAAAAAAATATTGACTTTGTAATTTAACTGTTTCTTTAAATATTATATATTTATGTTTGCCTCGGCTGCGTCAGTATTATTGTTAGACACGTTTCTCTTAGCAGGGTTGTGGTGTGACTAAGAATGTAGGCTTACACAGATTATAATTTACTTCACTCCTATTAATGCTTGATACGATTTATATAACACTTCACTGATAGAGAGCTGCGAGATTATTTTATTAATTATTTGTACTTTTCAACACGTAAACTATTTTTCGTCTCACACGAATATGTATTAAATCTCTTGAGGACACTTTTTGCGTCTGGTTAGTAACGCTGTCTTCAACCAACTGACTTCTAGATTTGTAAATTTTGCTATATTTCAGTTTCTGATTGGCTAAAACTAGTCCAATAGAATACCTTCATTTAACTAAAGCTTTTTCTGGTTGTTGATTGGCTATTTTTTTAAACTGTCACAAAAATTACATTATTGCTTCCAAGAATCACAAGTAGTATTGTTAAACTTTCAAATCCATTATTGCCTCAAGGTTATCTCATTGTTAGCAACTTTTAACCTATTATTCTCACTGCTCCTACATTATTAAATTACGTAATACATTCAGATAACATTATTACACATGGATAGAATAATACAAACATATACAATGAGTTACATACAGTTTTTATATATTGTTACGTACACATATTGCTTCAAGGCGGGGTGTTATTGAATTTACTTATTATATAATTTGACTGAAATCATTTAAGTGTTAAAAAAACACTGCCTCAACGAGCAGCTACAACATCCCAGACTTCTTGAATCAGTGCCCAGAAGCCATCTCTTGTCCTCTGCGCGTCTGCAGGGAAATTAGAGCGCAGCTCCTTTTTCACAGCACATTTTCATTGGGGTTCATATCTGGTGAACGGGGAGGCCAATCTATCACTCTGATATCCTGCCTCTCTGAGAACCAATTTGGAACCATTCGAAATGTGTGGATAGGATGATTATTCTGTACAAATTCAACAATTCCATCAGGATATCTCATCCTCATAGAGGAATCAAAATATTCTCAAATATTACTGTATTGCGCCCTGTTGAGTGTATTGTCAAGCTGCCACAACACACCTAAGACCGTCCTTGATATCCAGCCCCAACAAGGTACAGATACGCGACAATGATGAAATTATGAAGCCATTTGTTTTGCATCGTATCGGGACCCCTTTGGACGGTAGACAATCACGTTTCCCTTACCTGTGGAAGAAAATGTCACCTCGTCTGACAATATCATGTTATTTCAGCCGCGGTTGGCATTTTCCTCTGCAATCTGTGATCTCTGTCAGATGTTGGTTTTTAGTTGACGTTCGTACAAGAAGTCCTGCGTTATTTACACACAGCTATTCGAGCTGATCCAGGGAATTGTGAATGTGCCTTATTTCAGAAGCAGTTTAGAAAGGGCTCCTCTCTGCATCCATTTCAGGATTGGACACATCTTCTTCCTCATCTGTGCGCTATAGTTGCTGAGACTCCAATACGAGCTGCAACTTCACGAGCAGAAAAGCCTGCTATATTGACTAGTGAAGTCTAGACTTCCTTGTGCTATGTCTTGTGTGCGCGTTCTGTCATTATTAAATTCGTATGTTCGGGCCTGATGTGTTTGCACACCCTTCTGCGCATCACGTGGTTTTGTTTGCAGTATATTATAGTTAGGTACATAGAATAAACCCTTATAGAAGTATTATAATAATTATTCTATTATTAACTTTACCGAATGCCGTGTATGAAATGCAGTATATCGAAAATAAGTAGCCGTTGTATGTTGATTAAACATTATCAGAAGAAAGAAAGAAAGAAAGAAAGACCGAAAAAGAAGTGTTTCCATATGCAAAAAGCGAACCTGCTGTCTTAACCACAGAAGTACCCTAGGATTTGGCAAGCGCTACAGAGAAGACACATTGAAGGTAGTATGTTTAGTAATGCCGTACCTACAACTTGCTGCAGCGGCTACACAATTGTATGGCGTGTGGTGTAAATAAGGCGCTGTGCCATGCAGGACTTTGAAAAAAATTGGCGTTCAAGATATGACTCATTTTTTGTCCACGGGTGTACACGATAGAGAAAGTAAAAATTACCTAAAACTGAGATTTATATAATTTATTAGAATTACTGTACAGAAAGATATAACTGAATTTATACATCAATACAATTGCTATACAAAGAAAAAAGTGTAAAAATAATGATAGACTATTTACACAATTTATTCAAAATATATTTGTTTTATTTTCTTGTTCGAAGAATATGAATATAAAACTAAGAAAAGTGTTTTTGAAGCAGGTCTTATAAAACTGTAGCATTAACTCTCTTGAGTTCTCAGATTATACAAAATTCATTGCGAATAAAGAGGATTTCACACCACATAAGGACAATAACAACCTGACAATACGCATTTATTAATGCAAAAAAGGAAAAACTGTCCTGTCTCACCCCTGGTTTGGCAAATCAATTCACAGCAATTGTACGTGCTGCCTGACAGTAGCACTCTTCCGGACTAACCATTAAATGGGAACGTAATTTTTCCCTAAGAAAAGAATATACAAAAGTTACTCTTATATTTCAGTTGAGTAGTGAAACTTATGTTATTTGAAAAGTTGAGGCAGTACTTTTAACACTTAAATGATATCAGTCAAATTATATAATATAAAATATAATAACAGCCCACCTTAAAGCAATATGTGTATAATATAATATATAAAATGTATGTTACAGTCATTGTATTATGTTTATATTATTATGTACATGTATAATAATGTATTATGTAATTTAACAATGTAAGAGCTGTGAGAATAGAAGCAAGCTGCTTTCCGTAGCAAGCAGAATTATAAAGTAGAAGCCCAAAGTTGCTAGCAGTGAGGTAACCTTGAGACAACAATAAATTAGAAAGTTTAATAACGCTACTAATAATTCTTGGAACAATAATGTTAGATTTAAAGCAGTTTATAAATAGCCAATCAAAAACTAGAAAATATTTAAGTTAAATAAAAGTATTCTATTGGAGTAGAATTAGCCAATCAGAGACTTGAAACATAGTAAATGCACAAATTTAAGCGGTAGACGACAGATGCTAGAAGGCAGCGTTCCCGAGCAGTTCGCTCGGTACGTATTCAGTGTGAGACAAAAAAGTTATTACGGCGTGAATAATATGAAGTTTACGTGTTAAAAAGTGCAATTAAACAAAAACCTCACAGCTCTGTAGTAGGATACATCAGTGAAGTGTTATTTAATCGTGTGAAAGATTAATAAAAGGAAGACCATTATAATTTGTGTAAGCCTTCATTCTTTAGCCGTACTATTCCGCTAAGAGACACGTGTTTCTGCAAATTACTACTGACGCAGCCGAGGCATATATAATATTTAAATAAGCATTTAAAAATACAAAGTTGATTTTTAAACGTGGGGGGCGAAGGCCACCGGAAAAGTGAACGTGGGACGAAGGCCACCGGAAAGTTTGTATCGTACGTGGGGCTGCAACTACCTCAATTTTGGTGCCTAAAGCGTGGTGCTAATGACGTAAAGATAATACTACTTCAAAGTGGCCCAAATGTAAAATGTTAATCATTTTAAAACTCTTTATATGCTCAATGTTAATGCAAGGAAATTATTAAATCGAGACGCAAAGGGCAAGAAAATGACAAAATGACGACGTAAAATCGAGGGATAAAGTCATAAAACAGAAAATGACATAACATGTTCTGCATTTTCATAATCCAGAGCCCATGATAAGGATTTATATACAAATTAGCAATGCCTATAATTCAACAGTTAAAAGAAGACGTGTCATCAGAATCCAGGCCCTGGTTTTAAGTCAGCTATCATCAAGTACCGAACAGACCGGTTGGGAGCTTGCCTGCTCAGTAATAAGCGTAATGGGAGCAACTGAAAGAGGAGCAAAGGGGAAAATGTTGACGCTATTTATACCCTCCCTCAGCGCAGCGGCGGTACGTCGGACAGTTTTCATTTACCAAAAAGGACAGTACGTCAAAGCGTACCATCAACCAAGTTCAACCCTGCTTGGGAGGAAAAATATTTCATCACAGCACAAGATAATGGTGTTAAGTGTTTAATTTGTAATAAGTTATTAAAGTTTAATCTACAGCGCCATTATTCTTCTTGTCATGCGAATCGGTATGAAAAATACCAAGGGGAAGAAACACCACCTTTATTGGAACAACTAATACCATATGTTTGTTTTTCATGACAAATGAAATTTATATCTTGAATTTTCTGAGAATAGCCTTTGAAGTCCTCATCATTCTGAATTACATTTTCATAACGGTAAACCGTAAGACATAAAATCTACAAAAAAAATTGTAGATGTCGTTAAAGTAGGCAATTTATTTATTCATTTTATTTATTTATTTATTTTTTGTGGAGTTAAAAGTTTCTCAGATATTCCTTGTTATTGGTTTGAATTTTCAAATACTTTTAACTTTTCTCAAATGAGAAGTCGTTATTCGCTTCTTCTCCTGGTCAAAGAAGCCTACTGTATTCCCTATTCCTATTGTACTTACAAGGAAATGTGAAGGTAATGCCTGTTCAAAGTCTTTTGAGACAGCGGTAGGCGCAGTTAATCACGGTTAGTCACGGCAAGGTCGGGTTCGTATGGCGGCTCTTTGTTATTGCTACCGTGCCGCCTCGCGGACTCCTCCTCTCCCCTTCCCATTGCCTCAAAATCCTCTGAACACACAATAAAACCATTTCTACAAATGTTTATCTCGATTAACATGAAATACATAAGAATAAGCTTTAGAAGAATAGTTTGTTGAAGAACGGGCAGAAAGTCGTGAATGTAACATAAGCATTTTGAAAAAAAAATCTGATGTGTTACACTCACATGACTTTCTCTACTCTTGTACAAACTATTTTTACAAACGCTTATTCCCCATATGCTTCATGTTAATCGAGATATGGAGATGTTAATCTTATTGCTAATTTTCTTGTAGATGCAAGGGGAATTGGTAGCCTTTAAGCGATAGTCAAATATTTTAAGAGCTGGTTGCTATGTGGAGTACTCCATTCTCTTTGCATTACCAGAACAAAAAAAAATGAATAACGAATTTGAGAAAAAGTACAAGTATTGGAAAATTTAAGGGAATAACAAGCAATATCTCGAAAATGGTTCACTCAAAAAAAAAAAATGCATATGACAAATTGTGTATTTTAACGCGATCTAGATTTTTTGTGTAGTAAAATTTTGTCTATCTCTTATGGTTTACCAGTTATGCAAAAGTCGCTCACAATGAACAATACTTTGGAGACATTCGCAGAAAATTCGAGATATACATTTCATTTGTCATGAAAATATCTTAAACATATGACATTTTAATCAAAATCGTTAGAGCCGTTTTTGAGAAAATTAAAATTTTCGAAAAATGTTCCATATAATGGGTAATCTGGGGTGGGGGATTTTCTTGAAAACCTTCGTGTCGCATCTCTGGAAGATACTGAACCTAAATACCAAGTTTGGTGCTTATCCGACTGTTCGTTTCTGAGTTATGCTGTTCACAGACACATACACACACGGACATGTTTCCAAAAATGCTTTTTTTGGATTCAGGGGGTTTCAAAACATGTATTTCCGGTGAAATCTCGGTATCGAATTTTTGGGTGGAATACAGTACTTCCACTACTTACTATACGTAGTAGAGAAAGTAAATATTATTACACCATTAAAATAAATGAAATTCGAGCTTTAGAACCGCTCACGATAAATTCTGAAGCTCTCCTTATACTACTGCAGATATTTGCTCGCCGGTGATAATCTGTGTTTATTTCGAATATTATTTATACACTTAACATCCAACCACCACTTTGGATTTGAAGCAGCTGCTTAGGGATGATAGTATTGAGATATATCAAGTAAATTTAATAATGTTCTTTTTATTTATCTGTACTTTGATTTTACCAGTATTATTAAGAGTAAGTTAAACGAACTCCCTCAAAGTTATAAATCAAGTAAAATATTACATTTGAACCTCTGTAACAATCAGATGTTTTGCACGAAAATTAACTACTGATAATGTAAAGAAATAGGTAGCAGTAACCACATATAAACGTCTTGCTGAAGGACTCGTGTAAGAAATATGAATAACCGCTCCAAATGTAAACCAGTTCACTTCTGCCTGACATGTTTTTCCCATTAGGTTGAACAACTTCAATACATCCTGTTCTACAAGGGCTTTGTAGCCCTTCTAGGCCAGGTGTCCTATGAGTGTCCTACACACAGCTCTCTTGTATTTACAAGGACACGCAGAGAAGCCTGGCGGAAAATGTGTATCACAGGGGTAACGCAATGGTTGTTTTACTGCGATTGAAATTGTTTAACTGCAAACACAAGTATCCAATGCGAATGAATTAGCGATTATTCTCCATAAAATAATTAGTTTTTTTTTTTGGCTACCAACAAATTCGCCGGGAATGTTAGCAATTAGGTAAATACACGGTAAGATAGATTTGGTAGGCTCCAACAACATTTAACTATTCAAAAGACATGTCTATAACAATGCTTGCCAGGATATTTTATAATTTTCGCAAGAGTTCATGTGAAACAAAGAACAGTCACTTAACAATTTAAAGCGTGACAAGGGGCACTTGCTAGAGATCGCAGGGTATTTTTATGTTTTTTTTTTTTTTTTTTTTTTTTTTTTTTTGCAATTCATAGGAAGCAAGTTTTCTATAGAACGTACACTATCTAGGACAGTGAACGTTTTTACTGCTCATTAAACAAGGCTTTCTGAGTATACTGGTATCATGGTTTTGATTATAAAATATTTAAATATAAAATAATTTCTAAAAAAAAAGTGTACTTCCATTTATAAGTGCACTTTTCTTTGAAAATAAGGATCAGAACTCCGCCAATTTTTTTATTATGAGCTTTTATAAGTAGCTTAAGATGGCCGGCTAACTATTTGTCCATTTGAGGCACTAAATTTAATTTTAAGAAATAGTCACAAGAAAGTAATTTTTATGTACCGTTTTTATATTTATAATTTTGTTCCGTAGAAACCATGTAGTTTAGAATCAAAATTTTAACTTATTAATTGCAGCTAAGTATTCTGTACAACCCAAAAAAATTTCAAATTTCTAAGTTAAATAGATTTTGAGGAAAGTGCACCTGAAGTAAAAATAACACTTACGGGAAATGGCAAAAAACAGGTAAGCACATTGTTGCATACCAATATACTACTCTGGACCATAACAGTCCTTTAAAGGTAAAAAAAAAAGATACATACATAGGTATGTTCCTTTAGCCATTTATAATCCATTACAACAAAAATTCAGTTTTTTGAAATCTCTACCAAATGTCCCTAGTTTGGAAATCTTCAAAAGAACAATGACTATTTAGAAATCAAGCCGATAATAATAATGTCATACACATTGTCTAACTTATGAGATTTACATTTTTACTATGTATTAAGTTTTTATGTTATCTTTTGTGTCATGTTAAACTCAAAAGCTATTTACAGAAAGTTCGAGATATACATTTTATTCAGCATTCCAATAAGATAACCATATCAAAATCGCTAGAGAAATTCTGAGAAGATCCTCGCCTCGCTTTATCTCATGCAAACACGGACATTTTTCTAACTTTTTTTTGGGGGGAAAGGGTGTTCATGGACCACAAAACGATATTTTCGGCGAAATCTCGATACGGAACGTTTAATGGGACATAATACTTGCTCTTCCTACCACAGATAAGCAGTAGTGAAAGTAATATTAAAAGATAACGTTGTATGTTACATTCACATTATTTTCTCTACCCACTAACTTATTTTTACATAGTCTCTATAAAGAATTCTTACGGAAGGTTATTTTCCTATCTACTCCATGCTAATCGAAGTGAACGCTTGTAGAAATGATTTCATTACAAATTTCGTTGTAGGTACAAAGGGAATACAGCAAACCGAAGCGAGTCAGACGTTTAAAACCCGACCGCTATATGCTGGCGTTGAAATTCCATCTCTTTCCTTAACATCGAGAGAAACAACTGAATAGTGACAGCACTTCAAAATTTAGAAAATACTGAAAAATTCAAAGCAATAACAACGAATATCTCGGAGATGCCATACGGAAAAGTTATTTCAAATAACCCAAATCGTTGGCCATTTTTAGAAAATAAAAAATTTCGAAAAACAGTCTATGTATGGGGGCGGATTGATAAGTCCATGACTTTGACGAGAGATAGCGTTCTAAACGAAGGTTTTTTTGTTTGCACCCAAGTCTTAAATCTATTCTGGGTATAATCGCAGAAACCTGTCGTCATTTGTTTCTTAGAACATTGTTGAGAGCGTCTAAAATAAGCAGATGTGTGTTGCTTCGTAGAAAATGGAGAAAAGTTAATTTCGTGTTCTGACGAAGCACTACTTTTTGCGTCGTAAGACGGTGAAGGAAACGGAAGAAAAGCTGAACAAGTATTATGGGGACTCTGCTCCATCACATGGTTCGGTTCACAAAATTTCGATGTGGCTGTTCGAGTACAACAGAACCGTACGCACATGACGGCCGGTTGAGGTTACAACAGAAGAAATGGTGAACAAAGTTCACGATATTGAGTTGGAAGACCGCCGAGTGAAAATTCGTAAGATAGTCAAGACCGTAAGCATCTCGAGCAAATTGGCGTATAACATTCTGCACGAATTTTTGGGTATGAGAAACCTGTCAGCAAGATGGGTGCCGCGACTGCTCACAGTTGAAAACAAGCGGAATCGTGTGACATTTCACGGGGATGTTTGAACTGTTCCAGCGCAACCCAAATGAGCTTTTGCCCTGTTATATCACGGTTGATGAAACTTAGATATATTACTATCAGCCTGAAACCAAACAACAATCAAAGCAGTGGATTTCCTTCGGCGAACCTGCTCCAAAGAAAGCGAAAACCATTCCGTCGGCAGGAAAAATCATGGCAGCTGTCTTTTGGGATTCATAAGAGTAAAACGATCACAGGTTCATATTATGCCGCAATGCTGGATCAGTTTCACAAGGAATTGTTAAAGAAACGACCCATTTGGTGAAGAAAAAGGCCCTCTTTCACCAGTATAATGCTTCAGCGCACAAGTCAGCCATTGCTATCGCAACATTTGTGGAATTGGGCTACGAACTGCTACCTCACCCACCATACTCGTATTCTCCAGATTTGGCTCCGAGCGACATCTTCCTCTTCGCAAACCTGAAAAATTGACTCGTTGGGAAGAAATTTACGTCAAGTGAACACATCATGGCAGAAATAACCTCACATTTCCAAAAATCGTATTTTTTGGAAGGGTTAAAAAAATTGGAGAAACATTGGACAACGTGTATTGAATTGAAAATTTCTGTGTGTTGAGAAATAAAATTTAGTTTTTGGAAAAAATTGTTACGTTCTTTAAAAAGTCACTGACCTATCAATCCACCCTCGTAAACTGTATTTGGTTTGGGGGTAGTTTGTTGAAAATATATGCCGCATCCTTGGAAGATGCTGAACCTAAATACCAAGTTTGGTATTTATCGGGCATTATTGCATTATGTAGTTCACACACGTGCGCTCGCGCGAGCGGACCTTTTTCTATTTTTTTTTTATTTTTTTTATTTTTTTTGTTAGAGGGCCTCGAAACATCTGTGAAATGTCAATATCGAATTTTTGGATGGTATGCAATACTTCCTCTTTCCATTAGGTACGTGGTAGATAAAGAACGCTGACCGTAAACTCCCAAACTGTTTCCTTGCAATCGCGAGAAACAACTGAATGTTGACAGGACTTTAAGAGAATAATCAAGAAATGAACAATTCGAACCTTTAATAGCGGATATCTCTGAAAGGACTTATGAAAAAAAATTGTGTGTTTTAAAGATATATAAGTTTTTTGTACAGTACGTTTTCGTTTATCGTTTAACGTTCACTAGCTATACCAGATTAAACAAACTTCCTTCCAAATGAAGAGGACTTCATCGGCTATTTCCAGAAAATCCAAGATATACATTTTATTTGGCATATAAATATATTTCATAGGTATATGGTATTTTAATCAAAATCGTTAGAGCCATTTTAAGAAAATCAAGAAATTCGAAAAATGTTCCATGTAAAGGGCAGTTTGGGGTGAGAGATTTTCTTTAAAATCTTCGTGCATCTTTGGAGAATACTGAACCTAAACACCAAGTATTTATCCGACTTTTCGTTTTTGAGACAGACACACACATGGAATTTTTCTAAAAAAAAATTCTGATGTGTTACACTCACATGACTTTCTCTACTCTTGTGCATACTATTTTTTACAAACGCTTATTCTCCATCTACATATGTTAATCGAGATAAACATTTGCAGACTCTATCTTATTGCTAATTTTCTTGTAGATGTAAGGGGAATATATATTTACAAGGGCAATTTAGAAATACAGTAGCCTTTAAGCATAGACATTACTCTTAATAGCTGGTTGCTATGTGCAGCACCATTCTCTTTGCCACAGATTAATACACTTTGCATATCCAAGACAAAAAAATGAATAACGAATTCCCATTTGAGAAAATAAGTATTGAAAAATTTAAGAGAATAACACGCAATATCTCGAAAATGGTTCACTCAACAACAAAAATGTATATGACATAAATTGTGTATTTTAACGCGATCTACATTTTTTGTGTAGTAAAATTTTTTCTATCTCTTACGGTTTACCAGGTATGCAGAAGTCGTTCATAATGAAGAATACTTTTGGAGACATTCCCAGAAAATTCAAGATATACATTTTATTTGTCATGAAGATATCTTAAACATATATATTTTAATCAAAATCGTTAGAGCCATTTTTGAGAATATTAAAATTTTCGGAAAATGCTCCATGTAAAGGGTAATCTGGGGTATGGGGATTTTCTTGAAAACCTGCGTGTCGCATCTCTGGAAGATACTGAACTTAAATACCAAGTTTGGTGTTTATCCGACTGTTCGTTTCTGAGTTATGCTGTTCACAGTCACACACCGGACATGTTTCCAAAAATGCTTTTTTTGGATTCAGGGGGTCTCAAAACACATATTTCCGGTGAAATCTCGGTATCGAATTTTTGGGTGGAATACAATACTTTCCCTACTTACTATACGTAGTAGAGAAAGTAAAAAAGGCTTTATTTGGATTCAGGGGGCCTCAAAACATGTATTTCCGGTGAAATCTCGATATCAAATTTTTGGGTGGAATGCGCAACAGTAAAAAAGGAATTAAAGGTAATAACAAAAATAGCAATCACAATATTTGCATTGTGTCGAAATGGCTTCAATAGCAGATTGTGTTTTGTTATCGATAGGTATCATGTTCGTGGTCGGTCATTAGTACTTCCCGTCGCAGTCGATATTGATTTAAAAGTTTAATTGTCCAATGAGGATTACTTCAACTGAAACAGACATTTTGATGCCTACAACGCACTACAAACTCCACTTTATATGTTCTATACTAAACAGATTGTCAATGTTATAACTAATTCTGAATTTCCTATTTTGAAAGGTAAAATCCTACACTGTTTGTCAATGTGTTTGTAAATGTGTAACTATTAACGCACACTATTCTCAAATTTTATGAGTATCTCATTGTCTAAAAATGCCTACTGTAGCCACAAACTATGATTCTGCATCATTCCTGAGTTCAGTAACTTTCCTAGGGTTCTATGTGTACGTGATAATCCAAGCAATTTCACTTCGGAGATTTTCCCAAGAGTCGGTGAACTGATACTCGCGGAGCACAGTTGCTATTGACAACGTGGGGAGCAAAACACGTGGCTGCTTTACGTCAGTTTTTAGATCACTGCAGCAATAAACGTAAAATTTACTTCACAATCTGTACCACTCCAGGATATAGTATCGCTCAACTTGAGCAACTGGAAAGAAAACTTCGTGCAGGAAGCATCAACAACTGCACTCTCATGAATTAAAGGAGAATGGAGATAAAATACTAACGAACAAAGACACGGCGCTAAAGATCAAATCCAAGATGATCGAAGGCACTTTTGAGGAAAATCCTTAAAATTAAAGCATATTTTCTCTAGAAGGATGCTGAGATACATATACATCGAGTTTTAAACGCTGTTACGGTAAAGTGTCAACTTCGTGACAGTGTACCTACAAAACTTTAAAAAACAAAACAATAACATGTGCGCGTCACACACATCACGTTTAATACCAAAATATGTAAACAACCTTGTGGAATATGAGCTATGAACAACTACAGAACACATCTTTACTGACACATGCAAGAACCAAGAGGGGTACGAACCTGAGACTTGCACAGCTGGAACGGAGTGCACTGGCGCGCACGCACACACACACAAACCACGACCAAGCGGCCGCCAACCTGACTGGCTGCTCGACGAGTTCCTTCCACCCAAACAAACCTCACCCCGCTTTCTCCCCCTCCACTACCGCATACTTCAATCGCGTTTCATGGCCTTCTTTTCGTAGTTCGTTTGCCGTAACACACCTCCCAACATGAAGACAGGACTCGAGCGTGATATACCACGTGCTACGTAGGTAATTCACGCCGGTAAACCCGCTGATCGGCGGTGTTCAATCACTTTCACTTGACAAACAACTCTCCTTGTGCACTCGAACGACATCTTGTGAGGAATCCCCTTAACTATGGTGGGTGCAGCTCATGTAGGGTGCAGCATTGGACAGCTGTTTCGATGCATCTGAAGTACATTGTTTTTATTACCTTGAAAATATTACCGCACAGATGTTTTGATGCATTTATCTCGAAATCTCTTCGGAGTGCACATAAATGGAATTTAGTTTTGGTTATGCTCTTATTACTTCCATAGGTGGATGGAGCCAGAAACAATGAAATATAAATGTGTGAGGAATTCCCCACAGCCTATCTTTGCGTATTTATTAATGATGAAATGGTGCACTTATTTACTTGAATTAAATGGAAATCGATTATATGCATCGCTGCTATTTAGATAATACTGTGAGTTATCAAAATACGGGCTATTATTTAAATCATGATAGGTCAAAATGGTAGAAGAATAACCTATCAACATCTTTGTGCCTACTATAACATATAGCGGATATTAGGTGCCGCGATTATAGTTTTAAAATTAACGAATAAAGTTTAAAATAAGTTAATACGACTTCGGCACAGTTTATGTCCCCTCTCTCCGTCTCGACGTGATTAGTCGCGCGCAGCGGCTCATCTGATTGGCAGAAGTCGTCAGCTGTTTTTGACATTTGCAATAACATAATATAACCATAAACCATCTCATGAAAATAAAACCACATTAGGTAATTACGATACCTACAGCGGAACCTGAATATCCAGTAATCATGATTAATGAAATGGTAAACGATTATTTAGAATACCTGAAGATCGATTTAACTCGTGAGGTAAGACTATTGTATTATGCACAACTTATTTATATGTCTTGTTTGCTAGTTCTAGAAATGACAGTTTTTAATTTATGTACCTTTCACATATTGAAACAGAGCGCATGAAGTCGAATGCACAACTCGTAAGGTATAACATAACCTCACTTTTAACGAAGATGAAAATAAATTCAATAATTATTTAATCACACGTAGAAAAATACCAGGCGATAAAGCATACTTAAAAGCAAAAGAAACACTACAGTGATGTGAATGTTGTGATCTAATTACAGACATGTTAGTACATTGAAAATGCACTAACCTTAATTAACCTTTCTTGTACGATGAAATTAAATGCCAATGGACAGCTTTCACACCACACACGTAAAACATAAATTTACATTGTACTTTAAGATTAGTCTGTTACTTAAAATGCTAAAAGAAGGCACATCACAAAATTAATTGTGAATTTAAGATGGACTCCTCAACACCAAGAGAAATAGAAAATATTAGCTCATTGAAAAGCAAAACCTCCCATGGATGGGACGAGATAAATACCAAATTGTTAAAATATTGCATAGAAGAGTTAAGCAAGCCCCTTAGTCAGATGTGCAATCATTCCCTTATGTCAGGGATATTTCTGGAAAAACTGAAACACACAATTGTTAAGCCTCTATACAAGAAAGGAGACAAAGACCTGGCTTCCAATTATAGGCTCATTTCTCTTTTGACAGCCTTTTCTAAAGTAATGGAAAAAGCTGTATATAATTGAGTTAAAAAATACTTGGGGTTCAACAACATTCTCCCAGTATCCCAGTTCAGATTTAGTTAAAAAATGTCAACAGAAAATGCAACATACATGCTCACTTCTGAAGTATTAACTGCCTTGGATAAAAAGGAACTACCATTAGGAATATTTTGTGACTTAGCTAAGGCATTTGACAGCATAGATCACAACCTCTTGCTGCAAAAGTTAAAAGTTTATGGCTTCAGTGATATCACTATAAAATGGTTCAGATCTTGCTTAAGAAATAGGATGCAGAAAACTAGAATCAATGGTTGTGATTCAGAACCAGGTGTTATTATTAGAGGTGTCCCACAAGGTTCTATACTTGGCACATTGTTATTTTTAATATTTACAAACATCTGCCATATTATCTTAACAGAGATTCAATAGCTGTACTTTTTGCACATGATACCAGTGTACTTATATCGGAAAAGTCACATCAGCAATTAAGAAATTCTGTCAATAAAGTGTTCGAACAGCTCAACTTTTGGTTTGAAGCTAATAAGCTTTCATTAAACTATTATAAAACCAATTTTATTCAATTTCAAACAAAGCATAAATAAGTGAGTGAGTTAACAATCAGGTACAACAATTACACCATAAATGAGGTATCTGATACAAAATTTCTTGGACTTCAAATAGATGGAGAGCTCAGCTGGAGAAAACAAATAAAAATCATTCTGCCAAAACTTAGCTCGGCTTGCTTTGCCTTAAGAAACTTAAAACATTTGCTCCAACAAACTGCCTTAAGAACAGCATATTTTGCCTGCTTTCACTCCCTGTTGCGATATGGAATAATGTTCTGGGGTAACTCGGCACATAGCAAGCAAGTATTTATATTACAAAAGAAGGCCATGTGTATTATCTGTGGTGTTGGGTCCCATCATCCCTGTAGACCCTTGTTCGAAACCCAAAAGATTCTTACTCTCACTGGTGAATACGTATATTCTCTCTTGAGCTATCATACAGATAATTATAACTTCACAATGAACCTTGCTGTGCATGACCACAATACAAGGCATGCAGGCGATTTGCATAGACCAGCAAATAGCTTAAAACTGTTCCAGAAATGATGTTACTATTCTGCAATAACAATTTATAATAACCTTCCGTGCTACTTGAAACTATTAGGCAAGCCTAATCAGCATGACATCTTTAAGAAAGAGCTAAAGTCTTTCTTATATACTCACTCCCCATATACTATGGAGGAATCTTTTAATATGTTGTGTAACATAAATATTCAATACATAGGGCAGATGGCAAATGATGGCGCCTTACACTTATTTGTTTATTGTCCTACTGTAATGCATGTTGAGATGTTTACTCTTGGAATGGTGATGGTTTGCAAATTTTAATTTCTTATATAACGTATGGTGTGGAGAGAAGGAGAGGGAGAAATGTTCTTGGTGTTGGGTATGTTATTAGTTAAACAAGTTCTTTATGCTGGGTGTGTTTATTTGTTGTACTACATATTTCATAATTGTATGACGTGTTCAATGTTCCTGAGCGTTGCTCACAGTGGAACCAAATGAACATGCAAACAAACAGAACGGAATTTAGTGCACGCACATATTTATAAATGTAACTTCAATTTACCTACTACCACTATTTCTAACTTGCAAGCGTTAGTTAATTAGGTAATCAATTTTTTCTGTACTACTGTTATTTGTCATTTAGAAAGAATGGAACGTTTGCCAAAATGAAATTTAATTGTTGTTGTTGGGGAGCATGGGGAGTGAAGAGTATGTGGGGAAAATATGTTTATACAAAACTGTTTTAAAATCTAGGTTCATGGGTTGGTTTTGCACTTTTTTGCCTTCAAAGACTATATCAGAACTAGTTCAGCTTTTACAATAGCAATACATTTATTGCATATTGTATAAAAGATCTATTGGTACCTGTTTTGTGGTTTGCAATCCAACACATTACTTCACTTTTAATTTCATAAGTATGACATACTCTTTGTACTTATGAGAAATTTTTTTTCACAGCAACATTTAACAAAATCTTGTTTTTTTTTATTTCTTTTTTTTTAACTACTTCTGATTTAAGAGGTTAAAGTCATAGCAGCAGTATCAATGGAATGCAAGGTAACTTATCACTGCAATCATACATATTTATGCTTTTGTATCTACCTGTTCACAAAATTAACTACAAATTTGCAAGGTTTATTTGCATTGACCTACTTTATTTATTTTCATCCAAACTTATATTTTTTAAATTTAAAATATTCCTTTCACTGTATCAAGATCATAACTGATATTTTCCCAATTGGTATGTAATACTTCTTGACACTATGCCTTCCATAACTGGAATGAAAATACTTGTTTATGACCATAATATGCTAATGCTATTATATCACTGGCAATTATCATCAGTATTATTGCCATTTTGGAATTAAAAACTGCAGTGCACAATGGAAAATATGATAAGTGGTTTTAAAAGTTAGCAGTGATATTTATAATGAGCTCTATTTATTAAACATGCTTTGTGTTTCTTTTCAGCTTGCTCCAGTGGAAGAAACAATAGATGACATGCTCACTAGACTTGAAGAATTTCAAAGTCTCGTGGAAATGGTAATAAGAACCTAATTCTGCATATTGCTGTGTACACTATAATAATCTTTGGTTATTGGCTGAATTAACTTATGTTTTCCTGAATATGATGGCCATATGTCCTCTTCTTTTTCAGGGCAGATTTTTTAACATTTTGACAAATGTTCTTTCTTTGAAATTGCTAACATTTGATTATAAATTGTGCAAGCTCTTGGTAATTGAGGTTTGAATATGGCTAAAACAAAGCCACAGTAAAGACCATAATATTTATTTCATGGTTTTACTGTCAAGCTACCATGTTCTTTACTTCCTACTGTTTCAAGCAATTAATACAGTAAAACCTGTCTTCAGCAGAATGGAATGGGGCTCTCAAACTCCATTAAAGATAGGTTTCCATTTAATGAAGATAGGCTTAGGCCATTTCCAAAATTAAACTATAAACATACACCCATTCTCGCCTTTTAAACACAATGATTTGTTTGGTAAAGCATGGAAAAATAGTCCCGTCTCGTCGCTGTTTGTTATGTTTTCAGGTTCGTATCCTTCGATTATTGAAGGTAGTTTAGCAATCCAATCAACGATGGTTTCAATATTGTCATTCAATTCGCCAAAAAGTTTGCTAAAAACCATCTAATGTCTTTTGCGGAAACTTGAATTCAGTCTTGCCCAGTTATTCAGCTACCTTTTTAGCATATTCCTGTAACATAAGCCCCAACATGCAGTGTTTCTTTTCCCTCACACTAACAAACCACTCCCAGACTATTTCATTAATCTCCTGGTTTTCAGTTTTTTTAAGCTCTCTCTCTTTATTTTTCCACTAGCATAATTTCCTACTGCTTCAGAAATTGTTTTCTTCTTTAGAATCTCGTAAATTTGAGTTTTGCCTGCGTTGAACACCTTCGTGATCATCTTACATTCAATTTATCACATTCACTAGCATAAATCACTTTCACTCTCATGTTAAGATCTAGCACAACCCTTGTTTTCAAAGCCATGGTGACTAAATCATCACCTATGTAAGTTTAGAGCTGTATTCTACGCTGTCTGACAAGTCATTAGAGCAGGAAATGGAAAGGGAAGATACAACAATAAAAGACAATGAGCCATGCTTATTGTTAACTTTAACTATGCAGTGAAGGATAAGTGTGACAGGTTTCCCAATATTTGGACCATCATTACACACCCACCTCATAGATTGGTCAGGTAGCAGCAAAATGATCAGGTTTCAACTTAAATATTACGTACTTAAAGCAGACTTTCAGAGGGTGCCTGAAAATTTTCTAAACTCTGCATTTCGGAACTGGACAATTTCCGTTTAAAGGCATACTTTTATTTCCGTTGTCCGCGTAAGACAGTTTCCGCTTAATAACGGGAATTTAAGCATGTTTTTCACCCCAAAATTCATGGGATCATGAAATATTTCTGTTTAACAAGGGGTCTGTTGAAGGCAAGTTTTACTGTATTAGCTTAATTTTAAAACACAATAAAGTAACCAAAGCTGTACTTTATGTACACCATTGTACTGTGCGCTCCTAAACCTAATTAGTATGATCCAATAGCATGCATACTCCTCAGCATGAAATTCAAGGCATGCAAATGCTTACCACATGGCTTCTGTATTTATACATAAGACCTCATGGGCAGAGGACAGCTTGTGGACATGCCGTAACAGTCTTTCTTTGCTCCACTGTGTGTTCCATCTGCTAATAATATAAGGCTTAACCTTTGTTTCACGGAAAAAATTCTTATGTGCTGCATTCATGACTTTTTGTACTCACTCTTCTACAAACTATTCTTAAAAAAGCTTATTATTCTATCTACTTTTTTTGATTTAGACAAACTTTGAAGCAGTATTTTTAACATTTAAATGATATCAATCTGATTGTATAATATAAAATATAATAACAGCCCGCCTTAAAAGCAATATGTGTATGTAATAATATGTAAAATGTATGTAACAGTCATTGTATTATGTTTATATTATTATGTACATGTTTAATAATGTTATGTGAATGTATTATGTAATTTAACAATGTAGGAGCTGTGAGAATAGAAGCCGAAAGTTGCTAACAATGAGGTAACCGAGAGACAACAATAAATTAGAAAGTTTAATAATGCTACCAGTAATTCTTGGAACAATAATGTAATATTTAAAACAGTTTATAAATAGCCAATCAAACACCAGAAAAGCTGAAAGTTAAATAAAAGTATTCTATTGGAGTAGGATTAGCCAATCAGAGACTTGAAATAGATGAAATTTGCAAATTCAAGCAGTAAACACCAGACACTATTAGGTAGCATTCCCGAGAACTTCGATATAATACAGGTCAAGTGCGAGGCATAAAACTTCATTACAGTGAGAATAAAAATGAAGTTTACATGTAAAAAAGTGAATAAATAATCTCACAGCTCTACAGTATGATATATCAGTGAAGTGTTATTTAATCGTGTGAAAGATAAATAAAAAAGGAGTGAAGTAAAAATAATAATTTGTGTAAGCCTTCATTCTTTAGCCATTCCAGCTCTGCTAAGAGATACGTGTTTCTGCAAATTACTACTGACTAAGCCGAGGCAAATATACATATATAATATTTAAAGAAACATTAAAATACAAAGTTGAGTTTTTTAAAAGTGGGGCAAAGGCCACTGGAAACTTTGTACCATAACGTGGGGCAGTTACTTCACCAAGTTTTGGCTACCCAACAGTGGAACTACAAATACAACCTCCTTCAACTGTCAATTCAAATTTACATATTTCACTGTATGATACACTAGCTAAAGTGATAGATTTTTAAAGAATGTGTCATTATGTGATGGCTTTGAAATTTTTGCATGACCATGAGGAAAAATGTTTATATGGCATAAATTGCGTGCTTTAATAAGATCTACGTTTTTGTGTAGTATGATTTTGTCTATCTTTTATGGTTTACCAATTATGCAAAAGTCATTAAGCATGAAGAGGACTAGATGCTATTCAGAAAATTCAAGATAAACATTTCATTTTCCAGAAAATAAATATCTTATATGGTATTTTAATAAAACCATTAGAACCATTTTTGAGAAAATTAAATTTTTACATTCTCTACTACGTATAGTAAGTAGGGGAAGTATTGTATTCCACCCAAAAATGCAATACTGAGATTTCACCGGAAATATAAGTTTTGAGGCACCCTGAATACAAAAAAAGCATTTTTGGAAACATGTGCATGTGTGTGACTGTGTGTCTGTGAACAGCATAACACAGAAACGAACAGTTGGATAAACACCAAACTTGGTATTTAGGTTCAGTATCTTCCAGAGTTGCAACACAAAGGTTTTCAAGAAAATCCCCCCACCCCAGATTACCCTTTACATGGAACATTTTTCGAAAATTTTAATTTTCTCAAAAATGGCTCTTGATTAAAATACCACATGTTTAAGATATTTGCATGACAAATGAAATGTATATCTTGAATTTTTTGGGAATGTCTCCAAAAGTATTCTGTATTGTGAACGACTGTTGCATAACTGATAAACCATAAGAGATAGACAAAATTTTACTACACAAAAAATGTAGGTTGTGTTAAAATACACAATTTATATTATATATATTTTTGTTGTTGAATGAACCATTTTCGAGATATTGCTTGTTATTCCATTAAATTTTCCAATACTTATACTTTTTCTCAAATGGGAATTCGTTATTCATTGTTTTTTTGTCCTGGTAATACAAAGAGAATGGAATACTCCACATAGCAACCAGCTCTTAAAATATTTGGCTATCGCTTAAGACCTACCAATTCCCCTTGAACCTACAAGAAAATTAGCAATAAGATTAACATCTCGATATCTCGATTAACATGAAACATATGGAGAATAAGCATTTGTAAAAATAGTTAGTACAAGAGTAGAGAAAGTCATGTGAATGTAACACATCAGAATTTTTTAAAAATGTTCTATGTAAGGATAGTTTGGGGTGGGGAAATGTTCTTGTTGCATCCTTGGAAATTGCTGAATTTAAATACTAAGTTTGGTATTAAACAATTTTTCATTTTTGAGTTAAGCTGTTCACACACAGAATTCAGGGAATCTCAAAAAGAGTATTTACAGCGAAATCCTGGTATCAAATTTTTGGGTAAAATGCAACACTTCCTGTACTTAGTAAAGGTAAGTACAGAAAGTAAAAAGGTTGTTAAGGCATGTTCTGTAGCATATTGGAGATGGCTTAGGGTTAGCACGCTTAAATATTTAGAATTTATAAATCCTAAGTGTGTCCAGTGCTATAGGAGTAGACTTAGATGAAAGTTCTCGGTATATCTGATGGGATTTTATATCCATTTTAGGCATAATATTTGCCTATGATACTCAAAATATGTAGAACTACTGACCAGCAAACAAATACTCAGCATGCCTGTTATCTCATATTAAGAACAATAGTTCACATAATACTTCCTTTATTTCTTTATCTTTAGGTTCGCAATGATGGCATGCGTTGCATGGGTGAAACAGTACCAAACATCTTGGTTATGAAAAATGAATTACAGGCACTCTGCGCAAGAATTGACAGCTTGGAAGCCTTTGTTAGTAGAGTACATCAAGACTTGGATGTGGTGGAGTCCCATATGGATGCAGCAGAGGCTGATGTGGGTGGTTCAGAGGGAAAACTGAAAAATATCCTAAAGCCTCTATTTTTTGTAAGTATTCCACATTAAAAACTGTTTGCAGGTATCAATCTTGCAAGCTGTGGGATTTATTTTGCTGCTAGTTTGTGATTTCTATCATATAACACTTGATCTTATTTTTATTATGTAAAACTGAGATTTTGTGGAAAAAGAACACATTTCCAAAAGGTTTGTTTTGTATGTACCCAGATTACTGATTTTCCTTAGTTCCTTATCAATATGTTTGTTGTACAGCTTTTATATTTTTTCTCTGCAGTGCTATGAAAATAGTCGCATGCTATGCAGATATACCTACAGGAAAAGCAACAGCAAAAAGTGTGTATTATGAGTACTTCATTGAATATTTTTGTTTGAAAATAAGCAGGTGAAAACAAAACATTAAATTAGGGATGGGATCTTGATACTCGCAGTATCGAAGTACACTATGTGATCAAAAGTATCCAGACACCTCCACAAACATACGTTTTTCATTTTAGGTGCATTGTGCTGCTACCTACTGCTTGGTACTCATTATCCGCGACCACAGTAGTCATTAGACATCGTGAAACAGCAGAATGGGAGGTCAGGTGATTGGGTGTCACTTGTATAAGAAGTCTGTACGCAAGAAACGTGTTCACTCTTAAACATCCCTAGTGAAGTGGAAACGTGAAGGGATATGTACAGCACAAAAGCATACAGGCTGACCTCGTCTGTTGACTGACAGAACCGCCGACATTTGAAGAGGATCGTAAAGAGTAATAGGCAAACATCTATCCAGACCATCACACAGGAATTCCAAACTGCATCAGGATCCACTCCAAGTACTATGACAGTTAGGCGTGAGGTGAGGAACCTTGGATTCCATGGATTTCACGCAGGAAAATGCCAAACATGCCTCGCTTGGTGTAAGGAGCGTCAACATTGCATGATTGAACAGTGGCAAAACGTTGTGTGGAGTGATGAATCATGGTACACAATGTGGCGAGATGGCAGGGTGTGGGTATGGCGAATGCCCGGTGAATGTCATCTGCCAGTGTGTGTAGTGCCAACAGTGAAATTTGGAGGTGGTGGTGTTATGGTGTGGTCGTGTTTTTCCTGGAGGGGCTTGCACCCCTTGTTGTTTTGCATGGCACAGTGCAGACCTACATTAATATTTTAAGCACCTTCTTGCTTCCCACTGTTGAAAGGCAATTCAGGGATGGTGATTGCATCTTTCAACACGATTGAGCACCTGTTCATACTGCACGGGCTGTGGCGGAGTGGTTACACAACAATAACATCCTTGTAATGGACTGGCCTGCACGTAGTCCTGACTTGAATCCTATAGAACACCTTTGGGATGTTTTGGAACGCGACTTCGTGTCAGGCCTTGACCTACATCGATACCTCTCCTCAGTTCCGCACTTCGTGAAGAATGGGCTGCTGTTCCCCAAGAAAACTTCCAGCACCTGATTAAAAGTATGCCTGCGAGAATGAACGTTGTCATCAAGGCTAAGGGTGGGCCAACACCATATTGACTTCCAGCATTACCGATGGATGGCGTCACAAACTTGTACGTCATTTTCAGCCAGGTGTCCGGATACTTTTAATCACGTAGTGTATGTCTAATACTTTGAGATAAATCTTAAATACTTTTAAACTTTAAAGTTTTGTATTATTGAAAGTAACTGCATTTAACTTTATGCTAGATAAGGAATCAAGGGAGTCAAGACTTCATGTTATTGCCTCGCACGTGTCCTCAAAAGTTCTGTCCATAGTTCTTGATAGACCTTGACTGCGTTTCCTGTGTGTAAATCAATGCAACAATCGTAGACACTTGTGTCTAAATGAAAATGTGCAAAACTATGGAGGGAGTAGAGGTACTCGTGTAACATGCAGCATTAACTGAGTTGTGAATGAAGTTGATTTAGCCAATGCATTAAATCATGTTTCTGCAATAGCCTGCCTTGGTGACTCACTCTCAGCCATTACATTTACCTACTCCGGAGACCAAAATCTGGGAATCCAGCAGAAACAAATCAGAATTTAAAAGATGTGAGATAATGCATTGCATGGAAATATTTGCTATTTTTAGTTGAGTTTCGTGTAAAATATATATTTGTTTATATTTTCAAGATTGCAGAATAAAGCAGAATTTCTAGTATTTGTTTTTCTATGGATAGAAAATCCTTAAAAAGAAAGTTTTCAGTACAAAATATAGTTAATAAAAAAGGAAGCAAAGAGGAAATAATAATTATTATTGTTGTTATTTACTAACAATAGGGGATGTTTAACTTGTATTATCAAGGTAAAAAATTGCTGCCAATTGGAGAATATCAAACAGGAACAATTTCGGAATTAGCATACAATATAAAATTGGTTACACACGTTAATACACAGAAAACTACTAATTCAGTGAAAAAGCTATTGCCTTTACAGTTTTTTATAAAATGAGTACTGAGTATCGGTACTGAATATCAAGGAATAGTGGTATCATCACATCGCTACATTAAATAATAATGAGGAATGAATACAAAAGTAATAGTACAGAATGATTTAAAAATGATTATTAGTAATTTGAAGGTGAAAAGGAGGAATTAAAATAAGCAAAAAGGTTTGCTAGTTAAGTTTCACCACTGATAAGAACTTTGTCATACATAAATTGCACATACCCGTTGAATATTAAGTAGATACTGCTAGTGTGTTTACTGCATGTATGCTATGGCTCCGAATATCAAGTGAGAGAGGAAAGAGAATGTGCATGTGTAAACAAACAAGTCAGTGATATAGCCTGTTCAGTAACTGAGAAAGTAATTCTACATTTCTTTGAGAAACCCTAATAATGACTTTACAATATTGACTAATTTTGAAGATTTAGAAGCTAGTAGCAGTGATGTGTCATAATTTAAAATAAAGAGAGTTGAGGGTTGTTACACTACATCACTAAAATATTCTTACTTGAACGCGTTTTGGGAGACGGCTTGTTCCCATCGTCAGCATGTTCTCAACTGATGTTTCCGGTCATTGTCTGGGGAATGTGTGTGGCTAGTGGTGTTCTCTGGTGCTGGGCTGATGAACCTCCAAAGGCTGCTGGGTGGCGGCAGTTCGAAATTCATTAGGTGATTCCTATGTTTGACAATATATATTTTTTCCCAGATGTCCAATTCATTGCTGCTGTTGATCGGTTTTAAGAGTTTTATGTTCAGAGTGATATCATGGTTTGAAGACCAGAAATGATGTGCTACTGCTGATTTATCTGGCTGCTTTTGGTAAATGCATCTCATGTGCTCTTTAAGTCTTATTTCCAGATTTCTTTTGGTTCTTCCTATGTATGCCAAGTTACATTCATTACAATCAATTTGATATATACCAGCTGATTTATCGTTGGGGATAGGATCTTTTGTTCTGTTGCATAGTAGTTTCTGTATATTGTGGTTATTCTGTGGAGACAGGGTGATGTTATATTTCTTGAAAATCCTTTGAAATTTATGATGTGTCCAAGGGTGATAAGTGAATTTTCTATATGCTTGTGGGTTTTGTTGTCTGAGTAACGTAGTCATTTGTTGGATGTATTTCTGTCTTTCAAACCGTTTTATCTTCTTATCTATTGTTTTTTTCTGGTATCCATTCATAGTGGCTATGTTGATAATGTGTTGGTATTCTTTCTGGTATTCCTCTTTCTCCATTGGTATATGTACTAACCTGTTTGTAATACTATTTAAAATTGCATGTTTGTGGCTTGTAGGATTGTAGCTATTGCTTCTAATATAATTTTCTGTGTGCGTTGGTTTTCTGTAAATGCCGAACGTTAGTTTGTTGTGTGCATTATTTCTGATGATCCTGATGTCTAGGTAAGGTAATTGGCCATTTTCTTCTTTTTCTATTGTGAATTTAATAGATCTTTTTTGTAAATTTAATAATTTCAAAGCATCTTCTGAAAGTTTTTTTTGGAACAATAGCAAAAACATCATCCACATACCATACCAGGTTTTGAATAGATGTGGGAAAGATTTAGTAATATGGCATCCAAAATGGCTCATATATAGTTCTGCTAAAAATGGTGAAAGGGGGTTTGCCATAGTTAGGCCTGTGGTTTGTTGAAAGATTTTGTGATGGAATGAAAAGAAATTCTGGTCCAGACATAATTTTGTTAATTTTAGGTAATCTTCTGTTTGTGCTCTAAGTATGCCATTGTTTAATATCCAATTTTCTAGGAGTGGTAATAATTCTTCTTTTGGTATGCTTGGGAAGAGTGCAGTGACATCAAATGATACCATCATGTCTGTGGGTGATATATTTATACATATTTGAAAGGTGACTGGTTAATTCTAATGAATTTTTTATACTTAGACTTTTGAACATAGGCATGGAGTTGAAGGTATTTGAAAGCCATTTTGCTAGTTTATATGTGGGAGAGTTTATGTTATTCACTATGGGCCTCATTTTGTTGCAGAGTTTGTGTATATTTGGTAGTGCATATAACCTAGATATGGTGGGAAAATCTGGTTTAATTCTGGATTTTCCCACCATAGCTAGGTTATATGCACTACCAAAAATACACAAACTCTGCAACAAAATGAGGCCCATAGTGAATAACATAAACTCTCCCACATATAAACTAGCAAAATGGCTTTCAAATACCTTCAACTCCATGCCTATGTTCAAAAGTCTAAGTATAAAAAATTCATTAGAATTAACCAGTCACCTTTCAAATATGTATAAATATATCACCCACAGACATGATGGTATCATTTGATGTCACTGCACTCTTCCCAAGCATACCAAAAGAAGAATTATTACCACTCCTAGAAAATTGGATATTAAACAATGGCATACTTAGAGCACAAACAGAAGATTACCTAAAATTAACAAAATTATGTCTGGACCAGAATTTCTTTTCATTCCATCACAAAATCTTTCAACAAACCACAGGCCTAACTATGGCAAACCCCCTTTCACCATTTTTAGCAGAACTATATATGAGCCATTTTGGATGCCATATTACTAAATCTTTCCCACATCTATTCAAAACCTGGTATGGTATGTGGATGATGTTTTTGCTATTGTTCCAAAAAAAACTTTCAGAAGATGCTTTGAGATTATTAAATTTACAAAAAAGATCTATTAAATTCACAATAGAAAAAGAAGAAAATGGCCAATGATGCAGTAATTTGTATCACAAATTACTTAAATGTAAATAATGATTGTAATATGAATATGCATTTTTATGTGACATTGATTTCAGATGTTTATTGATTGTAAATATTGTTGGGAAGTAAGTTTATATGGCCTTACTGAAACTGTCAATAATAGAGCGCAATAATGCAGCGAGGGGGTGAGCTGTTTATCATTATTGGAAACGAGGAAGTTACGTAATGTTGGCGCGTTTTTCCGTTGAGAAACTTCTGGAATATTTTCTCCCTAAAAGCATATGTATTCGTGGTTTTCATTGGATATTAAAATAGACGCTAATGTTGGCGCGTTTTATTAGCCAATTGCAGTTCAGTTATAATCTTTAGGCGTATCTGGACGAGGGCGTATAAATAGGGTAGGTTGGAGGTAAAGTCAGTCAGTCCTTCAGTTCGCCGAAAGCATTCATACATTACACGTCGTATTTTGTGCAGTTCATAAAAAAATCTGTGTACACTACACGTCGTATTCAGTCAGTCAGTTCGTCGAAAGTATTAGTACGGCATACATCGGATATAAATTCACAAGTTACGCGCAGCAGAATTATGAAAGATCTAAAATATGGTAAAGTTAATTATACAAAAGGTTGAAGTACGTTGATTAAAAGTGATCAGTAAGAAGTTATTATAACAGTTTCAGTTTGGCGAGTATCTAGATCAATATGTAAAAGTGATAGTGAACGTGTTCGACAATAAAAATTATAAAACAAATTTCTTCATCAGTGTTCTTTTTGGATAAAAGATTCCTTTCCGTTTACACAACCCTGATCAAGACACTTGTTCGACCCAAGATAAGATAATAGCTAGCCGGAGGACATTTGAAATGAAATCAAACAAAAGCTAACACTGATGCAAATTGCTAACACAAGATGGAGCTACAAACCAAACAAATGAATGACGTCACAAGATGTCAACACGTGATGTAAACAAACAGTGTAAGTAATACCGTCGCAAATTGGCTACCACAATGTGGGGCAGTTCAAATTATGTAACCAAACAAAACAAATGCAGCGCAATATAAGATCTTCAAGTTATAATAATTTACGTAAAAACATATTACGTAAGCACCAAGAATGTTACACTCGCACCAATTACCTTACCTAGACATCAGGATCATCAGAAATAATGCACACAACAAACTAACGTTCGGCATTTACAGAAAACCAACGCACACAGAAAATTATATTAGAAGCAATAGCTACAATCCTACAAGCCACAAACATGCAATTTTAAATAGTATTACAAACAGGTTAGTACATATACCAATGGAGAAAGAGGAATACCAGAAAGAATACCAACACATTATCAACATAGCCACTGTGAATGGATACCAGAAAAAAAGGTTTGAAAGACAGAAATACATCCAACAAATGACTACGTTACTCAGACAACAAAACTCACAAGCATATAGAAAATTCACCTATCACCCTTGGACACATCATAAATTTCAAAGGATTTTCAAGAAATATAACATCACCCTGTCTCCACAGAATAACCACAATATACAGAAACTACTATGCAACAGAACAAAAGATCCTATCCCCAACGATAAATCAGCTGGTATATATCAAATTGATTGTAATGAATATAACCTGGTATACATAGGAAGAACCAAAAGAAATCTGGAAATAAGACTTAAAGAGCATATGAGATGCATTTACCAAAAGCAGCCAGATAAATCAGCAGTAGCACATCATTTCTGGTCTTCAAACCATGATATCACTCCGAACATAAAACTCTTAAAACCGATCAACAGCAGCAATGAATTGGACATCTGGGAAAAAATATATATTGTCAAACATAGGAATCACCTAATGAATTTCGAACTGCCGCCACCCAGCAGCCTTTGGAGGTTCATCAGCCCAGCACCAGAGAACACCACTAGCCACACACATTCCCCAGACAATGACCGGAAACATCAGTTGAGAACATGCTGACGATGGGAGCAAGCCGTCTCCCGAAATGCGTTCCTGTAAGAATATTTTAGTGATGTAGTGTAACAACCCTCAACTCTCTTTATTTTAAACTTTACAATATGTTACCTCTCTCTTGCATCTTTACTTGAGGAGTTACAATATCTTGCTGTTCCCAATCTTATCATCTTTATACTCATGTATAAACAAAATGTGAGCATTTCTTAGCCACCATAAACCAACATCACTTTTGTAAATTAATCCTTAATTGGAAAATTGACAGCTGAGACTTCACAAGGAGAGTAAACATGCAATTGTTAGGAATTAGGGTTGTGATTGGCCCTTAAGGATTGAAGTTAAGGTTTTTCTACCCTGACACTTGACTATATTGCAATGGATATTGTTTTGTGGTCAAGGCAGTTTTTCTTTATGCAGCAAGTGGACTCCACTGGTGGCACAACCTTAATGAAAACAACTCCCTGAAATTCTCAGTGTATAATTTTTTTAAATATGTTGAGTCTAATAAATGTGTTACTGTAGGCTCTTTTCCTTAAACTACCTCTGTCCCCACCTTTTGCTGGATTTTTAGAGGAGTGGTACAATAGCGAAGCACCTTTTATACTACCATCACACTTTCAGAAAGACAATTAAAATTTGATAAGACACCACTTACAATGGAAGGGTTTTGCCTCAAACACAAATTTTGAATCCAAAATTTAAATGCAGATTTATCTGTATGCCTCTGTAAAGCATCCATAAGCATTTGTCTGTGTAAAGCATGGTTTGTTAGAGTGCTGTAAACATTAAGGGAGTGGGGGACCTTACTGATAAACCAGCTGTGCACTTGCTTGCTGTGCATGATACATCAGATGGCATATTCACCACATCTCTAGCTGCTTGGAAGGACAATGGAAAGGGAAACTCTAACAATCTTTTAAATATAGTAACACATAAACTGCGAAGAATGTATCCTAAAGCAAACATTGTTGGTAGTGAAGACCATATGTATGCGTTCTTTTTGGACTTAATAGTGCAGAAACAAGAAAATCAACTGTACTGTACCAAAGAAGTAACAATAGACCAAACAGTGGATGAAGAAGACTTTGATGAAAGCAAAAAGATGTGTTATAATTCTAAATCAACAATGTGGAAATGCCCCTAAGAGAAGCTAACAATTAGTTCCAGTGAAATTGAACCATTCTCTATAAAGAATTAAAAATGTTAACAGCTTTTTAACAAAGTTTTCAGATGAAACTTTTCAACGATTATATGATGACTATATGAAATACCATAATACAGGGTGATTTATGAAGAACTGACACATTTCTTTCTTTAATTATTCTGTTTGAAATTCATTCAATGCCCCAATTTTAGCACCAAATTAAGCAGAATGTTCTGGAGTTTCGATTGCCTGTCACTAGATGCACAGATGCTCATGTTTTATTTGTAATTATTAGTTTTATTGTCAGCAACTGTTTTTGAGATTTTGTTTAGTCAACGTGAAAATGGAGTACACATTAAATGAATGCCTCTTCCTTGTAAAGCAATGCTGGATTACAATTCAACTACAGCTACTCAAAGGGCATACCAGAGAGGATTTGGTCTTCAGAATCCTCCCCAAAGAAACACAATACTGGCACTGGTAAACAAATTGGAAACAACTGGATCTCTGGTGAGTGAAAAAGGCAAAACTTGTTCATCTAGGCTTCCCACGGTTGTTGTTGACATAAGAGCATGATTGCATCATTCATCCAAAAAATCATTAAGATGTTTGTCGCAGGAGACAGGGTACAGCTACTCAATGTGTCAGAGAGCTGTGAAAAGTGCAGGCCTAAAGCCGTATAGGATTACGGTTGTCCATCAGTTACAGGAACCAGATAAGGTTAGACGACTGAATTATTGTCGTTGGTTTCAGGCTTTCATTGTGCAAAATCCTGCCATATTATTCATCACATGGTTCACAGATGAAGCATGGTTCCATTTATTTGGCTATGTGAACTCGAATAACTCACACATTGGGCCAGTGAAAATCCACATGTTATTCATGAAGCACCTATGCACCTGGTTAAATTCGAAGATTGGTGTGCAATATCCGCACAGAGAAGAGTGGGACCAATTGTTTTTTTAAAACTATGTGAACACTGCAGAATACAAATGGATTTTCATGGAGTTTGCTGAGCAACTAGAAGATGTAGAGCTGAGTCAAGCATATTTTCAGCAGGATGGCGCTACATGCCTTATATCAAATGAATCCATGGCACTAATTGCAAGTTTCTTTGATGACCGGATAGTTTCCAAGAACCTGCGACCACCGAGATCTGCAGATTTGACATCGCTGGACTTCTTTCTATGGGGTTACTTAAAAGACAGGGTTTATGCCACATGTCCCCAGACATTAGACGATCCAGAGGACATTTTCAACATTTGCTATAGAGGTAAATAATCTCCCAAAATTTCTCTGCATTTCAGCTATAAGTTGTCCCTAGCATATCTCGTTTTGAAACAAATAAAGAAATAAATTTGTCAGTTCTTAATAAATCATCCTATATTATTTGTTGAAAAGATATGCACTTATAAAATGTGAGTGAAATATTCAAGTAATATTTAAGTATTGGGAGACAAAGGAAAGAAACCAAAAATATTTTAAACAAAATAAAGAAATTAAGGAAAAAGCTATAAAAGAGTTTGTTATATCCGAATCTGACAAGTTGAGAAATGAGGGAAAAGACAAGCATCATAGGTATCTGATGTACTGGGCTAAAAAAGAAATAGGACGCTTTCTGAAGAAGTGCAATGATCAAGACCCACCAAATGAGCAGTTACACAGATGGGTGCTTTTATCGTCCTGTCACCATTGTGAAGTACATCTCTATGCAAATTATGAACCAGAAATCTGTGTTGCAGCTGAAACCCTTTTGTTGTCATATGTGTATGGGAGAGTGTTTTTTTAAGCATGAAGATGATTATTCTCTTTTTATGCTGTTTTAGCGGAAAGCAGAACCACTTGCTCCAAGGACTGTTCGTTCTCCTCCATATGAAGCACCTGAAATATTCAAAACTTCTAATTTCTTTCTGCCAGAAGAAGACAAAGAGATAAACTAAAAGCAATATGCTGCAGTGCTATGCAAAATAATCAAAAACCTTGTTACATTTCCTTGTAACTTAGTGTAGTACTTTAAAAGGTTTCTCTCTGTGAGAGATGTTGTTGACAAATAATAAAACTGTAATCTGTAAATCAAACTTTGAAAAATGATGCAATCTTAGAACCTTAAGTATATAAAACCTATTTAATTAACTAGCAATATGCTTTTTGATTTTTGCTTTATAAACTGAAGACTATATGAAGTTTAAAGTTGTTTATATTATATGTAATGCTATACAATACATTTTATGAATAAAACTAAAAACAGTATGGCTTTTGCTTGTGATTCTTATATAAACAATATACTGAAAATTTTTAACTGTTTTAACTCTTCTTTAATGGCTGTTTCGACCTTGCTGCTTCTATGCCGAATATTTCCATACAAACTGAGACCACATGCTTATCTTACTTGCCTCTTTTACATTTCCTGGTGTTCCAGCTAAATGTTGACATGGTCCTTATTGACTTTCGGCGAATCCTTCTTTTTCTGTTGACATTCACAGAAAGCTATGTCAATATTCAGAACTAGCATGCTTATTGACAATGTAAAGAACTGATACTTCCATATAAATATGGGTACTTTGTATAAATATGAAACTCCTATCCAAAATAAAAGATGAAAAATGAGGTCAATTATTTAGGTCTTTCAGAGGACAGAGAATATACGAGGTCTGTTCAAAAAATTCCGGAGCATTCCTAATTTCGCGCCACGGAGTGTTGGAGCAAAATGCTGTTGGCATCCCTGCACACGTCAGTGTTTAATGTGTAACTGCTGGAAGTTTCATTATTGTAAGTCTGTTAGTTATGGTTCAGTGCTGTATTGAGTAGAACGTTGTGTTGCACAGTTTGCAAATTTTGAGATGGCAGAGTTAGAGGAACAACGCATCTGCATTAAATTTTGCGTGAAAATCAAGAAAACCTTTACAGAGACACACCAAAAGATGCAGGAAGCCTACGGTGATGAGTTCTTAAGCTGTACTCGGTGTTATGAATGGTTCACGTGGTTTAAAAATGGCCGGATGGAAGTTAAAGATGACCCTCGTTCAGGATGCCCTTTGACGTCTACCGACGAGCGGGAGCGGTATATAAATTGTGTAGGGGAGTATTTCGAAGGAGACTATACAGGGTGTTTCAGAAATACTTTTACAAACTTCGGGTATGGGTTCCTAACACCACAAGAAGGAACATAAGTTCCATAATCCTTTGTTTTCTCGTTAGGAGGTGTTCAACACAGTGGTAAACTTATAACACACAAAACTCATAATAAGTGCTCAAAATGTCCTCTTCTTGCTTCTATGCATGCCTGTACTCGTCGAATCATGGAATGTCGCACCCTGTCAAAAATTCCGGGATGGTGTTGAATGGTTTCGCAGGCTTCCATAACGTGTCGATGAAGCGTTTCTGCATCCAGGATGGCTGCTCCATAAACCAATGATTTAAGATGTCCCCAGAGGTAAAAATCCACAGGATTGAGGTCGGGAGAACGTGCAGGCCATGGAACTGGTCCTCCTCTACCTATCCATTGGTCATGGTAAATATCAGTGCATCTCGAACAATGCGACTAAAATGTGCCAGAGCCAGGCATTTATCACATTTATCAGCCAGACAACGATAAACAGCGACAAATGTTGGATGACTCGGTTGTCTTCGGTCTGGAAACTCCATCTGATAGAGCCGTGCAGCCTAGCATCCATTACCATTCGCGCGACCATACATAAAAATCATGTCTGCCTGTTCACAAAATGAATATCCAGCAATGGTGGAATGAAACACGTGCAGTTAACTCACTACATGTACACAATTGAAACGTTGAAGACAGACTAATGACAAATGACAAACGTAAACAAGTCTCCATGGCAACACTTCGCAATCTACCGTATGTAGTACAATGGGTCAATGCCTTCTATGAATGCATAGAGAAATGAAGTTTTGACGGTGGACCCCGAAGGCCGTTGAGCTCACACTTTCATTGTGACAGGAATAACGCGAAAATCAAGGATTATGGGACATATGTTCATATGAACTTTTTTCCTTCTTTTGGTGTGAGGAACCCATACCCGAAGTTTGTAAAACTATTTCTGAAACACCTGGTATACAATAAGTATAAGCTAAGCATAAAAAATGTTGTGGACAAAGTTCTGGAAGTTTTTGAACAGACCTCGTATCTCTGAGCTTTTAAATGCGATCATGAGGGAAGAAGAAATAAAGCTGAAAGTAAGTGACAACCAAAAAATAAGAGAGTGCTCCTATTAATACATTCATTGTTAACAGTTAAAGGCTTAAACCTCAGCATAGTAAACTTCAAAGTACAGATGTTGAAAATTTCCCAGATTATAACTCTTGTAAGCCACCACAGTTGTGCTGCTGACATTTGACCTTACAAAAGCTAACCAAAGAACAAATACAATAACACTACAAAAGAACATGACAAGTTTGCTGCAAATACATGTGATAAAAGTGAATCAGGGCTGGCAAAGCTTCAAGACTCGGTAAAAGTGACCAAAATGTGTTACACCTTCCTAGTTTTGTACAGGTTTGGGTACCCCTCCGTACTATAGATCAGCAATTACCAAAACTACAAGGAATCATGGAGCAGATATCACTTGAGGTACATTTCTGGAAGCCACATTTGTTTTGCTACAGCTGCTTCTATGCTCGGCAACCAAAATGAGGCAAGAGGTTTCCCAGCAGAAAGGAGCTTTATTTATGGACGTTCTTTTAACTACCATGGTTCTTAGTGTCCCATTATTGGGCATGAAAGGCTTCTTTATCAGGCTTGAGGTTCTTTTACATGATGCAAATCTACGACAGGGACCACTGGCTTTACCTCCCTTCCGAAGGAAGCCATTCTAAGAATTTTATGCCTGAAAAAATCCATTGACCTCTGCTGGGTCTGAACCCACGATCTCGGGAACTAGAGGCATGGTACCACTAGACCACAGAGGATGGCTTGCCGCAGCAAGTACCCTCCCTCCTTGGTTAACTTCAGCGGAGAGGTTTACCCTACTAGGACAGCAGAGAAGATAGAGAGATTCGAGGGAGTCAAAGCAGGAAGACGAAAACAGCACACAGAACCATACTTGGTTCAGGAAATAACGTGGCACTATATGTCTGGTTTTGACTTTGTCTTAATTAATTGCCTGCTTTCTTTGTAAGCAGATTTTCCAAATTTTCCGACTGCTATATTATTCCAGGTTATAAGGGGAGGCTAAATTAAAATATTCATATTTATTCAGATGCATTGTTAACCAATAAGAAATCTAAAGCATTTAAGTCGGTGACTTAATTTACAGAGTTTCAAATTTTCAAATCGGGACGAGTTTTACCTTCCTCTACTGTAACTGCACATACACGTTAATTATTTTGTGTGTTAAATTTTAAAAGCAAAATGTACTTGTATTATATAATTCATTCTGTATTGTGAGATGGTAATTTGTATCACAAATTACGTTAATATAAATAATTATTTTATTATGAATATGTATTTTTATGTAACATTGATTTCAGAGGTTTAATAATTGTAACTATTATTGGTAAATAATAATATATGGCTCTACTGAAACTGTCAACAATAACGCAATAATGCAATGAAGGGTTTGAGTTGTTTATCGTTACCGGGAACCAGGAAGTTACGTAATGTTTCGCGCCTTTTCGGTAAAAGCTTCCAGAATGTTCTATAAAAGTAATATGTATTAGTGGTTTTCATTGGATAGTAAAATAGACGCTAATGTTGGCGCGTTTTATTAGCCAATAGCATTTCATTTATAATCTTTAGGTGTATCTTGAGGTAAGCCTATAAATAGTGTAGATTCAAGGTAGCGTGTCCCCCAGTTCGGCAAGATTCTCAAAACATTACACATCGTCCCCCCCCAGTGCTCAACAAGATTCTCAACACGTAACACGTCAGCTCCCAGTTCAACAAGATTCTCATGTCGGTCTCTAAATTCATAAAGTTACGCGCAGCAGAAGTACGAGAAATCTTATAAAGGATTATACAGTTAAATATATAAAGTTGAAGTACGTGAGTTAAAAGTGAGAAGTTATTACAAACAGTTTCAGTATGGCGAGTATCCAAATTAATTTGTGAAAGTGTTCGTGAACGTGTTCTGCAATAAAGATTATAAAACCAGTTTCTTCATCAGTATCATTTATAGACAAAAGATTCCTTTCCGCTTCACAACCTGCAAGAGTTAAATGTCTACCTAAATAGCTAGCCGGAAGAGAATATACATAACCTTAAAATCTTTCATAAACTAATTGATACAAATTGCTACACCAGATGGAGTTAAACGGACAAGACCAACGAATGACGTCACATAAGATGGCTACACACGCGTGATGTAAACAACATTACGTGAGAAACATTATCCACCACGTGGTGCTTTAAAACATATATACAATTTGTTGCTATCGCAAATTGGCGCCCAACGTGGGGCTAGATGACTAGGAAAGGATCAACATAACCAGGAATGCAGCGGTGAAATCATCTACAAGACCCAGATTCAAGAAACAACAGGGACGACAGACTTCGATGGTAATTCCGAGATTATGAGGCAACAAGGAATTCAACGCAAAAACATCGAAACGACGTAGATTCATCACAACACAACGCAGAAGCGACATCAAATCTAGGAGAAAGGGGCAGAAAGCTGAGACATCAAAGTAACAGCAACATACAGCATCAGTAAGGTAAACAACTTTCAATGTTATTGAGGAGTGGTAGGATAAAAAAAACAATGGCTACCAATAATTCAGAGGAAATAATTATGGAAGATGAAAATGTTAGTGCAAGAAATAGCCCAAACTTTTTAGGATTTGAAGATGAAAATGTTAGTGCAGAAAGTGAGAGTAGAATAGCAAGAAATGTTAATCCTGATACTATTATGATTATGGAAATGTTTAGAAAATTTGGTGAAAAACTAGATAAGAATAATGAGAATAGTAGGGAAATGAAGGAAAATATTGAGAAATTAGAACAAAAATTAACTCAGAGTAATGAGAAATTAGAAAAGAAAATAGATCAAAATAGGGAAGATATTAGTAAGAGTATTACAGATCAATTAAGGGAAGATATGCAAAAGAGTCATAGGGAGTTAAGAGAAGATATTCGTAGGAGCTTTGAACAAAACAGAAAAGATATTGGTAGGAGTAATGTGGTATTAGAGCAAAAAGTAGATCAAAGCAGTGAAGAAATTGAAAAGAAAGTTCTGAAGCTAGATAGTAGTATGCCAGAAATGAGAGATAAAAATGAGGAAATAATAGCAAGTGAGATATGTGAAGTTTCAAAGAAAATGTTAGACATGAACAGGGAAATAGATAACAAAGAAAGTGAGGTTAATGTAGAAAGTACAGAGTTAGGATATCAAGTAAGTAGTATTGCAAGTGAGATAAGAGAGATAAAAGAGGTTATGAATGTAGATGTAAATGAGGCGCAAGTTAATTTCCGAGGGGAAATATCAGAAATACAGAATGAGTCAGTAATGCAAAGAAATAAACAGTACCAAGATTTTCAAAATGAAAACTCCAGTCCAGTACAGTTTAGTACAGATTTGTCAGAGCATTCTCAAATTAAAATGATAGTTGAAGAGTTGAAAATGAAAGTTGTTAAAAGATGTGTAATTCAAGAAACTGTAGATTGTTTTCAAGTATTATCAGGGAACGAAATTTCATATGAATACAAGAGGTTATTCATGAAGAAAAATTTGAAGGTTAGGTTACGGCTACGAGTAATATTTAGCCACACACAATTTGATCCAGGAGGGTAAATAGCAATGAGATGTAAAGTAAATGCTGGATAGGTAAAGACGACTTGCAGAGAAATGTATTGGAACGTAAGAGGGTTAACTATTTATATATGTCATTTGAAAAGAGAAATAAATTATAAAATAAAAAAAAAAAAAAAAGAGAATAATGTTTAAAAAAAAAAGAAATAAATAAATAAATTTTTAGTAACTGTAACAACATTTGAAAATTAAGAATGCAAAGATTGAAACTTAAGATGATATTAAATTAAAAAGTACGTAAATACAATTCCAAGAATTAAAAATTAAGAATGCAAAGAATGAAACTTAATATGATATTAAATTAAAAGTATGGAAATACAATTCAAAAAGTATTGTTAAAATAAAATTCAAAATAACAAAAATGGTAAAAATAATTCAAAACAAATACTTATGTAGCAAACAGAAAATGTAAAACATTGTCTAGATTTAAGAGATGTAAATATATGTAAAGGGTGAATATTTTGGTAAATATGTATAGTAATTACAAAAAAAAAAAAAAAAAATTCTTGAATTGATAAATTTTTGGTAACAATATAAGAAAGTAAACCATTTTTTTGTAACACTAGTTGAATAATTTAGGGTAAAGTATTTGCTATAAAAAAAATTTGTGTCAGATTAACATCTAAATTAATTAAACCAAAGCCAGTAAGTAGTGGCGAGATAAAACATATGTCGTGTGTTAAACGCGTGTGAAGTGTTAAGTGACAGTGATAGCGTGTGTTACAAGATTTAGGAGACTAAAAATAAAATTATAAAATTTCCAAACAGGTTATAAATATTTATAATTATGTTTCTAGTGGGGCATATGAGACGGTAATTTGTATCACAAATTACGTTAATATAAATAATTATTTTATTATGAATATGTATTTTTATGTAACATTGATTTCAGAGGTTTAATAATTGTAACTATTATTGGTAAATAATAATATATGGCTCTACTGAAACTGTCAACAATAACGCAATAATGCAATGAAGGGTTTGAGTTGTTTATCGTTACCGGGAACCAGGAAGTTACGTAATGTTTCGCGCCTTTTCGGTAAAAGCTTCCAGAATGTTCTATAAAAGTAATATGTATTAGTGGTTTTCATTGGATAGTAAAATAGACGCTAATGTTGGCGCGTTTTATTAGCCAATAGCATTTCATTTATAATCTTTAGGTGTATCTTGAGGTAAGCCTATAAATAGTGTAGATTCAAGGTAGCGTGTCCCCCAGTTCGGCAAGATTCTCAAAACATTACACATCGTCCCCCCCCAGTGCTCAACAAGATTCTCAACACGTAACACGTCAGCTCCCAGTTCAACAAGATTCTCATGTCGGTCTCTAAATTCATAAAGTTACGCGCAGCAGAAGTACGAGAAATCTTATAAAGGATTATACAGTTAAATATATAAAGTTGAAGTACGTGAGTTAAAAGTGAGAAGTTATTACAAACAGTTTCAGTATGGCGAGTATCCAAATTAATTTGTGAAAGTGTTCGTGAACGTGTTCTGCAATAAAGATTATAAAACCAGTTTCTTCATCAGTATCATTTATAGACAAAAGATTCCTTTCCGCTTCACAACCTGCAAGAGTTAAATGTCTACCTAAATAGCTAGCCGGAAGAGAATATACATAACCTTAAAATCTTTCATAAACTAATTGATACAAATTGCTACACCAGATGGAGTTAAACGGACAAGACCAACGAATGACGTCACATAAGATGGCTACACACGCGTGATGTAAACAACATTACGTGAGAAACATTATCCACCACGTGGTGCTTTAAAACATATATACAATTTGTTGCTATCGCAATTGCTTGGAAACAATTTCAAACCGCAGTATAGGCTTGTCATATGTAGTCTGCAGAGAAGGCACTATACTGTTTATATTACAATTTTGTTTGTCATGACTTAGGCAAAAATGAAAAGTGAGTCACTAATTTTAAAAAATGTTGCACCAAAACAGAAGTATTATATTTGATTCAAAAATATCTGGTAATACAAACTTTTCAGTGAAATGTGTCTGGTGTACATATGAACAGCATAAATAAATTAAAGAAGCCTGAATATATACAGAAGTTCATACTTAAGAGAAGAACTTTTTATGGATGCAAGGCTAAATAGCTTTAAACTCTGAAATATCTTTGCATGGAAATATTTAAATGTTTTTTACTTTCTCAAAAAATGGCCACAAAGACTTGAACACACAATCATGGGTTCAAATATGGGCATAATAATTAAAATTTATGTATATTCTGAGTAAGTAGCCCATGAAATCCTTTCTCTTACTAGAAACCATCAGAGATAGACAAGTTTTAATGTGCATTCAAAGCGATTTTTTTTTGTTACTTTTTTACTTTATAACCATTTCTATAAAGTTTTACTAGGCTGAAATTTGATGGGCTGTAAATGTTAGAAAATCTGCATTTGTATATTACTTCTTTTTCTTTGCAAGGGCTTGTGACTAATAAAAACTGTTTTGTAATATAAAAAGTTTTATGTTGTTTCTGCAAGCTGTATGTGACTAACAAGGAACACTCCATTTCGTTTGAAACTGGGAGGTTTGTTTGGACCATAAAGGATGAGGTGGTCTATTTCTCTGAAATTGAAACAATTTTGACCCAAAGTAATATTTAGTGCCACTTTTGAGTGTTGAAGTTTTGATTACTTAGCTTTGTGCTCAATATATTGAGCCACTTTCCTGAGTTATCTCTTATATTGCTGGCCTCTCCTAGTGTTCCTTGCACACGTCAAACAAAGGTCGAAAACGGTCGACTGCAAACTTAAATGCAAGGTAATAGCTCTTAAATATCACTTTAGGTGAAAACCATTTCAGTTTCTAAGGAAAACATCATTCACCCAGCTAACCTTGAAAACTGATTTAAATTCCAGTTTCAAAAGAGTGGAATGTTCATTTTAAGTCCACACTGCAAAAAGAATTACATTTTATATCATTAGTGTAATGCATTAGAGATGCACTTAAATTTGTAATAAGCCAGGTGAATAGCTTCAAGAAAATTCTCCCATTCCAAACTACCGTTTACATGGAAAAATTTACTTTCTCATTTTCTCAAAAATAGTTTAAGGATTACTTTTTGTTCTCAAACTTGAAGAAATGGCTTGGTGGATGAAGATTCACATAAAATGCTGAGGTTGAAGTTGAGACAAGCTTATTTTACACAATTGGACAAATCTTATTTTACTGAGTTATTAAAAAGTTGGAAAGTTGTTGCACTAAGCGTAATTGATTTACAAGGTGACGATACTGAAAAAGAAAGTATCTCAAATCTTGTGTTTTCTTGAGAAAGCCAAAAACATCCCTCATGTATAACTGGGAGATTATAAGAGGTAAAAAAAAAAAAAACTTTCTATAGGCAATGTAGAGCTTGTTAAAACCGATAGTTTGTGTCAATTTTTTTGTAGTTAGGCTCTTTGGAAATATTCCATGTTTCATGTATACACTTTCCTAAGTATATGATCTAATGAACATGCTTAGAACTTTGAGATTCTTTCTTTCTATCACAAGAGCTTGTTGCTATGACTATTAAACATTTGAATGCTGTTTCCATATGTATGTAACTAAGCACTTATTCTGTAATTAAAAATTATTCCTAGATATTGTAATGCAACATAGAAGAATGAACTTCATAGTATAATATCTAACAGATATGTGTATGAATATTCACATCAAATTTGTCTTTTGGCTGAAAGGACATGAAACATTTTTATAGCATGTTGAAACTTGTTTGATGATGTCAGCAGTGGTGATTAGGCGTATCATTAAGTGTTGAGGAATACAAGCAGAATCATGAATGACTATAAAAAATTTAAAAACAGCAATTTTATTAGACTTAAACATTAGTAATTATCTTACAATCTCATTAATTAAACTCTATGTATATATCACAAAAGCTACGTTATTATCTAAAAATGTAATAATGAAAATCTAGTTATGTACCTGTAAAACATCTAAAGCTATTATGCACAATACATTATAATGAAACTTCACATTCAGAACACTCAATAAGGCTGTCAGCAAACCTGTAATATTGTATATGCTGTATCAAATGGCACAACCAAGTCTAAAAGTTTGTACTGAAATCAGTCAGTTACAGAGATCCATTTCTGCAATACTTCTTAAACTACAGGATGCGAGCAAAAGTCATTTAACAGTAGTAATATTTCTGACAGAAACTACAAAAACTGTAGAGGCTTCAAAATTTGGAGATAAACTGTTCTTCATAATGAAATATGCACTTAAGGTGAGAGATTGTTGAAAAAAATATAACACTCATGAAAAATCAGATATTATGATTTTTGTTTCTGAAATTAATTTCAGTTTTTAACCTTCAGAAAATCCCAGATTTTGGCCTCCGAGTTTTTAAAAATACAAATGTTCTACTTAACACTTTCAAGTTACACAATCCAATATTGATCTGACATCACTTTATATGAACTTTCGAGTACTCTGTATCACTAGCTTGTAAATAGGGTGACCACCTGTCCAAATTTCGTGGGTCAGTCCCACGTTTGGGTCTTTTAAAAATTGTCTCTCATGGGACAGCATTTGTCCCAAATTTTTCTTAATCTCTGCCTGCTCTTTCTTTAATAACATTTTTTAATGTTTCGACAGTCAATAATTATGCTGTCCACCAGCCAATGCATTTGCTGAATAAACTTTCTGCCAGGTGCAAATGTCATGGTCAGATATTAGGAATAGGCTTCACAATTATTAACTTAAAGCAGAGCTTCAAGAAAATATTAATTTTATATGAATTCTAGCATGCACAAGAAGTACCTTTAAACAGAAATTACACATTTCAGACTGGTTATGTACTTCCAGAAATAAATTCACAGGCTAACAAATAAAGCAATATTGCTCTTTGCAGTTATTTCAGACCAATATTCAGTATTGGAATATTTTAACGGGCCTGCATTAGTTTTTGTCATGTATTATGTTTGTTATTACAATATGTTCTCTTGGTGCTGTGTAATAAAGCAACCTGTTGATAAGGTGAAAGAATGCTAATTTTCACCTTATGCTCTTTCTCTCAAAATCCTGAAATGTACCCTTTTTTTTGTCACTCACCTCTTAAGGAGGTGGTCACCCTACTGGTGAAGCAATAAAATACTTTATACAGATTAGGAATTCCATTTACAAACTCAAGTATTAACTTAACACAACTTATAATTCACTAACAGTATCATTGAGAACTATGGCACACCACATGGCTGAAATCTTATACGCTTTCTTCCAAACAAATAAACAGGCAATCACAGTCTTTAAGTGAAGTGCAGTCTAATTTGCTATGACAACAAGTACCTTTTCACAGTTCTCAGTAGTGAATCCTTTCTCATGTAGAAATAATTCTCTAACTTTCACATTTCAAAAGAATGTTATTGCAAACATAATTTTTTAAATTCTTCATTTGATATTCACTTTTCTTGGTAGATTAAAAGTAAAATAATCATGTTTATTAACACATAATTGGAAGACCTACAGAAAAGTATTTAAATATAAGGCGTATTCCAAAACTAAGGTCTGGTGAATAATATTTAATGCATAATAGGTCTGAATGATGTTTCACGCCTGCAGCGCTGTCTACCAACTCCTGGGGAACTTACTGCAGTGGCAGTATTGGTGTGACGCAGTAGGTGTTTGCCAGTCGGCGAGAGCAGATAGCAATGATCATGACAATTGTAGATCCCGCCAGTTGTGAAGTGTGCGGTATGATTAGATTTTTCTGGCAAAAGGATTGTCAGCTGCAGACATCCATTGTGAGTTATGCCTCGTATATGGACCGGACATAATAAGTCACAAACAGGTTCGGCACTGGTGTCGAGAATTTCGAGATGGCCGCACAAATATGCATGACGAACAGCGGAGTGGTAGGCCCAGTATTCGGACCAACGACATCGTTGAGCAAATGAACCAAAAACTTCGAAATGATCGGTGTTTGACAATTAGTGGTCTGGCTGATGAATTCCCAAATGTTGCTCGAACCTCACTTTACAGGACTTCACTGAACAGCTTGGATATTGAAAACTTTGTGTGAGATGGGTGCCAAAACTGCTCACCGGTCAGCACAAAGAGCAACGAATGCATAGTGCACGACAGTTTTTGGAGTGCTATAGACAAGATGGAGATGGTTTGTTTTCCCACATTGCTACAAGCGACGAGACATGGATAGCATATACACCAAGCAGAATAGAAACAACAGTCAATGCAGTGGCGCCATTCCAGTTCACCCAAACCAAAAAAAGCGTACGTAATCACCATACATGAATCGCAAAATGATGGCTACCGTGTTTTGGGATGAAAAGGACATCCTTTTGATTGATTTCATGGTCTGTGGGTCACAATTACAGCTAACGTGTACTGTGCAACGCTTACCAAACTGAGATAAATGATCCAAAATTGACACCGTGGGAAACTGTCATTATCCTCCTACATGACAATGCACGCCTGCACACCACTGCCAAAACCAAAGAGAAGATTCAAGAGTTTCGTTGGGAATTCTTTGACCACTCTCCATACAGTCCTGACCTGGCACCAAGCGACTATTTCCTCTTCTTGCATTTTAAATGGTGGCTGGGTGGACAACAATTTCAAACTGACAAACTCAAGATGAGCATTACCAATGGTTCAAATCCCAGGCGGCAGACTTCTATGCCGAGGGATTAATTAAGCTGGTACAGCGTTACAGAAGTGTATAGATATGAACAGTAATTATGTGGAAAAGTAAAGTATATATTTAGGCACATATTACTGTCAATAAAAACCTTGTAATCTCATGACTTAGTTTTGGAATACGCCTTGTACATACTAGGTATATAAATCAACTAACACTTCTTCACTTATGCTCCATTTTCATGGAGCAAGTTTCCCCATTTATTGCAGACTTTTAAGGGACATGATGTTATTCCAGAAGGATGAGATACATTTCCTTTTTCAGAACAAAAAAATGCATTAAGAAAAGAGCTATTTAAATTAAGAGAATTTTTATGGAAGGCATGAGAGACAGTATCGAGAGAAGTAAAAAATTTAATTAAAATAATTTACATTTATCTTATTAGAATTCGATAATGTGATGTAATCATTATATGTGCTGTATTTTGAATAATGGCTTTAACTAAATAACTTTTGTTTGGACTGAACTATAATACCACGTATACTTTGCACTTTAGTAAATTAAACTACTTATCAACTGCTACTCCTGTATACATGATCTTTTCTTGGTGATCCTAGGAGAGAGTTGAACTGATGTATTAGTTTATTTTGTCCGTACTTCAAAATTCATTACCCTACCTTCATATTTTTACTTTCTTTATTACTTACCTATAGTAGGTAGAGGAAGTATTGAATTTCACCAATAAATTTGACACAGAATCCAAAATTAGCATTTTTAAAAGAGAGAGAGAAAACAGCATAACTCAAAAATGAAAAGTAGGTTAAATACCTTCTTTGTCTTCTTAATTTAGGACGTCTTGTTTGTTTCAACTGCTTTATTCTATTAGTAATAAACTGTTTTCATCATATTGGCGGGGTTAAATATCCAACTTGGTTAATTTTGAAGATTTAGAAGCTAGTAACAGTGATGTGTCATAATTTAAAATAAAGAGAGTTGAAGTTTGTTACACTACATCACTAAAATGTTCTTACTTGAACGCGTTTTGGGAGACCGTTTGTTCCCATCGTCATGAAAACATACTGTCGATGGGAGCAAACCATCTCCCGAAACGCGTTCAAGTAAGAACATTTTAGTGATGTAGTGTAACAACCTCCAACTCTCTTTATTTTAAATCAAACTTGGTATTTAAGTTCAGCATTTCCCAAGAATGCAACACAAAAATTTTCAAGAACATCACCCACACACCAAACTACCCTTTACAGGAAAATATTTCATTATTTTTTATTTTCTCAAAAATGACTTTAAAGATTTTAATTAAAATATCATATGTTTAAGATATTTCTAAATAAAATGTATACCTTGAATTTTCTGAGAATAGCCTCTTAAGTCCCGTTCATTCTGAATGACTTTTGTGTAACTGTAAATTGTACGAGATTGACAAAAATCTTACTACTAAAAAATCTGTTGTCTTACATTCACATGACTTTCTCTATCCTCTATCGTTTATTGGTGGGTATACAAATTATTCTTACGAAAGTTTATTTTTCTATTTACTTCATTTTAATCCAGATAAACCTTGCAGAAATAACTACATTACACATCTTGTTAGGATACAAAGAGAACAGTGATAGTCAAATGTTTAGGAACTAGACATTATACAGTGGCCTTAAAATTCCATATTGTTTCCATGCAATTGTCAGAAACAGCTGAAAATGGATGGGACGAAAAGAATGACAAAGTTGAACAAATCGAACCACATATATATGTGATATCTTGGAAATGGCTCATGCCACAAAAAAGATTATTTTAAATAAATTGTATGCTTTAAAGAGTGAATTGAATTGAGTTTTATTTATAGAAGCTCTTTAATTGCTGTGGTCCTTAGATTTACATTTTTTGTATAGTACATTTTCGTCTATCGCTTAGTGTTTACCAGTTATACAAGATTATACAAAATTTCTTCTGAATAAAGAGGTCTTTACAGGCTATTCCTAGAAAATTCAAAATATATGTTGAATTTGTCATGTAAATATCTTTAATATATGGTATCTTAATCAAAATTATTAAGAGCCATTTTTTAGAAAAATCAAGGATTTCGAAAAATGGTCCTTGTAAAGGGTAGTTTGGGGTAGGGGGATTTTCTTCAAAATCTTGTTTGGAAGGTACTGAACCTAGATACCAAGTTTGGTATTTAGATAACGTTTCGTTTTTGAGTTATGTTGTTCACAGACAGACACACATGGACCTTTTCCTAAAAATGTGTTGTTTTTTTTTGTGGATTTGGGAGGGTCTCAAAACATGTATTTCTGGTGAAATCTTGGTATCAAATTTTTGGGTGAAATGCAATACCTTCTGTACCTACTAGGTACACGGTAGAGAAAGAAAAAAGTCTGATATGATGCATTCACATGACTTTCTTTACCTTCTATCATTTATTAGTGAGTATACAAACTATTCTTACTAAAGCTTATTTTTATATCTACTATGTTTTAATCCAGATAAATCTTGCATAAATGGCTACATTACACATTTCATTATAGATACAAAGAGAACAGCAATATTAAAATGTTTAAGAACTGGATGCTACATGCTAGTCTTAAAATTCTATAGTTTCCATGCAATTGCGAGAAACAACTGAATGTTGAAAGGACTTTAAAGAATGACCAAGAAATTAAAATTTGAACCATTAATAACAAATATCTCGGAAATGGCTTATGCCACAAAAAAAGTATTTGAAATAAATTGTGTGTGTTTTAAAGAGGTCAACATTTTTGTGTAGTATGTTTTCATCTATCGCTTAACGTTTGCCAGTTATATAAAATTCCTTCCGAAGGAAGAGGACTTCACAGGCTTTTCCCAGAAAATTCAAAGTATACATTCTATTTGTCATGTAAATATGTTTAATATACAGTATTTTCATCAAAATCGTTAGAACCATATTTTAGAAAATCAACATTTTCGAAAAATGTTCAATGTAAAGGGTAGTTGAGGTGGGGGGGATTTTCTTGAAAATCTTTGTGTCGCATCCTTGGAAGATGCTGAACTTAAATCCAAGTTTGGTACTTGTTTGATTTTTTGTTTTTGAGTTATGCTGTTCACAGACCTTTTTGTAAAACTTTTTCTTATTCAGGGGGCCTCAAAACATGTATTTCTGGTGAAATCTTGGTATCAGATTTTTAGTGCAATGCAACACCTCCTCCACCTACTTAGTCTTTTCTCAACTAGTAAGTCCCTATTCGTTTTTTCTTGTAGTCATTTAAAAGGCATAGAATTTCAAGCCATCACATAGTGACACACACTAAAAGTCTGACTGTTGCATTACCTACTGTGTCCTACAACAAAATGTGTAAATGTGAACTGAAAGTTTATCTGGATTAACAAGAAGAAGATAGAATAATAAGCTTTGGTAAGAAGAGTTTACGTAAGTTGAGAAAGTCATGTGAATGCAACACATTAGATTTGTTTCTATAAACACCTTTTCCCATACCATTAGCTCAATGTCCTCCTCACACCTACTGAAACCAGACTATTTGAGTGCAATATCTCTGGAGAAAAAAAAACAGGAATTACAGAACTGACTGCAAAGAATGCAACTATATATACCGCATGAGTCTTCTCATCCTGCGGATTGGTAACTACTAGGCAACCCTGCATTTTACAGTTGATGCGAAATACAGATGCTGACACGGCATTCAGATTAGGGCTACGGTGGTGCTCGTTAGCGTGCTCTAGTAGTGCATGGTTAACATGCTGGAAAGTCATGGTAAGGCCAAAAGTTCAAATCACGCCTGCGAATAAATGACTTTTTTATTCATTTCTGTTCATGTTTCAAGAACGTTCTAGCAAATCATGATTTCTTTCCGAATGAACTAGAAAGTGGATTTGCCTATAAATACAAAGTTCCATATGTTCGTGCTCACTGTAGAACAATGCTTTTGAATAGAGAGTATCTGGACATGCTGTTAGTAAATGGGGAAGCACAGCAGAATGCAACTGAGGTTTCCACAGAGAACACTTTCTACAGATCACACGTTTTTGCAAGTTATGAACCACCTTCTAGAATCAGGAACAGTGCACAAGACACCACATCTATGAAGAGATCACCCTGTCTATGACCAAGCAATGACGGATCATGTGCTATGTCATTCAGCATCTGCATTGTAGTATGAGGGAGGACATTCACAGGCATTTCAATATTAGACAATCCTCCGCATGGAGAATACTACATCATGCAAAGTTTCACCCTTATCATCCTCAATTACACTAGGAGCTACTGCAGCTGGACCAGAGATGGAGAGTGGCGTTCGCTAGGTGGAAGAATTAAATTCACATTCACATAATTAAACTAATTAAGAGAAACGACACTTCCATGCCAAACTATCAGTTCTTGTTAAATTTACTAAACATAAAAAGTACCTCCAAATGGTAGTACTTGAATCTGGGACCTTCACCACTGAAGGCCAATGTGCACACTGTTGTGCTACAAGTCAAGTCACAGCATGCACAGTGGTGCAAAGCAGTCATTTCGGCCAAAATTAATACGATGCGATACAGTGGACGGTGTTTACAGCATAGCCTGTACAACGCCGGGACTGCATAACTTCTCAATCCGCAGGCTGAGAAGACTCCTGCGTTATATTAGGAAAAAGCCAAGTGAAACATAGACACCAGGTTGAAGGAACACTGGAGGAACAGCAGGTTCGAACAAAAGGATAAATCAGCAGTCCATCATTTCTGGGAAAACAACAATACTGAAAACTAGGTCAACTGTTAACATCTGTGAGGGGCACAGTGAGCTAATGGTATGGGAACATCTATTTATAAAACATTATGAAGACAGGGTAATGACTTTTGAATTATTGACAGAGGACAAGTTAATACAGGGAAAGAAGATGCATCCAGGAAGTGTAGCTGTTGTGAAACATAGTCAACAAAACTATACTGTCAGTGAAGCTAGGAGTGTTAGGATGAATTCAGTTTTATTTATGGATGCTCTTTAACTATGGTTCTTACCGTCCCATTCTATATTGATCATAAAGGACCAGAAGCTTTGCTCAGAGGTTCTTTTATGTGCCGCAAATATAGGAAACAGGACCACCAACTTTATTTCCCTTCCAAAGGAAGCCATGCTAAGGACTTTTATGCCTGAAAAAATCAATTGACCTCTGCGGGTTTGAACCCATGACCTCAGGAACTATAGGTATCCCTAGAAACGGGGGACATGTTAGTCAGCTCACACCCAGTATACATGATAATATTTATTAGATCATAAATTTTTAAGTGCTTTTTCTGCCGTCTCTCCATGGCCCTGTTCATCAACTTATATCTTATTACAACTATAAGCAGCATTACATTATAACAATTTTAATGTAAAATTTTGAAGCTTGCTTTCAGAGGAGATAGAGCAGAATTACTTAGCAGAGTTATAAAAGGGGAGCTTCTTTGGTCATAGTGCCACATTTAATCTAGGATTTAACCAGGAAACACATCCACATGTATTTGTGCATATTGGTTTTACCAGACGAGGATGTATGGAACTGGATTTAACAGCCCGAAAGTGTATACAAGAAAGGGACTTGCTGTTTTATCTCACAGTGGAATAAATGCATTAGCACTGTAGAAATACTGTGCAGATAAGAAATATTCTGACACATATTTACTGTATTCTCTGATCCATTTTCATCTGACTATCCCCATGTCTTCCAAAATAGCATGTGCTTTTATGAGATGCAAAATTTGGCACAAATAATTGTAATAGCTGAAGATAAAATAGGTTGACAGGCTGGTACATACATTTTAAAGATATACAAGACTCTAACAAACAATAAGGGCATATTGAGAATAATATAAAAATACTTTGAATTCTTGCCCAAGGGCTTAATGATCATTTCAAAGCAATGGTATATCTACTTGCAGTCTAAAGTCTATATTTCACACAAAGATGAAGCTGCAATGGGTAGAAATGGGAATATTTATTGGGAGAGAAACATGTTTATAATTCTGAGCACTTAATTGGTGTTCAACTGGAAAATAACATACTAATATGATAATGCTGCAATTCTTATTCTTATTAATTGTTTAAATTTTGGTTAATGTTGCTCTTCTAAATATTTATAAAATATATTAATCATAAACTAAGCAGCTACAAAAATAATTCTAGCATTTTAAATACAATTTTAATAGAAAGAACAAGCATATCACTCCAAAATACTATTAAGCTAAAAATGAACTACCAACTAGCATACAGCAACCTGCATACAAGAGAAATATATGTATCATGTGAAGGTCATGGATTTTCATTTTCATCAGAAACAATAATTAAGGAATGAGTCAGGTATCTGTATGAGTGTTTTAATACATTCCTTGCAGTACTTCCTCACTGTCAACATGTATTCCAATAAATTCTGAAACTCCAGTAAATATAAATACCTCAACTATTTTATTCCTTTTTATCAGCCCATTAGTAAGTGTTGGAAATATTTTGATTTCTCTACTACGTATAGTAAGTAGGGGAAGTGTTGCATTCCACCCAAAAATTCGATACCGAGATTTCACCGGAAATATATGTTTTGAGACCCCCTGAGTTCAAAAAAAGCATTTTTGGAAACATGTCGGTGTGCGTGTCTGTCTGTCTGTGAACAGCATAACTCAGAAACGAACATTCGGATAAACACCAAACTTGGTATTTAGGTTCAGTATCTTCCAGAGATGCGACACGAAGGTTTTCAAGAAAATCCCCTCACACCAAATTACCCTTTACATGGAACATTTTTAAAAAAATTTAATTTTCTCAAAAATGGCTCTAACGATTTTGATTAAAATATCATATGTTTAAGATATTTTCATGACAAATAAAATGTATATCTTGAATTTTCTGGGAATGTCTCCAAAAGTATTCTTCATTGTGAACAACTTTTGCATAACTGGTAAACCATAAGAGATAGACAAAAATTTACTACACAAAAGATGTAGATCGTGTTAAAATACACAATTTATGTCATATATATATTTTTTTTTATGAGTGAACCATTTTTGAGATATTGCTTGTTATTCTCTTAAATTTTCCAATACTTTTTCTCAAATGGGAATTCGTTATTCATTTTTTTATGTCCTGGACATACAAAGAGAAAAGAATGCGCCACATAGCAACCAGCTCTTAAAATATTTGACTATCGCTTAAATACTACCATATTCCCCTTGCATCTACAAGAAAATTAGCAATAAGATTAACATCTAGATTAAATGGAGAATAAGCATTTGTAAAAATGGTTTGTACCAGAGTAGAGAAAGTCATATGAGTGTAACACATCAGATTTTTTCATTATTATTGGGTTAGATCACCATGTGCCTTGATTGTTCTGCTTTAAGCTGATTGAGATGATTATATCAGTCCCTTTAGAAGCTGACAGAGTGTTACTGTTGCTAAAACCTTTTCCCGTGTTGTTTTTAAAAATAAAAGAAATTTGATATTTGGTGATGTTTACCTAATTATAAAATATACCATACTATTCAATATTGGTAAAAGTGGTGAAATCATACACAAGAATGTTGATAAAAGCTCTTCAAATTGTCATCCCACTAGCTTTGAAATAGAGTTGCTCATATCGTTAAAGTGAAAGGCAACTTCTTTAAGAAACTGAAGCTCAAGCTCGTTTTGGACAATACAGAATGTTCCTGATGTCCAGGCTCACTTAATGCTTGGTTATACATTTCTTAAAACTTTAGAGCCTGTATATATCAAACACAGGTTTGGGCTCGTAGAGATTTCATTCGTCCTTTTTTCTTTGCTGTGCTTGGTTGGTGTTGCCACCTTTTGAAAATATGTAAAGGACATTGTCAGTTGTTTTTGTCATGATTAGAGGATTGTATTGTATGGTTCTAGCCATTTTACAACATTTTATTAAAACTTTTACTGATTATGTTGTGACACAGTGTCTATGGTCCAAGGTTATCAGAAGATTGGCTCTGGGCAGTCAGAGTAAACACTGATAATGGCCGCTCGCCAGCGTAAACACTGGACACATTATCAGCAATAACTAGAACCTTCTGGAAGCTTTATCTCCCCGCTCCTCCAGAAGGTGTGTTGAAATAGTTCTAGAAAGTTTGAGAATCTTATGGAAAGATTCCACTGACTATATAAGCGAGGCTCTCGTGAGTGTGAGGTGAGTCAGCGTGAGGTGAGGAGAGTTGTTGAGTCAGTGAGTGAACTAGTGGATGCATTGCAGGTGCAACATCAAGAATGATTCTGCCATGCAGCAAGTGCTACTGCAGAGCAATGGGTTGTGGAGGTCTCATGTTTGACTCTTGAGTGAAGTGATCTGTATGGTGTGAAGAGGTTACATTCCGAAGGAAGTGAGATGAACTCTCAGTGAAAGTGAACTACATAAAAACAAAACAGCAACAGTTGAAAACCTGGACAAAGTCACCATATTGTAGTGATTATAAGGGTGGATATTTGATTTGGAAGTAAGAGAATTCTAAGTGTCTTTGACGTGATGTAATTTTAAACAATACTGTTCTGAATTGACCATATATTGAATCGCTAAGTCAGCAAAAGCGGTTTTCATCCTCTGTGTGATTGCTGCCCTTAGCACAACATCCTACTGGGATGGGGTGTTGAACAAATAAGGAAAAAGCTAGGGAAAACTGAAACCATGATTTTAAAGGAACCACATACGAAGTGTGATCAAAAAGTTTCCGGAATGGCTTCACAACAATGCTGACGCTGAGATTTCTTTAATTCTTACCCAGACTGTACATGCAGCATTCCTTCCCGATAAAAATGAGAGGTCACGTGATTTCCTGTGACCATGCAGTCACGAGGTAGACGCTCTGAAGTGAACATGTTTTTTGCATGTGCTGCAATTTTTCCATGTGGCGAAAATGTCAGATTACAAAGAACAAAGAACGAACAGCTTATGGGGAGGAAGTTATGGGCAAAACTCAAGCATTTGAGTGGTTTACGAAATTTAAAAGTGGTGTGACATCGGTTAAAGATGCAGATCGTTTGGGGTGACCCTGTTCCAGCAAAACTCATGAAAATATCAATCAGGTGAGGGAAATGGTCTTAAATGATAGGCGCATTACAATAAGAGAACTTTCTGACTCATTATGACTCTCCTTTGTAAGTGTTCAAAGCATTTTGAAAGACAATTTGGACATGAGAAGAATTGCCGCAAAGTTCGTGCCCCGCCTGCTTTCAAATGACCAAAAGGAAAGCCGTGTGATTGCCTGCGCAGATCTTAAAGAACAGCTACAAAATGACCTACAGTTTATGGAGAAAATTATTACTGGTGAAGAAATTTATGGGTACGATGCAGAAACGAAGCAACAATTTTCACAATGGAAGAGTCCTTCATCTCCACGCCTGAAAAAGGCCAGACAAGTTCGATCCAAAGTGAAGTCAATGATTGTGTTTTTTGACATTAAAGGCATTGTATATAAGGAATTTGTGCCACAGGATCAAACGGAGAATCAAGTGTTCTACAAACAAGTGCTGCAAAGATTAAGGGAGAATGTGCAACGCAAACGGCCGAAGAAATGGAGGAGTGGTGACTGGTTCCTGCATCGTGACAATGTGCCCGCACACAAAGCCCTTTCTGTTCGCCAATTTTTGCATAAAAATAGGATGAATACTGTTCCCCATCCCGCCTATTCTCCAGATTTGGCACCAGCAAACTTTTTTCTTTTCCTGCGACTTAAAATGTGGCTCTGAGGACACCGTTTTGAGGACATTGATGTCATCCATCGCGAATCGCAGAAGGCTCTGAACATGTTGAAAGAAGAGGACTTCCAGAGGTGTTTCCAGCAGTGGCAGAAGCGCTGGGACAAGTGTATCAACTCCCAAGGAGACTACTTCGAGGGTGACAGTGCAGATTAGACAAAACAAACTGTTGTGTAGTATTTATGACGTCATTCTGGAAACTTTTTGATCACATCTCGTATTTAAAAAGTAGGTTCGAAAGGACCACTGGACTAATACCTGTTGCTCCATTCATGTTGTCTCCCAGTGTCTATGCTTAAGATCGCTATGCCACCCATCTTCGTGAGGGTAAGTCTCTGCTTATTTCTAGAGCAACTTTTATTGGACCTGAACCAGTACTGGGACTGCCCAGGACCAGTTAATGTGATATCAGGGACTGGTTGCTCAGAGAGTAGGTTTCAGACACTCCAAAGCTGTCATAAAGAGAGTTGGATAGATGCATGTCACAAGAACTGCTAAAACTAAGCAGAGAACTAAAACTAAGCTCTAATAGGCAACAGGACACTGTCCCCTCAGAGAATACCTGCGCAGGATGGGACAGCAAGTGAATCCTGTCTGCAGATGGTGTCAACAGGCAGATGAGACAGCCCCTAATGTGAGAACAGCATTTGCTCTCCAAAGCGTCCTCATTTTTGGGAGTCAATTTTCAAAAGCTTTCAACCATCAAGGTCCAGAGCCTAATTTAGTTCATTATGAACATCAGACTTCTGGATTGTTGATAATAAGACTGGGGATGTGCAATAGAGCTGCATAGGTCGCAGCGCAAGGCAGCGTTGGCCATCCCTATCAAACTAAACTTAACTAACTCCTCCTTATTTCTAGATTTACAAAAGATGATGTCGGTGCAGAAATGAGTAGCGAATCAAATCACTATGTTTGGGAAAACCATTTATGCTTTTCAACGAAACTTGAACTACCTCTGAATTCATGCTCTGCTATGGCACATGGTATCTCTAGCATCCTGGTTAGCTCTATTAGAGACCAGGGCTGAACTTTAGGATAAGTGCTAGGGGTTATCGTTTCAATATACCAATTTACTTGATTTCCTAATGTAGAATGCCAAGTAACTAACAATTTTGTCAGTAGTTATGCCTTAATATAGTGATAATTGATTTATGCACATTTTTCATAATAAAATATGAGAAATTGCAAATAATGGTGTTAAAGCATATTGCTCAGGTTCTCAGACAACCATTAAAACCACCTTTTCTGAATATGCTTTTTTGCAAATGCCTGAGTTTCTTGACACTACATTAGTTGGAAAATCGTTGGAACCTAAAGTGCTAATAGATACCAGATATACTGGATGATGAGGCAGTATTTTTAACATTTAAATGATTTCAGTCTAATTATGTAATATAAAATTCAATAACAGCCTGCCTTAAAGCAATATGTGTATAAAATAACATATAAAATGTATGTAGCAGTCACTGTATTATGTTTATATTATTGTATACATGTATAATAATGTTATGTGAATGTATTACATAATTTAATAATGTAGGAGCTGTGAGAATATAGGTCAAAAGTTGCTAACAATTAGGTAACCTTGAGGCAATAATGAATTGGAAAGTTTAATAATGCTACTAGTAATTCTTGGAGCAACAATAATGCAATTTTTGAGACAGTTTATAAAGGCTAAAGAAAGTAGAGAAAGGCTAAAAGTTAAATAAAAGTATTCTATTGAGTAGGATTAGCCAATCAGAAACTGAAATAGAGCAAATTGTAAAAATTCAGGTGCCAGTTGCTAGTAGACAGTGTTCCTAACCGGACACGAGTCGCGTCCTCGAGAAGTTTAATACGTATCCAGTGTGAGACAATACGGCGAGAATATTATAAAGATTACATGTTTAAAAGTGCAATTAATAAATAATCTCACAGCTTTCTATATAAGTGAAGTGTTATTTAATGATGTGAAGAATCAATAAATGGAGTGAAGTAAAAATTATAATTTGTGTAAGCCTACATTCTTTAGCCGTATCATACCCTGTTAAGAGAAACATGTTTCTACAAAATTAACACTAACGCAGCCGAGGCAAACCTAAATATATATAATATTTAAAGAAACATTAAAATATAAAGTTGATTCTTAAAGTTGGGGCAAAGGTCACCAGAGACTTTGTACCATATGTGGGGAAGTTACTTCATCAAATTTGGCTCCCCAACAGTGGAACTAACAATACACCTACTTCAGTGAAATGCAGCAAAACTCTTACAACCCAGCAGAGACACAAGCAGTCTAAGAATAACGAGAGTTACTAAACTAGGCTTTGTTTTTGTTTGTCAGTCAGCACTTTATAGTGCTGAACAAAACAAACTATTACTACTACAAATCCCACATGATGAAAAAGACATACTATTTGGAGTATTTTAAAAAATTAAGAAAGTGAAAGCAAAGGAAAGGAAAGCCAGCATGGTTGCCTCATCAATGGAATTTCACCTTATCTGGCTTTTTAATAAATAGCTAATGCCATATACAGTGTAATAACAAAATGTTGATGGGCATTCATTTCTTGTAAGAAAATACTCATACCCTTACCCTGAATCATTAATAAAAATAATTCCATGCTATTCTGACTCATCCTGTGTAATGCATTTAAATTTTAAACATAAATTTTGTGGTGCAATATCTTCATAATTAATGGTTCACATGAAAACAGCAACCTTTATTCTATGGGCCAGTTTCACCAATGAAGATTAAATTTTCAGTCTTAAAAACTCTAATTTGAGCCAACTTATCTATACTAATATTATAAAGAAAGAAAATTTGTATGTTCGCATTTAGGACAATACTGGAAACCGCTGAATGATTTTGATAATCCCTTTGTCACTGAAAACCACTTATTTTTCATGATGAATATAGGCTATAAGGCAGTTTCTGTGACAAACACAGAATTTCATGGTAGATGGAGCTGGTCAGTGCAAAACCCAGTAAAAAATATGCTCCATCTTATGGCATGTAAATGTAAATTTATGCTGTAGTTCAGAAATTTGGCTAATAAAAACATGAGAAGAAAGGAAACTATCAGCAACGTAAGTAGATTTTTGGATAAGAGGAAATAAAACTTCTAGGATAGACAGAATTAGAAATGAAGTAACTTAGAGATATGGAATTGCAACATATTATAATAGACAAAACAAAAGAAAAACAACTGTATGCTATGGCCATGTAAAAAGGATGGAGGAGAATAGATTACCAAAGAAGATCTGATGAAATTCTCTGGAGAGAAGGAAGGGAGGCAAACCTAAGAAGACATGAAGGATAAAAACATTCCTGAATCTATGGGAGAAGAGAGAAGCTTGGAGACTGAGAATATGGAAGATAAAGGCATAATAAAAAAACTGGTGATGATAACTATGCTGTAAAACTGCTGATACAAATAACATTTGTAAATTTATTTAAAGGTGAGTCGGAATTGTTACACTAACATCACTTAAGTTTACTCACTTTAGTGATGTTAGTGTAACAATTCCGACTCACCTTTAAATAAATTCAATACACATCACTGTTTCTAGCTTTTTTTCATTACAATATCAACGTAACATTTGTAAAATTTACATAGCCCATGAAAGGAAATAATCTGTACATGAAGAGTGTTTTATTTTCAAGTCTGCAGTCCAAAAATCAGCTTCCTACATTAACTGCTTGTTAAGATAATAATGTGCATTTGAGCTCACCTTTCAATGAGGGAAGATATGAATCAAAGCTTTCAAGTCGCCTGTATGACTCTTTCTGCATCTTTTGTCTGTGATATCAGACACCAGCTATGTGATAAGGAAGAAACTTTGGTTGAGGCTAAGTTTTATCTTCAGTAGAAATTTTAGCTTTCAGATTAGCAGTAGTAAATTTATTGAGAGCTTGTAGGTCAGTTACAGTGATTATGTTTGTTATAGCCAAAATGTCACATACTGAACAATGTATGAGTGGTGAGAGGTGAGAGTCGACCAATATTATGCAATTGGGAAATATTGTATCATCAGAGCAGGAATATAGTTCATAAAATGGATTCTTTTTTAAAAACCTTTCGATTCACTACAGATGCTTTGCCATAAGGAGTTTTCTGCTAGGCTTACGCACACTGTGTTGCAATGTTGCAGTTGTCATGGTATGGTTTTCGGGTTACTTTCTTGTTTATTAAGGAAAAGGCATACCAATTTTGCATCTGCCTGAGTCCTACAGTAATTTATGCCTATAAGTTGCTAATTTTATTTCTTCTTCCTTACTTCCACTTTTAACTTGGTTCTGCTCTTTAACATAGCAATGTTGTGTAGCTCCAGTAATGGCTAAGAGCTAAGTTACCATCAAATTTTATGCCTGCTTTAATTTCAATTCGTAAATGACTAAACCACTGAAAAGGATTTACTAGACCTGGATATTAGAAAATGAGCATGCTGGAGTCATAAAAGAATCATACTTCCAAAGGTGGCTTGAGAATCCATGGAGTAGAAAATGCCTTTGTTACTCCACAGAAAATGAATGCAAAAGTACAACAAAAGCTGTGGATATTTCATTCCAAGCAACATACATAGACAGTAACAATTTGGCAACTGAGAAAACAGAAGTCACAGCAAGACAATCATTAACTAGGAGGTCTGGGGGTGGGGAATCTACATGGTCACCAGTTTAACCCTACTTCTTTGTATACAATACTAGGGGTTTTTGTATCATGTTAAAACTGCGTACCCCTTATATTATTAAATAACCATGAGACCAAAGAGAAGACAAGCCCATGGACCAAAACAAAACAAAACAAAAAACAAAAAAACAAAAAAAAATATTCTGATGTGTTACACTCACATGACTTTCTCTACTCTTGTACAAACTATTTTTACAAACGCTTATTCACCATATGCTTCATGTTAATCGAGATATCGAGATGTCAATCTTATTGCTAATTTTCTTGTAGATGCAAGGGGAATATGGTAGGTTTTAAGTGATGTCAAATATTTTAAGCGCTGGTTGCTATGTGGCGCATTCCATTCTCTTTGCATGTCCAGGACATAAAAAAAAAATGAATAACGAAATGATTAACATGAAGCATATGGAGAATAAGCGTTTGTAAAAATAGTTTGTACAAGAGTAGAGAAAGTCATGTGAGTGTAACACATCAGATTTTTTAGCTCCTATTAATAATGTTTAATCAACGCATAATGACTACTTATTTTCAATATACTCCATATCATACATGGTATTTGGTAAAGTTCATAACAGAATAGTTACTACGATCCAAAATATTTGGCTTCACAATTTCAACGCATAATGACTACTTGTTTTCAATATACTACATTTCATACATGGTATAAGTATTGGAAAATTTAAGGGAATAGCAAACAATATCTCCAAAACGGTTCATTCAACAAAAATTCACAATTTCATCATGGTCGCATATCTGTGTATTGATGAATATCAAGGGACGGTCTAGGTGTATTGTGGCAGCTTGACAATGCACTGGACAGTGTGCAGTATACGGTAATACTTGAAAATATTTTGATTCCCTCTGTGGGGATGAGATATCCTGATGGAATTGTTAAATTGGTACAGGTTAATTATCCTGTCCACATATATTGAAAGGTTTCATATTGGTTCTCAGAGAGGTAGGATGTTAGACTGACAGACTGGCATCCCTGTTCACCAGAATTGAAACCTAATGAAAATATGTGGGCTGAGATGAAAAGGGAGCTGCGCTTGAATTTCCCGGCAGATGCGCAAAGGGCAAAAGATGGCTTCTGGGTACAAATTCAAGAAGCCTGGAATGTTGTAGCTTCTCGTCCACATTACTACAGGGATTTAATTTCATCTATAACCCAAAAATTGAGGGCAGTTATACGTGCTCAGGGTTCATATACCAAATATTAATTTTATTTATTTTTTATCTGTTTTAGTTTTAGAAAATAATAATTTATATGCATTTATTTCTTTAGTTATTTAAAATGAGTGCTTTAATAAAATTATGTTTTTGTGTTCACAGATATGACTAAAGCTTAAAATGTTAAAGTTATATTAATGCAATATTATGTACTACACATCCAATCATAAAATTAACAACATAAAAAATAACAACAGCTAATGCAAAATTTGAACCAAGGAGTTTATGAGTGCAAGCAGTGCTTTCTTAACCTCTTGCCAATGAAACATTGCTCCATGCTCTGTTTTCAGTAGGTTATAAGCATCATTACCGAGAAATACAGTTATAAGGTGATCATTGCTCTTACAGGCAAGACATTCTACAGTTCATGTATGTGCATTGTAAACACAGCTGTTACGAAGGTACACAAAGTCCTTCTGATCGTCACATAGAATCTGGGGAGACTCATGTTTTTTGTCCAAGGTAAAACTTCATCTAAAAATTACTTGAACATTACTTCTAATAACTGTTACACCGCCCAAAGACACTGAAGAGGCTATAAATCATCCAGAGCTTAGAAGACTGTCAGATGAGGTTAAGGAAATAATCGCAATAAGTATATTTCTTACCCATTTCCGTGAATATCGGAATTTTTCTTCTATTATTAAAATAGCTGTCATTTACAAAGGCCAACAGGCTTGGATGCACAATGACAATATATACATTTTATTTGCCATGAAAATATCTTTAATATATGACATTTTAATCAAAATCATTAGAGCCATTTTTTAAAAAATCAAAATCTAAATGGTAGTTGGGAGGTGGGGGATTTTCTTGTCGCATCTTTGGAAGGTACTGAACCTAAATACCCAGTGTTGTGGCATTTATCCGACTTTTCATTTCTGGGTTATACAGTTCACACACATGAACTTTTTTCTTGGATTCAGGGGGCCCCAAAACATGAATTTCTGGGGAAATCTTGGTTATCCAATTTTTGGGTGGAATGCAATACCTTCTCTACCCTCTATATACTGGTAGAGAAATTAAAAACTAATTTCCCATGTTAAATCGGTATGTTCAGTGTTTGATTTCCAGTCTGTATATTGTTGCAAAGAGTACATTACAGATTCATGCAGGCATAGTTGAATATTAATGTGGAGGCTGAGAAGAAGGGAGGAGAGCATACAGCTTGCACTTTCTTTCTGTGAGTCAGTTGACCTTGGAACATCACAGGGCTTTACAAGATTATAGTTATAAGGGATAAAGAGGAGAATTCACCATAAAAATCTTCTGGATCATTGCACAATCATTTCATAAAGAATAAGAGGGGAGACAAATGAAATTAATTAAATTTATATGCATGAAATAAGAAATTATGAAAAGCCGAAAAAAAAAGTCTATTTTTGAAAGGGCTCTTGTACACCTGCCATTAAGATAGTGTAGTACAAAGGCATAACTTCCTGTCATATGTTCTTTTTACTTGCTTACTACCCTTATAAAATAGCTACTTTTGGTGCAATAAAGACTGTACCTACCACTTCTTAAATAACTTTCTGTCATGAAAATTTACTGCTTGTTGGTCAATTCTATATCAGCTACAATGAACAGATTGGCATGGTTAAAACTCAGTAAATAACTTTCTGCACATGCAAATTGAAATTTTAATTACTCTCGCTTCACCTTTTGCACCAAAACTTACTGGAACATGTTTCAGAGACTGTTGTATCCATCATTAGTCTAGACTTAAGGCTGGTTCACAACCACCCAGTAACGGTAACCAGAACAGAAACAAGAACAGGAAGCAAGAAATTTTCATTCACAACAGCCCGGTAACGGGAACAGGAATGCATATCGATCACAAAGTGAAAGTTGATTTTGCGCATTGGGATTTCATTTGTTTTTAACTGACCAATGACATTTTTTCACCTACTTCCAATTTAGCCAAGCCAACGTCAAAATTCAATAGAGTAAACATTATCTAAATGCATACTCATTACATTTCCGATCCCTCTACTTATGCCAAACTTTCATTCCTTTATTTAATGGCATACATTAAAATTGTTTATTGTTTTGTTTTTTTTCATTTCCACCGGTTTTAGCTGTACTTTGTAGCTTTTGCCATTGTTTTTTTAGGTAATAGCCAGTTTTGAGTTACATATAAACAAACTACAAATGATCCCTTCACCAGAGGAACCAATGCTGATTAGATTTGCGGGTGTCGGGATCAGGTTAGGAAGCACATTTACTACTAATTCCTTCCAGTTTCATGTTTCCAGCTTGTGACTATAGAGAGCACTAGTGGCTGTTTCATGTCACAGCTGCTTAGAATAACCTCTAGAGTGAAGAGTCTAATATGCACAATAGGGATCTAATATGCCATGCTCGGGAACGAGAAAGTTAAAAGTTGGGCAACTCTTCTTTCCCATTCCCGGGGCTTTCCGTCGGTTGTGAACATTCCCATTTGAATACATGTATTTCAACTTTCTCGTTCTCGTTTTGGTTACCGTTCTCGTTGGTTGTAAACCAGCCTTTATTGTCGCATGTCGCTTGTAGATGGCATTTCCAGGTTGGATGTACTGTGTGATTATTTTCATATAGAACATCAGAATTTAATAAATTGAGCTTATTTTATTTTATAAATATTTTTCCCCGCATAAAGTTGATCTCATCGCACAGTATGTCTAACCAGGAACCAGCATCTACAAGTCATAAAAAGGAAGCATCCTTAAGCTGGTGATGAATTTAATACAGAAGGAAAAATTTATGCACTAAGGCTAGAAAAAAGGTTACCTCGCAACAACACAAACTGACTATGACTATCATGATTATTTGAAGTGCAACACTATAAAAATTAATCTACATTGGTGAAATCAGCCTTGAGTAAATATAAATATTCCATAAATTTGAAACAGATCTGCCATATTAGTCTAAGTTGTGAACACCAACTCCTCTCTTATTAGTATAATAAATTAAAATTAAAACAAAATTATAACCTTCTCAGTGTGATATAATACATATTGTTTAAAAATAACAAGAGAACAGAGCAAATTCAAACTTCAATCTCCCTTCTTTTCGTTAAAAGGCAAAGGGATGTATAAAATCCTGGGAAAAGTATTTCTAAAGCCTTTTTATAATGAGAACACAATCCAAATGGTAACTCAGTCTAAACCTAATGCAATACAGTCATAACAGTTCTATAAATGCTATACCTAGAGAGATAATGCCCTCATCTGTAAACAGTGACTAAAACTACGAAGGATGGACACAGCAAAAGAATAGGGCACCTTCACCAATTCTTTGGCTTTAATCACAAAATAAAGGATGCAATGCACACATAAAGAAAATATCTATCAAACTAGCTCTCTTACACATTAGAGATTATTCCAGAAACAAAAGATATCAGTTAATATGATTTCCAAAAGGCCTTCGACATCATACATCCTATACATAAATATGTACATAAAAATTAATTGATCTCTCACAGCCATATACAACATATCCTGCAGATACGCATTTACCTGTTACGTACGCTTACAACCAAATCATCAATACCACCTCTAGTTGCTTGGTATGCACCACGTTCCTTGTCTGGATATTTGGTTGGCAGGTTTGGAGAACGTAAGTGTACTTTAGCAGAGTATCTTATACCAGCAATGTCCACCTCATATTCACCTGATGATACATAATCTGATGTCACAACCTGAGGATTCCCATTATCATCCAAGTTTTGGACAAAACCCAAACACACCTGAAACAAGTTAAGATTCTGTTACATTGTGGCCAGTGCAATCAGATTTTACTGATAAATGAGTTGTCTGAAGAAACTGAGGTTTTTTTTTACTTTCTCTACCACATACCTGCTAGGTAAAGAAGGTATTGCATTCTACCCAACAATTTGATGCAGAGATTTCACCAGAAATACATGTTTTGAAGCCACCTGAATCAAAAACCAGCATTTTTAAAAACGTGTGTGTGTGTGTGTGTGTGTGTGTGTGTGTGTGTGTGTGTGTGGGTGCGTGCATGTGTGAGAGAGAGAGAGAGAGAGAGAGAGGAGAGAGAACTTTGTAACTCAAAAGCCCCCCTCAAAAAAAATTATGTGATATGTTCACATGACTTTCTCTAGCCTCTATCGTTTATTATGCATATATTATATTATAACTATTCTTACAAGCTTATTTTCCTATTTACTTCATTTTATTCTGAATGAACCTTTATGGAAATAGCTATATTACACATTTCATTATAGATACAAAGGGAACAGTGATAGTCAAATGTTTAAGAACTGGACGTTATTGCTGGCCTTAGAATTCCATACTGTTCCTTGCAATTCCAAGAAACAGCTGAATGTTGACAGGACTTTAAAAGAATGAACAATTTGTAATGTATATCTCAGAAATGGCTTTTGCCACATAAAACTTATTTGAAATAAATTATGTGTTTTAAAGAGATCTACATTTTCTGTGCGATATGTTCTCATCTATCGCACGTCCATAGTTATAAAAGATTAAATAGGATTCCTTTCAAATGAAGAGGACTTCATAGGCTGTTCTCAGAAAATACAAGATATACATTTTGTTATGTAAATATCTTTCAAGATATTTTAATCAAAATCATTAAAGCCATTTTTTATAAAATCAAAAAAATGGTCCATGTAAAGGGTAGTTTGGGGTAGGGGAATTTTCTCGAAAATCTTTGTGTCACATCTCTCGAAGTTAACTGAACCTAAATACCAAATTTGTCATTTTTTGTGTTCTCTCTCTCTTTCTTTCTCACATGCACGCGCACATACATGCACACGTACAGACACACAGATGGTAACGTATATGTTATGCTGCAATGCATTCACCACCATTTGGTATATTAGATATAAACTGGATATTTTATCTTGCTAGTTATTGTGTTAGGGCGGCGCCGTGGCCGAGTGGTTAGACCGCTCGCCTCCCATCTAGGCGGCCCGGGTTCAATCCCAGGAACCTGCATGTGGGATTTGTGGTGGACGAAGCGGCGTCTGGGCGGGTTTTCTCCGGGTTCTCCGGTTTCCCCCGCCATTCATTCCACCAACTGCTCCATCATCACCTTTCCTTTCATCCATTTCACCAACATTTCGTTTCATCTACTTCCTTCATCCCATACCAGGCATCGGGCTGATCACCCATCCTGGATGCTCTGTCTGATCCATGAGTATCTGCTCCTCGACGGGCCTCTGACCCCAGGCACCCGCTTGTAAGTCCTGGGGGGTGTAAGTCCTACATAAGAGGAGGGTAAACAGATAATGAATGAATGAATGAATAGTTATTGTGTTAATGTGTTGTGATCAGCAGGGATTTATTAATTAGTGTTATTTCTGTGATATTAACTAGACCAATTTTGTTGTTTGAAATACTGTTATTCCATAGCTCTTAGAAGGCCATGCTTGTAAGGTTAGATATGACCTTCGATATATTATATAATAGTTAGGTAGTGCAGTGTGATTATATATACAGAATGTATCTTTATTGGTGTCATATATATGGGGGACGTGTTCCTGACATCAAAGAAGTAAAAAAAAAAGTTCATATGTACATGGGTCTGAAAATCAACTATTTTGTTGTTTTAGGTAAAACAAGATGTATTCCATGAGTGAACAGATGGATATGCACTACACATATGGCCATGCAGACGGCAATGCAGAAAGGTACCCTGACAGGCTGTTACCGTGTGCAAGAACATTCGCATGAATTCACCAACGCTTAAGAGAGAATGTCGCATTTGAGAGGAGTGCTAGGGATTTGGGAGACCAAGAGCATTGAGCTTGAAGAACAAGTTCTTCATGCTGTGGATGCAGACCCATCACAAAGCACAAGACATATGACTGTAAGGGAAAGAGTTAGTCATATGACTATCTGGAGAATTCTGCATGAAAATCTTCTGTACCCAACGTGTGCAAGGATTAAATGAGGCGGACTGTGAGCCAAGAAGATGTTTCTGTCAACGCATGTTACAGCAGGTGCTGTATTCATCAATTTCCTAGCCTGTATTTTATTCACGGATGAGGCTGGTTTTACTCGCAACAATATCTTCAATTTTCATAACACTCATAACTGGGCATTTAAAAAATTCTAATGAAGTACAACAGGACAACCATCAACAGAGGTTCTCTCTCAATATTTGGAGGGAATGATTCATGATCACCTTATTGGTCCCTACTTCTTACCTCTGCGTCTGAATGGACAAACCTATCTCCAGTTTCTCAGAAATGAGTTGCATCACTTAACTGATAATGTGCATCTGGACATCATCCAACGAAGGTGGTTTTTACACAATGGGTACTCCAGCTCATTTCAGTATCATAGTTTGTAAGTTTTTGAATGATTGATTTCTGCAAAGATGGATTGGTCGAGGGGGACCCATTGCATGGCCTGCTAGATCACCTGATTTGAATCCAATGAATTTCTTCATCTGGGGTCATTTGAAGTCCTTGGTTTATGCGACTCTGTACCTGATGTTGACATTTTGAGAGAATGTATCCAAACTGGATTTGACCAAATACGAAACACACCAGGAATTTTCAACAGAGTACACCAGAGCATGGAATGTAGGCTTACTGCATGCATCGAAGCAAGAGGAAGCCACTGTGAGGCAATTTTTGTAACTTTGAGTTTGTGTTGTAACTCTGAAATAAATGCTTTTCAGACCCATGTTCATATGAACTTTTTTTACTGTTTTGATGTCAGGAACATGTCCTCCAAATATATGACACCAATAAAGATACACTCTGCATATATATGCAAGAAACATTTATCAGAAATTAAGATGACCCATGAAATGATGAAAGACATTGATAAATGCGTGGAAATTGCACTTACTAAACTGCTTCAGGCCACAGAAAAGAGTGGTAATTGAAGGAGTTCAAGGAGAATATAATAAACACAGCTAGCGAATTAAGAAAATCATTTACAAAGTTAAAAAGGGATACAGATGCAAAAGAGAAAGTGATTAGTGAACTTCAAGCTCACAGAGCAACAGAAAGGAAGGATATTGCGCCATCTTTTGATCAGAAGCACACTACGATGATGCCACTTGAGGAAATTCACATGAAAACATTGAAAAGAGACACAAGCTCATTCTTAAATCCAAATTGAATGAATCAGCAGAAGCAATGAAAGTAATTTTGAAAAGTAAAATTAATCCAACATAGCTAAAGGTAATAATAAGCTCACTGAAAAGTTTAAGGGATGGAAGACTGATAGTGGAATCTCAATCCAAAAATGAAATAAATCTTTTAAGTGAAAGCATCCAACAAAAGTGCAGCCAACAACTTGAAGTACATGTTTGCAAACTTCTAAGCCCATATGTCCAGCATGCCGGAAGAAATAACACCACAAAATGCAGCTGAAACTATCATTTCACAAAACGAAGAACTTAACCTAAGTGAGGAATCAATAACATCTAAATTTATCGTTAAAAACAAAAGAAACACCAGAAATCTCATGGCAGAAGTTAAGACAGAAGCATGGAAAACATTAGCCAACAGAAAGCTAAAGTTAGGCTGGAATATATGAAATGTAGAGGACTATGTAAAGATCAATTGATGTTTTAAGTGTATTAAATTCAATCATAAAGCAGCAGATTACTAAGCACCAAAACACAAATATAATTGCACCAACTCCATAACTCAAAATAATTATAACAAAATTGTGAAAGTTGATGAAAATCATTCATCTCTGGACAAAAATAAAAGCCCATGCTTACAAGCTGTAATCGGAAAGAACAAACAAAACACAGAATCTTAAAATGGCTGCCCTTAAAAAACAAAATGACAAAAGAATTTATATCAACAGATTTCAGAATTGTACGAGGGCTGCCCAGAGAGTAACTTCCGTTTTGAAATAAACATGAAACTGGTATACATACAAAAGTTTCATTATATAGTCTGAAAACTACAGATTTTCTCTATTTTTCTACATAGTCTCCAAACAGATTCAAGCACTTGTAATACCTTTTCACAGTCTTTGAAATACATTCTGCCACCTGTGAACTAAGCCAACCTGTCATAGCATTTTGAAGCTCTTCATCATTGCCAAATGATGTACGGGAACAGATGAAAGTCGCTAGGGGCCAAGTCCGGGCTGTATGGGGGATGGTCAAAAGCGTCCCATTTAAACTTGGCCAAAAGTTCATTTGTGTTTATTTGCTGTGTGAGGGCGAGCATCAGAAGACTACGATGTTTGTTTTGGATTGCTCTTCTTAGCCCTTTTACACTTTACACGCACTTCACACTTGGCGGGATTTGTTATTTTGGTTATAACTAGCAAACATGCAACAGTATGATGCTCCATGTTGCACAGCTAGAAGCACACTGAGCCACTGCACATGTTGATGCCAAAATGTCGGTGCTACCTCCACTAGTTCTCGTGCTATGCATGAACAGACAGACTTTCTGGACAGCCCTTGTAATACCAAACTTAAAATGATGCAGATAAACTTACAACATTCTACAATTGCAACAAATAATTTAATACAGTAATAGAGCAGAATGGAATGGATATTGTGCTTATCCAAGAACCATATATTATTCAGAATAAAGTAGTCAAATCAATAAAAACTACAAAATATTCAACTTTGGTGACAAAATTAGAACTGCCATATTGATCATCAATAAACAGATTGATTCTATTCTAATAACTCAGCCAGCAGATGGAGATGCCACAGTTGCAGAAATAATCTACCAAAATACAAGGTTCTTTATAGCTAGTATGTACAAGGGTCGGCTGATAAGTCCCGAGCCTCTCAATGAAAACAACATTTAAAAATGTTTTTTTTTATTTCTCAACATAATCTCCAGAAAGGTTAATACATTTGTCATACCGGTGTTCTAATTTAATTAAACCATCTCTGTAGTGCGAATTATCAAGGTCCTCAAAATAGCTGGATGTTCAAGCAATTTGAACTTTAATTCACAAATTTTCCCCATTGCAATGACTGAACGATGGGCCAGAGCATTGTTGCGATGAAACAATATATTTTTTTTTTGTTGGCCAAATGAGGTCGTTGTCTTTTCACCTCATCACTCAAATGTTGCAGTAAGCTTGCGTAGTAGTCACCAGTGATACTTTTACCGTTTTCCAAATAATCAATAAAAATAATTTCCTGTGCATCCCAGAAAACCCTTGCCATAATCTTGTTAGCTGACAAAATTGACTTTGCCTTTTTTGGATTTAGTTCATCTGGCGCAATCCACTGTTTTGACTGTGATTTACTTTCTGGAGTGTAGTGATGTATCCAAGTTTCATCCATGGTAATGAGCCGTCTCAAAAATTCATTGGGATTTTTACGGTAGAGCTCCACATTCTTAACAGAAACAGTTTTTCTAAGCAACTTTTGATCAGGTGTCAACAAACGCAGCACCCACCTTCACACAGACCTTGTGAAAGCCCAAAACATTACTTAAAATATTACCTGCATGTTCTTTTGATACGTTTACAGCCTCTGCTATCTCAAACAACTTTAATCTGCGGTCTTCCAGTACTAAACAATGAATTTTTTCAATCATCTTTGGAGTTGTGACTTTCACAGGACGTCCAGAGCGAGGCTCATCACTAGTGCTCATACGTCCCATTTTAAACTACGCAACCCACCTTTTAATCTTTGAATATGAAGGGGCAGAGTCTTTCAAATGCTGTCCATTTCCTCCTTGATTTCTTTAGGCATTAAGCCTTTCAAATGGAAGTATTTAATCACTGCTCGTTTTTCAAAATCCTCCATTTTCGTAAAAACTTTAAAGTTGTCTTGTTTAAAATACTATCATTCAAAAACTAAACAAGCTATTGACCTGTAACTATGGATACAAGCTACTCTAGAATAAAACTATATGATGCTACCGTCTAACTGGCCTCTGTATGAGGCCTGGGACTTATAAGCCGACCCTCGTATCTAGACATTGAGGCTGATATTAACATTGATCTGTACAAAGTAGATAAAATTACATCATTTACAAAAGGAGCTGGTCTGATAATCATATGGATAGTAATGCTAGATCAATGGCATGATGTAATCACAAACACCAAAAGAAGAGTCATGGAAGAATATTTAAATTCAAAACAATTGCACATTATAAACGAAGAAAGTGAAAACACGACATATGAAAGCACTAATGAAAAGAGTAATATTGACCTCACTATTACACACAGTGTGTTATTGTTGAAACTTACATAATGGAAATGTGGCAGAGATGAAAGTTGTTCTGATCAGACTTATTACCTACATTGTAAGCCAAAAGCAGACCATAAAACAGAATTTGAATTCCAGGTCACAAAATATATGGCGACAATAATAAATTGAAAGAATTTGAAAGTGTACTAAAAACAGAAATAGTTCAGAATTTACTATACTCAAGAAGCAATTTAGCAGATATAGTTGCAGAACTCGGCAAGAGGTTAACATGGAAGAGGATGTAGATAAAATAGTGGGACAATTTGAAAACAATTTAGCAGTAGCATGCAATAAGTGCTTTAGAAAATGTAACTCATTAAAGAATACAAACAACAGAAAAACTATCCTTTGGTGGACACAAGAACTCACAATTATGAGGAAAAGAGCTAATGCATTAAGAAAATGATATCAAAAGACAAAACAAGATGAAGCCCTGAGAGAAGAGTGCAAAACATTGTATATGCAACAAAAGAGGAATTACGAAGAACTATAAGAAAAGAGAAAATAAAATCCTGGAAGCAGTATTGCTGTCTTAACTCCATCAAACAATCCCTGGAATGTAGTTTATTGAATAGCCACTGGCAAAATAAGAAAAAAGTTCACAATTAACAATGCTTATGAAACAGGATGATTCAGTTATGACAGATCTTCAAGAGATGTTAGGCTATATGATGAATCACTTTGTATCAGTAGACAAGGAAGAAGATGAAAACGATTACCACAAAAATATTAGAAAATTAATTAACAGACCAATAACAACACAGAAAGATAAAGATTTTACTCAGAGAGAAATAAAATATGTTTTAAGTAGATTGGATGCAAATAAAACTCAGGGAGGAGATGGGATTACAAGTAAAATTTTACTTAAACTGTTTTATGTATTTCCAAAATATACGACTCCTATCTGCAACAATTTTCTAACAAAAAGAAATTTCCCTAAACAATGGAAAAAAAATCTAAATTACCAGGAAAAGTAGAAGTAATAAAATTTCGGCCAATGTCTGGCTACACACATCCAACAAACTCAAGATCTGATTGCATCATTTGATTGGAAACAATTCAATCACCCTCCCTACAGTCCGGATTTGGCACCAAGTAATTTTCATCTGAAGATATTCTTTGGTGAAAAGCATTTCAACAATGATGATGTTGTGAAACAAGAAGTGCAGGCTTGGCTTTCATTACAGGCGGCATCATTCTTTGATGAAGGCATACAAAAAGTGGTTTCCTGTTATGACAAGAGCATGAATAATGGCAGTGACTATGTGGAGAAGTAGTGTAAGGTGTAAGATAATGATGGATAATAAAGTATTTGGAAAATAATGTCCATTATATTTTAAAAAAAAACTATCAATACTTACTTTAAAAACATGCCTCGTACATTAAAATTGTTTGTTGTTCTTTGTTAATTTCAGTCAGTTTTTGTTGTTCTTTTTAGTTTTTGCTATTATTTTTGAGTTGCATATAAACAAACTACAGATGACATTTTGCTACAAGAAACAGCGCTCAATGGATCTGAGGGAGTCAGGACCTGTGGTTGTGATGCATATTTGCTACAATTTCTTTCAGTTTAAATTTCATAGCTTGTGACTAGAGAGCGCTTTAGTGGCTGTTTCATATCATGGCTTGAATAATTATTGCACTGAAGAGGTAAAATGCACAATATGGATCTGGTATGTGTGTTCCAGAATGAGAAAATTAAAACCTGACCAAGCCTTCTTTCCTATTCCCAAGGTCCAGGAAAGCTTCCTGTTAATTGTGAATGCTCGCATTATAATAAATGTATTTTAAATTTGTCATTATTGTTCTGGTTACCCTTCTTGGTTATTGTGAATCAACATTTAATCATGAAATAAACCCTGAAGCTACAAATGTAACACATTATCAGTGTTAGTCTTAACGATATTAGATCAACAAGTTGTAAATAAAGTGGAAACATAGGAAAGGTAGAATCAGATTGAAAAATTCAATGCCATATCCAGGGTTTGAATCACAGATCTTCCAGTTTCCGTCAGTTGCTCCAATCAAGTGGAGTGGAAGGAGTTAAGAATCAGCTGAACAAACATGAAACATGTCCAGCATATAAATTTATTTTACAAGATAAGTGTCGGTCATTAAACTGTAGAGAAATTTGTATATTTGTATACTAGCTTCACTGTTATTAGTAGGAAGCAGATTTTCATGTAAATACATTTTTTTCCTGAAAACACATAAATGCCTATAAAAAGGGGAAATCTCTGAATAAAAGGTCAATGAGCATAAATATGAAATCTTATTTCTCATAAAAATACATATTTTTGGGGAAAAAATATGCAAAAACAATTTTCATATAATCTTCCATAAATACATAAATCTGAATTAAGCTTTGATTTTTGCTATTATTTATCCTTGAGACGGTAATTTGTATCACAAATTACGTTAATATAAATAATTATTTTATTATGAATATGTATTTTTATGTAACATTGATTTCAGAGGTTTAATAATTGTAACTATTATTGGTAAATAATAATCTATGGCTCTACTGAAACTGTCAACAATAACGCAATAATGCAATGAAGGGTTTGAGTTGTTTATCGTTACCGGGAACCAGGAAGTTACGTAATGTTTCGCGCCTTTTCGGTAAAAGCTTCCAGAATGTTCTATAAAAGTAATATGTATTAGTGGTTTTCATTGGATAGTAAAATAGACGCTAATGTTGGCGCGTTTTATTAGCCAATAGCATTTCATTTATAATCTTTAGGTGTATCTTGAGGTAAGCCTATAAATAGCCATGTCTGAGGTAAGCGTCCCCCAGTGTGCAACAAGATTCTCAACACATTACACGTCAGCCCACCAGTTCTACAAAATTCTCCGTTCAGTTATTTTATCAAGTTACGCGCAACAGAATTACAAGAACTATTCTAAAGTATTATACAGTTAAATATATAAAGTTGAAGTACGTGAGTTAAAAGTGAGAAGTTATTATAAACAGTTTCAGTATGGCGAGTATCAAGATAAATATGTGAAAGTGTTCGTGAATGTGTTCTGCAATAAAAAATTATAAAACCAATTTCTTCGTCAGTATCATTTATAGACAAAAGATTCCTTTCCGCTTCACAACCTGCAAGAGTTAAATGTCTACCTAAATAGCTAGCCGGAGAATAATATACATAACCTTAAAACTAATTCATACAAATTGCTACGCCAGAGGGAACTACAATCAGAACAAATGAAAAGACCAACGAATGACGTCACACAAGATGGCTACACGCGTAATGTAAACAACATTACGTGAGAAACATTATCCACCACGTGGTATTTTAAAACATATATACAATTTGTGCACTCGCAAATTGGCGCATCAACGTGGAGCTAGATGACTAGGAAAGGAACAAGAATAACCAGGAAGTAGCAGAATTAACTAGGAAAGGATCAACATAACCAGGAATGCAGAGGTGAAATCATCTACAAGACCCAGATTCAAGAAACGACAGGGACGACTGACTTCGATCGTAATTCCGAGATTACGATGCAACAGGGTAAATCAACTACAAAAACATCGAGACAACGTAGATTCATCACAACACAACGCAGAAGCGACATACAAACCTAGGAGAAAGGGGCAGAAAGCTGAGACATCAAAGTAACAGCAACATACAGCATCAGAAAGGTAAATAACTTTAAATGTTACTGAGGAATGGTAGGATAATAAAAACAATGGCTGCTAGGAATACAGAAGAAATAATTATGGAGGGAGATAATGTAACAGTTAGTTGTAATTCAATACAGGTTACAGGAAATAGTCCAGATTTTTTAGGATTTGAAGATGAAAATGTTAGTGCAGAAAGTGAGAATAGAATAGCAGGAAATATTCACTCTGATAATAGTATGATTATGGAAATGTTGAGAAAATTTGGTGAAAAATTGGATCAAAACAGGGAAGATATGAAAAAGACTAATGAGAATATGGAAAAGAATAGCAGGGAATTGAGGGAAGATATGCAAAAGAATAATGAGAAATTAAGGGAAGATATTGATAGGAGTTTAGATCAGAATAAGAAAGAATTAAGGGAAGAAATTTGTAAGAATAATGAGAAATTAGAAAAGAAAATAGATCAAAACAGGGAAGATATGCAAAAGAGTCATAGGGAATTAAGGGAAAATATTGGTAAAAGCTTAGAACAAAACAGGGAAGAAATTGAAAAGAAATTCATGGAGCTAGATAGTAGTATGATTAGAATGAAAAATGAAAATCAAGAAATGATAGCAAATGAAATAGGTGAAGTTTCAAAGAAAATGTTAGACATGAGCAGGGAAATATCCAACCAAAAAAATGAGGTTAACAATAAAATAGAGCATGTTAATGTAAAATGTACAGAGCTAGGTAGCCGAATGAGTAGCATTTCAAGTGAGTTAAAAGGGATAATGGAGGCTACAAATGCAGATTTAATACAGGTGCAAGTTAATTTCAGAGGGGAAATATCTGAAGTTCAGAAGGAGTCAGAAAAACAGAGAAATAAATTGTCTGATGAAGTTAAAGATTTGAATCAAAAGCTAACTTCTGAAATTAACTAACACCAAACTGTTCAAAATGAGAATAATAAGAAATTGGAACAGACAATAGAAAATCTGCAGGGTACTGTAAATAGGTTAGAATTGAATTCAAGGGCAAATATATGTGATGTGCATGTGTCAGATGTACAAAATAATGATAGAGGTAGTTCCTCAGGTATGATAAATAATGTGAGTGATGCGGCAGCTTCATCCATAGCTAATGCTGAAACTCAGAGTGCACAAGTAACACTAGAGAATTTAAATATGGGAATAGGGAATTTGCAAAATTACAATCATATCTTAAGTGATTTTCCACTTCCAAAATTTCATGAACACTCCAGTCCAGTACAGTTCATAGCAGAATTAGCAGAGTATTTTCAAATTAAAAAAATACCTGAAGCATTGAAAATGATAGTTGTCAAAAGATGTTTGGACCAGAAAACCTTAGATTGGTTACAAATGGTATCAGGGGGTGAAATTTCATATGAATCCTTTAAAAGATTATTCATGAACAGATTTTGGAATGTTACGGTACAGCAAAGAATACGAGCAATGCTTAGTCATGGTCAATTTAATCCACGAGAGGGAATATCGATGACTGATTACTTACTAAAACATGCAAGTCAGGTTAGAAACTTGTCACCTCCAATCAGTGAGGAAGATTTTGTGAGTTTGCTCGCAAGGCATTATCCCATCAGGATACAAAATTACTTATTAATTGCAAAACCACGGAACATCTATGAGATGACAGAATTAATAACAGCTTTGGAACAACAGGAAGAAGATATGTCTCGGGAGTGGGAACATAGATTTTTAGATGTACGAGATAGAAGAAATTACCAAGGTAGTTATCAACGAATAAGAGGACAAGACAGACATCATGAAATTAATACCAGACAACGGTATCAATCATATGTTCCACAATTTGATAGATCAAGGATAGATAGGAGACCAGGCCGGCAGGAACAAATAAATTATGTCCGGACAGAAAGATTGCCTGAAAGAGGGCAAAATTATGGAAGGAGGTACACTAGACAGAGGGGAAATTTCACTCACTGGAGGGAAAATAATAACCGAGAAAGATCTGAGGAACGGCAAGAAAATTACGTGCCAAGGGGACAAAATGTCAGAAATCGAGGATTTCGAACTCGAGGAAGGGGAACTCAAAATAATGGTAGCGACACTGAGATAGATTTAGCGCCTGTTAGGAATGGCAGTCCCGTACGTGAACATGGAAATAACCAGGAAAACTGTTAACAGACTCCTGTGTAGTAGGTTCTCAGGACGTCTTTAATAATTCAGTATCCATTACCAATACAAATCATACACCTACACATACACCCTGTAATAAGATTACAGCAACAAAAGATAAGGGAGAAAATTTTGAGTCACCTCATGTTAGAATGGAAATTGCGAAGAAAGAAATCATTGCAACTATAGATTCTGGTTCATCAGCTTCAATTTGCTCACAGAAATTTTACATAAATTTAATTAATGAAGGTAACAAGATTATGGCTCTTCCCACTAGTAATTTAGTTTGTCGTGTTGCAATTGGAAGAACTGCACAGGTCATAAAAACACAAGCTCTACTTAGCATACTTATTGGCGGAGAGAATTTTGAGGTTATGTTTCTAATTGTAAACCATCTGATTTGTGACATAATTATAGGATGTGACTTCCTACATGAATATGAAGCATGTATAGATTTTAAACATGAAGAGTTAAAGATAACAAAAGAAGATAGAGAAATAAGGGTACCATTTATAAAAGAAAAAGTTTCTTTAATCGAGATGACAAAGGATGAGAAAAATATTTGTGACCAAGAGTTTTTTGTGCAAACAACAGAAACTGATAGAAATAGTCAGATAAAGCAGGTAGTCACAGAATATGAAGGGAATACCACGCCATATTTTCAACAGCTAGCAGAAATGCCAGAAGAAGTAGAGAAATGTGTAATCCAAACAAAAGACGACCATGTGAGCGAGACAAACAACAACAGGAAAGAGAAGAGAAATGAGGAAATAATACACAAGTGTGAAGAAGCTTATAATCTTACGATAATGCAAAAAAAAATCCTTCATGATGTTTTGATGAACAATAGTTCAGTATTTAGTAATATCCCAGGCAGATGTAATGTATATCAGCATACATTTCAAGTAGAAGACGTACCACCATATAGGCACAAGTATGACAATTTACCTATAAGTCTTCGAGACAAAGCTAGACAATTAATAAATAGCATGTTAGAAAATGGGATTATTGAGCAAAGTAATTCTCAATACATAAATTCAATCTGCTGGAGTATTAAACGTGATGGTAGTTTGAGATTAACTTTAGACGGTAGATATGTCAACAAGTATATGAAACCAGATCATTTTCAAAGTGAGGGAATTGAACAACTAATTACAAAACTTTCAAGAGGAAGATTTTTGACATCCATTGACCTCACTGCATCATATTGGCAAGTGGAATTAGATCCGCAAGTGCGTGATTACACTTCATTTCAGTACTCAGGGATCCAGTATCGCTTTTGTGTAAATCCTTTTGGTTTAAAAAACTCAGGAAGTGGATTTTTGAGAGCCATTCACAGTATCTTTGGAAATTCTGCAGATGACTTTTTAATAAAGTATATTGACGACTTCTTAATCATTAGTCAAACATTTGAAGAACACATGAATAATGTCCATTATGTGTTAAATAAACTACAACAACATGGTATGACTGTAAACATACTAAAATCAAAATTTTGTGTCAAGGAAATAAATTTTTTGGGTTATGTAGTAGATGAACGAGGTATAAGACCTGATCAGAAAAGAATAGAAGCAATAATGAAAATTCCGCCACCAAGGAACGTAAAACAAATTAGACGTCTCTTAGGGGTATTGAACTTTCAGAGTAAGTTCGTACCAAGATATTCGGCTGAAATAGAACCACTGCGGCAGCTACTCCGAAAGAACAATAAGTGGAAATGGACAGAGGATCATCAAAAATGTTTTGAGAGAGTAAAGGAACTCTTTGCTAAGTCCATATTACTTGAGAGGCCCAGAGAAGATTTGGAATATGAGATTTATGTCGACGCATCAATGCAAGGATACGCCGGAATTTTAGGACAGCGAGACTTCAACAATGACTTTCACGTCATCAGTACAGCTTCTAGAGGACTTACAAATATTGAGCGAAATTCTTCAGTGACTCAGTTAGAAATTGGAGCACTATATTTCTCATTAATTCGTTTTAAAACCTATATTTATCAGCAAAAGGTGAAAGTATATTCAGACCACATCAGCTTAACTTTCATACAACGGTGTAGATTATGTAGTGGAAAACTTGCTAGATACATTCATGCAATATCTGCATTCGATATTGAGATTATCCACATTCCTGGCAAAAATAATACCTTCAGTGATTTACTGTCAAGATTAAACTACAACCCACAAATTCCCGAAAATATTGACAGGCCTAGAAATGAAGTCAAAATATTGACAATTGAAATTCCTTTAAGCAAAGAAATGATTAGAAAATTGAAAAATATAGGGGAAATTCAAAATGAGGATGCAAAATTATTTGAACTTAAAGAAAATGCACCATTGATTGAGGAGGCAAAGAAAGAAATTATAGCAATTCGAGATGGGACATTATACAAAAAGCATGGGAAAGAAATGCCTAGTTGGAAGGTAATGGTTCCGAAAAGCATGGAAAAGGAACTAATTAAGAATTTTCATGAAGGGTTAGCACACTCAGGGACGGACCGAACAACTTCTATGATTTTAGAGAATTTATACATATCCAAATTGCGTCAAAAAGTTCGGAAATTTATATCGTGCTGCAACCTGTGTCAGAAGGCAAAGCAAATAAATGCAGCATATGCATTTGAAACTAATTCGGTTATAAGGGATAAGCCGAGATGTGTAATTAGTATTGATATTCATGGTCCGATGCCTCCAAGTCAATTTGGAAATAAATATATATTTGTCTGTTATGATATATTCAGCAAATATGTAAGAATTTACCCTTTGAGAAAACCTACAGGTTTAGCATGTTTAAATAGACTACTTAAATCATATGTGATAGAAGAAGGACCTATTCAATCTGTATTGAGCGACAATGCTTCGTACTTCACAGGAAAAAAATTTATGGATGGACTGAAAGAAAAAGGCATTAAACAATATTTTTCGTCAAGATACAGACCGAACTCCAACCCAGTGGAGAGGGAAATTAAGGAAATTTCAAATTATTTAAGGGTGTTATGTCATCGAAAACACACCCAATGGTATGGATACGTGAACTTTGTTCAGAACCTACTAAATGAAACCATAAACAATGTGACAGGATATAAACCATGTGAACTTAAATTGGGAAAAAAGATCAATACAATGTGTAAAAAAATTCCAGAAGCCATTCCAGATGCGCATTCGATACCACCAACAGAAGAAGAGATGTTCCGAAAAGCATTCGAGAGGATGAAGAAAAAAGCCATAAAAAGAAAAATTAAACATGAAGAAAAGAAGAGAAAGGAATGGAGGATCAAAATAGGAGATTTAGTTTTGGTTAAAACCAAGAAATTGTCGGACAAAGAAAATAAACTTTGGAAAGGTAGAATCAGGTGACTGAAAAATTCAATGCCATAGCCGGGATTTGAACCACGGATCTCCCGGTCTCCGTCCGGTTGCTCTAACCACTGAGCTACCATGGCAACATGCCGACACGACATTAAATTCTCCAGCTGATTCGCGTTTTTCCCGGTAAACCACAAGGTGATCTCAAATTGTATTGAGATGTCATACCCCAATGGCGACTTACATTTATAGTAAGTACTTTAAGTCCCGGGCTTTATAGTTGCAACCACTATTAGGTCAATTAATGAATTAATTGTTCTTTCACACAAGCCGTGTGTTGGACAGGGTTGGAAAGGTAGAATCAGGTGACTGAAAAATTCAATGCCATAGCCGGGATTTGAACCACGGATCTCCCGGTCTCCGTCCGGTTGCTCTAACCACTGAGCTACCATGGCAACATGCCGACACGACATTAAATTCTCCAGCTGATTCGCGTTTTTCCCGGTAAACCACAAGGTGATCTCAAATTGTATTGAGATGTCATACCCCAATGGCGACTTACATTTATAGTAAGTACTTTAAGTCCCGGGCTTTATAGTTGCAACCACTATTAGGTCAATTAATGAATTAATTGTTCTTTCACACAAGCCGTGTGTTGGACAGGGTTGGAAAGGTAGAATCAGGTGACTGAAAAATTCAATGCCATAGCCGGGATTTGAACCACGGATCTCCCGGTCTCCGTCCGGTTGCTCTAACCACTGAGCTACCATGGCAACATGCCGACACGACATTAAATTCTCCAGCTGATTCGCGTTTTTCCCGGTAAACCACAAGGTGATCTCAAATTGTATTGAGATGTCATACCCCAATGGCGACTTACATTTATAGTAAGTACTTTAAGTCCCGGGCTTTATAGTTGCAACCACTATTAGGTCAATTAATGAATTAATTGTTCTTTCACACAAGCCGTGTGTTGGACAGGGTTGGAAAGGTAGATTCTACCTTTCCAACCCTGTCCAACACACGGCTTGTGTGAAAGAACAATTAATTCATTAATTGACCTAATAGTGGTTGCAACTATAAAGCCCGGGACTTAAAGTACTTACTATAAATGTAAGTCGCCATTGGGGTATGACATCTCAATACAATTTGAGATCACCTTGTGGTTTACCGGGAAAAACGCGAATCAGCTGGAGAATTTAATGTCGTGTCGGCATGTTGCCATGGTAGCTCAGTGGTTAGAGCAACCGGACGGAGACCGGGAGATCCGTGGTTCAAATCCCGGCTATGGCATTGAATTTTTCAGTCACCTGATTCTACCTTTCCAACCCTGTCCAACACACGGCTTGTGTGAAAGAACAATTAATTCATTAATTGACCTAATAGTGGTTGCAACTATAAAGCCCGGGACTTAAAGTACTTACTATAAATGTAAGTCGCCATTGGGGTATGACATCTCAATACAATTTGAGATCACCTTGTGGTTTACCGGGAAAAACGCGAATCAGCTGGAGAATTTAATGTCGTGTCGGCATGTTGCCATGGTAGCTCAGTGGTTAGAGCAACCGGACGGAGACCGGGAGATCCGTGGTTCAAATCCCGGCTATGGCATTGAATTTTTCAGTCACCTGATTCTACCTTTCCAACCCTGTCCAACACACGGCTTGTGTGAAAGAACAATTAATTCATTAATTGACCTAATAGTGGTTGCAACTATAAAGCCCGGGACTTAAAGTACTTACTATAAATGTAAGTCGCCATTGGGGTATGACATCTCAATACAATTTGAGATCACCTTGTGGTTTACCGGGAAAAACGCGAATCAGCTGGAGAATTTAATGTCGTGTCGGCATGTTGCCATGGTAGCTCAGTGGTTAGAGCAACCGGACGGAGACCGGGAGATCCGTGGTTCAAATCCCGGCTATGGCATTGAATTTTTCAGTCACCTGATTCTACCTTTCCAACCCTGTCCAACACACGGCTTGTGTGAAAGAACAATTAATTCAAAATAAACTTTATTGGCGAATGTTTCTCAAATACCATGGACCATATGAAGTTGTTGAAGTGTATGGAACTAACACATATGAGTTATGTAATCCAACAACTCGAAAAAGCATAGGAAAGTTCCATATTGAGATGCTTAAACCATACAACCATGAAGATCATGGTGAAATAAAAGACAATGATGATAAATAGTAAATGCTGGATAGTTAAAGATGACTTGCAGAGAAATGTATTGGAACGTAAGAGGGTTAACTAAATATATATATATATATATATATATATATATATATATGTCATGAGAAAAGAGAAATAAATTATAAAAAAAAAAAAAAAAAAAAAAAAAAAAGAATTTTAGCAATTGTAACAGTATTTGAAATTAAGAAAGTAAAGATTGAAACTTAATATGATATTAAAGTAAAATTACGTAAATACAATTCCAAGATTTAAAAATTAAGAATGCAAAGATTGAAACTTAATATGATATTAAATTAAAAGTACGGAAATACAATTCAAAAAGTATTGTTAAAATAAAATTCAAAATAACAAAAACTATTATTGGTAAATAATAATCTATGGCTCTACTGAAACTGTCAACAATAACGCAATAATGCAATGAAGGGTTTGAGTTGTTTATCGTTACCGGGAACCAGGAAGTTACGTAATGTTTCGCGCCTTTTCGGTAAAAGCTTCCAGAATGTTCTATAAAAGTAATATGTATTAGTGGTTTTCATTGGATAGTAAAATAGACGCTAATGTTGGCGCGTTTTATTAGCCAATAGCATTTCATTTATAATCTTTAGGTGTATCTTGAGGTAAGCCTATAAATAGCCATGTCTGAGGTAAGCGTCCCCCAGTGTGCAACAAGATTCTCAACACATTACACGTCAGCCCACCAGTTCTACAAAATTCTCCGTTCAGTTATTTTATCAAGTTACGCGCAACAGAATTACAAGAACTATTCTAAAGTATTATACAGTTAAATATATAAAGTTGAAGTACGTGAGTTAAAAGTGAGAAGTTATTATAAACAGTTTCAGTATGGCGAGTATCAAGATAAATATGTGAAAGTGTTCGTGAATGTGTTCTGCAATAAAAAATTATAAAACCAATTTCTTCGTCAGTATCATTTATAGACAAAAGATTCCTTTCCGCTTCACAACCTGCAAGAGTTAAATGTCTACCTAAATAGCTAGCCGGAGAATAATATACATAACCTTAAAACTAATTCATACAAATTGCTACGCCAGAGGGAACTACAATCAGAACAAATGAAAAGACCAACGAATGACGTCACACAAGATGGCTACACGCGTAATGTAAACAACATTACGTGAGAAACATTATCCACCACGTGGTATTTTAAAACATATATACAATTTGTTCACTCGCATCCTGCATAATTTTTAATTTATTCTATTACAAATATATATGATATATTCACGAGTTACTTATATTGCATTACAGGTATCAGAAAATTGTTTTTGGACACGTAGGATTGAATAAGTAGAAGTTTTACATTACAGCAAGTAATACTAAAATAATTCTTAATAATAATTACATGTCAGATGCTTTACAAAAATACTATGTCACAGAATAGCAAAATTAAATAATCTATATACTTTATTATGTGATTATGGAAAACATGGTTCATTTAAATAGTCATTTATATGTAAATATCATGTGCCTAAGGTGAATAAAATAGATTAGGCTGTTATCAAACTTGCTGAAACCCTGTTATTTCCCATTTGCTATTTGTATATTTCATAATATGTTTATATTGCCACACTGAGCGCTTGCAGTAAAGTATGTGAATGATGCATACAGATCATGTTCATTTTTCAGTTCTTATGAACAAGGGTTTTGTGTAACTTGAAAACATGTCAAAAGTTAAATCACATATTCAGCAATATGTAAATGAATTTAAAAACATATTTACCACGAACAATAAAGTTTTGTTTTGCCAACCATGTGGAAAAACAGTAAGTGCAGATCAGTGTTCACAACTCGCTCAACATTTATCTGGAAATAAACATATTGCTACTGCGACTGTGTGAATTCATGGCAATGATTGATAGGTGAACTAGCTTATTCAAGGTAGGACAATCAAAGTGTTCCCAGTATTATTTAGATTTATGCAGAGCATTTGTAACAGTTGATATCACACTCAAAAAGTCAATAATGTTCTACTTGGGAACTAAATATATTGACATTGAGCCTCCTGAAGAATCAACATTAAGAAAGAACTAACTACCTTCCTTAAGTGCTATGATGAAACTTTGCAAAAAATTAGGGTAGCATGCGAAAATGAAAAACTTGGGTGAGCATTGATGAAACCCAAGATTCAAGTTTCAAAAAGTAGGAAATGTTGTCGGTGTACTGAAAAATGACGAAATAGTGAGCAGTTATATTTAGTGGTATGTAAAGACCTATCCACATAAAATAATAGATTTATTCACCGTTAATATTACAAGAATACATGGTTTCATCAAATACTTAATAACATAATACATGCTTAATCAAATACCATAATACAAAATAAAAGTTTAATTAATTACTAATTGAGTCAATAAACTATCTACAGAGTAAAAAATCCCCTTTCAATAGTAAGCTCTTCAAATCCTTTTTGAAGCAGCACATGGATCGTTCTTTTAACTGTACGAGTAGTTTATTGTATAATACAGAACCATAATATTTAACTCCTTTGGCAAATAAGGTGGTTTTATGTTCAAGCACTTTTAAATTTGCCTTATTCCTAGTATTATGAGAATGAACATCTTCATTTGTTATGAAATTATTAATATTTTGTTTGATGTAACATAGTGTAACATATAAGTACAGGCAAGGCAAAGGTAATATTTTTAATTCTTTAAAAACTGGCCTGCATGAATCAATCCTGCCTATATTAGCAATACTCCTGATTATTTTAGGGGGTTTTTAAAGGCTAAATGACTGTCTTTGCCATTTCCCCAAAACATTATCCCATATGTCAATATACTTTCTGCATATGCAAAGTATAGAACCTTTTTAGTATGAAAGTCTATTTCTTTGTTTATTATCCTAAATGAAAAATAAAATTCATTTAACTTTGTTATTAAATGTGCAATATGAAACCCCCAATCAAGATGCACAATATAAGGATTGTGAGGTTATTCAATGAAACTATGCATATGCGACGGTATTACTTATAAATGTTTGTTTACATCAGTGTTGAAGCCATCTTGTGACGTCATTCATTTGTTCGGTTTGTAGCTCCATCTTGTGTTAGCAATTTGCATCAGTGTTAGTGTTCGAAAGAATTTTAAGTTTGTTTATTGTCCTCCGGCTAGCTATTATCTTATCTTGGGTCGAACATGTATTTTGATCAGGGTTGTGTAAACGGAAAGGAATCTTTTATCCAAAAATTACACTGATGAAGAAATTTGTTTTACACATTTATTGTCGAACACGTTAACTATCACATTTATACATTGATCTTAACACTCGCCAAACTGAAACTGTTATAACAACTTCTTACTGATAATTCTTTTAATCCACGTACTTCAATCTTTTGTATATTTAACTTTACCATACTTTAGATCTTTCATAATTCTGCTGCGCGTAACTTGTGAATCTATATCCGATGTATGACGAACTAATACTTTCGACGAACTGACTGACTGAAGACGACGTGTAGTGTACACAGATTTTTGATGAACTGGGTAAATACGACGTGTAATGTATGAATGCTTTCGGCGAACTGAAGGACTGACTGACTTTACCTCTAACTTGGCTTCTATTTATAATCCTGCATCAAGATACGCCTAAAGATTATAACTGAACTGCAATTGGCTAACAAAACGCGCCAACATTAGCGTCTATTTTAATATCCAATGAAAACCACGAATACATATTGCTTTTAGGGAGAAAATATTCCAGAAGTTTCTACCGAAAACGCGTCAACATTACGTAACTTCCTTGTTTCCAATAATGATAAACAGCTCACCCCCCTCGCTGCATTATTGTGCTATTATTGACAGTTTCAGTAAGGCCCTATAAACTTATTTCCCAATAATAATTACAATTAATAAACATCTGAAATCAATGTCACATAAAAATGCATATTCATATTACAATCATTATTTACATTTAAGTAATTTGTGATACAAATTACTGCATCACATAAGATATGGCTAAATGGTATAAAATACGACAATGTATCAATCACTCTTTCTCACAGATGGTGCATCATACATAATAAAAGAGATCAAGTCCTTTCTGTGAGTTTTCCAAAAATGATTCATATCATTTGTGTAGTTGATGCTCTTCATAGAATAATGTGAATGTATCAGATTCCTATATCCCAATATGTATAGGCTTGTATCAAATGAGAAAAAATCTTTCTTAAATCACCACTGAGGATTGATCTCTTCAGAGAAAAAAATCCCAATCTTCCTCTTCCTCCTGTGTCAGTGGTCATGTGCTGGGGCACTTGGTTAAGTGCAGTTTTGTACTATGCAACAAATTTTGAAAGTTTTGCATCTGTTGTATATGAGTTGGACAAAAATGATGCATCCTCTATTGAAATAGTTCAGGATTTATTGAAAGATGACCAATTAAAAAAATCATTTGGTGTTCATATCTACAAATCTAAACTTTTTGTTTGACTCCATACAAAAACTAGAAACTTCAACAAATCTGTTGAGTGAAACACATAAAGAAGTATGCCTGTTGAAATGAAAATTAATTCCAGAGCTAAAAGTACTAAAAGACAAATTTAAAATTAGTTTAAGAAAAACAATGGTTTTCTCAAGTCGTGGAAGATAAACAAGTAGGTGATTTAGGGGGGGTGCGTGTGTGCGTGCGTGCGTGTGTGTGTGTTAGTGACATCCCTTTGTTTAAATATGCATGTCTGAAATCCTGTGATGTGAAAAAATCATTTTCACAATATAAGGCGCTATTTAGAGACAATCAGCATGCATTCATGATGGACAATTTGGAGAAGACTTTTGTTGTCCACTGTAATTTTAAGGGAACATGCTAGGAGCTGTTATCCATCTACATGTGGTGAATACCTCTAACAATAATAAATTAATAATTTTCTCTCATTTCTGTGAATTCAAGGGCCGATTTCACCAACTGATGTTAAAAATACGGTGTTCAAAGTTTAACATAAATTTAAAACTTTTGCGTTTCATCAAGCTTTTACAGCAACTTGTTAGCTAACATTTTGTTAACGTCAAAGACAACTGAAAACACTAGCTTTCGAAAAGGCGGTGGCCGAACTACACTGCTTCTGAACGTACTCTGATGCACTTTTGTCTACGTATCGCTGCGCTCTCCGTATCAGTAGACGACAACTATTTACATTCATGGCAATGGCCATGTGATGTTCCTGGTTGTTTGAGGTTAGAATCATGATGTCAACTGAAATAAATGTTTCCTGTTTGAAACACGTTAATTAACATCTGGTTAATAAGTATAGACATATTGTCAACTGCGAAAAAGCTGAAGTTCTTACATTAAAGGATAGGATTGTTGCCTGGGACAAAATCCACGAGTAATTTAATTTGAATGAACGCGTTTCTCTTAAGTCCAGTAAGCAACTGCAGTAAGTTTATATTAGCATAAAGTGCACCACCAGAAATGTTAGGTGCGAAAAGCGTTTAAAGATGGTTTAAAACTGGTGGTGGACACTGCACTGAAACTAAAGTGGACAAAAATGTGTTATCACTGATTAATCAAGCAGACCCGAAAAAATTACTGTTTGTTTCTTGAAGCAATTGCTTTGGAAACTTTCTGGATAAACCCACAAACAGTAGCTTTGGAAATTCCAAAATTATCACAAGTGAATGAAAAATATTAGTAACATAAAATCTAAGTACCTAATTAACACTTAGCATAGTTGAAAGAGGCATGCTTCTGTTGGTAGTATTCTAACCTCTCGTATTTCCAATAAAACCTTGCTCATGACCCCTTGGTCAGTCTATATTGCTTTAAAAATTCCTCCTTTTGCAGGGTTTCAAATTTATTATGACGTACGACTGCTCTTCTATTAGGAATGGCATTAAAAATGGCAGTTGTAGCAAATTTGCATCAACAGCTTGGTTTGCGGCAGCCACTTTCCAATTTCTAACATTTGTTAAATGTCTTAACACAAGGGTATCGGGATGTTACTTAACACCGACTTTAACACATTGCTAAAGTTAGCATTGTTTGATGAAACAGAATTTGTGTTTAACATTGTGTTAACTTTCTTCTTTTTACACATAAAAAATAAATATTTTAACTTTTTTCAAATTTTTACATAAAAATTCCTAGTTATTAGCTCCATTTGATACTTATGAGAACTGATAACAACATATCTCTTACCTGTTTCTTGAACGTAAATCCATAGCCAGTTGTGGTTGTAGCACCTACATATTTGCCATCTCTATAAATGGGTTCACCTCCCCAAGGCCACATATCAATCTCATGATCATGATCTTGAAGTATTAGCTGCACATACATCCTCTTCACTCCTTCATCTCTCTGCTGCATTAGTGCCTTTCTACCAATGAAATCCATATCTTTCTGCAAAGCAGAAGTTTTGACTTTACATCAAACAGTATACACATGAAATATTTTAGAAAGTTTTAAGAAAAAGCTAAAAGGAATATTAAACTCTGTGCATTAATGATAGGATCATCATGTGACTCATGAATATATAGATCTAAAGTCGGAGGAGAACAAAATGAGGAAAGAAAAAAGTAGCTTGGGCTGTAAAATAAGAAACTTTAGATTTGTCTTATACCGTTTTGTTTTCCTTCACACAGGAAACAAAAATGTATGGGATATCGCTTATAACTTATATAATTTGAAAGCTTCTTAATGGGGGAGGGTGATGGGTGAAATTTCTATTTTACACAATTTTAAAGCTAGATACTTAATTCTTTGTACACATATTTGGGGTGTTATGTGGATCTATTTGGCAGAGTTTCATTTTTGTATGTCCATTACTTTTTGAATTATTGAAAATTTTATTTCAATACTAAAAAATGAAATTCCCTCCACATTTTTTGAAAAAGCATTTGAAATTCATTTTACAAAACCAGAAACTCATTTAGAAAAAGTTGACACACGGGTTTTGTAATATCTTAGCTGTAAGGGAAATTAAATAAAAATATACGGCCTGCATAGCAAAAATTTCAAATTTTTTGCAATCACTACACACATTTTATTTTTATCTCAAAAAGTACTAAGTTAATCCCGAATTCCATGCATCAGTTTTTTTTTTTTTTTTGGCTTTATAGAATGTACAGTAAAAATTTCAGCCCTCTAAAACTTAATTTGTGGATATAATTTTGTTTTGAATAAATAAAAGTGTAGCAAAAATTAAAGTAAGGAAAAATGAGTTTAAAAGTTTGCACTGCACATCAGTTCTAATTTATGGCATAAGCCAAGCCTTTTGGTGCCAAGTCCTATGTACAAACGCTTTTGATTGTGATCATTACACTCAGGTCAGCCACCAATGATGACAGTATAGCTAGTGTCCACCAATATGTATTTACAGTCTTCGTTATTTACAGCACATTTATCCTCCAGCTGTTTCTGCCTTAAATTTTTCTTTTGTACACCACATTCTTGCTCATCTAATCTCTTATCATGGTATTATTTACATGATTTACACTTGTTTCTGGCTCATGTAAATAAAACAACATTTAATTTGATGTTACACGACATCTACTGGCACAGCTGTTGTTACTATGTTATACTAATCACGGTGGCTCAGTGACAAACCAGAAACTAAGCTTCACGGAAAAAATCCCACAAAAATCATAAAAAAAAATCTGATGTGTTACACTCACATGACTTTCTCTACTCTTGTACAATCTGATTTTACAAACGCTTATTCTCCATATGCTTCATGTTAATCGAGATATCGAGATGTCAATCTTATTGGTAATTTTCTTGTAGATGCAAGGGAAATATGGTAGCTTTTAAGCGATAGTCAAATATTTTAACGCTGGTTGCTATGTGGCGCATTCCATTCTCTTTGCATGTCCAGGACATAAAAAAATTGAATAACGAATTTGAGAAAAAGTATAAGTATTGGAAAATTTAAGGAAATAACAAGCAATATCTCGAAAACGGTTCACTCTACAAAAGAAATGTATATGACATAAGTTATGTATTTTAACGCGATCTACATTTTTTGTGTAGTAACATTTTGTCTATCTCTTATGGTTTACCAGTTATGCAAAAGTCGTTCACAGTGAAGAATACTTTTGGAGACATTCCCAGAAAATTCGAGATATACATTTCATTTCTCATGACATTGTCTTAAACATACGATATTTTCATCAAAATCGTTAGAGCCATTTTTGAGAAAATTAAAATTTTCGAAAAATCTTCCATGTAAAGGGTAGTCTGGGGTGGGGGGATTTTCTTGGAAACCTTCGTGTCGCATCTCTGGAAGATACTGAACCTAAATACCAAGTTTGGTGTTTATCCGACTGTTCGTTTTTGAGTTATGCTGTTCACAGACACACACACACACAGACACACACACAGACACACACACACACAGACACACACACGGACATGTTTCCAAAAATGCTTTTTTTGGATTCAGGAGGTCTCAAAACATGTATTTCCGGCGAAATCTCGGTATCGAATTTTTGGGTGGAATGCAATACTTCCCCTACTTACTATACGTAGTAGAGAAAGTAAAAAGCAGGATTTTTTGCTTCATGCAGCGATTTCATCACCTGCCATGCCTTCTCATGGACATTTAAAGAGCGTAGACTTTTAAATATGATGAAATTGTTCTTTTTTATGTCCTGGACATGCAAAGACAATGAAATGCGCCACATAGCTACCAGCTCTTAAAAGATTTGATTATAGCTTAAAGCCTACCATATTCCCTTAGCATCTAAAAGAAAATTACCAATAAATTACCATTTCTGCCAATGTTTATCTGTATTAACATGAAGTAGATGGAGAATAAGCATTTGTAAAAATAGTTTGTACAAGAGTAGAGAAAGTCATGTGAGTGTAACACATCAGATTCTTTTAATCCGTTTCTGCACAAATTGGTGATCACAGGGTGATCGTTAAGAGACTTTTCACTGTACTAATCCAAAATCATTTCTAGACATAACTGTAGTGAATAATATAACAAAGATAGAAGAATCACTTCTTATTTCAATGTTGAACAGTAATTCCATATTCTTTAGTTTGTTAACCCATACTACTTAATGAGTAACCAATGATTTAATGTTGTAAATAGGAATCTAATATTGTAAATATTTTATACATTGAACACGTCCAATAACAACGTACATTGGTCTCTTCTACAAAAAAAAATAAAGAAAAGAAGAAAAAAGGAAAAAACAAAAACCAAACAGCATAATAATGTAGCTGCAAATTTGTAATAGGTAGAGAAACTTGTGTGCCTGTATCACATCATATTTTTACTTTCTCTACTACGTATAGTAAGTAGGGGAAGTATTGTATTCCACCCAAAAATTCGATACCGAGATTTCACCGGAAATATATGTTTTGAGACCCCTGAATCCAAAAGGAGCATTTTTGGAAACATGTCCGTGTGTGTGTCTGTCTGTGTGTCTGTGTGTGTGTCTGTGAACAGCATAACTCAGAAACGAACAGTGGGATAAACACCAAACTTGGTATTTAGGTTCAGTATCTTCCAGAGATGTGACACGAAGGTTTTCAAGAAAATCCCCCCACCCCAGACTACCCTTTACATGGAACATTTTTTGAAAATTTTAATTTTCTCAAAAACGGCTCTAACGATTTTGATTAAACTATCATATGTTTAAGATATTGTCATGACAAATAAAATGTATATCTCGAATTTTCTGGCAATGTCTCCAAAAGTGTTCTTCATTATGAACGACTTTTTCATAACTGGTAAACCATAAGAGATAGACAAAAGTTTACTGCACGAAAAATGTAGATCGCGTTAAAATACACAATTTATGTCATATACATTTCTTTTGTTGAGTGAACCGTTTGCGAGATATTGCTTGTTATTGCCTTAAATTTTCCAATACTTATACTTTTTCTCAAATTTGTTATTCATTTTTTTATGTCCTGGACATGCAAAGAGAATGGAATGCGCCACATAGCAACCAGCGCTTAAAATATTTGACTATCGCTTAAAGCTACCATATTCCCCTTGCATCTACAAGAAAATTATCAATAAGATCGACATCTCGATAAACATGAAGCATATGGAGATTAAGCATTTGTAAAAATAGTTTGTACAAGAGTAGAGAAAGTCATGTGAGTGTAACACATAAGATTTTTAATGAAATATTCAGCACTGATTCAGGACAAAATACTTGAATGGCTACAAACGACTCCAGCATGCGGATTAGTACAGAATCTGTTACCTCAAACTTGACTCTCCAAATACGTCCACACTCTAGTGGAGTGGTGGTGGTGTCCAGATCCTGGCCCCAGAAAGCAAAAAATCGCTCCACACGCAATGCTCGCATAGCATAATATCCTGCATGTTGTATTCCATACTGCTTACCAGCCTCTATAAGCTGTGTGTATACATGAAGTGCGAACTGTAAACAAATGTAAAATATTACCTGACTTCTTCCTCCTTAATTTCTTCACCTTCATCTTTGCTATTCTGTTAGGGCCTGTACTACGGTCAGCAGACAAACATAATGTTTAAAATTATCCAACAGTTTGCATGCTTATAAATGTTACATTGAAAACACATACAGCAACTTCCATATATTCCCAATTTGGAAGAACATCCTCTAGATCAGCTAATCAAAAGAGTGAGCAGGCTTTAATGGCCCAAATGGTAGAATAGAGATCAAAGAAAAACATCTATGTCTTATTGAATTTATTAGTCTGTTAGCAGTGTTAGGAAAAATTTAAACTGGGGTTCTGGCAGAAAAGGTGCAATTTTGGGCAGAGGAGCAGGATAAGTTATCAGATTTCCAAGCAGGCTTTAGAAGAAATAAGAGAGTAATAGACAACATTTTTGTGATATCCACAATGGTCAGTAAATATTTAGCTAACAAAAGGGAAGGTTGTACATGTTATTTGTGGACTTTGAAAAAGTGTTTGATACAATTAATAGGGAAGCCTTATGGGCTAAATTGAGCAAGATAGGAATGAGTAACAGGTTCATAGAAACATTACAAAGAATATATGCAAAGAATGACTTTTGTATAAGGGTCTCAAATAATATAATGACAAATGCTATTTCAAATAATATAGGGTTAAGGCAAGGATGTATGTTAAGTCCTATATTATTCAACTTATTCATTGACGATATTTTAGAGGCAATTAAGACAGAAAATGGACATCTTCCAGTAATTGGAAATAAAGAAATACCGGGTTTGTTATTTGCGGATGATTTAGTTGTAGGAGCAATATCCAAGATTGGGTTAACTAAAGCAATTGGAGCAATAGAAAAGTTCTGTAATAAGTGGAGTCTCAGAATAAACACAAGGAAAACAAAAATAATGGTGTTTTTGACTATCTAGGAATAAGATTAAATAGCAATGGGAGTTGGAATGAGCAAAAGAAAATGATACTAGCAAAAGGAAAACTGGCAATGAAAGCTATTACAGCTTGCCTAGATAAAATACCAGAGATGCAAATAAAATGGTTGGAGAGAATATATGGAGCAGTAGTAGAGACTAAAATGCTATATGGAGCTGAGGTTTGGGGTTTAGAGAGGGTGGGAAAATGTAAACAAGGTGCACAGAAGTTTTTGTAAATTAATTCTAGGTCTACCAAGGGCTTCATCCAATGGTGTCGCCCATGGTATGGTAGTAAAGCAAAATTGTAGAAAGGGTATTAAAATATTGGCATAGAATTAAGGAACTGGAAAATAATATGTTAAAGCAGTGCCTAGAAGTGCAGCTAAAACTCAACAAAGAGGATACTTGGAATAAGTATGTAGAAGGAACTCTGAATGAAATTGGTTACGGAGATATTTGGAGAGAGGGGCAGCTACTGGAGAAGGCTAAAATTGAGAATTGAAGATATTGAAAGACAGGAAATTTTAGGTAGCTTTAATTTCAAATCTTCTTTATGTATATATGCAGATTTAAAAAATGGTGTGGGAAAGAGAAAAATATGTCGATATATGTGACAGATCAGCACGAGAAGGTTTTGCATGGGCGAGAACAGGAGTGGTGATGTTAAAAGGCTATGGGGAAAGAGAGAACCAAGGGAAGTGCCCGCTATGTAATAGAAAGTATAATAACTATTGGCATTTAATTCTAGAATGTGAAGGAACTAAGGAATCGAGGGAAAAATGGCAGAAGAAGAAATGGTCCAATTTACCAATTGAAATTATAGGTAGAAAGATGATGGGTGTCAAATGCAAGGGAAACATATTAGAAGTAGGAAAATATTTAGGTTTATTCAGAAAGAGATGGATGAAGAAATATAGGAATAAGGAGTAAGAAGAAATGTAGATACTGAAAAGTAGATTAGTAAAAGGTCTCAATAGCTCGATAACCACGGTGTATGAGCTATGAGCCCTTGGAAGCATGGCAACTTAGGGAAGGATAGAAAAGGTTATGTTAAGAGTAGACGTAGGTTACGTATTTAAGCAAGTATTGAATTGTAACGAATTTATAAATGTTAATAAATATTCATTTATTCAGTCAAATAGGGCCCATTGACTCGGTAACCACAGTGTTGCAGGATATGGGCCCTAGGAAACCAGCAACTCTGTGAAGGCTGTAAACTGAAATATGTATTCACTATGTATTTAAAGTAAATAAATATCTATTTATCTTTCTATTGAATTTATAACCTTAAGCTCCACCAAAAAGGTATTTTTATGAATATATACTCTTTTTTAAGAAAGTACTTGCATGCTTCTTTTGGATTTATCTAGGCATGCTTCAATTGAGGGTATGAAATTAAATCAATTGTGGTGGAAGTCAATGTAGCAGATTTCTCTCTTAGAAGATTTTCATGCCTTATTTCCCCTTTTATGTATGCACTGAATATAGCAGAACTTTCGACTACTTAATTTAGGTGAATACTGAATAAAACAAGAGTGTACATGGTGCTGCTTTAATTCCAGTGGAAGGTTAGTAAAAAAGAGACTAATCTTCAACTAACAGTTTAGCTGAATGGTTAAAATCACTGATGCCAGTTCACTTTCTGTTAGGGAAAGTGAATGTTGTTTAATTCCCACTAGTTGTTTTTTAATTTCAGTAAAATTTTTCTACACTTCATGCATATGCACAATACATCATTATCCCTGACTGTTGTTTAAAAACATCATCCTACAATTGTGAGAAAACTAATGAAACTAGGCGTGTGAAGTAGCACGGCACATTTATTGGAACGTTTGTTATGCACAACAGAGATTTTTCTTTCATATCTGCCTCTTACCCTTCATTGCATTTTAGAGCAGAACATATTTACATCTTGATGACAAAAGGACTGAATATTGGATGCTGGCCTTGAATCTCAAGAAGAGATAAAATTAGAAATACAACAATTTGGGAAATAATGGATGTAAAAAAGAATGTAATGGAAGTAATAGAAGAGAGAAGATTAAAATGGTTCGGCTATGCGAAAAGAATGGGAAACAGTAGAACAGTAAGAATGGTGCTAGAATGGGAGCTGAAGGAAACACAGGATGGGGAAGACCACAAGAGAACAATGGATGGGTGGGGTCCAAAGAAGCATGGCATCTAGAGGAGTACCAGATGAAGATGCAGAGGATAGGGATTTATGGAGAAATAAAATTATGAATGGGTTGTAGGAAAATTACTGTATGGTAGATAATTCCTAAATTAAAAAAAAAAAAAAAAAAATTACCTGCTTCTAGTATTTTTCTTATGGAATGAATTTATAGGTACCTTTATTATTTCAGTGTGGTATTTGTTATCTAATGAGGACTCTTATGTTCCTTTGCTGTTTCAAAGACTGCAGTTTTCTGAGTTTGAACTTTTAACATATTAACAAACATGCTTTAAGAATACTCTTTGGCTATTTTCATAGAAATAATCATAATTATGTAATGCTTCAGTTTCGAGCACCTATTTATACAAGTGTGTTTCTAAAGTAAAAGTCGGTTACTTATGAAGCAAAATTGGCAGCTTTTGGTAGATCACACATGTGCAGAATCTTGGGCTGATTCATAAGCTTGTTAGGCTAATGAATAAAGCAAATGGCAATGCATTTGTGGAGAGAAGCTTTCCCATAAGAAAGGAGTATCTTGTAAAGAATCTACATAGGTACAGTATAACAGTCGAGAGTATTTAACACAAATAAAATGAAGGAAACAAATGATTTTTGTCACAGATGCAAAATTACTATCTTCTGTATGAATTATTGCCAATGTAACAAAAATATTACTAGAAAAAAATTAAATTGAGTTTTATTTATGGACGCTCTTTAACTACTATGGTCCTTAGCGTTCCATTCTATATTGGGCGTGAAAGACCGGAAATTTTGCTCAGAGGCCTCTTATCAAGCTTGAGGTTCTTTTATGTGCCGTAAATCTACGACATGGGACCACCGGCTTTACTTCCCTTTCGAAGGAAGCTATACTAAGGATTCACTTACAGATACTAATGTGTTAGTTAAACTCCTTTGGTAGTAGAGGAGAAAACATTTATCTTCCATTTAGATAAATTGTAGTGTATGCATCAAATGGTTTTTCTGTGAGTGTAGTGCAAGCCCTTATTGGTATAAACTGCAAAATGAATGCAATGGATAACGTCTCTTACTTGGTTTTATGTACTTGGCTATTAATTTCAGAAGATTTTAAAATTCCATATTACATTTACTTCATAAAATTCTACAGTGTATTAAATTAGCTGCAAGGACTTTGGGAAAGTATGAGTATTCACTGGAAAAACTTAAGCCTGAAGACACTATGGGGTACGATAAATAAAAGCTAACTAAGAAGATCATAATTTTAATTAGGAATCTAAATTACAAGGTGTGTTTCTAAAGTAAAAGTCGGTTACTTATGAAGCAAAATTGGCAGCTTTTGGTAGATCACACATGTGTAGAATCTTGGGCTGATTCATAAGCTTGTTAGGCTAATGAATAAAGCAAATGGCAATGCATTTGTGGAGAGAAGCTTTCCCATAAGAAAGGAGTATCTTGTAAAGAATCTACATAGGTACAGTATAACAGTCGAGAGTAATGCATGTAATGCATGTGGCTACTGCATTTGGTGGGATATTGCAACTTTATACATGAAAAAAGATTATATATGTTGCTAGAAATGTCTTATCTCTCAGAATCCAAGCAATAAAAAGCATAAAAGGAATGAACAAGAAATTAAAGCTAAAAGAATATCTGTAGCCTTTGGGGTAACTACTAAATTTGAAAAGACAATCAAGCTTGTTGAATGCCAATGAAGAAATTGCTGAACTAGAAAAGAAACTGAACAGGTTGAAGGCAATTCTGAATTAGATATGTATGGTATATCTCAACAAATTGCTAAATTTCTTTAGTCACTTTACTTGTGCCAAAAAGAAAGTTTCTATGTATTTATTACATAATAGAGGGTTGGGCAGAAGGAATAGTAGAATATAAACAGACCAGCATATTGTATGTGGTACAGCAATTTATTTGAACATATCATGAAAACATAAGTAAAGGTATGCCATTTAGTCATTAGAGACAACAGTTACTGTTTCTTGAATATGACACAGGGTAAATGACCACCATTACATTTTACACATTCCTCCAAGCGGCGAACGAAAGCCTGCATCACATGATGTAGCATGTCCATGGGGATATCCTGCATGGTGTCTCATATTCGGTACTTAAGGTCTGCCAATGTTTGAGGGCGTGTAGTGTAGACTTCACTCTTCAGATACCCCCATAAGAAGAAATCAGGGGTGGTCAAATCTGGTGATCGTGCTGGCCAGTGGACATCTCCAAATCTGGAAATTAATTGGCCTCGAAATGCAGGCCACAAGATATCTGGATTGTTGAGCCATATGAGTGTTGCTCCATCTTGTTTGAACCATATCTGAGTAGGTTATGATGGCCAGTGCTGGAAGAATGGTATTAACCATATCCACACAGTGATCACTAGTAACTATAACAGCATGGCCATTGTGGTCCTCAAAGAAATAATGGCCTATAATTAGGGACCCCAGATTGTCGGTAAATAAAATAATGTAATATCGGTTTAAAAATATTATAGTGAGCGGTGTTTTGGGTGGTAAATAAAACTGCTTAACGGTGTTATCTCGTGGAAAAAAAAGGGAAAAAACAAAAACACAGTTTAAACTATTTTACTGTGGAACAAAGGGCACCTTACATATAACTTAAAAAAGAGGAGCATGAAAATATTTACATAGTATACATTTCAACTGATTTACTTTGTTAGAGACAAAGCCACCATAAGTTCGGTGTTCTCTGGCTTAAGATTTGTTCTTAAGTTTGTCATGATGTTCCCATATACAGAGAAAAGTCTTTCACTGTCCACATTGGACATGGGTACCCACAATACTTTCATACACTTCTCACTGAAACACAAGTGATCACATTGAAGTCCAGAAAGTAAATCCAGTATGTTCACTTCAGCAGCATCATCTAATTTCTCACACACTATGTTCTTCAGAGCAGCATATCCCTCCTTGAATGTCTTCTCTGGCAAGTCTCGCAGAAAAGGTAACATTCTTCTTGCTTTTTCTATAGTTATATCAGTAGATGCCTCATTTGATACTATTTTTCGTACATCAAACAATTTACCTGCAGAATGAATATCATCATCAGCTGGATCAGTTGACATTAAGGAATTCAGCTTGGTAACTTACTTTATGCCCAATTGCTTGAACTGACTGATAACATAAGACTTCTTGAGGGTTGACAGTCTCTGAAGAAGACTTGAAGTTTTCTCTCCAAATGAGCCCTCAGCTACTATTGTGAAGCCATTTGATATATCTTTAAGTTTGCTATATAGTTTATGAACAAATGGATATTTAGATCCCTCAAGCACTTCAATAAGGCAAATGGTGTCTTTGCAGTGTTCAAGAAGGAAAGATGCCTGGCAGTTTATTATATTCTGAGACCGCATTGAAATACTACTGTGGAATCGGTTTGAATTCCCGCGTGCCACAAAACTAAACTGACCTGCAACGCCTTGCACAAGCGGTCTGTACGGCGTGCGAACAGCACGTTGCCAACTCCACCGTCAGCTGAATTGTGCATGCGCTAGCTTAATTTGAAACGTGGCTCCATCGGCATAATTCCTTTTCTTTTTCAGAGCAGAAGGTAAACAGACTCCTTGCGCTAAATTGTAACGTAATTTAAAGAATATAACTTGACTCCAAACGAATCTTTCAGTATAGCGGACACAAAATATACCTAGACATGCATTCACATTATGGCAACATCGCGAGACAGCAACAATTTTCGTGCGAGGGGTACAGGAAACGGAGACAGTGATTGGTAGAAGAGGCTGTCTACTGTAAGAATTGACTTGAACCAGATTTAGAAATTCATGCATTATTTAACGATACTTTTGCGACAGTCTTTTCCAGCCGGCATGAAATGGGGCGATGCAAGCACGAATCGTTAAAATACGGCATTAGAGAAGAATTGCAGGTAGTATTGTCATTTAAATCCAAAGAATAATTTGAGTGAAATGAGGAATCCGTCACTGATGTGGTGTTGCCGAGTTCCGATAAACATGGCATTCCTTTTGTTGTGCATGCGATAGGTGAAGAGTGAAGGTGACAGGGTAGTCGAAGCAGTACCGATGTTTGCCAAAGCTCTGGTTAAATCACAGTGCAGTTTGGTGTTCTGTGCCATGCAGCACACAACACCGTGCAGCATGGCCGTAGCAAATGACAATACACATATCCGTAAATGATTGATAAGCCAAATATCTGATTGTTTATGTGAAAAGGAGAGACAAACGCCCAAAAAAAAGGAGAGAGAGAGAAAAATTTCGGGTTATTTTGCACATTTTTTTTTCATAACGGTGTTATTTCGCGTTATAGAACTAATGTCACGTAATTTCGCGACTCAGAATGGATATATGTGTGGAATTTAGAAATAATTGATTAAAGGTTTTCCTTATTGTTAATTTTCAGCCAATTTCGCGAATTAACTACTCGCGAAAAGTCGGGGTCCCTACCTATGACGCCAAATGAAGTAACGGCACACCACACTGTCACACGTTCACTATGGAGTGGTTTCTCATGTAGCACATCTGGGTTACCTGGTGCATAATACCGGAAATTTTGCTTGTTCACATCCCCGCTAAGTGCTAAGTTCAAAATGGGCCTCATCAGACATCACTAAGTTGCTCAAGATATGCAGTTCAGCTGTTAAGCAACCAAAGAAGTCCATTGCAAACTTCCTTCGGACAACTTTGTCATGTTCGTTCAGTTGTTGCACAACCTGCATCTTGTAGGGGTGGAAGTGTAGATCACTATGGATGATACCTGTAGGGAACGACACGACATTGCTAGCACTACAGCATGCCTGACAGCGGAATGCCGTGGACTGCGGATGAGGGCTTGGAGGGCTTCCTCCCCACACACAGGAGTTCGTCGTGACCTTGGATGTCCTGGACTTTTCATCTTAAGACTATATGCAGTGGTGCGAAGTTGGTTCACCCATCTTACAATTTTTAGGCGATCAGGAACTTTGTGGCATCTCAGCATAAAATGGTGATAAAAGATTCGTTGAACAGTAATGGGAGAGTTATTATTTAAGTAAGTTTCCACAGCAAAAGAGCGGTGCTCTGCAGTCCATGCAACCATAATTGCAAGTGGCAGACCTTTCCTACTTCATTCCACATATACACATGCGAGAGATGGTTCTTACGTAATATGTTTTTACGTAAATTATTAGAACTTGGAGATCTTATATTGTGTTTACTTCATGTGAGTGGAAGCCATCTTATGACGTCATTCATTTGTTAGGTTCGTAGCTCCATCTGGCGTTAGCAATTTGCGTTCCCTAGTATCAGTTTTTGAAATAATTCATTTTAAATGTCCTCCGGCTAGCTATTATCCTGTTGGCTTGGGTCGAACATGTGTCTCTATACAGGTTGTGAAACGGAAAGGAATCTTTTATCCAAAAATTACACTGATGAAATTTGTTTTATAATTTTTTTATTGTCGAACACGTTCACTATTACTTTTACATATTGATCTAGATACTCGCCAAACTGAAACTGTTATAATACTTCTTACTGATCACTTTTAATTCACGTACTTCAACTTTGTGTATTATTAACTTTATAATACTTTAGATTTTTTTGTTAATTGTAAATCTATAGCCGACGTATGACGAACTAATACTTTCGACGAACTGACTGACTTAAGAAGACGTGTAGTGTATGAATGCTTTCGGCGAACTGAAGGACTGACGGACGTTACCTCTAACCTAGCCTATTTATAATCCTGCATACAGATACGCCTAAAGATTATAAATGAATTACTATTGGCTAATAAAACGCGCCAACATTAGCGTCTATTTTAATATCCAATTAAAATTATGAATACATATGCTTTAGGAAATATTCCAGAAGTTTCTACCGAAAACGCGCCAAACATTACGTAACTTCCTTGTTTCCAATAATGATAAACAGCTCACCCCCCTCGCTGCATTATTGCGCTATTATTGACAGTTTCAGTAAAGCCTTATAAATTTACTTTCCAACAATATTTACAATCAATAAACATCTGAAATCAATGTTACATAAAAATGCATATTCATATTACAATCATTATTTACATTTAAGTAATTTGTGATACAAATTACTGCATCACACACCACGCAGGAGCATACAATGTCTCCGTACTACATGACTCAAATCAGGCTATTCTTTCTGCGCAACCCTGTATTATGTTGCTAATTTGCAATATAGCTATGCTACAATTTAGAGAACTCTTTTGCTTGTATTGCTTTTAAAATGTAATTACTCATTTTATTAATTCATTTGATATTTGGAACCTAAAATTATAATAGATATTGGAACTTATAACATTACTATTTCTTTTTGTCTACTTATTGCTTGATGATTACACTCGAAAGTAAATTAGGTACATAGCTTGGAAATTTTGTTAAAATTGTAACTACTTCTTTTTAAATAATGTGGTTGCTAACTTGACAAATTTCAAATCTTATAACAATGCCAATTTTGATACTTATTATAATGTATTACTGCAATATATTTTTATATAGCAAGTGAGTTAGTTGAAATAAATAAATAAATAAATAAACTAATAATAATAATAATAATAATAATAATAATAATAATAATAATAATAATAATAATAATAATAATAATAATAATAATAATAATAAAGCATAAAATATGTTTTCTTTTACACCATTTGTTTTATAGCCCCCTTTAACTTCAAAGATTGAGGGCTTTGACTTGAGAAACAACTGATGGTATTATACTAGGTGAACTGTACATTTTCTTTAACGTTTGATTTTATTTGCTTTTATTATGAGCACACTCATATGCATACCTCCAGACTCTGTGGAGGGTATGGAATGATTTTTGTTTCAGGAAACTTCCTCTTGCTCCAGTTGGGGACCCAATCTGTGTTGGGAAGCCAGAACACTGACGACTCGAACACAAAGGCAGTCTCAATAACATAAGTAATAAAATACATTATGTGTACAGCGAGAAGTGCAACAATAGGCAATTAACAGAAAAAAACACCCTATTTATTCGACTTTTCAGAAACAAAATAAGCATTACAAGTTTGCAGATGGTATTAAAATAAACTAGTGAAATCTTTACCACAGATAAAATGCCTTTTCAACATCACCTTTATAAAGACATCATATACAAAAATTGAGTTTAGAACAGTGATGGTCCTTTCTTATATGAGGGGTGTTCAATAAGTCCAAGAGATGGTGCTTGTAGCATTGAAAAAGGTTTACTTTTAGTAAGTGTCTTTTCCCACTACTGTCCATTCCAAACCAGAGTGCCCTTTACTGTAAACAAACTGTTTGTATTATCTGCGTGAAAGTAGTTCACAATCCCTGCCCCTAACGGCAGCTTCTTTCTCTTGTATGTGTGCTTGCGCATATCACTTACAGCTGAACATTGTTGCAATCTACAAAAAGGTGCCCTGCATGAAAATCACAGATCAAAATGCAACCTGAAGTAACAATCGATTTTATAAGCATGCTGCAATGAACATTTTACTTGCATTAATCGCAATCCTCAGGCAAAGGTACAACACCCAAATCTGAATCCTCCGAAGATGACTCAGCTGCCATATTGGAATCAGAACTATCCTGTAAGTCAATGACAAGCTTATCCATAACACTGTTGCACACAAAATTGAGTTCACACATTTTATTCTCCTCTTCTATTGTGTTCTATGAACCTGTATTATGCCTGTTTATATTCCCTGCATGCTTTGGTTACACTTTTCACTGAAATGCCTGTAAACTCTGATGTTAATTTCGTAATACCCATTACTGCAAGTGTCAGGCATATTTTCTAACAGTGAGTTGAACATATTAAGTATTATTTCTTTTTTACCACTTTTAACGGTTTCCCACTTTTGTGTTTAAACAGTTCATTCACACTACATGCACCTTCTTCTGCCATGAGAACTCAAGCACTAACTGATTAAATCACAAGACTTGACCTGAGCTGAACATACTTGTGCTACTGTGATGTGAATGACTATTTGCTTATTATATTTCCTGTGTTATGCAAAGTGTTTATTCGGTACTCAGATAACACCTCTGGGAATTCACTGCTGCATTTCTCATATATGCAAGACAATGACAGTCACGCATACCGCTGGTAATTAACAAGCAAGATACATTCAGCATTAGCTCAATAGCAGACGGTATTAAGAAAATCATATTTTGTTATCTCTTAACAATTAGTATAAATCCACGAGCAATGAGTTCTTATGATAACCATAATAAAATGTGCACCTCTAAACCTTTCCTACCCCAATATTTCAGGATACAATACATTTATTAAGGAACTATTTATATTGGCATAAGAGTATGTGCTTAGGTTTGTGACAAGCAGAAGCACATGCTTTTGTTTACATCAGAGGGAACTCTGCTTTGGAATGGACAGTAGACTGTGGTTAGATTCAGATATATCCATTATGTGGTTTTGTTGTCATAGGCAATTGAAGCAACAAACTTTATTTAGAAAGCTGGAAACAAAAACAAATTTCACATGGTAATTAAAGACTTCTAAAGGCTTAACACCAGAAGAGATCAAAGCCATGAAGTTCATGGTACATCTGCTCGCGTGTTTGTAACGGTTTACAATTGCATATGAGTTTAAATGTGGCCGTATATCTACAAATGATGAACATAGTTCAGAACATTCAGTGGAAATGACTTCCTCTAAATGATTGAAAAAATACAAAATATGGGTTTGTGATATATGAATCAAAATTCGCAAAATAGGCCACATGCTTATCACAAGGTACAGTGTTTTCAATTTTGCACGAAAAAATGGGTCTGACAAAAATCTCGGCAGGATGGGTGCTGTGTTTGCTCTCAATGGAGAATAAACACAGTTGTGTGATTGATTCGCAGGCTGGTTTGGTGCTTTTACACCACAATCCTAACAAATTTCTGTGTTGATACATAACCGTGGATGAAATATGGATACAATACTAACTCCAGAGACAAAGGAACAGTCCAAACAGTGGGTTTCTAAATGTGAACTGACTCTGAAGAAGGTGAAGACAATGAAACTGGCTGATAGACACGGTTTTTTGGGATGCATGTGCAATCATCTACATTGATTACTTGCAGATAGGAAGAATAATAAATGGAGAGTATTATGCATAATCATTGCACTGGTTGAGTGAAGAAATTATGGATAAAAACCTCCTCATTTGGCCATGAACAAGATTCTCTTTCATCAAGGTAAAGCACGGGTACACACCTGTGCAGTTTCGAAATTTAAAATTAGAATTATTACAACATCCACTGTTTTCACCAGATTTGGCTATCAGTGGCTTTTTTTATTTCCAAACTTGATAAAATGGCTCAGTGGAAAACGATTCATGTCAAACGAGGTCATCTCCAAAACAGATGCCTATTCTGAAATCCTACCTTTTGGATGGCTTAAAAAAGTTGTAGAAATGCTGGGAAAAGTATATCAAGCTAAAAGGAGATTATTTTGAAAAATAGAAAAGAATCTACCTAAAATAATTTGTTTTTCTAAAGACTTTTTAAATGCCCCTCTTAGTATTCTATGTATCTTGCTGCTGTAAACGTCTATATAAGGTACATTAAGTGATTATTCAGCTGTTATAAAAATTCCTAAACAAAAAGCAAAATAGTATCCTTGGCTTGCACTTCAGAGGCAAAGCCATTAAATTACAGCCAATTGAAGAATCTACCTCCATAAATGTCTCTGACTTCATTTTAATTAAGGGGATAATGGATTAGGAGACTTAAGAAATTGATTCCTTGCATATGAATATCCATGCAGACAAAGCTAAAAGTAAAGGTAAAGAACTTACCTCATTTGGTATATACAAAACATAACCCAGTTCACCAGTATGTGTGAGATTCATTGCTCGGATTCCGTTGGCCAGACCCACATCTAATTCCTGCAAATTACAGATTCAGAATAAATACTAAATACTAAACAGAGATTAGAACACTTCCCTGAAATGCCAAACTGCAGTAATTCAAACTTCTTTCTTTTTGTTTTGTTACTCAAGTAATTATTTTCAGCATACAAGAAAGTTATATGACACTTCAGCATTGTGATATCTCAATGTAACATTCTGACATCTCTAAAAAGCATTTTTAAGCCCTTAAAAAATAATTTTTAGGCACCTAAAATAGACTCTAAAATTATTAAAATAGTCAATAAAAATACAGATTGCACATTCTAAAATCATAATAAGTTTAAAAATGCAAATAATTAGTGAGAATTCAAAATAACATAGTGACAAAAAGAGCACCTTTTCTAAATTATTATGAGTAGAAACATTTTTATCATGTCTTTAAATTATGAATTTATGATTGCTAATACATAATATGAGGAGCATTGGAACAAAATGCACTAACTCCACCTGCAGACAAACTATATACGTGGTAGAGAAAGTAAACATTAATGAAACACAAATGGTAAAATAACCACTTTTAGGCTCTAAAGCCTTAAAATAAGTCTCACATGTCAAAATAGGCATTTTAGGCAACACAAAACCCCAAAACTGTTGTTGTTGTTCACCAATGGCACTGGGGATTAATTGATCTGCATCATTTTCCCTCTGGCTCCCCAATAAAAACTCCATACATTTATATTGTATACAAACTGTTAAGCTTTTAACTAGTTTTAGTTTATTCGTACATACAAAAAATAGGTATTTAGCCTAAACTCTGAGCTCTAATTATATTAGAAATGTATTTCAACCTGTAAACTGCTTCAAGTGATCTATGTTAACTCTATCCATACCTTAAATGTAAAAAAGGGGAAGGATTTAGGGCTCAGATCTGTATCTGTGAGCTCAGAAAGAAACGTCCTTGTGAAGGGTCCCATGATGCAGATAGCAGTGTACATGGAAGTTACGTCTGAGAGAGCAACTGAACCATCCGTAGGTAGGTGCCTCTGAATCCATGCCTTGCATCTTGTTTGCTGGATCGTTGGTGCTATCATCATGTAGCTGTAATTATAAATCACAGTGTTTGTTAAAATTAAAATAGATAATGAATAAATATGTGCTTAGGATTGATTATAAGCAAGAGCCATTATGTAAACACTTATGATGCTGAGAGATTTGTTTTCTTTTTCCTTCCTTGCTTTTGGATTGTGTTTACTGCATATGGCACCACAGGCAGTGGACACTAATTATACATAAAATGAAATCATAATTGGGGAAGGAAACATTTCAATTAGGGTACCTCCTCAGCATTTGCCAGTTATGAAGACTGACGAAAACCTCTCATGAGTCTGTGCCTTAATGACCTTGGCTACCCACATTGGTAATGCTGAAAGATCAAGGACCTACTTCACAACATTACAGCTCATGTTACTAGTGAAACTTAAGGGGAAGTAATTAAAAAAAACAGTATGAAGATGATAACGTTCACACAAAATTTCATTTCTTCTTCTTCTTCTTCTTCTTCTTCTTCTTTTTCTTCTTCTTCCACAAAGCATAGGCCCGTCAACCTGTTCCGTCCTCATTTAAACATATCGTTCAATCTTGTTTTTGATCTACCTACTTGGCGATATCCTCTAGGTTTATAATTTAATAAAAGTTTGGTATCCATTCCTCTTCTATCCTTAATATGCATTGGTACCAATTCATTTTATTTTCATTAATTTTTTCATTTAGATTATATATATTTAACTGATTTCGGACATGTTCATTTCTTTGTTTGTCTAGAAGAGTATATCCAACTACTACACATAGAAGTTTCATCTCTGCTGTTTCTATTCTTTTCCTATCTGCCCTGTTCATTGTCTATTTTTCACTTGCATATGTTGCCATTGGCACTGTCATTACTTTTCACCTGCTTTTGTCATCTTTATGAAGCCAGTCCGTTTATTTGAGGAAACTCAGTAGTGATAATAATGTCCCCTGACCGCGTTACGTGCACTGTGCAGGGTTAGGTTTTAGTGGGGCTGCCACCACAAACACAATATCAAATTAATTTGATATACTAAACTAAGTGCTTTAATAAGATCTACACTTTGTGAGTAAACTTTTGTTTCTGTTACGGTTTACCAATTATGCAGAAATAATTCAGAATGAAGAGGTGAATGAAGAGATCATGGATTATTCGCAGAAAATTCAAGATATACATTTTATTTTCCATGCAAATATCTTTATAAATTTGGTATTTTAATTGAAATCGTTAGATCCTTTTTGAGAAAATAAAAAGTAAAGAATTTTTTCCCATACAAAGGGCATTTTGGGGTGAGTGATTTTCTTGAAAATCCTCATGCTTTACATAAACATCAAGTTTGTTATTTAACCGACTTTTCGTTTGTGAGTTATAGTGTTCATACACAGATAGACACACAGGCAAACCACAACAACTACAATGGGTATATCTAAAATTTTTTTTGTTTATTCAGGAAACTTAAACAACTCGTATTTTCGATGAAATCTCTGTATCTAATTTTTGGTAAGTATTAGAGAAAGTAATTTGGCATTTGATGCAATGGTATTTCCAAACACTGTGTATGTAATACACACAACAGTCTGAATTCATGCCTAGCAGACTACTCACTCTCCTTCTCGCATAATGTCCATAGTATCACAAATCATGCTAAATGCCCTTTCCTTATGTTTGAAATGCGTATTCCCATTCTATGAAAGAATTAAAAGCATTTGGTATATTACCAGTGAATTCTTGCAAGTGACATCATACCAATAAACATACTGCTTCATACCATGAAACAATTATTTTGATTTTACATTTTGGCACTTATTTTTCAAATTAGGTTGATTTGTCATCATTCTGCTAATGTTAAGGCTGGTTCACAACAACCCAAGAACGGGAAGCAGTACAGCATACAAGATTTTGGTTCACAATAGCCTGGTAATGAGAAATTCATATCGATGATCATATCAATCACAAAGTGGAAAGTCGATTTTGAGCATTGGGATTTCATTTGTTTTTAACTGACCAATGATATTTTTCACCTCTTCCAAATCAGCCAATGTCAAAATTTGACAGAGTAAACATTATCTAACTGCAGATACGTTACATTTCTGATCCCTCTATTCGTGCCAAGCTTTCTTGCTTTATTTAATGTCATACAATAAAGTTGTTTGCCATTGTTTGTTAATTTCTATTACTTTTTACTGTTCTTTGTAGTTTGTGAGGCAATAGCATATTTTGAGTTGCATATAAACAAACTACAGAGGACCCTTTCACTAGAAGAACCAATGCTCCACGGATATGCAAGTGTCAGGATCTGAAGTTAGGAAAGCACATATGCTAGAATTTCTTCCAGTTACATGCTTCCAGCTTGTGACTAGAGCAGCACTACTGGCTGTTTCATATCGTGGCTGCCTATAATAATCTCTACAGTTAGAGTCTAATATCTAATATGCCGTGCCCAGGAACAACACAAGAAGGTTCAAACTTGACCAGGTTCCGAGGGCCCAGGAAAGCTTCCCATCATTTGTAAATGCTCCTATTAAAATACATGTATTTCAACTTTGTCATTCTCGTTCTGGTTACCGTTCTTGGTTGTTATGAACCAGCCTTTATGTTGTAATAATGTGAAAAGTTTTTGAATAACTTTTGCATATGTTCGATAAACACTCTCTGAAATTACTTTTAATAACTAAGGGATAAATTAATTTTAATCACTTTTTATTTATTCAATATCTAAACCATACTTACTGGTTTTCTGCAAGCCTGGCTAAACTACAGTCATTTTCATAGCCACCATTGACATTCTGCATTCCTGTATGAATGATGCCTCCAACAGGGATATCAACATCATTGGAACAAAGGTATTGAAGACTGTCTACTACTTCTGTTCCTTTGGACTGTAACATGAAGATGCAGCATTCAACAAGGGCTTCTCAGGAATATTTACAATAGAAGTATTAAAAATATCAAATGCCATTACACTGATAATCCAGAACCTTATTTTCCTTTTCTTTCTGGTAACAACACTTATCATTTAGTATTGTATTCTCATAAAAGAAATAGTTTACAAGCACTGCTATTATTCAGTGCAAAATTTATAATTTTGGTTAAGTCTTAAGTCCAGTCCACAATAAAGCAGGAATGATAAATGAAGGGTCTTAACTTGCAATAAACTAGAAATAGGAAGGACAATATATGCATATTACATATAAAAATATACAGCAAGTTCTTTATATGCGCTCTGATATCAAATGTTTATAATTAATGAATTACATCTTTTATTTCCTTGTGCCAAAATAGTGCAGGTTAAAAAAGTTTAAGTTTTCTTATGAAACATCTGATGTGTTACATTCACACAACCTTCTCTAAAAACTATTGTTTATTTTTATATAATTCTTACTAAAGCTTATTTTTCTATCTACTGCATGTTAATCAAGAAAAGCCTTTGCAGAAATAGTTACATTGCACATTTCAATGTAAGTACAAAGGGAGGTAGAGAAAACCGAATCAATAGTCAGATGTTTAAAAGCGAGTCGCTATATGCTGGTCTTAAAATTCCATACCCTTTCCATAACAACTGAATAGTGACAGAACTTTAAAAAGTTACACATACTGAAAAATTCAAATGAATAACAGATATCTTGAAATAGCCAGTCACAAAAAAAGGTTAAAGATTAAAAATGGAAGCACTATTAACAGTGCCGTATTTTTCATGTTGATAGTTTTTTTGAGTCACACTTATTTACAATCACCTTCCTTCTAAAAGTTGTAAAACATTGAAACATTTTTGAGGACACTTGTCCTCATCATCAGCTGTTGGATGACTGAAGCTCTCTTTTTCTATAAAAAGGAGGAGAAGGAAAAGAGAGCTTCAGCTTCTCAACAGCTGATGATGAGAATGAATGTCCTCGAAAACATTTCAATGTTTTACAACTTTTAAAAGTGAAGGAGAGTGAAAATACACTATGCGATCAAAAGTATCTGGACACCCCCACAAACATACATTTTTCATCTTAGGTGGATTGTGCTGCCACCTACTGCCTGGTACTCATTATCTGCGACCTCAGTAGTCATTAGACATCGTGAAACAGCAGAATGGGACGCTCCGTGGAACTCACGAACTTCGAACATGGTCAGGTGATTGGGTGTAATGTATTTTGTGTAAATATATGGATTTTTAGGTGTGTGTATGTTTATTTGTACATACAAGAACTTCAATAGGATTGCAATGATAGCTTTAAAGGTATATAACTATGCATTATAATGATCTAATTTTTCTTGCATTTGGTAAATCTGTCAATCATAAGTTGTCGTATTCTAATGAATTTTTGTATTTGCTAAATTTCTTTTTCAGTATAATGTACAGGCGAGAAAGACCAGTAATTTTGCTCAGAGGCCTCTTTATCAGGCTTGAGGTTCTTTTATGTGCCATAAATCTACGGCACAGGACTACCGGCTTTACTTCCCTTCCTTTAGAAGGGAAGTAAAGCCGGTGGTCCCATGCTGTAGATTTGCGGCATGTAAAAGAATTTCAAGCCTGATAAAGAGGCCTCTGAGCAAAATTACCCGTCTTTCATGCCTAATATAGAATATGATGCTAAGGACCACTGCAGTTAAAGTGTCCATAAATAAAACTAAATTTAATTTTTTTCAGAATAAAGTATAAATATTATGATTTTTTGAAGTACATTATACTAAGATTCCACTGTATATCATTTAACTTTCAAATTGTTTGAGCTAGTGCTCTCTATTTGTAATTACTTATTCTCTATGTAAAGTGAAATATTTCAGTGTTGTTGATTACTCTATTTTAAAAACACTGTATTACTATGTATAAGATTTATAAGCCTACCCAGAGGTCAATCTTGGTGAAAGAGGAGTAGTCACTAAGGCCAATAGTTTCTCTGCAAGCTGAGTATTCGTCGCTCACCCAATCGAACCACGGAGGTTTCCCATATGTGTTGGTGTAGGCTATTCTGTATGGATGGAGTTCTGCTTCCTTTTCACTATCCATGTCTGGTTCTTTAACAAAATTATTTCCATTAGCAAATGACATAAAAAGACTAAATGTAACGCATAAGACAGTTCACACTATGCAACTGATTTAAATGTCAAACGCATTAAATACTCTTGACACATTTCTTTTAAGATCTGGCAGCAAATTAGTAGTGGTTTATGTCACTCTTCCACTATAAGCATGTGTAACTGGCAAAACATCAATTAGACTATTTATAAGGTTGTCAAAATTGCTCTTTATAAATAGGGAGGGGAAAATAAACACTATAAATGCATTAAAGATAACTAAAACTTTGTAGGAAGTTCCTTTATGTATTTAAAAATCTTATATGTTACACTCAAATGGCTTTTTCTACCCATTATATTTATTTTTATATAGCTTCTACAAACTTTTCTTGCAAATGCTTATTCTTCTATCTATTTCATGTTAACTGAGGTAAACATTTGCAGAAATAATTTCATTACATGTACATAGGAGATAGTGATAGTGACACTGACTGCGGATTGGCTGCAGGAGTCCGATGGGAGTCATTTCTTAGGTACTGTTAGGATTGCTTCTTGCTTTAGTTAACTTATGAAGCTAATATAAATTGCAATTTTTATGCCACAAAGGTTTTAAAACTATGGAAAGAAATGTTGAAATCCCTATATTAACTATACATATTTATCTGTATTAGCCTGTAGACACTGTTACCGTATTGGAATCATGTACACAAATACAGTATTGTACTACCCTCCAATGACCAGCAAATATGTGTACAGTTTTGCGTCTTTTCTTTAAAGATTTAGCAAGCCATTGCTGACTGCTATACTGGATCTGCTCTAAGAAACACACTTTTGTATTACTCTGTGCTACACATGCACAACATACGCAATCAATGAACAACAACTGTTCAGTTTCAGTAAACTGGTTTTTACATTTCCAAAAAACAGTGAAAGTGTAGCATATTGCAATGAAATCATTAAATGTATGCATAGCGCACTTTAAAAGTAATAACATAAAGGACAGATGAGCTCTATTTTTTTCCCTTTTAGGCTGAGTATTGCGGTCAGGGGCCAATGAGAGCATTCACTGCTGCCGTGTGCGTGGGACTGCCTCTAGCCTTTGCTTGCCTCCAGTGTGCTTCTTATTTTGGGAAGAATATTGTTCCAATTATTATCAAATGTTTGTCTTAGTGTATGTAGTCAGAAGTTACAATGTCATGGAGTACGGGTTAACATTGAATATGCTTGAAAATAATGAAATTAGTGATTCTGGTAATAGTGAAACTGAAAGTGATGATAATATTCAGCACAAAAATTACTAACCAACACAGGCCAATGAATTGAGTTCAGAAGATACATGGAAAGATGAAATCATGGATGTTGGTTCATTTGGATCATTTACAATATGCCCAGTGAGAAAAATTTATCAATTACAAATTTCAGGAAAATCCTTGCTCGAGAATTAGTTCCAAACTAGCCCATTATGTCACACTGCCACACTGGGCCATAAGACGAATTCATACTTTCATCAAAACAGAATGTCTCGCCAAATGCAAAGGCCTTAAAAGTGATAACTTACAGACTTTATATTGGGAAGCCAGAGGGAAAATGATGCAGATCAATTAATCCCCAGTGTCACTGGTGAACAACATCATCAAAACAGAAGGAGAAAAAAGAAAGCAGTGCAGAGAATGCTATAAGGAAATAAGAAAAACCTTGAGAAACAAATAAAGAAGCCACAAGTTTCTGTCACGATTGTGAGGGGCAGCCTGAATTTTGTCCACATTGTTTTAATCAGTACCATAAAATGTAATAAAAAACAAATAGAGCCTCTGTTACTGGCGATAAGTTTAGGCCTAAATTATTTTTTTGCGTCAAGGAAAAAATTACACTACAAAATTTATATTATTGCTTATGCTGTTTAAAAGGGAGTGTATTAATGACATGAAGTTTAATTTTCCAAATAAGCCTTTAAGAATATAATAGATATTAAAGTTCTGAATGGTATCAGTAATAAATTGCTAGATCAATGAAAATCACTTTGCACGGTATCGGACCACGGAGATTGATACCATTGCTGACGGAAATGCTATCTATCTCGTAGGTTACATAAAAATTCATACACAGTATTGGACTACAAAGACCGATATCACCTCTGATGGAACTGCTATCTATCTTACAGGTTATATTGAGGTTATAAAAACTGTTATTATAGTGATTCCACATACCACTAGATGACACTGCTTGTGGTAAGACATACTGGAATCCATGATCCACTTACGTAGTAAAACTCATCATGTATATTGGATGTTGGAGACTATATGGTAAAAGATATACAAGCCACAACAATGACTGCAGTCAACATGTTAAAAGCTGGTCACTATAACTGGCCTTGAAATTCCATGCCCTTTCCATAACACTGCAAGAAACAACTGAAGGTTGGCAGTAATAAAGCCAAGTTTTTGCGTCGATTCATAACCATGGATGAAATATGGGTCCATCACTTCACACTTGAGATAAAGGAACAGTCAAAACAGTGGATTGAAAGGGGAGAATCGGCTCCAAAGAAGGCGAAGGCAGTTCCATCTGCAGGCACGGTCATGGCATCTGTTTTTGGGATGCACACGTGATAATTTTCATTGATTATCTTCAAAATGGAAAAGCAATCAATGACGAGTATTATGCAAACTTATTGCAGCATTTGAATGATGAAATCAAGCAAAAACAGCTGCATTTAGCGAAAAAGAAAGTTCTGTTTCATCAAGACAACGCACCGGTTCACACATCCATCACACCATGGTCAAAATCAATGAGTTAAAGTTTGAATTGCTTCCTCATGCACCTTATTTGCCAGACTTAGCCCCCTATGATTATTTTCTGTTTCCAAGTTGAAGAAATGGCTTGGTGGTAAAAGATTTGCCAACAATGAAGAGGTGCAATTTGCAGTTGATGGCTATTTTGCAGAACTTGACGGTTCTCACTATAAACAGGGTATCGAACATCGCTGGGTAAAGTGTATCGAGCTGAAAAAGACTATGTAGAGAAATAAAGATGTTTTTTCCCAACATTTTTGTGATTTTCTTTGTTAGTTTGGTACTTCTGGTACAGACCTCATATATTGCTTTATGTTTTTAGAACCAGAAGAATTTGAAACCATATCTTTTATGAGATCGTATTCCTTGGTAAATGGCGCAGGCATAATGAATTGGCTTTAAAATGATACAAGTAGCACAATAAGCCCAAGGCTTAAATGCATCCGAAGAAATGACAGAAATCTGATTGCATAGGACAAAACAAGACAAGAACCACCTAATAACATACTAGTCTCTTTCTACATCAGCTTCTTATTTCCAAGTATCCCCATACCCAAACTCATACACTACTGCAATCAATGGTTTGAATCCATAGACCTACAGAAAGAAGAAGTTGAAGAATACTCTACGCTTACAAACATCTACACAGACCAACCTTTGTTCACCTTTAAAGGAAAGCACTACAAACAAAAATCCGGTCTCGCAATGGGAAGCTCCCTCACCATTTCCAGCATATCTAATCACGAGCTACTTTGAAACCCAAATCACTAAAGCATTTTCCCACATCTTCAAAACATGGTTCAGGTATGTCAATGATGTATTTACAATAGTCAATGAAAAAGTAACTGAAGGTGCACTCAAACTGCATTATGCACTTTGATTATGTAAATAATTAATAAAAGTTGCCATATTATTATTTTCTGTAGCATACACTACAGATAAACTTGCTGCTTTTGAATTCTATTCCATTTTTAATTTTCCTAAAAATATTCTTATAAAATTTATCTCTAAAATCAACATAGGAGAAAGCTGATTTTCCATTTTAAATCCCTATGTCCAGTGATTTGATTTTCATTCTATGTAATTGCAATTTGACATTGAACTTCTCATGTGCCAGTGAGTTTTTCTCCCTCATATACAGCAATGGCTGCAATGGTGACAATAGCAATGATGATAGATTGAGTCACACTTTTTGACACTCACCTTCACTAATTAAATGTTGTATAAAACAGAAATGATTTTAAATTCAGTATACATAGGAAACCTACACACGTGGACAATTATATAAACAAAAATGGCTGCAACCCAACTTCACACCAATTAGCCGCCTTTAGATTCACCAGTTACATAATGTCCCTTTGAACAATGAAGAATTCTTAGAAGAACAACAACATACAGAAAAAATAGCAGTAACTAATGGATTCAACTGATATCTCATAAGGAACATGATAAACAAGAAGAAGAAACTCAAGGCAGTTTCACAAACCACCACTCTAACACCTCTCTCAAACACAAACTGGAAATACAGCAAATTCCATACCACCCTTGGGCCTTTAGAAAATTTGAATGTATCTTCAATAAATTTAACATAAGACTAGCTCCACAAAACAAATTCAGCCTGAAGAACTTGCTAAATACACCTCTCAAAAATACCATCGCATACACATTAAAATCTGGAGTTTACCAGTTTAAAAACAAAAAGAAACTTGGAAACCAGACTTAAGGAACACCAAAGGAGCATAAAACTAAAACAAATAGAAAAATCCCCAGTATCATACCATTTTGGACAGAAAACCACAACACTGGTCAAAGTATAAAATTATTAAAACCCCTCACCACACCAATAGAATTGAACATCTGGGAAAAAATACACATCATCAAAAATGGCAACAACGTCATTAACTTTGAAATCCCGCCTGTGAACATGTTAAAACTTTCTGCCCCTAACACCAGATGGCAACAGGTTCAGAATATGCAGGAAGAGGAAGAAGAGCATACAGGAGAGAGAAAGACCCTTAGTCACCCACTCGCTGACAATGAGGACGAATGCCCTCGAAAGCATTTCTGTTTTATACAACATTTAATTAGTGAAGGTGGGTGTCAAAAAGCGTGACTCAATCTATCACCATGAAGATTACTTCATGGTTAATAGTGCTTCTGTTTTTAATCTTTAATGGCAATAATGTTTATATGATGCAGTTCAAATTTGCCTCTTTAATCATAATGTTCTTTTCAATGAGAGATACCATATCTCTAATCTTCTAAACATTCAAATTAATTACCTGGCTTATAATCTGGATCAAACCATGTTGGTCTTTCATAACCCATCACCTGTCCAAAAACTGCACCAGCCTCCCTTAGTTTAGGATATATGGGGGACATTCTCAGGTTGCGGCCAGTCTTAAACTCATGAAAAGGATACATGATGCCATAGTGTATACCTGAAACAAGTTTTCACAAGTGATGTATATTTGAGGTAAACACATTAAAACTAGGCCTGTGATGAAATGCAATTTGAGCCACATAGTATGTCTAACTAGAAGCCATACAGCACATTAAACATTTTCTAAAGTTTGTTTCTTACAACATTGCCTCACTGACATATATTCTTCCGTGCACTATTACCTTCGTATTTTACCTGATTGGCTAATGTTTTGGAGCTATAGGTGTAACTTTCACACTATGTGGAAACCTGCAGTAAATGTCATAATTGTCAGGAACAAAATAAAGCAAATAAAGGTGTGAAGGCATACAAAAATAAAACTTTGCTTTATGGAGAATCTTGCCCCCAATTCTCATCGTGGTGTATATAAGGATCAATTATTTACACCTGTAGCCTCAGAACAGAGCTGCTTGACTTCACTCACAGGCAAAGATGGATTCTTTTTCAAGAGTGTATTAAATACATGCACCACAATTCGTTTTTTGCATCTTCATAAACATTTACTCTTTCGATACTTTAGCAAAAAACCTGTGGTAGATTCCGTTCATGCAGCAATTACACACACAATAAAAGACCACCACTTATTAATTCTCACACTCAGAACAGTACACCTTTGAATGGCAAAGTATGACAAATCCTGTGTACTGGAAGGTCAGGCAATAGAAACGATATACTGAATTGACCCGAAAACAAACTGCACTTTTGGTCCAAATCTCAATGGCAAAAGTTGGGTTGCGGCTTGTATTTATACCTTGGCTTTTTTACATACCTTTGCTGTTAAAATGTATACTCATTTTCAACAATACAGTTAACTGAAACTGGCTGCATTATCTTACACAACAGCGCAACTTTTATCAGCATTTTGGTGTTAACATTGTGTATATTGTTTCATTAGTTTTTAGTGAATGTTCTGGATGGCAGTGAGGGTGATGTATTGTGGGAGGATAATGAAGAAAATGGTGAGAGAGAGAGAGAGAGAGAGAGAGAGAGAGCAATGAAGTGAATACTGGTAGTTATGACAGTGAATAACGCAAAATATGGCAAGTGTTTGGTGTCAATGTGATGTACCATATGCTACGAAAAATATTGCGTACATGTGAGTACAAGACAATAAAATGTATATACTCATTTTTTTTGCCTCAATCCAGATGCGGCTTACTTTCATGCCAAACTTTTTTTTTTCTTTTCTTTTTTTCCACCTTCATATTTTACAGGTGCAGCTTATATGCAAGGCTTATTTCCGGACCAATACACTAAACACTCCGTCACGACCCACAATAGATGCACATGCTATTGTCATCCTGAGAGGCAGGTTTGAAACAAAGTGTCCTCCTATCAATTTCATGATGAGAATTTACATGCATTCCAGATGCATTAACTCTGTTACATAATATATTTGATTCATGCAGTTATGAAAATGTGAATTTGACAATTATCTTCAAATATATTAAGATAAATGGTCACGTTAAATAAGGAACTAATTTATATAGCACAACCTATTCAACCACAGCAGTTAATGAGATGTGACTAGTACATTGACCATTAACGAAACAGGGAAGGTAAATGAAACAAACCTTAGGTGAAGGCACATCAACAATAATTAGAATTTGTCTGGGTAGTGTTCCCTCAAGTCATGGTAGGCAAACATTAAATATGACTCAAAACTTTAATTTTCAGTTTCCTCTTATACTCATAAATCTGATATGAAATGGTAATTAGTCCTTAAATGCTCAAATTTAACATAATTTTATACTGAAGAAACTTGTCCTCATAATTAATGAGACAAAAGATATCTAGTTTTAGGTAACAATTGTTGGCAGCACTATATAAACACAATTTTCAATTTAAATGGGAGTATTAATCACCATAAATGTGTCTACTAGTCTGACAAACTCCCAAGATGCAACAGAAAAAGAGCTTAATGTTCCAAGTATTGCTGTCTGGAGAGGAATTTCAAGTATCAGATTAATGCACCCTTAGTTTAAGAAGTAGTTACTTCAGTAGCTTATTTAGAAATGGTGCCGAACATTGTAGTACCTGAGCTGGAAAACAGACCCATTCAGCATTTAATCTGACAACAAGATGGAGCTCCACCCCACTTTGGATTCAACGCTTGCAACTTTTTGGATAACACATTTACAGAATGTATTGGATGCCATGGGACATTGACTGGTCGTCATGCTCTATGCCATGTAATTTTGTTAACTTAAGTATCCATGAGGAATGCATTAACAATAACACAAAAATAAGTGTTCTGCAAATTAAAACTCAGAGAAACTAATGATCACTGAAACAAACCTATTGATAGACATAATTCATGTCTCTTTTCTTTACAGGCTTACATTATCTTTCTGTTTGCACAAATGACATAATTTATCATGCACAAAATGATCAAGGCGGTTTTTAAAGTAAGTACTGATAATTTTTTAAAAAATAACAGAATATTATTTTCCAAATATTTTATTACAATTCATTACCTTATACCTTACACTTCTTTTCCACATAGCTACTGCCATTATTCAGGCACTTGTAATGGGAAGGCAGTTTTTGTATGCTTTCTTCAAAGAATGGTGCCACCTGTAATGAAAGCTAAGTCTGCACTTCTTGTTTCATTACATTGTCGCTTTTTAAATGTTTTCCACCGAGGAATTTCTTCAGTGAAGAAACAGATGAAAATTGCTTGGTGCCAAATCCAGACTGTGGGGTGGGTCGTCAAATTGCACAAATGTTGCAATCAAATGGTGAGTTTGTTTGCCTGTGTGAGGCTGGGCATTGTCACTCATTATTGTTTCCCCATAAACGTCACACAATTGGCGATGAATGCTTGCTGGCGTAACATTTCTCGCAGTCAAAAAAACAAATCACTGATCTGTCTTCACAGTCGGAGGGTCATTATTTTGTTTTGAACATTCTGAAATAACAACATAAAGTGATGTCGCTCACAGTTGCATCTGGCTTCCTAATGAATGGAAGAAGTGATCACACATGCTCAAAATATTAAAACGGTAGTTAATTTAAAACACGCCATGTACCGCTGAGTTTTCATCAAAGGCATAATTCTATTTCTTGTTCCAGCTTCTGTTTATATAACTACACATGAAAAGTTTGAGGTTAGAGTGTGTAAGCTGCAAAATAGTATCATCAGTGTGATTCTTGTTTTCATGAAAATAAATGTTTTGGAATTTTAAACATTCCAAATAATTACTTTAATTGAAAGAGATTTGTAACAATGAAGTAATAATATAATCCAAAAATTCAGAGTTGGTCTGTAGTATAAATATTTCACTCAACTTTTTACATATACCTATGCTTAAAAACTATAAAGGCTGGTTCACAATAACCAAAACAGAAACCAGAACAACAAAGATAAAATACATTTATTATAAAGTGAGCGTTGTCTATTAATGGACAAATTTTCCAGGTCCTGGCAATGGGAAAGAGAGCTTTGTCAAGTTTTAACCTTCTCCTTCATGGGAATGGCATATTAGATCCAAAATGTGTTATGTTATATTCTTCACTTTAGAAATTAATGGCAGGTGTGACATGAAACGACCACTAGAGTTCACTCTAGTTGCAAGCAGGAAGACGGAAACAGGAAGGAATTCCCCCAAACTCCCTCAGATCCATTGAGTCTAGCAAAAGCACCATCTGTAGTTTGTTTATAAGAAACTTGAAACTGGCTATTGCCACAGTAAAATAATAATTTCTACCAGCAAAAACTGGAAGAAATAAACAAAGAACAATGAAGAACAACAAATAACTTTAATGTATGCTATTAATAAAGGAATGACACTTGGTACGACTACAGGAATCAGAAATAGTAAAGATCTGTGATTTAGAAAATCGCTATGGAATTTTGATGTTGGCTAACCTGCATTATGTTAACTAATTGGAAGCAGAAGAAAAAAATATTATTGGTCGGTTACAATTGATGCGATGATGGATGGATTGAAATTTAAAAGTGGATAACAGCAGCTAACAGAGTTTACTTTGCATTGATTGGAATCATGAGATCTAATAATGTGCATTGGAGAACAAAACTTAGAATACATAAAATGATAATTATAAGTATTCTCTGTTATGCATGTAAAAAGTGGACCTGCATAAGAAGATGGAAGAGAGATTGGGTGTGTTTGAAGGAAAATTCTAAGAAGAATTTTTGGGTCCATACAAGAAACTTCACAATGGGAGATTAGCTACAATCATGAGTTGTATGAACTATTCAGAAGTCCAGATATTCTAACTTATATTAAATTGAAAAGATTGGAATGGGCTGGCCATGTATATCGAATGGAGGAACATAGGATACCAAAGAAGGTGATGGAGGGGAAGAACTATGGTAAGAGGACAGTCGGAAGACCAAGGAATAGATGGATGGATGCAGTGACATATGACTCCAAGATATTATTAGGGTTAAAGATTAAAAACAGAAGCACTATTAACAGTGAAGTATTCTTCACGATGGTAGATTGAGTCACACTCACCTTAACACCACCTATACAACATTCAATTAGTGAAGGTGAGTGTCAATTAATGTGACTCAATCTACCATCATATTATTAGGAACTCGGCTTGGAGGAGATTGGAAGTACAGGGAAAGATGGAGGAGGCTAGGGCGCAACTTTGGGCTGTGTGGCAGCGGCAGTGGTGGCAGTATAAATGATGTCCCAATGCACAAAATTGACTTTCCATTTTGCTACCGATATGGGTTTGTTCTCATTTCACTCTGGTTTCCGTTCTCAGGCTATTGCAAACTAGCCTTAAGTATGTATTTATGTAAGAATTATAATTTTCAAATTATATCCCAAATGTCATTTAAACCTAGCGTTTATTTGTTTTGTCAATAATTTGTCATGGTAATCAAACTGTGACACTGACCATGTTAGCAATTTGTAGTATTTACTTGTTGAATTGTACTGCTATTAATGAGGTAAGTTTTACGTAACAGAAATTATTAATATTAGTAAACTGCAGTTTGTAATTTCCAGATTTCTTCTAACAATATTAGCAAATACAGTAGAATCTCGTTACCACGTTTTTGCAGGGACCTAAGGATTTGGACATCATAGGCGGGAAAATGTGTTAACAAAAATGAAAAAAATGCAATTTAAGAACACAGTTATGTAATAAAATCTAATAATTACTACGTCTCCATGGGTAATTGAAATTGATTTTGAGTACAATCCGTGTTGAATTCAATATGTGTTCAAATGAATTTGGATAAACAAAGCCTGAGAATAAATAATTCAAGCTTTTATGTTGGTCAACTTGGATTTTTGAGGTTATGAATGTTTTTGTTAAAATAAATTGCGAATTATGGAAGCGACAAGAGTGGCTTTGCTGTGCGTTTTATTATACATGTGATAACAATTTCCGCTAAAAAAGAAAAAAAAAATTATGAGTATGCATCATGTTACGAGTACAACAGGCGAATGTATTTTTGGCGTATTCAATACGATTTGAATACGGTAAGTGTTTCCATGCAACAAATTTTGTTCTGGTTCCTATTTTCCAAGAGGAAAGTTTTGTTTTTGCATTTTTCCCTTCTTTAAAAGCAGCTTGAATCAATTTAGGTTTGCTAACAATTGCGTTTAAGGAGGAATGTTTAACTTCCGCACTATATCCACATGTTTCATATTTGGATTGTGATCTATTTCAAGGATTTTCAGTTTTTCACTATTGGTTATTTACTACACTTTCTTTTTTTCATTGCAAATGAAAAGTTAAAATACAATCTACGTATGTTTGGCCAACACTCAACAGTAGAAACTATCGTTGGCGTTTACTACACCAAGGTAAAGCATTCTCTATCCCGCCCACACAAATATTTACATACATGCATGTGATTGGCTGCCGGTATCCACCCCGTGACCGAGGATTGACCAAAGTAGCCAATGAGGACGTCAAACTTTGAACGTGTTAAGCGCCTTCTCCCACTGGACCAATCAAGGATTGGCCAAAACAGTGAATGAGGACGTCAAACTTCAAACGTAGAAAGCGGGACCGGGAAAACGCACTAAGCAAACGTTATTTATTACATTTGGTGATTTGGTACCGGGACTTTTATAATTGAACGTAATACACGGGAAAACGTGTTAATGAGATTCCACTGCATATGTCACATATGCTAATTTTTTAACTTTTGGAACATTCACAATGCAAAAATATTTAAGTTTCAGCAAGTTAGATTTTCACTCCACTTCTTCACCTTTTATGTACCTTATTAGGACATTTTTGTGAATCCTCATTTGCATCGGTTGTCCTCCATGGTCTAGGGGTACCATGAGCCTCTAATTCCTGAGTTTACGGGTCTAAACCCGGCGGAAGGCGATGGATTTCTGGGTGTAAAAATCCTTAGCATGGCTTCCTTTGGAAGAGAAGTAAAGACGGTGTCCCATGTCATAGATTTATGGCATGAAAAAGAACCTCAAACCTGATAATGAGACTTCTGAGCAAAATTTCTGTTCTTTCATGCCCAATATAGAATGGGATGCTAAGAACCATAGTAGTTAAAGAGCATCCATAAATAAAACTCAATTTCTTTTCTCATATGCATCTCCAGTTCTGTTGCAGCTTGCCAGTAATATGTGATTCACCAAAATCTTAACGTTCTGGTATGCTTAGTGCACATGACAAATTCTACAAAACTTGGTGTACAGCACAGATCAACAAGATTATGCTAGCAAAAATATAGGATAAGGTATCACCTTCATACCTGGTACTTCTCTAACACGATCCCTGAGAAATTTGCGATTATTGTGAAGACCCAGGAAGCGACTGATATCAAGCTCATACATATCAAATTGTGATGTTCCATTCACAATCAACTCTGCTGTAGCCTGACCAACACCTCCAGCTGCAGAGATGCCAACGGTCTTCATGCCGGCTGCCACAAAATAGTTGAGTATCTGCAGAAAGAATATGATAAAAACAAATGGAAATGTCACCATCTTTCTCTACCAATTACCATTTTATCAGAAGTCTACAGTGTGATCTTTTAGTCCCTCCTCAGTATTGCCTTCAGTACACACCCAAAGTGGTTGGTAGCAAACTATTGTTAGGTGCCTGTTATGGACACGGCAATTGCTTTCTGTGCCCAAAGGTATAATTCCTACAGCAACAAGGGTTGTGAATGATGGTCAGTGTTAGACTGTCTCCGCCAATGTGCAACTGTATTTTCATTTAAGCTTGAAAATATTTTCAATTGAACAGCGTGTTTTTTTTAAGTGGAGAATATTTTTAAGATGGCAAATATACAGAAAAACTTAAACATTAATTTACAGAGCAGTTTCCAAATTCCAGATTACCATTTCACACCGTTTGCAATTTAATAAGTACATTTTGTGAGATTGGTTCTGTATATGGCACTGCAAGAAGTGTCGTCCTCTGTAGTGTAGTGGTTACCATGCTAGCCTCTAGTTCCCAAGGTTGCAGGTTCAAACCCAGTGGAGGGTGATGAGTTTTTTTTGTATGTAAAAATCCTTAGCATGGCTTCCTTTGGAAGGGAAGTAAAGCCGGTGGTCCTGTGTCGTAGATTTATGGCACGTAAAAGAACCTCAAGTCTGATAGAGAGGCCACCGAGCAAAATTTCTGGTCTTTCATGCCCAATATAGAATGGGATGCTAAGGACCACAGCAGTTAAAGAGCGTCCATAAATAAAACTCAATTTTACTGCAAGAAGTAGTAGGACCTGATTTGGGGTGCTGTAAAGTCAACAGTGTATAAAGATAACCTCAAAGCAATAGATGAACTGAAATATGCAGTAATAAACTACAGAAATTCAGAGACAAAGGAACTTTATTCACAGTTCTTTAAAACTATTTTGGGAATCACAGTGAAGTTTTTATAAATGCACAAATTAAGATTTTTATTATTCTAGCTTCACTTTTTCACCAGAACTTACTGAGACATGTTTCGGAGACCACTGTCTCCATCTTCAGCCTGGATTTACTGCCTGCTTCCTCTTGTGACTAGTAGATGGCATTATCTGGCTGGACGTAATGTGCAATGAGATTCCTTTCACATGGGATATCAAAGTTTAATATATTGTGTTTTTTCTTGTGAATAAATAACTTTTCCCAAATGGAGAGTACTGCTGCTCTTCTAAGGACCTTTAAAAGCGTCAGTTTCTCTTCTAGCTGATGTTCTATGGACCAAAAATGCTCTACAACTGCTGATTTTCCATTTGTTTATATTTCACATTTCTCTTGTGTTCTTTAAACCTTATGTCTATATTCCTCTTTGTCTTTACTATGTGCACTTTCTTTCAACCCTGACATCCAATTTTATAAATACCAGAAATTTTTCCTACTAGAATTTTGTCCTTTGTATTGGTCCTGAGTATATTTTTTAAGGAATATTTGTTAACTAGCCTTACATAGATTAGTAAAAAGGAAATGGGGAAGAGCAGGGTATGTGGATTATTGTAATAGAGCAGAAAAAGAAGCATTTGCATGGATGACAACAGGATCAATGTATCTGAGACGGCTAAGAGGCAAAAAAACGGAATTTGTGAATTATGCAGAGGTAGTGAAAGCACAGAGCATTATATGACAGAATGCAAAACAATTAGCAGAATGGAGACAAGAAGTATGGGAGGAAAAATGGGAAAAAATGGGTGGAAAAATAGTAGCAATTAAAATGTTAACAAGAAAAGAAGAACAGCAAAATAAGAATATGGGGGAGTTCTTAAAGAAAGTAAAAGAGAAACGGATTAGAAAAGTAAGAGAAATAAGAAAGGTAGAAAGGCAAATGGAGGAAGGAGAGGATGGGCAATAGGGATTAAGGGTAGCAAGGGATGCTCAGATGAGCCAGAAGGCCAGGGTGCCATGCAAAAAGAGCAGCATAGCTGGCAAGGAAATTTGTACATAGGTTAAGTTAGTTTATAAGTGGAATATTGTAAAAAGAATTGTGTGCAAAAATGTACAAATAAAGTTATCTATCAAACTAGCCTTACCTTCAGACTGGTAAACATACCAATGAACACACAAGAGTACAAAAAAGAATACAAGATCCTGGAAATCGTACATAAAAAAATGACTTCACCAAAGAGATAGTAGACAGGAAGATAAAGAAATTCCAAAAGAAGAAACAAATAAAGCAAATCAATACACTAAGCAATATTAAAGAAGCTAAAAAGTTAAAAAAATTCGCTTTCCACCCATAGGCCTTCCCAAAATTCACAAAAATATTTAAAGAATATAGTATAACCTTAGCCCCAGTTAGCAAACTTTCCTTAAAAAAAATCTGATTGCACATATGACTTTCTCTACTCTTATACAAACTATTTTTAGAAATGCTTATTCTTCATCTAGTTCATGTTAATCGAGATATGAGATGTCAATCTTATTGCTAATTTTCTTGTAGGTGCAAGGGAATATGGTAGGTTTTAAGCAATAGTCAAATCTTTTAAGAGCTGGTTGCTATGTGGAACATTCCATTCTCTTTGCATGTCCAGGACATAAAAAAACGAATAACGAATTCCCATTTGAGAAAAAGTAAAAATATTGGAAAATTCAAGGAATATCTCAAAATAAAAGAAAGAAAGAAAAAAAAAAAGTATATGATATAAATTGTGTGTTTTAATGAGATCTACATTTTTTGTGAAGTAAAATTTTCTACCTATCACTTACAGTTTACCAGTTATGCGAAAGTCATTCAGAATGAAGAGGGCTTTTGGGGACATTCCCAGAAAATTCAAGATATACATTTAATTTGCAATGAAAATATCTTAAACATATAATATTTTAATCAAAATCGTTAGAACCATTTTTAATAAACTCAGATTTTTGAAAAATGTTCCATGTAATAAAGGATAGTCTGGGGTGGGGGGGATTTTCTTGAAAATCTTCATGTCGTATCCTTAGAAGATAGTAAACTCAAGTACCAAGTTTGGTATTTATCCGACTTTTCGTTTTCGAGTCACACACGCACGCACGCACGCACCCACACACACACACACACACACATGGATATGTTTCCAAAAATGCTTTATTTGGATTCAGGGCACCTCAAAACATGTATTTCTGGTGAAATCTTAATATCAAATGTTTGGGTGGAATGCAATACTTCCCCTACTTACTATACGTAGCAGAGAAAGTAAAAACATACTCAGGACCAATCCAAAGGACAAAATTCCAGTGGGAAAAACTTCTGGTATTTATGAAATTGGATGTCAGTATTGTAAGAAAGTGCAATAGGGAAGACATAGAGGAATATAGACATAAGGTTTAAAGAATATTCATTCACAAGAAGAAGCACAATATATTAAATTTTGATGTCCCATGTGAAAATGTTCTCATTGCATAGTATGTTCAACCAGATAATGCCATCTACTAGTCACAAGAGAAAGCACGGCAATGAATCCAGGAGACAACAATCTCCGAAACATGATCCATTAAGTTCTGGTGAAAAAGTGCAGCTAGAATAATAAAAATCTTAATTTGTGAATTTAATCAAAGTGTTTAAAATAAAATTAAACATATGAATTTGTGGCTTGAACAGAATGGGGGGCCACTTGCAACATCTTATGTGAATGGTAAATTAATTATGATTTTTATTTATCTGTTTCCTCTATCTACTGTTTTCTCCAAATCTATTCAAACCAGTCTACCACTATAGCACCTCAAATACACCATGCTCCTACATCTAGCTTCTTCAATCACTATGGAGGAACTTAAAGATCAGACTGTACAAGCCATTTAAATAATTTTTTCTTCTTCTTGTTTAATATTAAATAATTAAAACCATATTTGGATACATTAAGTCATGTATTAAACCCTTATGCTGAAACCTATTTCAAAATGTTGGATAAATAAACCATCTGTAATAAAATTAGCTGTCGATATTGACTGCAAGGTTCTGAAACAAGTGCCAGATAATCCAAATTGTTGCACTGTGAAGAGTCTTTCAGATGTTAAGGGAGAAATTATTATTCGTAAGTATAAGTCAGCTGTTGGAGTGCTACATGCAACATGCAAAAACAATTGATGCAATTCAATAAAAATTATGGTAAAATATCACTAAAAGTCGATAATAATAATATTCTGGATGTAAAATCACATAAATTTTTGGGTCTTACTGTTGATAACAAGCTAACATGGGCTGAGCATATTGAACATATATGTGGTAAAATTAGTAAAACAGTGTATCTACTCAGGTATTTCAACAATCATAGTGATGGTAACATATTGAAACTAATATACTATGGATGTTTTTATCCACACATACTCTATGGGATTGAAATCTGGGGTGCTGCTGCAAAAATGCATATGGATAAATTACTTATATACCAAAAGAAATGCATCGGAATCATGTTTAGCCTAAAACCAAGGGAAACCTTTGTTAAAAATAAATTGCTTACTATTTACTCTCTCTATGCATATAGAACAATAATGTATGTAATAGATAAGTACACACCAATTAAAAACAACCAAATCCATAAACATAATACAAGAGGAAACTTGGACTCTTTAGGCATAGTGTAAAAAAGTGTATCTTTAAAGGATTTATATATTTCTGGAATCACACTATTTAATAAATTACCACTGGAAATCAAATCTGTAGTTGATGTTTCGAAAAACAGCAATTCAAAAGAAAATTGAGGGTGTATCTAATAAACAAATGTCTGTATGATTTCAAGGATTTGTAAAGATGTAATTGTTTTGACATGTCCAAAATCAGATGTATGATAACTGGATGAAATAAATTATTGTTGTTGTTGTTGTATTATTATTATTTATTATTTATTTATTTTTATTATTATTTTTTTTATTATTATTATTATTATTATTATTATTATTATTATTATTATTATTATTATTATTATTATTATTATTATTATTATTATTATTATTATTATTATTATTATTATTATTACAAAAGTATCATCTTTAGTTCAAGCCTCTGAAAATTACATACAGGAGGGTCAAGTGAGTAATTGGTAACTACAAGTTATAGCTCTGGAAAAAGATTTGAATTCATGAACACAAGAACTGCAGTCAGTTACAATTGAGACGGTAATTTGTATCACAAATTACTTTAATGTAAATAATTATTTTTATATGAATATGTATTTTTATGTAACATTGATTTCAGAGGTTTAATAATTGTAATTATTAATGGTAAATAATAATTTTCGGCTCTACTGAAACTGTTAACAATAACACAATACTTTAGCAAGGGAGTGAGTTGTTTATCGTTACCGGGAACCAGGAAGTTACGTCATGTTTCGCGCCTTTTCAGTAAAAAAAAGCTTCCAGAACATTCTATAAAAGTAATATGTATTAATGGTTTTCATTGGATAGTAAAATAGACGCTAATGTTGGCGCGTTTTATTAGCCAATGGTAATTCATTTATAATCTTTAGGTGTAGCTTGAGGCAAGTCTATAAATAGTGTAGAATCAAAGAGAGCGTCCTCCAGTTCGGCAAGATTCTCGACACAGTACACATCGTCCTCCAGTTCGGCAGGATTCACGAAGCATTACACATCGTCCGCACATTACACGTTGGCCGCTCAGTTCGTCAAGTTACGCGCAGTGAAAATCATTAAAGATCTAAAATATTACAAAGTCACTTATATACAAAAAAATTGAAGTACATGAGTTAAAAGTGAGAAGTTATTACAAACAGTTTCAGTATGGCGAGTATCCAAATTAATTTGTGAAAGTGTTCGTGAACGTGTTCTGCAATAAAGATTATAAAACCAGTTTCTTCATCAGTATCATTTATAGACAAAAGATTCCTTTCCGCTTCACACCCTGCAAGAATTAAATGCCTACCTAAATAGCTGGCCGGAAGATAATATACATAACCTTAAAACTAATTGATATAAATTGCTACGCCAGATGGAGTTAGCAGGCGACCGACGAATGACGTCACACAAGATGGCAACGCAGAAATCAACATAACATTCTCCCATTATATTGGCTTCCACCACGTGGTGCTACAAATACAATTTGTCCTCTCGCAAATTGGCGCATCAACGTGGAGCGACAACTAGGAAAGGAAGGCTAGACGACTAGGAAAGGAACAAGAATAACCAGAGAGGCGAAAGCAGCAGTGAAACGACCTATAGACGCAGATTCCGAGACAGAAGGGTAATTCAGCTACAAGAAAACATCGAAACGACGTAGATTCATCACGATACAACGCAGAAGCGACATACAAATCTAGGAGAATGGGGCAGAACGCTGGACATCAAAACTGCAGCATCAGACAGCATCAAAAAGGTAATTAAATGAGACTGAGAAGTGGTAGGATAATAAAAACAATGGCTACCAATAATACGGAGGAAATAATTATGGAGGGAGATAGTGTAATAGTTAGCTGTGATCCAATACAAAGTACAGGGAATAGCCCAGATTTTTTGGGGTTTGAAGATGAAAATGTTAGTGCAGAAAGTGAGAATAGAATAGCAGGAAATGTTAATCTTGATACTATTGTGATGATGGAAATGATGAGAAATATGCATAGGGAATTGAGAGCAGATATGCAAAAGTATAATGAGAATTTAGATAAACTAATTCATAGTTATGAGAAATTAGAGCAAACAGTAAATCAAAGCAGTGAAGAAACTGAAAAGAAAGTTATGAAGCTAGATAGTAGTATGCCAGAAATGAAAGATGAAAATGAGGAAGTAATAGTAAGTGAGATAGGAGAAATTTCAAAGAAAAAGCTAGACATGAGCAGGGAAATATGTAACAAAGAAAGTGAGGTTAATACTAAAAGTGAGGTTAATGTAGAAAGTACAGAGTTAGGAAGTCAAATGAGTAGTATTTCAAGTGAGCTAAGAGAGATAAAAGAGGTTAGGAATGTAGATGTAAATGAGGTGCAAGTTAATTTCAGTGGGGAAATATCAGAAATACAGAATGAAACAGTAACGCAAAGAAATAAATTGTACCAAGATGTTCAAAATGAAAACTCCAGTCCAGTACAGTTTAGTACAGATTTGTCAGAGTACTCTCAAATTAAAGAGATAGCAGATGAATTAAAAATGAAAGTTGTCAAAAGATGTGTTGTTCAAGAAACTGTAGATTGTTTTCAAATGTTATCAGGGAACGAAATGTCATATGAATACAAGAGGTTATTCATGAACAAAAATTTGAAGGTTAGGTTACGGCTACGAGTAATGTTTAGCCACACGCAATTTGATCCAGGAGGGTAAATAGCAACGAGATGTAAAGTAAATGATGGATAGTTAAAGACGACTTGCATAGAAATGTATTGGAACGTAAGAGGGTTAATTATTTATGTGTCATTTGAAAAGAGAAATAAATTATAAAAAAAAAAAAAAAAAAAAAAAAAGAGAAATGTTTAAAAAAAAAAAATATAAAATATAAATAAATAAATTAAATTTTTTTTTAGTAACTGTAACAACATTTGAAAAATAAGAATGCAAAGATTGAAACTTAAGATGATATTAAATTAAAAGTATGTAAACACAATTCCAAGAATTAAAAAAATTAAGAATGCAAAGATTGAAATTTAATATGATATTAAATTAAATATAATTCAAAGAGTATTGTTAAACTAAAATTCAAAATAACAAAAAAATGGTAAAAATAATTCAAAACAAATACTTATGTAGTAAACAGAAAATGTAACACAGTGCCTAGATTTAAGAGATGTAAATATATGTAGAGGGTAAATATTTTGGTAAATATGTATAGTAATTACAAGAAAATTCTTGAATTGATAAATTTTTGGTAACAATATGAGAAAGTAAACCATTTTTTGTAACACTAGTTAAATAATTTAGGGTAAAGTATTTGCTATAAAAAAAAAAATTTATTGTAACGACAGATTAATATCAAAACAAATTAAACCAAAGCCAGTAAGTAGTGGCAAGATAAAACATATGTCGTGTGTTAAACGCGTGTGAAGTGTTAAGTGAAAGTGAATAGCGTGTGTTACAAGATTTAGGAGACTAAAAACAAAATTATAAAATTTCCAAACAGGTTATAAATGTTTATAATTATATTTCTAGTGGGGCATATGAGACGGTAATTTGTATCACAAATTACTTTAATGTAAATAATTATTTTTATATGAATATGTATTTTTATGTAACATTGATTTCAGAGGTTTAATAATTGTAATTATTAATGGTAAATAATAATTTTCGGCTCTACTGAAACTGTTAACAATAACACAATACTTTAGCAAGGGAGTGAGTTGTTTATCGTTACCGGGAACCAGGAAGTTACGTCATGTTTCGCGCCTTTTCAGTAAAAAAAAGCTTCCAGAACATTCTATAAAAGTAATATGTATTAATGGTTTTCATTGGATAGTAAAATAGACGCTAATGTTGGCGCGTTTTATTAGCCAATGGTAATTCATTTATAATCTTTAGGTGTAGCTTGAGGCAAGTCTATAAATAGTGTAGAATCAAAGAGAGCGTCCTCCAGTTCGGCAAGATTCTCGACACAGTACACATCGTCCTCCAGTTCGGCAGGATTCACGAAGCATTACACATCGTCCGCACATTACACGTTGGCCGCTCAGTTCGTCAAGTTACGCGCAGTGAAAATCATTAAAGATCTAAAATATTACAAAGTCACTTATATACAAAAAAATTGAAGTACATGAGTTAAAAGTGAGAAGTTATTACAAACAGTTTCAGTATGGCGAGTATCCAAATTAATTTGTGAAAGTGTTCGTGAACGTGTTCTGCAATAAAGATTATAAAACCAGTTTCTTCATCAGTATCATTTATAGACAAAAGATTCCTTTCCGCTTCACACCCTGCAAGAATTAAATGCCTACCTAAATAGCTGGCCGGAAGATAATATACATAACCTTAAAACTAATTGATATAAATTGCTACGCCAGATGGAGTTAGCAGGCGACCGACGAATGACGTCACACAATATGGCTGCACGCATGAGGTAAGCAACATTACGTGAGAAACATCCACAACGTGGTGCTCTAAAACATATATACAATATGTGCTATACCTCTTTCAAATTGGCTCCCATACGTGGGGCAGTTAAAGTGAAGTAAACACAAAATTTGCAATGTTCTCACAAATATGTTGCTGCGAAACAAATTAACCATAAAGATGCAGAAATTAATAAAAGTCCAATAAAAGTGCTTAGTCAAGTGATTGATGCATTTACATTAAAATTATTACTCACCTCTGGAGACTGGCCAACGATCCACTTGCAATCTGGAGAGAAAGCTTCTGGTCCATTACAAAGTCTCCGGAGAACTGCATCACCCAGACTAGGAACACGATGTAACATCTGCTCTAGTAATACCTGAAAGTGGTCCCAGTCTTCAGGCAGGAATCTTTCTTCTGATGAATCTGCATAATAATAAGTCAAACTTAACGCTCTGTATCTGATGAAGATTAGATAAATGATGAGGATATAAAGAACACACATGTGCATGACTCAATCTGCATACGTAGGAGTAAATATCCACGAAAAATTGTGGGCAGTAAAAGATTTGAAGAAGTTGTATCGAAGGAGTATTATCGTATTTCAACTGTTGGGGAGCCGAACTTGTAGTAGTTGCAACAGCACGTGTAGTAAACAGTTTCCGGTAGCCTTCGCCCCAAAATGTGTTTTTAGGTGGCCTTTGCCCCAAGTTTAAAATAATATTAACTTTGTAATTTAATTGTTTCTTTAAGTATTAAATATTTATGTTTGCCTCGGCTGCGTCAGTATTGTTGTTAGAGACATGGAAGTCTTGGCAGGGCGTGATGCGACAAGAATGTAGGCTTACGCAGATTATAATTTTACTTCACTACATTTATTAAATACTTTTTAATACGTAAACTATTTTCGTCTCACACGAATATGTATTATATTTCTCGAGGACGTATCATGCATCCGGTTACAAACACTGTCCGCAGGTAACTGACTTCTGAATTTGTAAATGTCTCTCCTTTTCAGTTTCTGATTGGCTAATCCTAGTCCAATAGAATACCTTCATTTAACTAAAGCTTTTTTTGGTTGTTGATTGGCTATTTTTAAACTGTCTCAAAATTTACATTATTGCTGCTCTAATAATGACTAGTAGCATTTAAACTCTCAAAGTCATTATTGCCTCAAGGTTACCTCATTATTACCTCATTGTTAGCAACTTTCAACTTATTATTCTCACAGCTCCTACATCATTAAATTACGTAATGCATTCACATAACATTATTGAACATGTTTACAATAATATAAGCATATGCAATGACTGTTACATACATTTTACAAATTATTACATACACATATTACTTCAAGGCGGGCTGTTATTGAATTTACATATTATATAATTTGACTGAAATCATTTAAATGTTAAAAATACAGCCTCAGATTGTATGTACCTGGTATGTTGCCATCTTCAAAAGCTGGTTTTGCAACTGGTTCAAACCCACCTGCAAGGAGACAGCCATTGTTTTCTCGAAAATAAATATGTCCATCAAGATCTCTCACAACTGAAAAACAACATACACACTGATTTTAGTTTTGGTATGTGGAAGAAAGAAAAAATAAGAAAAGTAAAGGAGGGAGGGGGGGAGGGGGGGAGGGAGGGAGGGAGGGAGGAAAGAAATTGTGTAGTCTTTTTGTTTTAATTTTGCATATAATATTTAGATTTATTTTATTTCCAGTTGGAATTTCACCAATTAGCTGCAAGTAAGCACTGCTTAGTGGTCCAGTGGTCAGCATTCTGACATCTCAACCCAGAGGTCCCAGATTTGAACCCCAGCTGCAGTGAGGAATGTTTCTTTAATAAGAATAATTCTCTATCCTCTGCAGATTGTGGAAATGTGTGGGAGTGAATGTGTTATTCATGATAGAAAGTAATAAAAATTAACATTAAGAAACCTACAGTTCAGCCAGTTGTTTCCCAAGTTAAAGACCCAGTATGACTATAGAAGTTAAAGAGGACTACACAAATGAGATAAAAAAAGTTAAAAAACGGCACAGCAGTTAGTGTGAAATAAAACAAAAAAAAACTGTGTTGTGTAACATCATTTCATAAAGTTCTATCATATAAAAAAGATTATTTTTATCAATCTCTTAATAATGATACATAATGGCACAAAAATGGTTTAAGTTGCATAATACACATTTTCTTACATGTGGGAGGCTGAGGTAGCGATAACTGTCCATAAAATAAGTTCATTATATATCAGCTATTATAAAATATGAAAGAAAAGAAAAATCACTTCACATTTCAACCATTTTTATCTGAGAAACAAGATGATGTCACCAATGTTGGATCAAATGTCAGATTTTAGAATGAAAACCAATGGACGACAGCTATTCCTGTTCTAGTTCTCATTCTTGGTTACTGTGAACCAGCATTTACAGAATTTCCAAAGAAATATATTAATTTCACATGCCATTCTCTCATACTAATAATATTGTTTGATACTCACCAGGAGTCATGGGACTCAGTCCTGTTATAGGCTTGGTATGAAGGTAGTAATGTTCTACTGCATGTAAAGGAACTTTGACATATGGTTCGCTCATCTGTCCAATTTTACGAGCCCAGAAACCACCACAGTTTACAAAATACTGGCACTCTATGGCACCCTTACTTGTATCCACAGCAACCACCTTGCCTGCTTCATTCATCACCTTCTGTACTGAACAGTTCTCAATCACTTGCACTCCTAAAGCAAAACAGAGTAAAATTTCCTCAGAAATGTTGATAAAAGTGATGTATTTGTAATTATTCAGAAACAGCTTTAGTAAAAATCACTTCACTGCATGTGTTTGCTGCTTTGGAGCATCAATTAGTACTTCTGTGTACATCTGTCTGTCTGTTAGTATGAAATAATTCAAATTTTGCATGTAAGAGGCTGAAGAAAGCCTCTAAAAGAAAATCTGATGTGTTACCTCACATGACTTTCTCTACTTTTGTACAAACTATTTTTACGAATGCTTATTCTCCGTATGCTTCACGTTAATCGAGATATCGAGATGTTAATCTCATGGCTAATTTTCTTGTAGATGCAAGGGGAATTGTTAAGCTTTAAGCGATAGTAAAATATTTTAAGAGCTGGTTGCTATGTGGAGTATTCCATTCTCTATGCATTACCAGCACAAAAAAAATGAATAATGAATTTGAGAAAAAGTATAAGTATTGGAAAATTTAAGGGAATAAAAAGCAATATGTCAAAAATGGTTCATTCAACAAAAAAAAACGTATATGACATAAATTGTGTATTTTAACGCGACCTACATTTTTTGTGTAGTAAAATTGGTCTATCTCTTATGGTTTACCAGTTTTGCAAAAGTCGTTCACAATGAAGAATACTTTTGGAGATATTCCCAGAAAATTCGAGATATACATTTCATTTGTCATGAAAATATCTTAAACATATGATATTTTAATCAAAATCGTTAGAGCCATTTTTGAGAAAATTGAAATTTTCGAAAAATGTTCCATGTAAAGGGTAATCTGGGGTGGGGAGATTTTCTTGAAAACCTTCGTGTCGCATCTCCAGAAGATGCTGAACCTAAATACCAAGTTTGGTGTTTATCTGACTTCGTTTCTGAGTTATGCTGTTCACAGACACAGACACACACACACACACGGATATGTTTCCAAAAATGCTTTTTTTGGATTCAGGGGCTCTCAAAACATGTATTTCTGGTAAAATCTCGGTATCGAATTTTTGGTAGAATACAATACTTTCCCTACTTACTATACGTAGTAGAGAAAGTAAAAAAGGAAACTACAACGTAGTTTGAATAGATATCATTTTGTTTATTAATTTTGTTCATAATAACATATACATGTTGTGGGACATGTCAAATAATGGGGGGAAAAAGAGATCATAACATTTCAAACATAACTCTCTTAAAAACTATTGATCCACTGAAACTGTTTTGTAAAGTATTCTATAATTTATAGCAAAATTGCTTTATATATGGAATTGAAATTTTATATGCAAAGATTTGAAGTTGATTTGTTGGCACAGCTTAAAGTATATGAAATTGGTGCAAAATTGTAGGAAGTTTATACAGGCAGCTTCCTAATGTTTTACAACCAAATTGCTGAATGTATACTCATTCTTCCTTCACTTACCAACGTTTTTATCTATGCATCTATTTAACTAAAACTATTGAGATAGGAGAATAGTACAATAAAGCTCAAAGGTTTTAAGGTTAAGGGGAGGTTTAACCCTCCTCAATCTTTAAATCAAGTCAAATAAAAGAAAACTGAATTTTAAGTTAGGACATGTTTCTCGGACCAATTGTCCTCATCATCAACTTCTTAATTCTGGTCCAGTTGCTTTGTCCATGGCTCTGACTTTTACCTGACCAAGAGAGTGTCGCCAGTTCTGCATTACTGTGAACAAGAATATAAAATGATATAATCACACTTTTCATGGTTGTTCTGCCCATGTTAGGTGCATCACAAACTTTATCCATCACTCTGTCAAAGGTAGAAGAGGTCCCTCATTGTCTTACTTCTTCTCAAAGAACTCCCTAGTTTGAATATAAACTCATGGCTTTGGCTCTGGTAAGTCCTGATTTTTACTTTCTCTACTACGTATAGTAAGTAGAGGAAGTATTGCATTCTACCCAAAAATTCGATACCAAGATTTCACCAGAAATACATGCTTTGAGAACCCCTGAATCCAAAAAAAGCATTTTTGGAAACATGTCTGTGTGTGTGTCTATGAACAGCATAACTCAGAAACTAACAGTCAGATAAAACCAAACTTGGTATTTAGGTTCAGTATCTTCCAGAGATGCGACACGAAGGTTTTCAAGAAGATTACCCTTAAATGGAACATTTTTTGAAAATTGTAATTTTCTCAAAAATGGCTCTAACGATTTTGATTAAAATATCATATGTTTAAGATATTTTCATGACAAATGAAATGTATATCTCGAGTTTTCTGGGAATGTCTCCGAAAGTATTCTTCATTGTGAACGACTTTTGCATAACTAGTAAACCATAAGAGATAGACAAAATTTTACTACACAAAAAATGTAGATCGCGTTAAAATACAAAATTTATGTCATATACATTTTTTTTTGTTGAGTGAACCATTTTCGAAATATTGTTTGTTATTCCCTTAAATTTTCCAATACTTATACATTTTCTCAAATTCGTTATTCATTTTTTTTATGTCCTGGACATGCAAAGAGAATGGAATGCGCCACATAGCAACCAGCGCTTAAAATATATGACTATTGCTTAAAATCTACCATATTCCCGTTGCATCTACAAGAAAATTAGCAATACGATTAACATCTTGATTAACATGAAGCATATGGAGAATAAGCGTTTGTAAAAATAGTTTGTACAAGAGTAGAGAAAGTCATGTGAGTGTAACATATCAGATTTTTTTCCCTTCAATTCTGATGAAGCACTAGCCTTGTGGCTATACAAACTATAACAATAATAATGCAGTAAATCGCACAGGCATAAAATAAACCACCTTCACCTTGACTATAGGAAACAGCAACTGATGCCATATGGTCTGCTTACATGAGAGTTGGCAACATAGCCCAAGATATGGTAAACACATATAGAGAGGAAGCCTGTGATTGGTGCTAGGAGACAACTTTCACCCCAAGCAAGTAGTCTACAGCAATGCAAACGAAACTTTATTTTATTTATTTATGTTTTTGCATGTAGCTAAGTTCTAACCAACACAGCAAAGTTATTAAAAACATTACAAGAAAGAAATCAGGGTGCGAATTTATCAGTTGAAATGAATCAGAACAGTCTTGTTTACTGTGGAATTTAACAGCGCTATTTTGCTAAACGTAGCCATACTGACATATACATAGCTATCTCCCCCTTTACCCTCATGAAACGAAGGTCCAGAGAAAGGGTCAGAATATTTACAGATCACCCTGGAGCTTTTCACAAATTTTAAAAGATATTCAATAATTTCAAAGTTACTTTGACATCTGATAACAATTAAGGCATCAGAAAGCTTATGGGATCAAAGAAAACACACCACACACCACCAGAGTAAAAATCATTGATCTACCTGATACTCTGCTCCAACTGCAATAAATCATATATTACAAAAATAAAGAGAACTCTAGCCACCCACTTCAAAGAAAACAGGAGGAATATAAAATACAAGCAGATTATAAATCAATAGTGGCAGACCATTCCTGGGGCAATAACCACGATATGCGGTAGTACCCAAAATATTCGGAACTGTACTGCAATCTTGACAGCAGTTGAGTGTTCTGGAATGATAGATGGAAGTACCAGCATATTGATGAGTTAGTGTGCAGAGTTTCATGCAACTGAGTGGATATGCTGATATGTGATATCTGGTCTGTGGTGTGTGGCGATTTCATGATGGATTCAAGAATAAAACAGTGAATGTGCATCAAACTCTGTGCAATCCTTGGGAAAAGTGCTATGTAGATTCTGACAATGATTAAAAATACATGTGTGATTGAGTGGCATGCTCAGTTCAAGACTGGCTGTACATCCGTTGAAGACAATAATTACACAGAAAGAAAGATAATACAAGTAAATAGCATAGAGGAGCATGTTGCTTGTTTTCTTTGCTACCAAGGGGATTAAGCACAGAGAATTTGTCCCACCAAACCAAAGTCAATTCCAAGTACTATTCTGACATACTGCAATGGCTCCATGAAAATGTGCAAAGACATTGGCCCAAACTTTGGCAACAAGGGAACTGGCTGCTGCATCACAACAATGCACCTTGTCATACTTGTTCATCAGGAACTTTTTGACCAAAAGCAGCATGATTGTTGATACCCATCCACCTTACTCACCTGTGTATTCAGTGTACGTGTAAAAGGAAACTACTTTGAGGATGATAGCCATCATTAGGCCCCAAGTAAGCTTTTGACCAGATGGCAGCACTAGTCCCAAATATTTTGTATACCAATAATAATAACAGTGGGTTTTGGAAAGAAGTGAGATTGAGGGTGGAAGATATCGAGAAACAAGAGATATGGGCTAGTTTTGAGGGTAAAAGTTCCTTGATTTTGTATAAATCAGTTAAAAGAAACTGGGGAAGGGAGAAGTATGTAGATATATGCAATCAATTTGGTAGAATAGGTCTTGTGTGGATGCGCACAGGAGTAATATTTTTAAAAAGGAATGGATATACAATTGGTTGGGAAGATGTATTATGTGTGACGAATTGGATAATACTTTCATTGGCTAATAGAATGTGATAAGGTCAAAAGGTGGAGAGAGGTTATATGGAATAAAAAATGGGACAAGCTAAATAAAGAAATAGTAGCATTAAGAATGTTGGGAAGTACAAAAGCAGAAACAACTAAAATGATGGGGACATTTTTAAGCAATATAAGGGATAAGTGGATAAGGAGCTTAAGGAAGGTACAGCAGAATGGGCACAGTTTAGAAAGTGGTGAGATAGTATAGTAGCTTTATCCCATATATACAGCCTAGGGGTTAAATATGGGAGAGCTAGAGAATGGAAGCACTAGATTTTAAGCTTTAGAGTAAGTTTTATTTGTATATTGTAATAAGGATGGAAATAAATATTACATTACATATTTTGTATATCACCTCATATCAAACAGGAAATTAAATTACTGAAAGCTGTCCAAAATCCAAAGAAACTGGACATTTCAGAAGAAAAAAAACCCCTACATTATGAAACAAGAACCACAGCTAATGAGCTTTGAAACTCCTGAAGACAGCAACCCCGTTTTCTAGTTCATAAAAAAACCAATTATTTCAGGGATTGTTCCAGAAGTTCCAGACAGTCAACAAGTAACTGAGGTGCAGATTATTGTTATGGGACACATGCCCTAAGTTAAAATTCAGTAAGTGAAGGCAAGAATGAGTGTGTGGTAGACTTCTCAGTAATTTGGTAATTAAATTTGCTGCTTTATTAATAAAAATATATTTCTTCATACCTCCTCCTTTTGCTGCAGAAATTAGGGATAAGCATATTTCATACGGATCGCCAACCCCATCACCAGGTATCCAAATTCCACCTAAGAGATCATTTGTTGAAATCAGCGGACATAACTTCTGTGCTTCTTCAGGTGATACTAATTCACAGTCAATCTTCCAAGATCTGAAATTACACATACAACAAACTATGTAGTGCTCTCCAGGATGCAACAATCCTCCTTCAGTTGGAGATGAAACACAGGATTTCTGGGCTAAAATGCAGAACTTTTCCTTGTTCTATCCTGGTTTTCAATGACCATCAAAAAATAATGAAGTACCTATATTTTAAAGACCTGATCTCCTAGTCATCCAATTCTTGCCATTGAACTTCATTAATTTTGAAAGGAGATTTGAATGTCCGATTCTATCAGAAATACGTAATTTTTGTTGGTGTATGCACTCTATGGCGTTATGCAGTGACAGTCAGTTTATGTTGTGAGACGTCCATGTTTATCCCTACATCCTGTTAAATTTTAATCGGTAGAGTGACAGATAATATGCTGCTGCATAGAATTTAGAAATCATAGGCCATAATTTACATATCTGAAAACGTTTATCTAGGACCTCTTCCAGACTCATTGTAATTTCTCAGGTTGAACTCTGGTACACCTGTAAATTAGCATTTACAAGCTGCCATACGTGTTAATATCAGCATTTCATGCCCCTTTATTTTATGAACTGCTCTAACTTACATAAAATTTTGCAGAATTTTCAAGAGTTTCCTAACTCACTTCAATTTCCTTTGCTTTCCATATTGGTTGTCATCCTGGGTGTAAAAGCCAACATGCTGACTGTTATACAGCAAAGGTAATCTTGCCTGATGCTTTTCAAGTCTCTTATACTTACATGGATTGTGCTTTCATTCTTCGAAAAACAGTCATGCGATCCCTGGTTCGAGCAATACAAAGGCTTCCACACTGTTTCCAGCCTGTCTTCAAGCCCCTCTCTTCTAATTCTTTGTACAGATTAATACTGGACTGTGCAAGTTTCACCTGAGTCAGTGATGGTTTAAACACACCAATTAATCCTGCTTGATGCCATGTAGTGCCGCCACCACATCTGAAATTATTAAATGTGCCTTAAACGTTATGTGCAAAACTTCTCTTCATCATCAACAACCATTATCAATAGCAAACACAAAACCAAAAGCATATTTAAAAAAATAGAAATTCATCAGCGGCAATCTTGAAGATTGTTTTCAAGAGGAATTAAGGTTAAAACCTTATGAACCCTGTGGTAGTAAAATTAAGGAATAAAACTAATTAATGTAAGGTGAAGAAAAAGAAAAAAAGGAATCAACAGGAATAAACATAAAATGCAGGAGGCAACTCTAAGGCCATTCTCTGGCATAAATGATTCCAAAATACTCCATGCTTAATAGAAAACTGTATGCATACAATGAGGAGTAGCTTAAAAATGGTTATTCTACAAACTGTATATGTTAATAACCTCTGTATTTGTTTTCTCTAGTAATATTGTTCTAGTACAGGAAGTTGGGAAAAACAAATTAAAAGTGCCTTAGAAAAGGGGAAGGTGGCTATGAGTGCAGTGAGAGAATGCTTATACATAGCGCCTACAATGAGGGTAAAGTGTTTTGAAAGAATTTACAGTGCAATGGTTAAAACTAGGTGGATATATGGAATAGAAGTTTGGGGGATTGAAGGATGGGAAATATTGGACCTAGTGCAACGAATATTTTGCAACATTATTTTGGGTGTCCCACAGTGCACTGTAAATTCAAAAGTTTTGGTAGTTAATATGAGAGGACAAATAATGGGAAGGATTTTTAAGTACTTATTCCAAATTCAATTAAAACCAGAGACAGATATTTTGAAAGTTTCAAGAGGATAATTTGGAAAGCAATACTTGGTTAGGTAAAATGAAGGAGCAATTATAAAGAATGGGTTAGGTGATGTTTAGTCTGGAATTGGTAAATCTAGATAGGGGCTATTGGAAGGGAGTTAAAACAACATCGGAGGATATGGATAGGCAGATTTTAATTGCTCAAATGAGAGAAAAGAAGGCCTTACAATTCCATAACACAGTTAAAAAAAAAGCATAGAAAAGGAAATATATGTTGAAATCTGTAACAGAAATGAATGATCAGGGATTGCCTGGTTTAGATTAGGAATTTGGAAGTTAAAAGGTTCGAGGGGGGAAGTTATTCAGGGACTTTGCCCAATTTGTGGGGAGAAGAAAATGAATCCCACACATTGTTTGAATGCATGGGGACTAATGTATGGAGAATTGAGCTGATAAAAAGAAAATGTAAGATTTTTAAACATAAAAGCCAATTAAGAGATTCAGGGAAATTCCTATGGAGAGTGAAAATGAAATGGCAGAGACAAATAGACAAGAATGGATAATATAATTTAAGTCAATGTATTAATCCTTTAGAAATAAGAATTTATGTTAAAAGAAAAAGGGAGTTGTTCTATCTGAGAATGACCAGGGCCAAAGAAGGTAGACTCCCATGTAATGTATGTACTTAGCACTGAAATAAATAAATAGTAATATTGTCTAAATTAATGGTTTAAAGTTTTATAAAATTCAGCGAGAATGCGGACTTCACAGAGGATTCAAAGAAAGTTCAAGTTATGCATTGTCATGACAAGTTACAAAATTTTAATTAAAATTATTTGAACTAGTTTTGAAAACATTAACAATTATGTACATTTTTCCATTGATGTCCTTTTTTTGTAGTATTTAACACCTATTCTTACTGCATATGGTACCAAAGGCAGTGGACCCTGATGAAACATGAAATGAAATGATAATTGGGAAAGGAAATTTGGGAAGGAAATGTTCCAGGCCTAAAGGCACTCTTAAAAATGGCAATTAGACTTGAGTATGAAATCTGCTATTCTTTTGACTTTTCGGTTTTAAGTTATGCTATTCATTCTCTCTCTCTCTATGCACATACACATTTTTCTATAAATTCTTTTTTGGAGGCAGGGGACATCAAAATATGTATTTCTGATAAAATTTCAACATAAAACAACAGGCCTAACATAAACAGGCAGCAGAGAGGAAAGAAAAGCTATAAAAACTTTTATCAGATGCAGTTATGTTGCTGCTTAGATAAATCACTATAACTGGATGTGTATGCATGGTGTCTGTGAGGAGGAAAAAAACAATACACACACACACACACACACACACACACACACACACACACACATGTATATGCTCATGCACTGTCCAGGGACAAGCTGAGGAACCTTACATATTTAAGAAAAAGTTTGCAACTCTTGATAGAAATTGCTCCCAGTGGTTACTTTAATGTTTTGTTTCAAATACTTTATCTTCTTTTGAAATAGGTAATCAAATTTATTTTAAATTTTATTAAATTGGTTATACACTGATTTACCTTCCTTGTTCAATGAGTACAGTTTGTGGACCCCATCCAAGCTCAGCCAGGTTGTATGCTACAGCAGCACCCATCACACCCCCTCCACAAATAACCACCCTGGCCTTCTGTGGTGGCAAAGGACCGGCCTCTGTTCCACTGTCATCTTGTAGGTTGAGGTCTGTATTTGAGAGAGGCCTCCTTAAATTCTTTATGGAATTTGATCTTCCAACTGCATCCTGAACTGCTCTCCATCCACGAAGCATTTTTTCAAGCCTTAAATAAATCTTTGCAAACAAGAAGTTTTAACCTGAGTTCTTCACAACATATTTATTTATCTAAATAAGAGACACTTGAGCAACAGAAGAATACACATGTCATTGCAAGACTAATTGTGCTTAGGTGCATAAGTATGCTCACAAGGAATAATGTCTGTATATCCACAATTTAATTTAGGAACTTAACAACCTCTAGGGATATGGTTAAAATATGAGAGAAAAATATTAAGACTAGATAGATGACTGCTGAATGGAAATACTAGCATAGATTTAAAAGAGAAGATAGAAGCTTGGTTTAACTGGTAATGCCAATCTGTTAGCAAATTAACTAATTTGGGGCTTTGCCCCATTGAACATCTAGACAAAATTAATCCAAGCACAGAAATTTTGACCAATGACACTAATCCGAAATTGTGTAAGTTTACCATCGCCAAAATGCTCTAATTAACAGCTAGCTATGATTTACCTTTCCATTATTTACCTTTTTTATGGTACCTTAATGAACCTACCTAATGAAGTTCAAAGTTGAAACTTCCACAATTATTGTCGAGCATCACACAGCGAAATATATCTAATACTGTATTTTAAAAACGAAGGACACTTCATGCTAATACTGCGTCATATAGGTTATGTATATTTTTAAACTACTTTTTGCACTTTATGCTTGCCAACCGCTAAATCCAGGGCCGCTGTGGCGGTCCTAAAACTACAATAGCAGCCTATGGTTCTCAATATAACAAAAAGCTACCTACATTTTCACAAGAGCGGAATTTTATATCTAAACAAACAGTGGTCAGTCTACTTTACATCTCGGATTCTGTGTCCTCTCACCGGTCCCTCCGCAGATCACGCATGAAATGCATGATCACTACGATATTCTTCAGAGATTGTTTTAATTAGACAGAAAACGAAATCGACGAAATAGTGTAGCTGTAAAATGTTTGCAATATCTGTTAAGATAAATTGCGAAATCTGGGCTTTTTAAAATTACTTTTAACATTTTTAGTACTTCTTTATCATTATATGTGTGAAGTACCGAATTGTTATTGAGCTTAAGTTTCTGTGATGTAATTTAAAGGACATCTTTCTTGCATGAATATTCTCTGTTGTTTATTTTGGATAAACAACAAATGTAGTAGCTTGTAGGTTATGTGATGTAAACACTCACACGTGCACACAATGCTGTCAATTTCGCTTAAAGAAGTGAGTGCACTATTACAAATTTAATGAAAGTAAAAATAATACATAATTAATAGGCCCAGCCTAACCTAATGCTAACTTCAAATATTAGGGGCCTCTACTTTTTTTGGTGGATCCTGCCATGACATCTTAACCCCTTTTCTTTATGTTACAGATTAGCAAAAGGTTACAAAACGGCAGCGTTTTGCCCTCAGAACTTTGTGAGGCCTGCATTACAAGAGCTAATGACCTAAGACAGTTAAATGCCTTTACTGGACTAGCAAAGCACACTGCAGTTAAGCAGTCAAAGGAAGCTGATATCAGATATAAAAAGGGTAAAATCAATACATTTTTACGGCCATACTATGCTACATTTCCTTAAAGTATGTTATTTTATTGACACTTATCTGTTCCTTGCAGGAAATGTTCAAGGGGCACTTGATGGAGTGCCAGTGGCTGTAAAGGATAACTTTTGTACTTATGGTATAACAACTACGTGTGGTTCCCGTATGCTTGAGAATTTTGTTCCTCGATACAATGCTACAATGGTGCAGAAGCTGTTAAATGCTGGTGCTGTTTTAGTTGGAAAATGTAACATGGATGAATTTGCTATGGGGTAAGAAAGTCCTAGCTGCAAAAGTTAGAAAATTTATGAACTGCAATCTTCTCCTATAGCTCAGACAAGAAGGAACGTTTGCGTTATAGCTTGTGCATAGAGTCTATTTCTGAAGCACTGAAAACAAAAAAATGCGTTAGTCTGATGCTAATATCACTTGTCATGGTATAAAGATTAGCAAAAGTAGTATACCCTCAGTGCTACTATTTCATTTTTTATTTTCAGGAAATGCATTAACCACCAAGGACCCTTTACACAGACACATTTAATTTCTTTTTCTTAAAAATGGCTCTTAATAGTTTTCGTTAAAGTATTATAAGTTTGATATATGAGCAGGAGAAATAAAATGTTACAGCTGTAGAGCTTTCTGTTAAGCCTTATTGGAGTAGAAGTGTAGATCTTGTTTATATAGCTATATAATTCATGTCAAATAATTTTTACACCATTAACAATTTTTACAAAGTCATGGAAATGTTGCACATAACTTTTTAAATGAAATTTATGCTTAGTGGGTATAAGGGGAGCAGAGATTCAATGAAAATCGTAAACATATCACTCAATAAGTCAATATTATGGTTTTCTGCTGAAGGGCAGGTATTTCACTGCATACCCAGCTTCTTCCCCTTTGTCTATTTATTTGAACCATTATCTTAATATTGCCTTTCATCTGTTATTTTCTTCTGCCCTGGATCTTTTTGCCATTCATCATTCCTTCCAGAGAATGTATAGCAAACAGTTCTGTCTCATCCAGTATACCTGCCAGTTTCTTTTCCTCTTTGTTTTCTTTTGCCTACTTGTTAAAATAGTTTTTTTCCTTATCTTGTCTATCGATTTAACAAGCTCCATTGTCCTCCACATTTCAGATGCTTCCAGTTATTTTTTGTTTCTTCATCACAGTGCCCAGTTTCCATACTCCACTAATCCCTTCCTTAGTGTTTTTTAACATTTATCATGCTTTTCTGGGTAAAAAGATGTGTTACAATCAGAGACTTTCTCTACCACTAAAAACAAAATTAAATATAATTCATATTCCTTTATTATGCAGTATCTAAATAAAAAATATAATTTAATCTTCCAAAAGTTAACACCATCATGTATTTTGATACTTATTCTGCATATTATTTGTTCAAAAGGTTGTTTTTCCATCTAATTCCTGTTAATCATGATAACTGTAAGCAGATATAGTTTCATTACACACACACGCACACGCACTCACACTCACACTCTATATTATAATGCACACAGTCAACTGTCTTTTACTTTTCTGTCATGATATTAGGCTTGTTCTGACAGTCTGATGGTTTGAGCATGTGCATTAATGACATCTGACTGATTGTGTATTCCAACAAGCTCTGACTGCATCTGAGTACTACATTCAGGTATTCCATGAAGTAGATAATATCTTTACATTATTTGCCCCACATTTTGGGCGTCAATTTGAAGTAGGTTGTATTGCAGGAGTTGTAATATATTTCAACTGTTGGGGAGCTGAACTTGAAGTAGTTGCAACCGCACGTATGGTAAAAAGTTTCCGGTAGCCTTCGCCCCAAATGTACTTTCCGGTGGCTTTGCCCCCCCAAAAATGTTTAAAAATATTAACTTTGTAATTTGACTGTTTCTTTAAAAATTATATATTTATGTTTTTCTCAGCTGTGTCAGTATTATTGTTAGAGACATGTTTCTCTTAACAGAGCATGATGCGGCTGAAGAATGTAGGCTTACATAGATTATAATTTTTAATTCACTCCTTTTTTAATTAATTCTTGACACGATTTAAATAACACTTCACTGATATAAAGAGCTGTGAGATTCTTTAATTAATTACTTGCACTTTTTAACACGTAAAACTATTCTCGTCTCACACAAATACGTATTAAATTTCTCGAGGACGTGTCTCACGTCTGGTTAGAAACACTGTCTACAACCAACGCATCCAGTTATGAGCACTGTCTACAAGCAACTGAATTGATTTCTACCGCCTAAATTTTTAAATTTCTGTATTGCAAGTCTCTGATTGGCTATTCCTAGTCCAATAGAATACCTTCATTTAATTAAGCTTTTTTCTGGTTGTTGATTGGCTATTTTTATACTGTCTCAAAAATTACATTATTGCTTCCTCCAAGAATGACAAGTAGTATTATTACACTTTCTTACTCTTTATTGCCTCAAGGTTACCTCATTGTTAGCAACGTTTAACCTATTATTCTCACAGCTCCTACATTATTAAATTATGTAATACATATACAATAATATAAACATATACAATGACTGTAATATACACTTTTTATATACTGTACATACACATATTGCTTTAAGGCGGGCTGTTATTGAATTTACATATTATATAATTAGACTGAAATTATTTAAGTGTTAAAAATACTGCCTCATCCAATAAATTTCTGATCAAATCAAAGTCTGTCAGAATCAATATATAGAAAGGGAATGTATGGATTTTGACCAATGACCAGTTTCATATGCATGTGTGTGCATTAGGTATCATACTTTGATCTACATAAACTGATGAAAGACTAATTAGAGACTGTGTGTTGGAATGAACCTACAATACATAGTTTTTGCATAAGTTCAGGAGAGACAAAATAATGCACTTGAAAGCCTACTGCTTAATACTGGAAAATTAAAATGAACAGCACAAATATTTTGGAAATGCCTAATATTGAAAAAAATGTATTTAATATGAATTACGTATTTTAATATGCTTTTTTTTCTCCCTGAGTAAGTTTTCATCCATCTCTTACAATTTTCAGATCATGTAAAATTAGCAAGAATGAAGAGGACTTTGTAGACTGTTCACAGAAAATTCAAAATACACATTTCATTTTATATATGTTAATATCTCAAACATATGAAATGTTAGTCAAAATCATTACAGCCAATTTTTAGAATACAAAAAATAACGATTGTAAAGGGTAGCGGGGTGGATGGATTTTCTTGAAAATCTTCACCTGTCATCCTTAAACTTTGTCTGACCCAAGCATAAAATTTGGTATTTATCCAACTTTTTGCTTTTATTCATGCTGCCCTCTCTGTCACTTTCTTTTTCCTTCTCACACATACATCCCTTTCTAAAAAGCTTTGTTTATTTGGATTCAGGGGACCACAAAATGTGCACTTTTGATGAAATCTTCATACTGAATATTTGGGTGGAATGTAGTACTTCTTTTACCAGTGGTAAAGAAAAGTAAAAGCTACTGTGACAGCTTCCTACTACTTTCCACATACCATTCTCCCTTTTACATATCAAAATAATTAGGGATCTATAACGCTGGGGTAAGGAGATGGATTTTACTAAGGCCCTTTGAACTTCATTGAAAGAGTTAAATATCAGGTCCATCATAGCTTTTGTCCTGGTCTAAGACCAGCAAATTCCAAGTTAGCTTTCCAAAATTTCACCCTTGTGGTGCCAAGTATAATGGCTACTTGATAAAATATAATTTCCCTTTGCAGGTCAGGAGCTACAGACTCCATCTATGGCCCAGTTAGGAATGTTTGGTGCTCTGGAGTAAATTACAAATTAGTTAATAAAAGGACGGAGAAAGTTCAAGAGGTATTTATATCACAAGGAGCAAAAGAAGACTGGCACATCACAGGAGGTAGTTCTGGTGGAAGTGCTGTTGCTGTCGCATCTGGTGCAGTATTTGCGTAAGTTGCCACAACTTTAGCTTTAGATTTATTTTGAATTTAGTAATGAAAATTGATGCCTGCCTCAAACACGTTCTTAGTTCAGACTTGGTGTTATTCTGTTTAGCAAATTTGTTAACTGAGATTGTCTGGTCTATGAATAATGCCAAGGAAGATTCAAGTTTCAAATAATAAAAGAAACAGAATCATTTGGTGTAACAAAGGTATTCAGATTCAGATTTTTATGTTTGGGCAAACCTGGGCAGGGTTTTCTTATTTGCAGTTCTACCCCTGCAACTTCAATAACAAAAACATTGAATCAAGCAGTGTCATTAGAAATTAAGCAATATATAGGGTGCAGAAAAACAATGTCCAAATAATTGTAGAGTGGAAAGGCAGTACCAAAATAAGAATAAGTATTTTGAGGACAGGAATAAGAGATTGCAGATGCAGTACAATGACAGGAGTGCTGCATCAACATAACTGAAATCTGACTTTCATAAAACATCTTTATTTGCCAATCAAAATGAAATATAACTCAAACAAGCATGTATGCACTATTTCAACTAGTGAGTACCAGTACACATTGAGAAACTAACCATTTCATCAAACTTCCAAATGGTTAGGCAAGGAGTCCAGAAAGCTCGAAATTAGGTCCTTTTTTGTTTTTAATATATATTAACAATATTTTTGAATTAGTATAAAAAATGGAAATGTAGCAATTGGATATGCAGACGATAGGACAGTAGTAATTAAAGATAAGTCAGGTACTGAGGTAGAATTAAAAGCAAATGAGTTAATGAAAAAAATTAAACAATACTATATAAATCTGGACATGATTCTAAATACTAAAAAGATAGCCTGGATAAATTTTGAATTAAAAAAATGTGATGTGTTACACTCACATGACTTTCTCTACTCTTGTACAAACTATTTATACAAACACTTATTCTCCATATGCTTCATGTTAATCGAGATAAACATTTGCAGACTCTATCTTATTGCTAATTTTCTTGTAGATGTAAGAGGAATATATATTTACAGGGGCAATATACAAATACAGTAGCCTTTAAGCACATACATATCTCTTATTAGCTGGTTGCTAGGTGCAGCACCATTCGCTTTGCCACAGATTAATATTCTTTGCATATCGAAGACAAAAAAATGAATAACGAATTCCCATTTGAGAAAAGTATTGAAAAATTTAAGGGAATAACAAGTAATATCTCGAAAATGGTTCACTCAACAAAAAAAATGTATATGATATAAATTGTGTATTTTAACGTGTACTACATTTTTTGTGTAGTAAAATTTTGTCTATCTCTTATGGTTTACCAGTTATGCAAAAGTCGTTCACAATAAAGAATACTTTTGGAGACATTCCCAGGAAATTCAAGATATACATTTTATTTGTCATAAAAATATCTTAAACATATGATATTTTAATCAAAATCGTTAGAGCCAATCGTTTCTGAGTTATGCTGTTCACAGACGCACACACAGACAGACACACACACAGACAGACACAGAGACACACACACGGACATGTTTCCAAAAATGCTTTTTTTGGATTCAGGGGGTCTCAAAACATGTATTTCCGGTGAAATCTCGGTATCGAATTTTTGGGTGGAATACAATACTTCCCCTACTTACTATACGTAGTACAGAAAGTAAAAATGTAATCTAAATAGTATACAACTGGAAATAGACGGTGAAAAAATACCAGAGGTTCAATACACAAATTTTGTAGGAGTTATAATAGATAAACAGCTAAATTGAAAGCCATATATAACTCATATAAAACAGAAGATAAACACTGGTTTATATGTAATGAGACACGTGAAGAAAACCATGGATGACGAAACGCTTAAACAGGTATACTATGCTTTTATTTACTCACACATAAAATATGGAATAATATTGTGGGGAAATATTACAACAGAAGTGAAAAAGGCTTTTAAATTACAAAAAAAAAGCAATTAGAATAATAGGTAATGTTAATAATAGACATACATGTAAATCAATGTTTAAACAATATGGTATATTGACTGTTCATTGCATATACATTTATGAGATGATAAAACATGTTTTAGAAGAAAATGATACAAGAAATGCTGGCATACACACATATAACCTAAGAAACAATGATGATTATTTAAGAACAGTAATTGGAGGCATATTAAACAGACGTGTAAAAGTTATGGGAAAAGAACTTTATAATAAGTTACCTGAAAAAATAAAATTGATCAAAAATGCTGACCATACTATGAAAGAAATAAAAAAGCACCTATTAGTAAATGCATTTTATAGTCTGGAGGAATTTAAGTGTGGGGCTGGCAATTAAGAATTGTAAATAAATTATATTTTTAAAGATTGTAATTATAAATAATTATTGTACTTGACGAACCCACAACATGTAGATGTTATCATGAATGAAATAACTTGAACTTGAATATACGAATATTATACTGTACCTTTTGTACTGAACAAGACGAGCATTCTGTATTACTGTACTATCCAGTAGGCTTCACAATACAATGAGCGGTGTTGGAGGCGTTGGCCCAGGCTACGCAGGCGTAGAGAACCACCGACAAAATAAAAGATTTATACAAAACTAATTTAGACTTAAGTGCTAGTTGTTTGCTGCGAAAGATGGGGGCACATAACTTTAGTCGCTGCCGCCCTTTGTTGGTGGTATCTTTCAAGTGGGTGGACCACCGCAGCGTGCGGTCCATTGTGACGCCAAGGTACTTGATATGCTGACGGCAGTGCAACCTTTGACCACCGACCGTTAGGTCCATGGCCGGGAGGCGCAGCTTTCGAGTAAAATAGATCAGCTGGCACTTGTTAGCATTAATTTCTATTTTCCAATCATGAAGCCATGAGAGGAAGCGGTCATTGTACCGCATGCAGCATAGACTAGTGCTGTACAAGAATGAGTTTTATTTACGTCCGACGTGCCACAAACAGGTTTTGCAATCAGAGACTCTAACATGCAGATTGGTGATGCATGTAGTGCAGTAAAATAGCTTCTGTTTGTTCCTATTCTCAAAATGCTTATTTTGGTACTGCCTTTCTATTTTACAGTTTTCTGCACTCAGTATACATACTATACCACCTTTGGAGATGCTGGGATAGGTCATTGGTTTTGTTAAATGGGGTTGCATAAACTCAACTAAGTAGAGTTGGGAGTAAAGCAAAATAATGACAAGAGTAGGGGAGTATTGTATTCCACCTAAAAATTCGATACCAAGATTTCACCGGAAATACATGTTTTGAGACCTCCTGAATCCAAAAAAAGCATTTTTGGAAATATGTTCGTGTGTGTGTCTGTGAACAGCATAACTCAGAAACGAACAGTTGGATAAACACCAAACTTAGTATTTAGGTTCAGTATCTTCCAGAGATGCGACATGAAGGTTTTCAAGAAAATCCTCCCACCCCAGATTACCCTTTACATGGAACATTTTTCGAAAGTTTTAATTTTCTCAAAAATGGCTCTAATGATTTTGATTAAAATATCATATGTTTAAGATTTTTCATGACAAATGAAATGTATATCTCAAATTTTCTGGGAATGTCTCCAAAAGTATTCTTCATTGTGAACGACTTTTGCATAACTGGTAAGCCATACTATACAAAAAATGTAGATCGCATTAAAATACACAGTTTATGTCATATACATTTTTATTGTTGAGTGAACCATTTTCGAGATATTACTTGTTATTCCCTTAAATTTTCCAATACTTATAGTTTTTCTCAAATTCGTTATTGATTTTTTTTTCTGTCCTGGTAATGCAAAGAGAATGGAATACTCCACATAGCAACCAGCTCTTAAAATATTTGACTATCGCTTAAAGCCTACCAATTCCCCTTGCATCTACAAGAAAATTAGCAATAAGATTAACATCTTGATTAACATGAAGCATATGGAGAATAAGCGTTTGTAAAAATAGTTTGTACAAGAGTAGAGAAAGTCATGTGAGTGTAACGCATGAGATTTTTTACTCATAAGCGCACTCACATTTATTCCCATACTCATACTTCTAGATTCTGCAGAGGATAGGGAATGATTCTGGTTAAATAAAAAGAATCTCACCCAGGACCTTTGGGTTGAAAAGCCAGAACTCTGTCCACAAGGCAGTCTTCTTCTTGTTAGACCTCAGACATGTTTAGGCATGAAGACATATGTAGTGTTTAAGAATTTACAGGCTGCTATGTATAAACATTTAAAACTTAAAGGTTTGATGAAAGTTTGTCAACTTATTTTAGATTAGATAGCAATATATGAACATTTATGGGTCTTTAAATTGGGCAGCCAAATTTATTATTTTAAGGATTAATTTCCAAAAATATCCCTAATAATACTTTTACTATTGTTACTGGACCATTTCCAACCATTAAAATTTAACACCTTGTATAAATCTTCACTTTTTTCATTACTGTATTTACGCAAATCTAATGCGCACCTCATACTTGAAACTTAAAATTATGAAAAAAAGGGTTTCTATCGAATGTAAAGCCCATCAATGACAGAATATAGGTAATAGGTATTTTATTTAAATTTATTTAATACAAAAATGGATTTATCGTATATATATATATATATATATATATATATAAATCATTGTAGAATTGAAAGTGCCCTATTGTTAGGTGACACATTGTTAAAGAAGAGAATTAGTGAAAATGAAATAAGGAAAGTACACATTCAAAATTAATTTATTAATACAATACCATAAATTACAAGCGTGAATCACCATTATTCACTGATGCTTTTATCACTGGAATCCTGGAAGTGTCCACATCAGAAACGTGTTCATTTCCTCTCTCCCCATCATCCTCACTGCTATCCAAAGCATTTGAAATGCATCATTTCTTGAATGACTAGCTTTAGTAGCAAATAATGCCAATTTCTCTTTTCGCCACAAGTGATCGTTGCTCTCTGATACATTGAACTCCCTTCTTGCCTTTCTATTATCATTTTTTTCAGCATAAAGGATTACTTTACGCTTTAAAGAAGCATCATAAGACGTTCTTCTCTGTTTGCCCTTGCCCTCCATATCGTAGCTAAAAACGTTCAATAACAGGCCAATGATAAATGAGCGGCTAGCTTGTCGCGATTTCTAGATGCATGTTAACAATAGCAATCTGTTATGGCGTAATAAACAAAAAAATTGAATGGAGTTATTGGCGATCTATGGAATGGATTTGCACTCGAATCTAATGCGCACCATGATTTTGATCAAAAGAGGTGCGCGTTAGATTTACATAAATACATATTTCTTGCCTCTATCCAGTTAGGAGAATTTGTTTGTCATCAGCCTCATGGAGTCCAAGCTGTTTGATGAGAATGTGTACCTTGATTTAATTTCTCAGCTTTTTGAGACATTTTCTGATGCACTTACAGAGCACTTGGATCTGACACTGGAGGATCAACACGCAATCCTGCAGCCTATTGTGGAGTAGTTGGTCTGAAGCCCACTTATGGCCTGCTGTCTCGTCATGGACTAATTCCTTTGGTGAACTCAATGGATGTTCCAGGAATACTCTCTAGAACTGTGGAGGATGCTGCCACTTTGCTAAGTATGTGATGTGACTACCATATTCTATGAATTATCATATTTCTGTTGTATTAATTATGGATGTTGTATTTAATTACATAAATTGGTTAGTCCTATTTTAGTATTATATTAATTCATTATGTGCAAATTACTATATTCCTAAATAGCATAAAGCCAACCTTACAAGGGAATTACTAGTTTCAAGCCAGTCAGTAAATCCTATGGAAATACAAATTGCATTTTCATATACCTGGCCCATTTTAACAGTGGTGTAGATTAAAATGTATAATATAATTGTTCATAAAATTTGTAAAAGTTAATGACATGTATGTAATATAGCCCATTTACCGGATATATCTTGCTTAAAGGATGATATATTTTAATTTTATCAAGTTATAGCATTCTTACATATTGTATTTATTGAACTTACAGAGTGTTTTGGCCCATTTCTCCACAGGAAAAAAAGGACCAATGCATCATTTGTCAAAAAAAGGCTGTATTGTATTTAAAGCAAACTTGTGTTGTAAAAATAACAATTACAAAGTGTGATGGGTATATTTTATGAACATTTACTGATATTGATGTCAACTGAACAGATGTAATGTCATCAAGAGTACCTGGAAAGCACTATAATGGGGAAATATCATAGTTGGATTTTGATAAATTCTTAGCTTGAAATCTGTACAGGGGGTTCCACAAATTTGGAAAGAAAAACAGAATTCAAATGTTGCATAAGTACAACATTATTTTTAGGTAAGTACAATAGGAGCTTCACCAAAGTTATGGGACATTTGCTTTTTTTTATGACATATGTATTTATGATTTGCTTTTTGAGTCAAATTTTAGGTGTCCTCATTTATTAAGTCTAAGCCACTTAAAATGGTAATGGTGACTAGGAAAATGTTTTTGTTATGTCTAGACTTGAAGTAACTTTGATAGAGCATGTAAGTAATGAATTCAAATGTCAATACTTCACATGTCAACTGAATTGATCATCATTTTTAGCATTCTCATGCTTTATTGTGCATACATCATTTAAGCCTACTTCCCCCCCCCCCCCCACACACACAATAAGGCTTATTTTTTAATTAAGTTGTTTACAAATTTTAAAATCTTTGAAACTCATTGTCATAGGACCTAACTAAAATTATAGTCTACCTTACAGCTTTCAACAGCCACCCTCACTCATACTTCTAAGTTGAACTTCGAACAGTATAGCTGTCAGGTTTTCAGTTTTCCCTTTATCTTTTTCACAAGACAGAGATCTGTATTGTTATTTAAGAAAAAGTATGTTAATTTAGGAAATAAGCCATGTTGGATGAAAAATTTGTATAATACTTACACAGTGGAACCATGGTTTAATCATACAATGGAAGGATTAATGCAGTGAAATAAAAGTTGTACTTTCTTTCAAAATTTTTCCATTACTCTTCTTATAAACAAATCTTTAATGTTTGACCTACCTAGACAAACTTTCAGCAGCCATGCTTCTTAAAGACCTGGCAAAAATTAGAGATTGCCTCAGACTTTTAAAAGTTGACTTTACAGAAAGTCTGCACCATTTCATTTAACGCAGCAAAACTTTGTTCATTTATGCTGTAGGACCTGGAAAAATATCTACTATGCAACCTTTAAAAACCATGCTGTATTTTCAACCCCTTATATAAAATAAATCTTCACCATTTGATGTATCTGGACAAGCCTTTGGTGCAATTATGCTTTAGGACCTATAAGCTACTTTAATGCTATCCAAATATTGGTTCATAATAGCCCAGTAACGAGAATGGGAATGCATATTGATGATCATATCGATCACAAAGTGGAAAGTTGATTTTGTGCATTGTTTTTAACTAACCAGTAATATTTTTACTTTCTCTACTACGTATAGTAAGTAGGGGAAGTATTGTATTCCACCCAAAAATTTGATATTGAGATTTCACCAGAAATACAAGTTTTGAGACCCCCTGAATCCAAAAAAAGTATTTTTGGAAACATGTCCGTGTGTGTGTCTGTCTGTATGTGTGTGTGTCTGTCTGTCTGTCTGTGAACAGCATAACTCAGAAACAAACAGTTGGATAAACACCAAACTTGGTATTTAGGTTCAGTATCTTCCAGAGATGCGACACGAAGGTTTTCAAGAAAATCCCTCCACCCCAGATTATCCTTTACATGGAAGATTTTTCAAAAGTTTTAATTTTCTCAAAAATGGCTCTAACAATTTTGATTAAACTATCATATGTTTAAGATATTTTCATGACAAATAAAATGTATATCTTGAATTTTCTGGGAATGTCTCCAAAAGTATTCTTCATTGTGAACGACTTTTGCATAACTGGTAAACCATAAGAGATAGACAAACTTTTACTACACAAAAAATGTAGATCACGTTAAAATACACAATTTATGTCATATACATTTTTTTTGTTGAGTGAACCATTTTCGAGATATTGCTTGTTATTCCCTTAAATTTTTCAATACTTATTTTCTCAAATGGGAATTTGTTATTCATTTTTACTTTCTCTACTACGTATAGTAAGTAGGGGAAGTATTGTATTCCACCCAAAAATTCGATACCGAGATTTCACCGGAAATACATGTTTTGAGACCCCCTGAATCCAAAAAAAGCATTTTTGGAAACATGTCCGTGTGTGTGTCTCTGTGTCTGTCTGTGAACAGCATAACTCAGAAACGAACAGTCGGATAAACACCAAACTTGGTATTTAGGTTCAGAATATTCCAAGGATGCGACACGAAGGTTTTCAAGAAAATCCCCCACCCCAGAGTACCCTTTACATGGAAGATTTTTCAAAAATTTTAATTTTCTCAAAAATGGCTCTAATGATTTTGATTAAAATGTCATATGTTTACGATATTTTGATGACAAATAAAATGTATATCTTGAATTTTCTGGGAATGTCTCCAAAAGTATTCTTCATTGTGAACGACTTTTGCATAACTGGTAAACCATAAGAGATAGACAAAGTTTTACTACACAATAAATGTAGATCGTGTTAAAATACACAATTTATGTCCTATACATTTTTTTTGTTGAGTTATTATTTCCTTAAATTTTTCAATAGTTATTTTCTCAAATGGGAATTCGTTATTCATTTTTTTGTCTTGGATATGTAAAGAGTATTAATCTGTGGCAAAGGGAATGGTGCTGCACCTAGCAACCAGCTATTAAGAGATATGTATGTGCTTAAAGGCTACTGTGTTTCTATATTGCCCTTGTAAATATATATTCCTCTTACATCTACAAGAAAATTAGCAATAAGATAGAGTCTGCAAATGTTTATCTTGATTAACATGAAGTAGATGGAGAGTAAGCGTTTGTAAAAATAGTTTGTACAAGAGTAGAGAAAGTCATGTGAGTGTAACACATCAGATTTTTTCACATGCTTCCAATTCAGCCAACATAATGTGGGTTGGCTGATGTCAGAATTGATAGAGTAAACGTTGTCTAAATGCAGATCTCTTATATTTTTGATTCCTCTAGTTGTGCCAATCTTTCATTATTTTATAATATATAGAAGTGGTTGCAAATATGCAATTTCTTTAAAATAGGTTCAATACCTCAGAACTAGTTTCGAGGAATCACTTCCTCATCGTCAGCTGATTGCAACTGGTTGGCTTTCCTCTGATGTTTACAGATGTCTCTTTGTCTCTTTAATGGTGGTTCTACAAGTTTAGTAATCAAATTTTTGTCCATAGGGATGTCGAAATTCATTAACCTTGGACGAAATTTCCAAAGAAATATTTTCTCTCAAATGTTTAATTCTGTAGGTTTTTGTGCCTGCTTGATAAGTGATACTATGTCCTCAATTTCATGTCCCTGTATGCAAAAATGTGCTGCAACTGCTGATTTTTCTTCTTCCCTGGATTTGATGTTTCGAAAATGTTCCTTAAGCCTCGTTTCTATGTTACGCTTAGTTTGAGCAATATAGATTTGTTCACAATCCTTGCAATCTATTCAGTAAATCCCGGATTTTTTATGAGCTGGCATTTTTTCTTTTTGGTTTTCATTTATAGGAATTTTATGCTGAATTTATTTTCGGGGATGAGTGCCACATTGCTATCATTGAAAATGTTCTTGAATTTGTTATGTGCCCATGGTGAAATGTGAAATTTTGTATCTCGGATTTTGTTTGTGTGGTTTGAGGGTTGTATTTTCTTTTATCATTTTTTGTTGCTTGAATTTTTTGATTAACTTATCCACCATATCTGTTTTGTAGCCATTTTTTCTAGCTGTTTTTAAGATTTCTTGGTATTCTAAGTTATATTCCTTTTCATTGAGAGGGATGTTCACTAATCTATGGGTCAAACTGTTAAAAACCACAACTTTGTGTGATGGGGGATTGTAACTATTGTTTTTTATAGAGTTATCCACATAGGTGTTTTTTCTGTATATTCCAAAATATCACTTATCATGTATGACTTATCAAGCAGGCACAAAAACCTACAGAATTAAACATTTGGGAGAAAATATTTCTTTGAAAATTTCGTACAAGGTTAATGAATTTCGACATCCCTATGGACAAAAATTTGTTTACTAAACTTGTAGAACCACCACTAGAGGGACAAAGAGACATCTGTAACCATCAGAGGAAAGCCAACCAGTTGCAATCAGCTGACGATGAGGAAGTGATTCCTCAAAACTAGTTCTAAGGTATTGAACCTATTTTAGTGAAATTGTATATTTGCATCCACTTCTATGTATTATATTTAATCTTTTCACTATGTCTTCCGATTTAAAAGTAATTTCATTATTTTATTTAATGGTGTATATAAAAGTTGTTTATTGTTCTTTGTTAATTTTTACTGTTTTTTTGCTGTTCTTTGTAGTTTTTGAGGCAATAGTTGGGTATAAACAAACAAAGAGCCATTTTAGTAGAAGAACCAATGCTCAATGGATTTGTGGGTGTCAGAAACTGAGGTTAGGATGCACATATGCTGAATTGCTTCCAGTTTCATGTTTCCAGCTTGCAACTAAAGAGTATCTCTAGAGTGAAGAATCTAATATGCGCAATATGAACCTAATATGCCATAGCTGGGAATGAGAACAAGAAAGTTAAAACTTGGCCAAGTCTTCTTTCCCATTTCCTGGACCCAGGAAAGCTTCCCATCAATTGTGAATGCTCCCATTAAAATACATGTATTTTAACTTTGTCATTCTTGTTTTGGTTCACAATAACCCAAGAACAGAAACCAGATTAGAAACAAGAATGGGAAGCAAAACAGCATACAACATTTTGGTTCACAGTACCCTGGAAACAACAACAGGAATGCATATACATGACCATATTGATAGCAAAGTAGAAAGTCAATTTTGCACATTGGGATATTATTTGTAACTGATTAATGATATTTTTTCACCTGCTTCCAATTCAGCCAATACAGGGTTATTCTAAATTAGTTACCTGAAAGTATGAATGAATTATTTCGAAACTGTTGACGGAAATTCATTCCGATGTTCATCAAACCTTATGTCATATCATCAAGTTTTAAACATGGTCGCAAGACTTTGCTACATGCCCTTGCTCGCTTGTCTGGCGGGAAAATGTGAAGCACTCGCAACACCTGGAGCCTAGTTAGCAGTCGCCATGGAGTCTTACAGCGATGCAAAGTGCGTGCAGTGTTGTCTGTGGTTTCATGAAACTAAATCGCAAATTACCACACAAAGACGTTTTCGTACAAAGTATAAAAAAATTCCCCCGCAGGAGAAAACTATCAAAACATGGTATGATCGATTCGTAGAAACAGGTTGTGTGGGACACCGAGAGAAAGGACAGGGATGCCCTCCTGTAGCAGGCCACGTTGTGGAAGTCCTGAGAACTTATGTACGAAGTCCAAAGAAGTCTAAAACTACAGCAAGTTTGGAGCTGACCATTCCACAACCTCTGCCGAGTGACAAAAGGTAGTCACATTGAACATTTGTAAACATTGCAAATAAAACAATGTTAATTTCAATGTATGTAATGGAAATGACAAAAGGAAGTCACATTGAACATTTGTAAACATTGCAAATAAAACTTAATGTTAATGTCAATGTATGAAATGGAAATGGAAATAAACTGCTTAAGATAACTATGTATAATTTAGCTTTATTATCAGGTAACTAATTTAGAATAACCCTGTATAATGCAAGTTCGCCAATGTAAAAATTTGTTTGAGTAGATGTTTCCTAAATACAGATCCATTACTATTGCTCTTGTCATCCAAGCATCATTGCTGTATTAATAACATATATTAAGAGTTATTTGTTGTACATTATTGTTCTCTATTAATTTCTACCTGTTTTTGCTGGTTTTTTAGTTTTTGCTATTGTTCTTTTTTAAGACAATAGCCAGTTTTGAGTTCATATAAACATCCTCAAATGATGCTTTCGCAGGAACACTTTCACTTAGTGAATCTGGATACAACGATGCACATTTTCTTCCATTTCATTTTCCTGGCTTGCAACTAGAGGGTACTTATCAGCTGTTTCATATCATGGCCGTCTTGAATAATTTCCACTGTGAAAAGTCTGATATGCACGGTATGGAATATGCTGTCCTCAGTAATGGGGACGAGAAATTTAAAATTTGACCAAATCTTTTTTCCCACCTTGAAAGCATCCTCTTAATTGTGAATATTCACATTGCAATACATATATTTTAACTTTAATTTTCTTGTTCTGGTTTCCATTCTCAATAATTCTAAACTAGTTCTTAGCTTTGCATTTTGTTACAATCTTTACTGATACATCACAAAAGGCATAATAAATGTAATAAAATGTTTAAATTGTAAGTGCAATTATAAATGCAATATTATATTATTGGTTTCTAGCAACTTAGATCACCAATTTTGAGGCAGTATTTTTAGCACTTAAATAATTTCAGTCAAATTATATATGTAAATTCAATAACAGCCCGCCTTGAAGCAATATTGTATGTAATAATTTGTAAAATGTATGTAACAGTCACTGCATATGCTTATATTATTGTAAACATGTTCAATAATGTTATGTGAATGCATTACGTAATTTAATAATGTAGAAACTGTGAGAAAAATAAGTTAAAAGTTGCTAACAATGAGGTAACCTTGAGGCAATAATAAGTTTGAGAAGATTAAAGATTAAAAACAGAAGCGTTATTAACAGTGAAGTATTCATCATGATTTAGATTGAGTCACACTTTTTTACACTCACCTTCACTAATTAAAGTTACATAAAACAGAAACATTTTCGAGGGCATTCGTCCTCATCGTCAGCGACTGGGTGACTTTTGAAATATAAAAATGCACCCATCTATTACAAATTATCTTTTACAGAAGTTGAACATTTTATTTTAGTTTCTAAAATTTATATTTAAAACAAGAAACCTTAAAGAGTTTTATGTTTTTGAAAAATCTGCATATTAGACCTTCTACAAGAATGAACATTATACATTTTCTGTTTCTGTTTCAGTATGAAATATTATTATTCCATATTATAACTTTTTGATAAAGTAATGTCTAAATTTGTATTAATGGGAAATATAATTGTAGATATTCTAGCTGGGCATGATCCCTTGGACTCCACTACCGTGCATGACAAAATAGATCCAGTAAACATCAGGGAAGATGTGGATATAAGCAAAATAAGGATTGGTATACCAATGGAGTATCATTGCACTGGAATGTCTGGAGAAGTACTGGATACCTGGAGTGTGATCACAAACTTATTAGAAAAATCAGGAGCAAAAGTCAAACAGGTTTGTCTACAGTGTGTTCACTTATGCTTATAGTAGCTCAAGGAGTGGCTTCTTAATATTGTAGCACATTTGTGTTATAAGCAAAATCCTGGTTCTCCCTTTACTGTAAATCATGTGTACTATTTATACATTTTGGGTTTGTTCATTACGACCTGAAGTACTATATTGTTCGCAGATGTTAAGTAGTTCACTCCCAGCTGCAACCCACAGTCATATAATGACTAGGTATTGGCCATGATGAATTAAGGGAACACTGAAGCATGTGGTGGGGAAGTGTGGAGCATAAGACTGCATGTTGTTGGTTAACTTAGTAGCCAGAGAGCATGAAATAGGATGATTGCTTTGACTTTTGTCACATAAGCAGCGCCATTTATTGGTTTCGTATAGAGGTCTGCATGGATTGGTCCAGCCTGAACTGAGCTTGAGCTCAAGAATAGACTATATACCACCCAAGCCAGCACTGCTGCCTGCAAATTTGAGTTAAATTTCCAGTACCAGCATGGGAATTTTTCCCCCTGCTAGGGGTCCTATAAAGTATGCACTCAGGTCCTTGGGACCAAATGAGAAGCCACATAACAGAAATAGTGATGGCTGATGTCCTGGAATCTGCATGTAATAAGCAGCGTGCTGACATCATACTACCTTATTGACCACATACTATCTCTGTTACTACACTCTGTCCAGTACCTCCTGGGACGGAGGGAGGCAGGCAGAGTTTGCAGCTGCTGTGCTGTTGTAATGTTATTTGCAATTGGCCAGAGAGAACATTTATTTATTATTACTAGTATTAATACTCTTATCAATGTGTACGTTTTGCTATTCCAGGCAACTCAACATCGTAGCCCCAAAAAATTTGATAAATTAATCTTTTCGCCTTTATCTTCTCTTTATGTGGAAAAATTTTTTTGTCTTTATTTTCAAGCCCAAGTCTGGCACAAACCTGAAACAATTTTTAAAAATAAGCCCAAACCTAGCCTACAGGCTGGGGTGGGCCTAGGCCCAAGCCTATGCAGACCTCTAGTTTTATAGCGATGTTTGCTCGCTCCTGGTATGTTGCCTGTATGCCACGTGGTTGTGCTGTGTTTTAATTGGTGAATCAAAAGTGATTTAGTCAAATACTGGTAAATTGAAATAATGAGTTCTGTTCATTTCATTGTAGCACAGCCCTTCTTCAACACTAAAGAGTGAAATTAAATGTCTTGGCAGACCCATACCAAATCAAAAAGTCACTCAGGTAGTTAAACAAAAACAGGAAGTTTTAAAGGAATTTTAACAGGGATGTATATGAGAAATATGCGTGGTTATGATGTTCAAAACACCCTGTTTTGCTTTCCTTGCTTATAATAGCACAGTTACAGATGAATTTGGAAGGGTCTAATTATAATTAACATTTATAAAGCAAATTGATGATACAAATCTATTACTTCAACAAATTCAAATTACTGTGATATCTTTGTGAGCCACTGAAGTTCAAAATTGCCAGCTGCCCCTGAGTAGCTCATTGAGTAAAAGGATGCAGAAGTGTGATTCTGCACTCAAAAAGGAGGATTGCTGTATAATAAAGATCTCCTAGTATACCTAAGATTACTAGACTTACAGAAAATTCCAGACATGACCTGCTTTTAACCTTCTGTTCAACTTCAGGAGGAATTTCAGAAATTTTATGGATGTCCTACATTTTTTATAAATTTACAATTCATTACTTTAAAGTGAATCAGCAACTTACAAAAATACAAAATTATATGAAATTTACCATAGCATTATGGCTGTTATCAAAGATCACGTATACTTTAGATAGTCTTTGATATCTAGATGATGTTTCAAAAGTGCAATGGCCCACTTGAAATTGAGTGTGCAAGAAGCAAGACAAAGGAAACTTGGCATGGTAGTTGTAACACGTGCACCAAAATGCCTACAAGGAAGTGTATCAATATATTTCTGTCCTTCAAAATTTCTTGCAATAATAAGTGGATTAAGTTATTTCAAAGCTAGCAAGCATGAAAACTATCATTCTGAAATTCTGAAACTATTTGAGTAATTTTTTGCTATTCCTGCACACAACAATAATGTTAAGAGAGGACATTGGATGGACAAAAGAAACAACAAATTATCAATTTACTCTGTCAAAGGTATTGAAGTAAAATATATCAAAAACTTCGGCTGTGAAGAATCTCATGTTAAGCAAGCCTGATGTTTGGTGTAAGATCAGATCCTCGGAGAAATATACTTGACAGTGTTACTTGTGTTTGATTCAAACAGTTTGAATATTTTATGAAAGCATAAAATGTATGTAGGCCTATGCTGTATGTATTTAGTTTGGATTTTTACTTGGATGTTTGATTTATCTAATTTCCTATATTATTGTATAATGACGTATGTTTTGGAACAGTGTCTCATACATATCATGAAAATAAAATGGTAATCCTAAGTATACCATCTAGCTTTCACAATTAAATTACTTTTATATTATTGCAGGTATCAATGCCACATACACCTACTTCGATTGTATGCTACTCAGTTCTAAGTCAGTGTGAGATTGCAAGCAACATGGCAAGATATGATGGAATTGAATTTGGTCTACGTGCAGCAGAAGACAAGTCGACTGAAGAACTATATGCAGCTTCCCGCAGCCAGGGCTTCAATGAGATTGTAAGAGGACGCATCTTCTGTGGCAACTATTTTCTACTGCAGAGGTCATTATTTGTCATTTGCCTAGTTCAGCACTTTCCAAATTTGTGAGCGGTATAACATTAAAATAAGGGTTTGTTTGTTTCAGGAATTATCATAAGTACTTTGAACAGGCACTGAAAGTGCGGCGACTTATTGCACAAGACTTTGCACAGGTGTGGTCTTCAGGTATTGATGTTCTTCTGACGCCTACAACTCTAACAGCTGCACCCAAGTACTCAGAGTTTATTCAGAGAGATAGCCAGGAACAGTCATCTTCACAGGATTACTGTACTCAGCCAGCAAACATGGCAGGTAAATTAAGCTTGGTTCATAATAACCCGAGAACCAAATGAAAAATAGCATGCAACGTTTTGGTGCATAATACATTGGGAATGAGAGCGGAAGTGCAAATTGATTTCCATATTGATGGCAAAGTCAAAAGAAAATTTTGCACATTGGGACGCCATTCTTTTTTTAAACTGACCAATAATATGTTTTTACCTGCTTTCAGTTCAGCCAACATTTCCCATAATTTCACATTTTTGCATACCAAATGACTTTCCAGCCAGCCCTTTCTTGAATTGATAAACATTCCTTAACAATAATAAATATTAAAAATCTTATGTGTTACATTCATATAACTTTCTCTATCATCTATCTCTTATTAGCACATAATCAAATTATTCTTGCGAAAGTTTATTTTCCTAACTAACATATTTTAATCGAGATAAACTTTTCTGGAAATAGCTGCATTACAAATATTGTTACAGATACAAAGGGAATAGTGATACTCAAATGTTTAAGAACTGGATGCTGTGCGCTGGCCTTAAAATTCCATACTATTTCCATGCAATCATGAGTAACAACTGAAAATTGATAGGACTTTAAAAGGCTAAGTATTAAACAATTTGAACTATTAATAACAGATATCTTGTAGATGGCTGATACCACATAAGTTATTTGAAATAAATTGTTTGTTTTAAGAGTTCTACATTTTTTGTGTAGTACATTTTCGTCTAAAGGCTGGTTCACAACCACCTGGTAACGGTAACCAGAACGGAAACGAGAACGGGAAGCAAGAAATTTTGATTCACAACAGCCTGGTAATGAGAACGGGAATGCATATCGATCACAAAGTGAAAGTAAATTTTACGCATTGGGATTTCATTTGTTTTTAACTGACCAGTGACATTTTTTCACCTGCTTCCAATTTAGCCAAGTCAACGTCAAATTTCAATAGAGTAAACATAAATGCATATTCATTACATTTCTGATCCCTCTACTTATGCCAAACTTTCATTCCTTTATTTAATGGCATACATTAAAATTGTTTATTGTTCTTTTTTCATTTCCACCGGTTTTAGCTGTTCTTTGTAGCTTTTGCCATTGTTTTTTAGGTAATAGCCAGTTTTGAGTTGCATATAAACAAACTACAAATGATCCCTTCACCAGAGGAACCAACGCTGATTAAATTTGCGGGTGTCGGGATGAGGTTAGGAAGCGCATTTACTACTAATTCCTTCCAGTTTCATGTTTCCAGCTTGCGATATAGAGAGCACTAGTGGCTGTTTCATGTCATGGTCGCTTAGAATAACCTCTAGAGTGAAGACTCTAATATTTACAATAGGGATCTAATATGCCATGCCCGGGAACGAGAACGAGAAAGTAAAAAGTTGGACAACTCTTCTTTCCCGTTCCTGGGGCCCGGGAAGGCTTCCCGTCGGTTGTGAACATTCCCATTTGAATACATGTATTTCAACTTTCTCGTTCTCGTTCTGGTTACCATTCTCGTTGGTTGTGAACCAGCCTTAACACATGCACACAGAGACCTGTTCCTAAAAATGCTTTTTTTATTCAGGGCACCTCAAAACATGTATTTCTAGTGAAATCTCTATCAAATTTTTGGGCGAAATGCAGTATCTTCTCTACCTACTATGTATGTGATAGAGAAAGTAATAATAGAAGCCCCATTAACTTTGAAGTTATTTTCATTTTAATTTTTACTTTTTCTAACACGTACCTAGTAGGTAGAGAAAGTATTGCATTCCACCCAAAAATATGATACTGAAAAATCACCATAAATACATGTTTAGAGGCCCCCTGAATCCAAAAGAAATCATTTTCAGAAAAAGGTCCATGTGTCTGTGAACAGGATAACTCAAAAATGAAAAGTCAGATAAATACCAAACTTGGTATTTAGGTTCAGTGTCTTCCAAAGATGCAACATGAAGATTTTCAAGAAAATTCCCCCGCCCCAAAACTAATCTTTATATGGAACATTTTTTTAATTTTTAAAAATGGCTCCTACAATTTTGATTAAAATACCATATGTTAAAGATATTTACATGACAAATAAAATGTATGTCTTGAATTTTTTGGGAATAGTCTGTGAGGTCCTCTTCATTCGGAAGAAATGTTATATAATCTTGTGTAACTGGTAAATGTTAAGTATTATAGATGAAAATGTACTACACATAAAATGTAGACCTCTTTATAACACATAATTTATTTCAAATAACTTTTTTGTGGCATCAGCCATTTCTGAGATATTTGTTATTAGTGGTTTGAATGTTTGATACTTGGCTATTCTTTTAAAGCCCTGTGGACTTTCAGTTGTTTCTCACAATTGCATGGAAAGAGTATGGAATTTTAAGGCCAACATATAGTGTCAAGTTCTAAAACATTTGGCTGTTGCTATTCCCTTTGTATCTATAATGAAATGTCAAGTGAAGCTACTTCCGGAAAAATTTATCTCGATTAAAATGAAGTAGATAGGAAAATAAATATTTATAAAAAGGATTTGTATACCTGTAACAAGCAATAAAGTTAGAGACAGTCATGTGAATGCAATACATCAGATGTTTTTAAAATATGAAGAAACTTCACTTACGTCAAGTTTTAAGTGTGAACATATTTTAAAAAAGTTAACATTCCATGACAATGTTTCTGTTGTCCGACATTTTCACTTTGTACAAATTAATCACCTTTCAATCACTTTCCCTTTATTTCCTTTAGTTCTCAGCTAAATAATAATAACTTTATTGCAGTCAATAGACTCTTACAAGAGCATCTGACACTGACAATTATAGCTATACAATACAATTTGCTTAATAATATTTACATATGTATTTATATCCATTATAATTCAGTAATAGCATTTCTCTATCAGGTATGATTAATACAGTTGACTTAATAATATTTACATAAGTATACATATCCATTATAATTCACTAATATTATATAAGCATTTCTCTATCAGGAATAATTTTAGGACAGTTTTAAATTTTGAATCTCTGGTATTCTTAATTGCACATGGTAATTTATTATATAGTATAGCTCCCATTTTATATGGGTCCTTATTTGTTTGACTTTTATTCGTGCTCACCCTATGGTAATTGTTTGCTCTTCTCGTATCATATGAATGACAGTCTTTATTGAGTATGTTAAATTGCTTTCTATTTTTAACAGGTATAATGGTTTTAAACACATACAGTGAAACTACAGTTAGGATGTTTTGTGTTATAAATGTTTCATGGCAGGATTGCCGAAACCGATGGTTGAACACAGTTCTTACGCACTTTTTTTGTATTTTTAATAATCTGTCCATATTGGTTTTACTTGTTCCCCCCAAATTTCAATACCATATGTTAGATGTGGGTAAATGATGCCATAGTATGCTGCTTTAAGAATATTGGTGTCTCCGTATTTTGCTAATTGTCTCAATAGGTATAGTCCTGTGTTCATTTTTTTACAGACAATTTCTACGTGTATGTTGTAAGATAAAGTTTCTTCTATGTGTATGCCCAGAAATTTATAGCTTCTCACCTGTTCTAAAGCAGTATTGTTAATGTTTATATTTGTATTATTGTTTTGAAACGTCATGAATTTTGTTTTTTCTATATTTAACTTTAGTCCATTGTGTAGGAGATAATGTGATATTTCATCTATTGCATTTGTCATTTTACCTTCTAAACATTCTTTACTTTCACTCCAGCATATTACAGATGTATCATCTACGTAGGAGATCACTTTGCTGTTTTCCGGTTCTGGTAAATTATTTATATAGATCAAAAAAAGTGTGGGTCCTAGTACTGATCCTTACGGTACCCCAGATTTTACTAAATTATACTCTGATTTATTGGTGTGTATAGTGTCACCTTTTTTAGTGCTAATGCATTTGGTGAAGCTCTTGGCAACCCCAGTATTAATTGACAAAATTCCTTATGAATGTTATTAATATTCTTCCATCCTTTCTCCACTCCATGCATCATTTTCACTTGAACCAATGCGTTATATTTTCTTTCAACTTTCCAACTACATCACTCTCATATCTGGTATTTTCTTATAACATGCTCTGATACCTCCCATAGCCAATCTTCCTTTTAGTAATACATTTTTCATTTGGTCTCCCCATCACCCAGTAGCACTCAATCTCACCCCCATATAGACAAATTTATGGACTACCTCAGTTTTGCTATCATCTATGCAACATTTCTCATTTTTTTTAGCTTATTTCCTTTTTTAAAAACATAATTTTAGATTTGTTGTAAACACCATTCCTTATATCTACTTATTTGTTTGATGTACTGGAATGTTTCTCACTGATTGATATTGTGCCTGCTACTAGATCATCTGCAAAGAAAAGACCTGGAATATTCCTATGATTTATTACAGAGCAATACAAGTTTTCTTTTTCAATTTCTTCAATAATATCATCAATGAATAGATACAGGTTATCAACAGTCCTCTTGCCTTTCCGGAATCCTGCTTGAAATTCCAACAACCTAGTTTCCATCTCTGCCTATATACATAATCTATCTGCCAACACTCCTGTAAAACTTTTCCCAAGCACTCATAATAGACTAATCCCCCTATAATTCATATTGTGGGTACAGTAATTCCTTTCCTCCAAAATTTGTCTGGAATTCCATAAATTCCAAAAGCTTTATTTGCTTTCAGCTTCCTAATTTGTTCCATCACCTCTGTCTCCTCTATATCTCTATCTATTGTTCTACATAATCTCATACACTTCCCAACACATTATCCTGTTTCACATTTAAATTACTACCTAACAGTTTGTAAAATAATGCCTGTCTCCATTTAAGTGGTGTGATTTTATTCAGAAGAACCTCTTTCTCATAAGTTCTCTTAATTGTTTTGCTGCCCTCTGTATTTGCTGCCATATGAATCTTATAATTAATTTTCTCACATTCGTTCTTGTTTTGTTCTAGTAAACTCCTAAAAACCCCCACATAGTTAGAAACTGCTGTCTTTCTTCTTCATTTCCAGTTTGTTGCCATCCCCTTATCTTTATCCTTTCTTCGTCCTCATTCTTTTACCTGCTTTCCTGCTCTTAACATCAACTGTTCTACTGCTACTTCTACTTTCTTTCATTCAATGAACACACTATATCCATTTCTAAACTTTTTCCTTGGTTTGAGTCCAATACCTGACTAAAGAACTACTTCTCCCTTTCCTTCCATTTAAAGCTCTCTATAAATTTACAATTTTTGTTCATCTCCTGTATTGTTAGTACTAAATCTCAAGATTACTGGAAAATGATTATGTACGCCCTAAACTTTCATGTTCATGCTTGCATTAACAAGGTAATGCATTAGTGCAGAAAGTGCTTTGGATCTTCTCTCTCCTTCTAGCATCTAATCAGAAATTATATGTTAAAACATTCCTCTCCCCTGCCTAAGTTCTATCTAGCAATGCTTTGTTGACTAGATATGACATTATATCATACACTGGCAAGAAAGTCGAAGTAAACAAACCCTGATGTATAAGACATATTTGGTATATGTTATTGCCTTGTCTGTAATCTATTTATTAATTGATGAAAATGAAATATTACAATCAAAAGAATGAAGTTGCTGCTTTAGTTTGATGTATACATTCATTTTTGAAATGATGCCACTGAACCAGTCACAAGTAAAATGTTGGTCAAGTATGGTTAATCAAATGCTGCATGTTGTAATCAAATCTCTGATGGTGGAAGGTGTTCCAGCTATCAACATTGATTTTATGGGTAAGTGTATGTATCAACACAGGCAGGAGGTCTGTAGTGGATGTCTGCTGTCTGCACCAACTCCAGAGCAATTAGCACATGTTGATTTGAGGTGATTGTCAATTTAGCAGAGGGGAATTGTGGGCATCTTTGCCATATTGCTTGGAACAGTGAATCACATCATATCTGATGAACTTTGGTTCAATAAAGTATTCCCGCTGGCAGTCTGCATGAAACAAGTTCAACTGGATGCCTGTTAGCAAAATTTGGCACATTAACCCATTTGCATCATATGACAAGCTCTACTTGCATACATTAATAATTGCATTTAAATTACATGACAAGTACAACCTGCAATGGAGGCCAATAAAACTACATATATTTGCATTTTTAACTAACAGGTGGCATTCAAAGTATCTCCTTATCTCTGTAGAAGACTAATGAATAGAAAAACTAATGCTGTTGGTACCCATGAGAGCAACTATGAAGAATGGTATGTCACCTTATAATAAAGTGAAATGTAGTATGAATCATGCATGGGCTGCAGTTAATATGCTGTGTGTGAAATAGAAGGATAACAGAGATGTTTATTCCCTATCAATGAAACACAAAGCTCTGAGAATAAAGAAAGGTCACACATCCAGAGAGGAATTAAAGAAACAAAGTGTGCCTTTGAGTACCAGAAGAGACTGGAAGGTTTCAATTTTTAAAATCAGGTGACAGCTTTATTTCCTATAATGCAACACACAACTAGACATGTGCATATTCAATTGTTTCATCGTGTTTCACAAATGACTACTAACAAAGACTGCTGAAGTCTTATACAGACTTTAGAACCAACCTTGAGGCAGTATTTTATATCAGAGTGATTGTAGTGTAAATTAACATTATTGTATGACATTGATTTGAGATGTTTGTTAATTATAAGTATTGTTATGAAATAAGTTTACACGGCCTCACTGAAACTGACAATAGGAGCAGGTAACAATGAAATGAGGGGGTGAGTTGTTTATTAATTAGATGAGACAAATAAATGACGGCAGAGTAGCATGCTTTTCTTTAGAAATGGAGGGAATATCTTCCCTAGAGCATATGTGTTTGTAATTTTGATTGAGTATAGAAATAGACGCTAATGTTGGCGCGCTTTATTAACCAATAGCAACTCTATTATAATCTTTAGGCATATTGGGGTGAGGGAGTATAAATTCTAAAGCCAGAGACAAGTAACGCACAGTTCAACAGAATCATTCATGGGTTACACGTCGCGCAGTTCAACAGAATCATTCACGAAGTACACGTTACGTAATTCTACAGAATCTCTCGCGTCGTAAAGAGTTACAAAAATGTTAAATACTCGAATTGATAATGTGCAGCAAATAAGTGATTATAGTTACATTCGAAAATATAACAGTTTCAGTCAAACGTGTATCAAGACTAAATATGTGAAATTAATAACGTGTGACGACAATAAAAGTGTAAAAACAAATTCTTTTATCGGTGTTATCTTTTAGTAACAACTCCTTTCCGTTTACACACCCTGTTCAAGAGCTTTGCTCGACTGAGTAATAATAGCTAGCTGGAGGACAAAGAACCCAAAATTCAAAATAGTAAAACAATAACAGGCGCTCAGCAAATAAGATAACACGAACGATACCGTCACAACCTTGCTGATCAGGTGCTTCCAAAAATAACACTACTAGAGTTAGTGTTAGAGGTCGACCCTCAGCTGGGGATACGTCATTGAGACTGCAAGCTAAAATATGCACCTCTTTTCCAATGCACATTCCGACCACAGACAGAAAGAAAGAAGAAACAAATATGGGACAATATGTTGTGTTACAGTAAGGTGTAAAAAAAAAAGAAAATTCTGTGCAATGCAAAAAGTATTGTGTTGCCCTTCCTTTGGAGAACTGTTTTGAGATCTACCACAGCCAACAGGCCATCAAAATTGTCAAGTCAATGCTTCTAGTATCATTAAAGCAAAATTTCAGGAAAGAAATTATATTGGTTGATCTTATATGAATTTTTAAACTCACACAGTTGTACAGATTTAAATCAGATTTCCGAGGTAGCTAGATATTTAAATAAGATGCCAATGGGTTAATAAGCAGAGGGAGAAGCCTTTCTTCTTCAAATCATCACTATGACCCAGAGACCAAATGGCAGAGCATCAAATATAAACATACAAACTCCATTCATCCCAAGAAATTCAAGACAGTTATCAGTTGACAAAGTCATGGTTACCATCTTTTGGAGCAATGATGGTCTGGTTCGGATTGAACTTCTTGAATGTAGCACAATTTGTCAACTCAGTGTGCTACTTGCAGGGTTCATTTGCAAAAATATGTGACCATTCAACACATTTGATGTCACATAAGTCAAGAGACGACCGCACATTGGAGAAGCTGCGGTTTGGTGATGTTTTGCCTCATTCCAGATCTAGTGCCATGTGGCTTATGGTCATTTCCGAAGCAGAAGGGCATGTGCTTTGTATTCATGGAATAGGTCACACAGTGTGTTGGTGTCTAAACATTGTCTCATTCTTCTCTGATGGTATGCAAATCCTACTATCATTCATTCATTCTCTGTTTAACCTCCGTTTATGTAGGACTTACAGGCAGGTACCTGGGGTCAGAGGCCCATCGAGGAGCAGACAGAATATCCAGGATGGGTAATCAGCCCGATGCCTGGTATGGAAGGAAGGAAGTAGATGAAATGAAATGATGGTGAAATGGATGAAAGGAAAGGTGATGATGGAGCAGTTGATGGAATGAATGGCGGGGGAAACCGGAGAAAACCCGCCCAGACGCCGCTTTGTCCACCACAAATCCCACATGATTGTACCCGGGCCGCCTCGGTGAGAGGCGAGCAGTCTAACCACTCAGCCACGGCGCCGCCCCCAACACTACTATCAGTATACTAATGTCAGTGGGGACTATTACTAATAAAATACTCCTCAAAGGGGGACATTTTCATTTTCATCAATTAATAAATAGGTTTCAAACCAGGAGGCAAAATATATTGAATGCTTTTTGTATTTGAAATTCAGCTCTGTCCATGCATGATGATAAATGCTGTCTTTGAAGATCAGGGTGAACTCAGACTGTATATCAGAATTATGTCAGTAATAAAGAAACCAGTACTGTATGAGGCAAGCATTATTTCCACTTCTGAGATTGCTCTTTCATCACTCCAAGCACTGTGCCTGCAAGCTGGCCACTGGGTGGGATATCAGCACACTTTAAAAACAGACACCTACTTGACATATACAATGTAATTATTATGTGCTTACATTACTTTGCGATTCAAAACAGATAAGTATACTATACTTTGATCAGAGTCTTTCAAGACAGTAGAAGGGGGAGATAAGGACTTGCGTGGCCTCATGGGCAGCTACAGCAAGGTGTCACCATATGTGACAGACCTGGGCACAGGCAATCTTATTTTCTACCTTCCTTTCCAATTTCACAAAAGACTCTAATGTATAATATGGGTTTGACATTACACAGCAAACTTGTAGTATTTGAAGGAAAGTACTACTAAACAGTGAAATGTGCATTTGGTGTAGTGGAATCATTCTATTGTTGCTGCTCTGTTCCACTCACTGATACATTTGAGTAACTGTAAATTGCTGCCTCCATCTCCATAATACTATGTATTGCAATCCTCTATGACGTGCTGTACTTAAAAAATGGCATAAGGTACTCAATCCCTATTATGAAATCTCTGCAGTCAAGTTTTGAGCACACAGCAAAGATCAGTTTGGCTGACTTGATTCGAGTCAACCTTAAGAGTAATTGATTGTCAATAAGTGACCCAACCACCAACAACATGGATCCCATAGAGGCATGACTGAGAATAATGAAAGAATATCTGAGTTTGTGGCTGGTATACATTGACTTCTTTTACTAATAGACAAATATTGTCTCTCCCTTCTACACTCTACAAATTATGTTACTAATGTAGTAACTAGTCAATGCCTCAATGCATTTAATTAAAACCGCCTCAGGAATCTTTGCTCCCATCCTCAGCTTTGGACCAGCTAGTGAGTAGTCTGGATGTACATATACTTCTTGCAAGATTCAGAAAAGGTACAAATGATATGCCGCTTCTGTGTTAAGAGGCTATAAGTGTAAACTTTCAATGAGACACACATCATGCTGCTTCTTTGTTAGAAGCTGACATGTCTTTGTTGCATGGGATGGGCTCTGCAGTCAAAATAACCCTCATAAATCTGTATGGTCAGGAAAGAATGGCAACGTTTATCACCTCTTTTAAGTAGCATATCGTTTGAACCTTTTCTAAATTTTGCAGCAACTATACTGTAGTGTTGTGCAGATTCTGATATTTCAGACAATGTTGAAGTGTAATGAATTTGCTGAGCTGGTATGGCGAAGTGGCATGAAACTTCATGATGAGATCCTTGTTCTTCAGAATGTGAATTTCTCTTCAGTTCAACTGCATACCATATGAACTTGTCCGAAATAGAGCAAAAAAAAAAAACTTGTCTTTTTTAAGCAAAAGAAAACTTGTATTTGGAGACAAGTTTGATACATTGCTTTATAGAGATTCTTAAAATTCACATCATTATACTTGTTAGACTGTTCAAATTTACAATATTTTCTTAAAATTCTCAGAACTCCAAAACCTTTAAAACAAATTATTTAAATCAAGCTTCATTTTTATTCCTAAAACTTTTAATTTCATATTGATGTATAAACATATTCTTTTTAAGTGAAGCATTTCAGCTTTTTTTTTTTAAAAAAATCATGAATTCATCAATTTTATGATGCATGTTAAGATTCTATACTTTAAATACAATCATATACTTTATTATAGTAGTATATGATAAAGATTTATCTAAAGTAATTAAAGAAGTAACTTATTTTACATGCGGGAGTAAGCAAACGTCTGATCAGAGTCACTCTCGCATATTCATTTGTGAATGGTGTATGCAAGAAAAATACAAAAATCATTACTATGCAGTCTGAGGTGCTGATTATTCCCTCACAGGTTCACTTTATGGCATTGGGCTGATATATGCTATGATTCAAAAGTTTGCTTGCTCCTTGACAGGCTACTGACCCAAAGCATTAGCTTATAAGTCTTTGGGGGTATAAGTCCTACAAAGAGGAGGATAATCCATTGAGGAAGAAAACGAAGTCACATTACCAGAAGAAGCATAACATAATATTATAAAACACCAGGACCAAAATTTTCCAATTTTGCTGCTTCCTGCACATAGTTACCTTGTTGCTCTCAGCAGCAACTGAATGAGCTTTTGGAAACTCTTGCATTGGAAACAGCATGCTGTCTTATTTTTTAATAGTGTTTTAACACTCGTTCATACGTATACGGCATCACAGGCAGTGGATGCTGATTGTATATGAAATGAAAATTGTGAAGGAAAGTTCCAGGCCTAAATTTAGCCCCCCATGGGCTCACTTTATGTGAGTACGGGTTTGGCGTACTCTGGGTACCAAGCTACTCATTGCAATTGTCATCCCTCCACTCTCATCTGGTCGAGGTGGGTTCATCCTCATGATTGGGGGACACAAGGTAGGCTCTCGTGGATTCCATTCCATGCTGCCCCTTGCCATCGTATCTCTAGTCTCTATTTACGCACATTTTGCACCATGACCATTCATTGACATATCTCTTTTCCTTCCTCGCCGGTCTACCTTGCGTGCGAAATGCCCACACACTTTTGGTTTATTTTGCAATTTTCTTTATTTTAATCCTCCATGGACACAGCCTTGCAGATACCCATGCACTGTGTGAGTGGGTAATGGTGTCATCCCCACCACCCGAGGTCATCATGTAGAGTGTGTGTTTGTGTCCTCTGTTCAACTGCAGTCCCGCAGGGGGGGGCCGTTGCATGAGCTACTGATTTCCCACGACCATTGGGTCCCTCTGTCTCTTTTCTGGGAGGTGTGACCCTGGGGTGAAACCGGTATAGATGAGCCACTCACCCAAGCCAGGGTAACGCCCGGGAAGTCAGAGCCCGAGGTCGGAGACGGTTGTAATGCTGGAGGATTTCTTTTGCTATGGAGCCCTCTTTCTCCATAATTTCTAACAAGCGCCGAAAAGTTTTGGTAACAGAAGTAGCACCACTGACATCTGGTTGTTACTGAGTCACTACACGAACAGAGGAACCCTTTTATTATCCAGAAGGGCATTGACTCTATTGCTGGTTTGGTTCAGTCCTGCACTCGACTTCGTAACGGCTCATTATTAGTACAAAGCAAGTCCGATCAACAAAGTGAGACCTTGTTGCGCGCTACGCTTCTCCACGGTTATCCTATACGTGTTGAGAAGCACCGCACCTTGAATTCCTGTCGAGGCGTGTCACCAGCCATAGCCTCGATGGTATGTCGGACGATGAACTGGTCGAATATCTTTCTGATCTAAAGGTGACAGCGGTTCGAGGCTAACGCAACAGAGTATTGGTACCAACTCGCACCCTGTTAATAACCTTCGATGGCGTCGATCTGCCCACTTATATTTCAGCAGGGTACGAACGCATTGCGGTGAGGCCCTATATTCCCAGACCTCTGCGTTGTTTCAAATGCCAACGTTTCGGGCATACGCAAGTCTCTTGCAAGAGTGCCGTTTGCATCTGTGCCTCTTGTAGTCAGCCCTCACACGATGGTACCTGTTCATCAGCTTCTGTCTGCGTTAATTGCAAAGGGTCTCATTCTGCGTCATTTGCCAACTGTCCACGGTACTTGGACGAGAAGAAGATCCGGGTAAAGGAGAAACTCTCCTTTACCCGGAACTCCAGAGGCGTTACCATACGCGCCAACCTGCGCTCGGGTACGTTCAGTTCTGTTGTTGCCTCGCCAGTACCCTAGAATGATGCCGAAACTCAGATCTGGACCGGACCATGACTGCCATGACCGCTACTACAATCCGGCCGTCCATCTATGGCACAGTTATCAAGCCATTTAATGCTGGTCCTAAGGTACTGAAGTCACAAGACCTGATAAGAAATCCAAGCAGAAACGTAAGGAAGATTTTCTTAAAGACCCTCCGCGTGCGCACGATAACAAAAGTTCACCTTCCCCTCCTCGGAGGTCGCAGACCCAGGATGCTCCTGGGACAAGCCACGCTCAGCGGCACCCTTCATCCATTGCCACCCAGAACCGATTCTCGGCGCTTAAATCGTTTTCTGGCACTGAGCTCGTGGGCCCTCCCTTCGAAGTGCCTATGGAGTGTGACCAACTCCATACCAAAAGCCCGAGCTCCAAGGTTAAGCAAAAGGTTATTTTGAGCCACCCTTCTAAATATAAGTTTATCCCTTTTATTCATGGCAATCCTGACCTGGAATTTACGTGATCTAGATCGCATAGGGCGGAACTGCAACTTTTATTGCGTTCCCATTCGCCTATGGTCGTAGTTTGCAGGAGACAAGCTTCGCCCTCACGATCCTTTTGATCTCCGAGGTATACTCCGATTCGCTACGATCTTGCACCGCATGAGGGTACTCCTGCTCATGGAGGTGCCATGCTATTAGTGCGTAACGACGTTCATTTTCAGACTCTCACACGTCCGACTTGCAAGCTGTTGCCGTTAGACTTCATTTAGCCGGCGTTTTCTTTTCTATTTGCTCTGTCTATTCACCTCCATCGTCTCCCCTCGCTAACGCGGACATTCGAGATCTTCTGTCCTCTCTCCCAACACCATTTCTTCTGTTGGGAGATTTTAATACCCACCACCCCCTGTGGGGTTCGCCAAGGGCTTGTGCAAGGGGAACGCTTCTTTGCATTTTTGTTCAGTTCAACCTCTCCATCCTCAATACAGGTGAGCCTACTTTTCTTTCTGATTCTTCTGGTACATTCTCTCATTTGGACCTTGCCGTTTGCTCCATCCAGTTTGCTTGTCTGCAGTGGAACATCGTCGTTGACACCTACTCCAGCGATTACTACCCCTGCATCGTGTCTCTTCAGTCTCGCCACGTCCAGCATTCCGGAGCACCTACCTGGCAATTCCTTAAAGACTATTCCAGCTTCGTGTCTTTTTTGGACCAGCCCTTCACTGAGGTTAACCAAATGGTGCAGCACCTTACGTCTACGATCCTATCTGCCACCGAACGCACAATTCCCCGTTCGTCCTCCCACCCTCGGCGTATTCCTGTTCCGTGGTGGACCGAAGACTGTCGGGACTCTGTTCGTGCCCGTAGAACTGCGCTTAAGGTGTTTCGGCGACACCTTACACTTGATAATTTGGTTACCTTTAAACAATTGCGCGCCAGGGTTCTAGCATCATTCAGGATAGCAAGAAGGCGTCCTAGACTCGTTTTGTCGAGTCTTTTAATCGCTTCACGCCTTCCTCTGTTGTTTGGGATAAACTTCGTCCCTTCACCGGTAAAGTGTCGCATTGTACTGTGTCTGGCCTTCAGGTTTCCAATGCCACCACAGTGGATCCGGTTGCCATTGCTAACCGCCTTTGAGGTGGTTTCCAGTTCTGACCATTATTCCGCCGGCTTCGCACTCTCAAAGACCGGCTGGATTCCGTGACCTATAGTTTTCGGTCTCCTAATCAGGAGTGTTATAATGAACTTTTCACAATGAGGGAGCTGGAGCACCCCTCCTTTTATCTAGGCACTCCGCTCCTGGGCCGGACGGCATTCATGTTAAAGCACCTTTCAGCCGACAGTAAACTCTTTTCTTACAGGTCTATAACCGTATTTGGCAAGACGGCGTTTTTCCTTCCGTTTAGCGCGAAGCCACCATTGTCCCTATACTAAGCCTGGGAAGGATCGCCAACTACCTTCCAGCTACCGCCCTATCTCCCTCACCAGTTGCATTTGCAAGGTGATGGAGCGCATGATCAACAGGCGGTTGACATGGTGGCTTGAGCCTCAGAAACGTCTAGCCAACGCTCAGTGCGGATTTCGTCATCGCTCTACCGTCGACCATCTGGTGTCTCTGTCGACGCATATTATGAATGGATTTCTGAGAAAGTGTCGAACAGTGGCTGTGTTTTTTGACCTGGAGAAAGCTTATGACACTTGTTGGAGGGGCGGCATTTTACGTACACTCCACGCATGGAATTTACGCGGTCGTCTTCCCATATTTCTTCGGGAGTTTATGACGGATCGCGTCTTTCGTGTACGTGTGGGCTCGGTTTTATCTAGTAGTTTTATTCAAGAGAACGGTGTACCGCAGGGCTCTGTACTCAGTGTCACACTTTTTGCGATTGCTATGAACCCCATTGTTGATTGTATTCCACCTGGTATTTCATCGTCCCTTTTCGGACGATTTTGCCATTTATTGCAGTTCACGGCGGACCTGTCTACTCGAACGCCGTCTCCAGAGCTGTATCGACCGTCTCTACGCCTGGAGTAACGCCAAAGGCTTTATTTTCTCCGCCGAGAAATCCGTCTGCGTCAATTTCTGGCCCCGGAAGGCTTTCCCTTCGCCCTCTCTCCATCTTGGGCCGGATAGTCTTCCATTTGCAAACGAGGCGAAAATTTTGGGGTTGATCTTTGATCGAAAGCTGAGCTGGACTTCGCACATTTCGTTTTTAAGAGCAAAGTGTGACCGTTCTCTTAATCTTTTACGTATTTTAAGTGGCACATCCTGGGGAGCTGATCGGACCGTCCTTCTGCGTCTTTATCGCTCCTTGGTCCGATCCAAGCTTGATTACGGCTGGATTGTCTATTCATCGGCACGTCCATCTGTGTTACGTCGCTTGAATGCCATTCACCATCGTGGCATAAGTGTCGCTACAGGAGCCTTTCCAACTAGCCCTGTACCCAGTCTGTATGCTGAAGCTGCAGAGCCTCCGCTGTCCTTCAGGCGTGAGATGCTTTTGTGCAGCTATGCATGTCGACTCTCAGCTTGCCTGACCACCCGTCCTTCGAGTTATTTTTCGGGGATTCACTTGATCGGCAATATTTAGTTAGCTCCTCTGCATTGCTCCCTCCAGGGGTTTGATTTCTCCAGCTTCTTCGGCTTTTGGACGTTACGCCAGCGCCACCTCTTCCTAGGGGGGAATCGCGGTTTCCTCCTTGGTTGCGCGCTGAGGCTCACTGTCACCTTGGGTTAACGTCGATGCCGAAGAATGAGACCCTACTTCACTCCTTAGATCCGCCTTTTTAGAACTTCAGGCGAAATTCGGGGAATTCCAATATATATATATATATATATATATATATATATATATATATATATATATATACTGATGTTGGAATAGGGTGTGCTTTTATTTTCGGTCGACATAGTTTTACCTTCCGTTTACCCTGGCAATGCTCGATTTTTACCGCTGAACTTTTTAGTATTTATCAATCCGTTTTATACATTCAGCGGCACGACTTACGGCAGTGTGTTGTTTGTACGGACTCTCTGAGTGCCCTTCAGAGTATTAACACGCTGTACAATTACCACCCCCTCGTACAGCGCATACATGATCTCCATTCGCTTGGTGCTTCCGGCATCAGCGTCTCCTTCGTGTGGATTCCAGGTCATGTGGGCATCTCAGGGAACGAGTCTGCCGACGCCGCTGCCAAATCGGCAATTTTATCACCCATACATTTTACCTCTGTTGTTCCTTCCACAGGTTTGTGTTTTTTTCGTCACCGTATCCTCTCGCTTTGGCGCGATGAGTGGACGGCCCTCCGGGGGAACAAGTTGCGGGAGGTTAAATCTCTCCCGTTAGTCTGGGGTACCTCTTCCCGTTCTTCTCATCTGGAAGAGGTAATTTTAGCTCGTTTATGTATTGGTCATTGCCTGTTTAGTCATAAGCACCTGCCTAATGGCGACCCCACACCACTCTGTGAGCAGTGTGATGCGCCCTTAACGGTGCATCACATTTTAGCAGAGTGTCAGGTTTTAGCTCATTTGTGCATTTCTTTGTCTCTGCCTGTTGGCATGGCCAACGTTTTGGCATACGTTGCGCATGCTGTAGAATGTCTTCTAGCTTTGTGATTTGCTTGTCTGTTTTAATGGGGGCTCTTCTCCCCGGCGGACATATGGCGCTGTCGCTTGACTTACAGTTGCTGATACATTGTTTTAGTTTAATGGGTTTTAGACTTTGATATGTTGTTTTTTATTGTTTTAGACTCAGCGGGTTTGTGTCCCGTATTTTAGTTTTGGGATTTTAAATTTTATATGTTGTAAGGGCGCTGATGACCATAGATGTGTAGCGCCCTTAACCCCCATATCATCATCATCTAGTTTAGGGTACCTCTCCAGCATTTTCCAGTTATGAGACTGAGGTAAACCTGGAAAAAATCTGTCAGGGAGGACAGTTCTGGCAGGATTTGAACTGCAGAACTCCATTAACAAGTCAGTACCTTAACAACCTCAGCTACCCATGCTGGTGTGTGCTGCCTTAGGGCATAACTTAACTTGATCAAAGCTGCTTACAAATTTAGAAACATAGTGAATACTACTTGTACTCAACTCACCCACTGTTAATCTTGCTAGTGCAGAAAGACTGAAGAGAAGGTAAATAAACATGAAATAATAGCTGTACACACTGAGGCTTTCACGGCCGGCATCATAACTAAATGAATTACAACTATCCGGGCTTGTAGACCGTGGTCTAGAAGGCATTGTGGATACCGACATTTCGCCAAGTACAGCACTTGGCGAAACGTTGGTATCCACGATGCCTTCTAGACCACGGCCTACAAGCCCGGATAGTTGTAATTCATTTAGTTATGAAATATAAGTTTTGTCATGTTTCTGAACCAGCTTGCCTTTATTGTATCAAACATCCACTCCTCATGAGTGCTGCTGCAGAGTGTACAGTAAACACCATGTAAATTGCTGCATTTATTTATATTTTTGAACTCCCTAATGATACTACTTTATCAACATTATGCACTTGTCTTAATACTAAGAGTTATTCTGAACCTATTAATTCAGTTTTATAAAATTCCAAAAATGCTTAAGGTAAGTAAAAACTGCATATAACTTTTTTTGTGAATATTAAAAAAAATACTTATTATAAGCTGTAATAAAATAAGAACTTTGATCTAAAAAATGAGATTTGTCTCAACATTTTGAAATAAAGGGTTCCAGAGTTATGAGCACTTAAAACAGCACAAAATGAATTAAGGCACTAAATTTATTGTTCAATTCAGTGACAATTGTTGGGTATTCAATGCCTAATATTTGATAAATATGCTTTCCTTAGCACCCTTTATTAATGGAAAAATTACAACTGAAGCAAAAAAATGTGAGGTTATTTCCTCCTTCAGTTATACATAGAATGTCCTGTATGTTGTACATTTCACAGGTGTTACTTCGTAGCTGATTTTGTATCCAAGATATTCTTGAATCTTGTTTTACAAATCGGATTTTGTGCAGTGCCTTAGTTTTATTCCAAGGCCACAACTGCCTTATATACATATCGGCCAAGATGGCAGTGACCTCAGTATTACGCCATAGCACAGAAGCGGCAGGATGTGTCAAGGGTACGTTTATCAGCTGTGAGCTGTCCTAGTTGTTGCTGTATCTGCATGTTGTGAAGTGTTTCAACAATACATGTGTTGTGCGTGATTTCCTTAGGAATGTATCCACAGAAATGCCTGCCAACAAATTCACGCCTAAACAGCGTATTTTTATGTACGAGACAGATGTGTAGACAATTTCAGCAGCAATTTCCTGGTTATCCAGTTCCAGGTAGACACACTGCGAGATGTTTGGTCAATAAATTTAGAACAGGATCACTAAATGCTAAAAAATAAAGTTTATAGGAACAATCCCACCATAGATGAACTTAAGGATGATATAAAATCAGAAATTATAAACATTACGCAAGAAGAATGGTGAATGGTAATTTCATCCCACCATGTCAAGAATGTCTTCGCACAGATGAACAACAGTTAGAATATGTTACTAACACTGAGTAGTAATGCGAGAGTTACAGAAATCAACTCTGTAGTGTAGTAGACTCTGTGTGGAGCACGCATTCACAGCCTTGGCATAAAACAAAGGCACTGTATATTTTGTTGCAGTCTTGAAAACCTCTGGGTGATGGGATTTAATCATGGAGAGGAAAATGGCTTATATGAATAGCCAGTAAATCCAATATAAAATGTCAATGAATTGTCTACAACTGTTATTCACCAATTTCTTTTCTTTTCCTAGGTTGTCCAGCTGTTACCATTCCAATCAGACTGTCAGAAGAAGGGTTGCCTTTAAGTCTGCAATTGATGGCACAGAACTTTAGGGAAGATCTGTTGTTAAATGTTGCCAAGTGGTTGGAAAATAGAGTTAACTTTCCTAGGCTTGAAGTATTAGTCAAATGATGTGATCTTGTTAAACTTGATGCTGTTTTTATATTTATTTTAAATAATTTCATTGATATAACTTAATAAACAACTTCAATTGCAAATTGAATATTAATTCATTTCTCTTGCAGCATTTTTTTATTAATGGCTGGTTCACAAGAATGGAAACCAGAACTGAAATGACAAAGTTAAAATGCATGTATTATAATGTAAGAGTTCACAATTAATGGAAAGGTTTCCTGGGTTCCAGGAACAGGAAAGAAAAGTTGGTCAAATTTAAATTTTCTCATTTCTTGTTTCTGGCAACAACATATTAGATCCAGATTGTGCATATTACATTTTTTACTGTATGAAAATTATTCAAGCTGGCTACGACATAAAACAGCAACTAGAGCTCTCTCTAGTCACAAGTTAATAAAATGAAACTGGAAGAAATTCCAGCAAATATGTGTCCCAACTCCCCAAGATCCACTGAGCATTGGTTCTTATATCAAAAGGTGTCTCATCTGTAGTTTGTTTATATGCTACTCAAAACTGGCCATCCCCTCCCCCCCCCCCCCAAAGAAAAAACTAAAGCCCTGTGGAAATTAACAAAGAACAATAAATAATTTAATTGAATCTTGAGTCAGTGGATACACTAACTTGAAATTAATCGAACATGTTTCGAAAGCAATGCTTGCTTTCATCTTCAGCTTTTTTTCCAACTGAGCATGACAGGAATTCTGATCTGTAGGTTTAGGTGGTGTGGAAATAGTGTCATCTGGTGTGTCCATGATGAAGCTGCTTAAATTATTGAGTGGCAGGACTTCAAAGTTCATTATCATTTTCATGCATTTGATTATGTGTACATTTTCTCAAACTTTAAGTTCTATTGGATTGGTAGTGCATTTCAGAAGTCTGACTTTGCAGTTGATGTCATGTTTTGTGGTCCAAAAATGGTTTGCTATGGCAGATTTGTCCATCAGTTTGTTGGGTATACATCTCAAGTGTTCTCTCCTTCTGGTTTTAAAATTTGTTTTTGTTTTACCAACATACACCAAGTCATAATTTTCACAGTTAATTAGGTAGATGCCAGATTTTTGCTCTTGTGAAATTTTATCTTTCACAGGGAAAGCTAGTAGGTTATGAATTGTGTGTTTATTCTGTGGTGCCAATGATATGTTTTATTTTTTGAAGATTTTATTAAATTTGTGATTAAGTGAGGATGGAATGTGAATTTTCGGAATTGTTGCTTTGGTTCCTGCATACAGAGGGTTGTATTTTCTCAAACGCTTTTTTGTTTCTGTAACTTTTTTACTTTGCTGTGTATTATATTGGTGTTGCAGCCACATGCTTCTGCTATGTGAAGGATGTAGTTGTATTCATGTTCATATTCCTCTTTGCTGAGGGGACAGTTGACAAGTCTTGGGCAAGGCTGTTGAAAATGAAGTGTTGATGAGACTATGGATTGAAACTGTTACTCTGTATGTGATTTACTGTATGTGTGGGTTTTTAAAAAATGCCAAATGAGAGGTGGTTTTGTTTGCTGAAGATCTTTAAATCCAAATATGGGAGGAACCCGTGTTTCTCTATTTCCAGTGTGAATTGTCTTGTAAGTTGAGAAGTTTTAGAGCATCATTTGGGAGTTTTGTAGATACTATGGCAAAAATATCATCTTTAGATCTGACCCAGGTCTTGAATAGCAATGGGAAGGCTTTGGTAATTCTTGTTTCCAAATGGCTCATGAAAAGTTCAGCAAAGAATGGTGGGAATAGGTTTCCCATAGCCAGTCCAGAAGTTTGTTTATACAATTTGTTGTTGAACCTGAAAGAAGTTTTGTTGGATGCAAAGATTAATGAGGGGTGAAGTAGTCCTCTATTCCTTCCTGTAGGATTCCATTGTCAGAAAGACAAAGTTTTAGGACAGATAATAATTTGGGAGTAGGAATGCTGGGGAAAATGGATTTCACATCGAAAGACACCATAGAATTTTCAGTGTTTATGGTTGTGTTTTGAAGATACTCGACCAATTCAAGAGAGTTTTTGGTACTCCTGCTATCAATTTTTTTTTAGAGAATTGAACCTATTGACCAGCCATTTGGAAAGTTTGTATGTAATGGAGTCTGTACTGTTAACTATGGGTCTCATCATTATATTATTACCTGGTTTGTGTATCTTTGGAAGGGCATGCAGTCTTGAAAGAGTCGGGTTAGCTTGCTTGATTTTGAATTTTTCAGCTTTAGATAGTATTTTGATATCTTTAATTGTTTCTATAAAAGACTTGATGCAGGATTTTAGGGAATCATTTTGATCTCTTACATAGTTCTCGTTCAGGAGAAGGCTTTCCATCCTAGAGATGTAATCTTCTTTGTTCAAAATAACAATCTTGTTTCCCTTGTCAGCTTTTGTATATATGGCGGGTTTTTCTTTAAACAACTTTATGGTTTTCTTGTAATGGTTATTATAGTTTCGTCCTGACTGAACTTTTTCAAAACTTTTTCACATTCTTATTTAATTATGGGCTGTCATTGGGTTGTAGCTTCTGGGTGGCTACTTCACATCTGCTATGTATCTTCAATTTTTACAGAGAAATCTATGCCAAGTTTTGAACCCTTTGTTAAGCAAGTTTTCTACATCTGGGGTGAAAGTTTGATTTGAAAGATTAACCATGTTGGTTTTTGTGGTTACTGGAAGAGTTTGAGTGTCTTTTTTCTTTTTCTAGTTTTAGGTTCTGTAGGTTCTTTTTCATCCTGTCGCTCAAAATTGTAAGTTGATTGGACTGTCAATTGTACAAAAAATGTTCATCTGTTGATTTTGTAAGTGATAAATGTAGAGAGTATGTTTGAAGTTCAATGTTATTCATTTTTGCATAGTGTTTGTTTCTTTCCATGGTGATGATTTTTCTTTCCACTTTTTGTTGTTTGCAGGTGCGATCAAATTTAATAATGCATTTAATGAATTTTGGGGTGACCTGATGTATGAGGCAAAGGTTAAGGAATGGTATATCTGTTAAGATGAATTTCCTTTTTTGTTCTAGTTTGAGAAATAGTTTGATGTGTTTTTTCTTTCCAGAGAATTTTGTGTTGAAAAGAGAAGTAGTATTGGAAGTTCCTACCTTGAGAGACACCATCTTGATTGCGTGAATCTGCATGTTGGTATACTCAGTGAAAAATGAGCACTTCTGACAGCTTGTGGGCTAGTGTATCCACTGACTCCAGATTCAGTTAAATTATTGTTTCGCTTTACTGTCTGTAACTTCTGAATAACACTTCAAGCAACAAATAACTTAAACGTAAGGTATTAATCAAGGACTGACACTTGATTTAACTAGAGAAATCTGGAAATAGTAATGGATCTGCATTTAAAAAATGTTACTCTATAGAATTTTGATGTTGACTGAATTGGAAGCAGGTGAAAAAATAACCTTGATCAGTTGCAAACAAGACATCCCAATGTGCACAATTTACTTTCCACCTAGCTATCAATATGCATCTCCATTCTCGGGTTATTGTGAACCAACTTTAAAACTCCCAAGGAAGCTTTAGAGATAAGCGAGAAGTAGCTTTTGCAAATTATGAACTCTGAATTTCAATTCACTATTGCTGTAGACTCTGCAGTTGAATAAATTGAAAATGTTACATTAAAAGTAATTCTGAGAAATGTTCACTTCAATTTTCACAATAGATCTTTTGGCTTTTTTCAAAAATAATTTGTGCAATTAAAAATAGCCAAAAAGAAAAAAATTAAAAAGTTTTCTAATATTGGAATTAATTGTTCTTTCACACAAGCCGTGTGTTGGACAGGGTTGGAAAGGTAGAATCAGATGACAAAAATTCAATGCCATAGCCGGGATGTTCAAATCCCGGCTATGGCATTGAATTTTTCAGTCATCTGATTCTACCTTTTCTAATATTGTTCATTACAAATTAATCAATGTAACTCTAAGGTTTTCTTAAGAATACAGCAAATTTGAATCTCAGAATCCTTGCAGTTTCTCTTGCATTGCAAATGCTATGTACACAGCAAGGATAGTTTAAAATTCAGAGATAAGGCTAAATGCATTAAGCTTTCTTTCATTGTTTTTTCATGAGATTTGCCATTTGCACATGCGACTACTCTGACTGTTGTACACTTTGCTTCAACAACAACGCAGTTCAGAAATCACCAAATACATTAAGAATACAAATGTCAAATTTTTAGGGGGGAATGCAGTAAGTACTTCCTCTACCTACTACAGGTAAGTAAAGGAGCTAGTAAAAAGGCTCAAGTGCTCGAAGCATATATAACCTGGAATTACAGAATTTATCACCAGAAACAGAATAGTTCAGCCTTCGTTTATACCTTGCATTTCATTTATAGTCAGGTCTTAGACTGTATATTACATAGATTGCTTGTAATGCAGTGACCACGGTATGACTCAAATAACTCCCTACTGCAAACGATTCACTCATTACAACTGGGACGATAGTCATGTTAACTGTCAGTTATTGCCTTCTTTTTATACTGTAATGACTTTAGTTGCACTGAGCATCTTTTCGTGCTGCAAAGATCAGAGTTTGTTCATTGTGCACCTCAAAAGTGAAAGTTTATTCAAGATACTGTGTTGTGTGTGAATTGCATGTCATAAGAATGCAATACATCAGATTTTGTTGTGTAGTGCAGACATCATAATCAAGTCATGTATAGTTTATAGGAACCACCCTCACACCATATACAAATATAAGGACAATATAAGAACATAAATTATGAAAATTACTCGAGCACTTGTGCGAGTAGAAATTTCATCCGAAAATGCCAGGAATGCCTCAATGCAGATGGACACCAGTTTCAACACAACTTATAACGTTAGTAGTCATTATAGTGCATTTACTCATGAGTAAATAATGCAGAAGTTTTAGAATGGAAAATAGACAGTGAAGTAGTGCACAGAGCACGATATGAACAATATAAGGAATGCACTGTAGCTGTTTTCCCCATGTCACAATCAAATGGATACTACATACTCAAGATTAATTTTTAATAACCCAAGTTGCACTTCTATGTCAAAACTTCTGGAATACACAGGGTTATTCAAAAAGAAGGAACAAACTTTAAATATTTATTTCTAATGAATGACAATAGATAGCAACACATACAGCACATCATTGAATAGGGGAAAGTTCAAAGTTTTAAGCCCCCACCTATTGGTTCCATTAAGAGCATACAGTGGCGCTGGATTTGTTTACGAGAAAATGGTAATGCCACAGGGAAAGTAGTTTTGTGTGCAGCAGTATCCAAAGAGTGAATCCATTGTTTCATTGCAGTGTGCATTTCGTGTAAGTTCAACAAAGAGCCACCTCGTCATAAAAAATTTACAATTGATACAATAAATTTGTAGAAGATGGTTGCATAAGCAAATGGAAAAGCACTGGCCATCCTCGCATAACAAATGGTGTTCATTTTGAACACGCAAAATAAAATTTTGAACTTTCCTCTATTCAGTAATGTAATGCATGTGTCGCTATCTACACTTCCGATAACTACTGTGTGACGTTCCGTTATGTGTTGATATAGAAGTAAAGCTAGAGTGACTGAAAGTTTATTTTGAGTATGCAATATGTCAAAAAAACTTCACTGTTTTCCCAAAAGAGAAAAATTTAAAAAAATCAAATATATGCTAGAATAACTAGTTCATACTGTATTGTGACTATGCATGGAGTTTATAACATGGACCAAAACTATCCTTACATCGAGGTACTCCTATTTTCCTGTAACATTTCCGCCTTTGGCAGCCTATACAGTCTGATATCCAACTAGCAGTAGACACTGCCACTGCAGTTATTGGAAAGATAAACATTTCAAATAGCACATATGAGCTTTTGATCACCTTTTCTGGAAATTGTAAGCTTTATTTATCACATCCGTAAGTTTTCATTGCTGCTATTGAGGATTACGGGAAAATATTAGGATAGAAGGTAAAGAGCAGAAAAATATGAAGAAATTTTGGACAAAATATGAAACACATATCCTCAATAAAAGAAAGACAACTTTAAAAAATAGTACAACAATATTAGATGTCATCCGAATTCAAAAGATGTGGCAAGAGCAAATTTTTCTAATATTTCTTTGAATTTTTTGAATCAGTCAAAAACTTGAGTGTGCGATAAACGCTTATCACCATAAACTTTGTGTGACAAATTGAAAGTTTCTGTACTGGATTTTCTAAATTTTAACCCTCCGTCAGTCGCTAGGGGCCTGAGAGACCCCTGGCATTATATAAATGTTATAATTTTCAAACGAACGCACCTATGCAATTGCCTGACTAGGACATCTAACATTACACCTTGCGCGATTATTTGCTGCAGCGATAACCTTATCTGTTTATTTGTTTGGCTGGAGGAATGAATAATCAGCAGTTACGTGTCGCACAGGTCAACTGGGCCCCGCGCGCCTGCTCTCCTTACATATTGTTGACAGATTTGTTTCTCATTAGCTTTTGTGCAATATTGCTTTACTATTGCAAGGAGCTGTTACTGCTTCGTAATGAATACGAGTAAAAGGTACAATCTACAAAATCCGATTGATTTGGAAGAAGTACATCGCCTACTTTGCGATGATGATGCCTTGCCCGTGGATGACAACTTATATGAATAAGATGACTCTGATTCAGAAGATAAACTCAAAACGAGATCTTTAGATTCAGAAACTGACCATGAAGATGAAGACGATGAAAGCAGCTTGTGTGATAACATGTATTTTATAGGTAACCTCATATGCGTATCATAGTAATTCTTCTTTTCTTTTTCTTCTTTTTATTATTATTGACAATACATTCTGTTGTTATTTACAGGAAGAGATGGAACAAAATGGAAAAAAACACCTTTGAAAATAACACAGACAAGGGCTCACAATATATTGACCAAACTTCCTGGTGTGGTAGGAGCTGCCAAAAATGCGAAAACGGAAATTGATTGTTGGAACCTTTTTGTTACCGAAGATATAGTTGATTTGATTGTTGAAAGCTCAAATACTTACATTAGCAGTGTGCAGCACAAATTTGATCGTGAAAGAGACAGCAGACCTACAGATGTAATAGAAATAAAAGCTTTCCTTTATTGTACCTGGCAGGAATTTTTCGTGGTGGATGCCAGAATATTCACGATTTTTGGAGAACCGATCACCTTGGAATCCCTCTATTCTGAATGGCTATGTCCGAAAAACGATTCACTTTTCTAATACGCTGTATTCGCTTTGATGACAAAAGCTCAAGACTGGAGCAACGAAGATTGGATAAATTGGCTACTGTAAGAGAAATGTTTACATTGTTTCTGAACAACTGTCAGAACCATTATTCTCTTGGCCAAAATGTCACTGTCGACGAACAGTTGCCGGCATTTCGTGGTCGATGTGGTTTTCGACAATATATACCATCCAAGCCAAGCAAATATGGCATAAAGATATTCTGTTTGAGTGATGCAAAACTGTTTTATACAACTAACATGGAGATTTATTGTGGACAGCAGCCGGACGGACCATATTTGCAAACTAACTCGGCAGAGGCTGTAGTGCTGAGACTAACTAAACCAATCTCTGGCACTGGACGAAACGTTACTGCAGATAATTTGTTTACCAGCGTATTGCTGGTGAATGAATTGCGCAAAAGACAACTTTCTTTTGTCGGTACAGTGCGAAAGAACAAAAAAGAGTTACCCACTAATTTCACTTCTCCAAAAGATCGCAGACAGTACGAAAGCATATTTGGCTTCACAAAAAATGAAACGCTTGTTTCATATGTTCCAAAAAAGGGTAAAACAGTAGTTTTGCTCTCAAGTCTACATGTTTCATCCACACAGTTATCAGAAGGTGCTGAGAAAAAGCCTGAAATAATCCTGCATTACGACACTAAATCTGGAGTTGATGTAGTAGATAAATTGTGTGCTACATACAATGTAGCCAGAACGAGAAGGTGGCCCATGGTAATTTTTTACCATATCTTGAACATTCCAGGTATCAATTCTAGGGTTATCTTCCTTGGAAACCAAAATAGATATTCCACAAGGCAAGAGTATTTGAAAGCACTATCTTTAGCTTTATTGTTGCAACAGCTACAAAGGAGAGCAACAGCATCAAATCTACCCGGTGATTTGAAAGGTCTTTTGACAAAATATAAACCTGAAGAATCCGGCGTAGATGAATTGTCAAATACACTACTATGCACATTGAAAAGGAAACGATGTGAACCTTGCAACAAAGACAAAATGAACTACAAAACTAAATATACATGTGGGAAATGCAACACCCCCCTGTGTTTGAGCAAACATGCTAAAATTATTTGCGAAAGTTGCTTAGTCGGGGAAAACACGGATGAAATAGTAGATGATTCTGAGTAACTGAACATTTGAAATTACAAGTTGTATGTTTACCTGGAAATGGCAATGTATTTCTTTATACTTACTGTAATACAATTTATAACATATATGTAGTCATATTTTAGCTTGTATTTTTATGTTGTAAGATAATACCTATTAATGAAAGCCTTGTACGCTTAATCAAAATAAAGGTAAAAACAGGAAAAAAAAGAAAATAAACGAAAGAAAACAAAAATACAAACAATAACAAGAAAAATATAGCGCTGGTCTACTAGGCCCCGCACGACTAACGGCGTTCTACCAAAGCGCGCGCCTGACGGAGGGAGCATGAGTTGGAGGATAAATGAAGGCAGAAACAGGTTCCACTCACTGCCAGAGTCGTCACCAAGACAACAGGGAGTTGAGAAATTATCAGTCCAGTTATTTTATAGCCACACCTTGTATTCCAGCAGATAAGGGCAGAGTTAACCTCCTGAAACTTGTTCCCTTGAATACTTACCAATCCACTGTTCCGGCACAACAGAGAAGAACATAAAAAGCACTTAAAATAGAGAGAGTTGGAGGTTGTTACACTAATCACTAAAATGTTCTTACTTGAATGCATTTCGGGAGAATGGTTTGCCCCAAAACGGGTTCAAGTAGGAACATTTTAGTGATGTAGTGTAACAACCTCCAACTCTATTTTAAATTGACATATTACTGTTACTAGCTTCCAGGGCCGTATTTAGAGGGGGGGGGGGTTAGGGTTCAAAACCTCCGAAACTTCTGACAGTTTTATTTATTTAAATTAATAGCAAACAAATGTGGGAAAATGTCGTTGGATAACAGTATGTCTATTGCTAGTAGCACATTTACAAGAAAAAGGGAAACTTAATACGTTGCCTTACAATAGGTAAGGTGACCATAATTTCCGGTTTTCAAAGCAGTCTCCATGTTTTGTGCTGTAAGGTGAATTTTTCTTGTCTATATAATGTCTCCAAGCAATTTTCTTATCCATGTAACGTCTAATATACAGGGAGAGCCAAAAAACTACAAACTGGCTGCAGTGCAATGTTTTTCCTGTCCGCATCCTTGGCGCTCGTTGCTGTCTGTCGCTAACATAGAAAAGCGCAGATGAAACCATACAACATTTTTAAAACTACTTTTAAAGGATTTACTTACCAACTTTATGAAAAGAGATGCTGAAACTGGCCACCGTCGTCCATACATTTTTGGAACCTCTTTACATCACTCGCCGTAGTTCACATTGAGAAATACTGGCAATTTCCTGGTGGATACTTTGTTTTAATTCTTCCAGGGTGTGTGGGTTTGTCTTATAAACTTTATGTTTTAAGTTACCCCAGAGATAGAAATCGCAGGGGGTTAGGTCGGGGGACCGAGGGGGCCACAAATCTCTACTAATAATTCTGTCCTCAAACACACTTTCAATTGTTCTCATCAAAATATTGGCTCTTATGAGCTGTTGCAGAGTCTTGTTGAAAAAAGGCAAAATCACGCACTCTTGCCTGTTAATTCTCTAAAAACAGGGGGCAAAATTTTATTCACGTATGCATGGGCTTCAACTATCAACTCGAAAAAAAATTTCCAATTTTTTTCTAATTATCAATAATATGGTTTAAAAAATGCTGTATGGTTTCGTCCGCACCTTTCTATGATAGCGGCAGACGGCAAAGAGCGCCGAGGACGTGGAAGGGAAAAACACTGCGCAGCTGGTTGGTAGCCTTTTGGTTCTCTCTGTACTACGGAGTAGGTACATTAACTTGTGGGGTACTGTTAAGTTTAGATGTACTTGTGGAAAACCCTCCCCAAAATTTTTTTCTGGGTACGGGCATGCTAGCTTCTCAATCTTCAAAATTAATTAATAAAAAAGCATTAAAATTGGCACAAGGCAAACAAGAGCAAAACCACCTGCAGGATAAAATAGCAGCCTTGGCGGTAGCGGTAGCAGCAGCATCAGCAACCTCATTCCTTGCAGCCTGAGTGTTCAGGAAGCCACATGCACCATATGCTGGCGCCAGCAACAGAGTATTTTAGTATATATAAAATATCTTTATATCATTTTTTTATGAAATATTATGAAACACATTTGTGATCACTGTTTCTGGTCTTCCTAAAACACTTTTTTTCTTTCTTTTTTATAGCCCCCTTTAACTTCTGTAATCATAGTGGTGGCTTTTTACTTGAGAAACAACCAAAGGTGATATTATTTGAAGTGTAGGTTTTATTAATGCTGGATTTAATACTTTCAACTATCAAACACACTCACGTGCAATCGCACATTCTACTTCCAGACTGTGTGAAGGTTAGGGAATTATTCTAATTAAAGAACCCCAACCCAGCACCTCTGGCTTGAGAAGCCAGTATGCTGATCATTTGACCACAGAGACAGTTACATAAATTTTGCCTTCCCTACGTAGTGTAATTATTCAAGTGATGCAGGACTTTTCACAATACTAAAATAGAATATACTGAGTTAAATATAAACACTTTAGTCCGACTTACTTAGATTTAAATCTTGGGCATGTTTTGACAACCACTATCCTCATCAGCAATCTGTTGACAAACTCAAGAGTGGTCAAGATAATTGTGCTGCTATCTGGTTATTTGGCTGAGAATCTATCATGTCTTTGGTGGTATTTCAAAGTTCATGTTGATATTTTTTATTATGTGAATTTTCTCCCAAATTGTTAGATCTTCGAGTATTTTTGCATATTTAAATAAACTTACTTGCTGTTTTATGTTGTGTTATGCTCACCAAAAATGTGAAAAGCCTATATTCCAATCAGTAATATCCTATTTTAGTATTATGAAAGTTCCACTGTGTATAACTTTTCCAGCATAGCATGTATTGAAAACTCTTCATATTTCTTAATTCTCTAGTGACAGATGTAGGAAAAGGTTGCAAAGAAATAACTTACACCAGTTTGTTGGCCATATTTATAATTGTTTAATGAACTAGAATGGCTGAATGCTCTTCGTAAGAACACAATGTGAAAACGGCCATTGACAATTTTGAAGGGATTTGCAATAACCATTTACAAGCTTTGATCACAACAAATTTTGGAAACCTTTTAAAACCTTGGATATGCATATTTTCTTGAGCTCATGTGCAGATCTGTTCACCTCACCACAATAGCATGACTGTTTCATGTGCATAAGAAAACATGCACCCATATGGTTGATTCATTTATCTTGATCATCTGGATGCTTTCACATTTTGCATTGTTTTATCAGTCAAAACAGTCTTATCTTGCTCAATATGAGCCATAGAAAGCAGTGTTCTTCGGTTTTTAAATTTTGTAGACTAGGGCATAAGTTTTCCATTAAAATTATGTTTTAAGATATTGAATTTTTGCTTTCAGAACTTCGCAAGTTTGAAAAGTGCACACAGGTGTGCTCAAATACTGTAACCATTCCCAGGACACTAATAAATATGCTATCGCATTGTGAAAACACTGCAAGGAATTTGAGCAAAAAACATTTTCAAGCTCTGGGGGGAAAAAGAAAAAAATAATATTGACAGCGTATGTTAATGCAGCACAAATTGGGATGTTTAGCCCCTGTCCACACCTGCCTGAAAACATGTCATGCTATTTTCTTGGCCTTCTCTCCTCCCTTCCCCCAAGCCTTCAGTTGGCCCTTGCCTCTCACCGACGCTTTCTTTAATTTTTGTTTTAAGAACAGCCATACAATATCAGTTTCAATTTAATTATACAGGTCAGTCTCAAGACGCAACACATCAAGTTAAAAAATAACAAAATAGTATTTTCATTATATACACAGATTCTATCATTCTACTTGAGTATTGTATTGTTTACAAAATGAAGCCATGAAGCTTATAGCAGTATACAATGCAGTAATTAAAACTGTGGAATCAATAGAAGTCTAGAAGCAATATATATTTGCAATATGATTTACGTAAATGCTGCACCTTCACTGTGGGAAGAGTGAGAGCACTTAAAAAGGAAAATGGAATTCAATTTCAGACCACCATATCCATGTAAAAATCCAGTAATTAATGGAATTATATAATACTTCAGCAAACTTCTAAATGTTGCTGTCGAGTTCATTTCTACACATAACGAATCTAATGTATCACAGGGCACAGGAGATTTACCAAGAGCTCCATTAACTGAACATATACCATAAAAATTTGAGCAGGAAAAAAATTAAGGATAAAGCCTGTACTGGTATAAATAATACCAAAAAGCCTGTTACCATATGTGGAGAGTTAAAATTCAAGAAAACTGTCTGTCTGTAATATAATACTTAACTCATAAAAACACTTTTTTGTTTTTTCATTGCTCAAAATAAATTTCTGATTACATGTGGACAAGCATTGAAGCAGCTCTTATTACAATGTTATACTTCCATACTTGCAAATACACTTAAAAACCGTTCAGAGTAAAAACAGAAAAAGCCATGAAGATACCTATGGGGCTGAACAGTTAAGAGGATGGTATGTATTTTACTAGAGCTTTCAGCTTCTACCAAAGCCCTAGGACGAATGTTCTCCTTGTATCGACACCACACCCTGTCAATTCACTCGCACTGCTACAAAACGCTGCCTCGACTGTTCAGCAAATACCAATACCAAAAGTGTGCATCTCAAGAGGAAAAACTACTTTCTGCAGCATCTATTTTAAAAGTTTCCATTTGCAAAAAGTAGGAGCACGAAAATCTTGTGAACATGAGTTATGACTAGCTTTCTGCACCAAGCTGACTTAAAAAATATATATTCATACATGAAAACAAATTACAAAGGAAGGGAGCAATTCATTTATATTGGATTCCAGCCTTTATGAAAGCATATTCTTTACACCTGTTGCCGGCTTTGTTTTCCATTGAGGCATACTGTCTTTTACCTCGCACCCCCACTGCACCATGACCTTGATATGCGGCCTCCTGGCCGAAGAGCCGCTATTAACTACCGGAGTGCACCGTTACTTGACTGTTAGTGGCAGGTGATACAAGGTTTTGTATTGGCTGTGGAGGAAATAGTGGAGCGGATCCGAGCAATTGCGAATTGCAAGCATTTGGACTTATCTGCTGACTGCTAAAACAACTCTGCAATGTATCTTCTATCAGAGTTGCTATCTTCTCTCTATCAGCCTGCGAAACAAGTGCAATAAATCATAATTAGTCCATTTTTTTTACTCCTATATAAAGGTGAAACCTAGGTATAATTTTATACTGAAAAGGAACTGAAATTTTAATAAATAATTTTAATTAATAACTGAAAATGAGGTTTTTCCTTCCTAGATTTAAAGATAGTAACACATGACAAAAAACTGAATTTTGGCATTCACAGAAAACCAACTCCAGCTCATAATTACATAAAAAGTAAGAGTTTAAACCCTTTTTCACATAATTTTGCTGTTTTTACTATTTTAATTTATAGATTGATACAAATATAAACATATCAATATTGCTTTAATTAATGGTTTGAATACTCATTTAAAAAGCTAAAAATTTTGAGAACTTTAACTATCAGAAAGCTGTTAAAGACATTTCTGTAGTTAAAAAAATAAAAGATGATTACAATTTTAAAAATTTAGTTATAATTCTTGAGAAAATGAAAAATTCACAAACATTTTTAAAGAACATGGCATAATACTAGCTCCTCAAAATAAATACAATATAAAAATTTGTTAGAATATTCTAAAAAATATACATTTCAAAAGATAAAAATATCTGACATTTATCAGTTAAAACTGTTTAGATTGTGAACAAGTTCACATTGGAAAGACTAAATGTAATTTGGAACCAGAGTAAAGGAACATTTTAGAAATGTTAAATACAGATAAATTGGTAAATCAGCCAAAGCAGATGCTTCAAATATCGACCAATCATGGTTGTTTATCTTATAATACACTTGCAAGAATGGAATTTTAATGGTTAAAACATCAGCTCATAACTGAACCATAATAGCATCAGTATCAGTGATAATAGGCTTTGTATCTATCTAATCATTCATCAATTCTGGAGAAATTAGAAATCCTACTAGCTGAACATCCACTTCAGTTCAATGCTTTTCAGTTTCCATTACGGAATTAAAAAAATCAACTTCCTTCAACCTTGAACTTTCAAAATTGTGCTTTTAATCAACGTACATTCAAATAATGCCACTTTCCAAATGCATTATGTTCTTGAAAACAGAAAAAAAGTCTTTATTGTGTTCTGGTTTTATCTTATCTTAATTCTGAGGTTGACTATTTTCTCATTCCCACTGTCGGTAGCACTGGCTAGTACAGTAGGGATGGTAGTTCTCTGTTTGTGACCTACTTTCCTTGCACCACACTGAAGAGAGTCTATGCCTAATATCATTTGCCTTTTCTGCTACCAGCTGTCTGCTGGAAGACGTGGGGTGGGGGAGGGCACATGCACGCAATGGTTTATCTTAAAAAAGCAGTGGCTTTATTAGTCGATAAACACTCTACACTAGCAATATCACCATCATCGTTTTATTCTTCAGGGGTTTCCCTTCCATCATCTTCTGATATTTCCCTTTCGTTGTCTTCATTCTCTTCTTCTCCTTCACTGTCATTAAATCCTTCACCTTGGATTACAAACATTTCTATGACATTTTCAAACAGGCCTCCTTCTTCAATATATTTGTCCTCCAGCTTTATAACGTGCTGACAGACATTTTTCCACTTTTCCACGCTAATGTCGTCATCATGCTGTTGGCAAAACTTCCCTAGTTTGGCTATGCAAAGTTTTTGTGCCAAGTTTTGATAAAATTGGAGGCATTTTAGTTCATGTAAGAATGCAAAAAACAAGAACTTCCAATAAACACACCAAAACATACACTATATACAGTTCAAGTTTAATTTTAGAAACTAATTTACACAGAAAGTTTAAGATAGCATAACAGATGATTGGCAAGGGAGATGTTACTCGAACTACTGCTTCCGCTTGACTGAACTAATAGCATTCACTGCACATGTGTGAGAATTGGGGCTCGCTCACTGCTCAGATAACCAGTGCGCAACCCGGCTTCACCGGAAGAGAACTATCGTCCCTACAGTATTCCATAACACACTGGATTGTTTATTCATTTTGTTTGCTGTGATATTACAGCTGTGATTTGATTTTAAACAAGAAAGTAATTATTATTTATATAGTATGTTACATTTTATTCATGGGATAGTCTTAATAAATCCTATTCAAGGTTACGAGTTTTATCAGATAAATTCATAATTTCTTGTGGGATTACCTATGATAAATATTTACTGTACTGGTAAAGATTTTTAGCACTACAGTACACACTATATTTAATTATCTTACCTCATTTATAAAACCAAAATGGACTAACTCCTGTGCTAGTAGCAGAGATGTGTCAATTTGAGACACTAAACATGTGAGTTGCCGATTCATCTTGTCATCCATTCGCAGCAAAATGGTCATCTGAAACAGACAAAAAATACAGTGCCATCACCAGAAAACAAACTACAGATCTTCAGCTTTATGTGCGTGAGCTAGTGTGACGCTTGTCCACAAATGTGTATTGAAATCCTTTTGTATGATTAATCTACATTCCCTGGCAAGCTTACATGGCTATCTCAATATAGTCAAATATCACCACCTCAACAGCAACTAGCTATTGCAACTGCATTAATATCAAACTTCTAGCCAAATACTTTTCCCAGAAGTGGATTGCCAGTGTGGATTTTTCTATTTGTTTGTAATTTTTGTTCTGCCAGTGTTCTTTGAAGAACCACATCAAGGCTGAAATCAAATTACTAAAACCTGTTAAAAAACTGAAAGGACTAAAACTTTAGTAAAAAAAAAAAGTCTATCATGAAACATGAATCGCATGCCAGAAGCTTTTAATCAAGTTCATCAAAAAACCACCACACCAACCATAACAGGAATTGTCCTCTAAATCCCCAACATTCAACAAGTACATTGACGCACACAAACACATGTGAACAATGTCCTAGGAAAATTGATAGAGCTATGAAAGAGAGTATAAGTTGACTTCTTATGCAAGTTTCAGTAAAATTAAATTATGTTTATAGTCTTGTGGTATCCACTTGATTTTAAAATAATTTACTTTCTCTGTGGCTTATCTGCCATGGGTAAACGGTAGAGAATACTGTGACGTATGTAAGCATTGTTGTGTATGTGACCTGGCTGCCCGGATCGGGTATTGCGTAAGAGAGTGGTGGGGATAAACGAGTTTTAGATAGCATCCCACGCCAAGTTAGCGTGGGTTGAGTCAGTCAGTCAGTCGAGTCGTGGCTAGTTACTGGAAGAGGCAGGTTGTGTGTGCGCACTACCCATACAAACAGTATGGCATCCTCACCGATGGACATGGAAACAAGGAGGTACTGTATCCCCTTTTATTAATAAACCCCCTTGCCATCCACTTCTATTCTGTTTAATTTATCATAGTAGATAGATCCCTTCTCTCATCTGCACCATGTAGTAATCCTTTTACTAGGTATTTCCTAATATTTTTCACATTTCTCTTAGCTGCGTCCCTCGTCGTGACCTCGCATAATGTAAATTATTAACTTTCAGATTCTTCGATACCCGAGTTGCGAGTTGCTCTGCCCCCCATTGAGCTAGTGTGTTTAGAGGTCACGACAATACCAAACTTCATAATTGAGTCACAAAGTGTTTTAAGATCTCAGGTGAAGCTTTTCAGGAAAATACTTCCAAAAACCATTCATTTTTTACTAACATTGGTTTATTTAGAGTCACTTTAACTGCATGGTTATTGTATTTTTGAGATCTTGCCATGATCAATAAAATGTGTGCCTGGAAATACTATTTTCATCAAATTTAATACAACTAGAAAATCGTCTGCGATGAACAAAAACCGAGCAAAGAAAAAATATAGAGCTAATTAAACTATGTGGTTTGTCACACACTAAGGTATTGGAAGTGATCAGTGAAACATTTTAACATAACTGAAATTGTTACACTTTATTTCAGTTACTAGGTTTTCACTTCAAATATGTTTCGAAGACACTTGTCTTCATCGTCAGCTGCTTGTCCACTGGCATCCCTAGTTAAGTGTCAGTTGTACCGCCACCTAGCTGTCCAGTGGAGAACTTCACTATGTCATCTGTTGGCATAATTTTAAAATTCATTGCTGTAAATGCACTTTTAGTGATGTGGATTTTTTCCCATACTGTGAGTTCTGTTGGTGTTTTGGCATGTTTTAAAAGCTTTATTTCCTGTTTAATATTGCGTCCTGTTTACCAAAAATGGTGAGCTACTGCAGATGTATATATTTAAGTTTTAAATTTCTTAGGCATTCCTTTAGTCTAGTTTAAAGTTTAAAACTTAAGCAAACAGACAAATGTGCAGTAGTTCACCATTTTTGGTCAACAGAACACAACATTAAATAGGAAATACAGTTTTTATACCATGCCAAAACACCAGCATAACTCAACAGTATAGGAAAAAATCCACATCGCCAAAAATGCACACAGAGTAATGAATTTTGAAATTCTGCCAGCGGATGACAGAGTGAAGTTCTCCACTAGAAAGCCAGATGGCAGTACAACTGCCACTGAATTAGGGATCCCCTTCCAGATGCCACAGGACATACAGCTGACGATGAAGATGAACTTCTTCGAAACATGTTTGAAGTGAAAGCTTAGTAAGCAACACTGAATGTTGTATCTGCATGTTGCATGTACAGTGGAATCTCGTTAGCACGTTCCTCATTAACACGTTTTCCCGTGTATTATGTTGAATTATAAAAGTCCCGGTACCAAATCACCAAATATAATAAATAATGTTTGCTTAGTGCGTTTTCCCGGTCCCGCTTACTACGTTTGAAGTTTGACGTCCTCATTCGCTGTTTTGGCCAATCCTTGATGGGTACAGTGGATGTAGGCGTTTAACACGTTCATAGTTTGATGTCCTCATTTGCTACTTTGGTCAATCCTTGGTCACGGGGTGGATATCGGCAGCCAATCACATACATGCATTTAAATATTTGTGTGAGACGATTTCTGTGGGCGGGATAGAGAATGCTTTACCTTGGCGTGGTAAACGCGGTAAACGCTAACGATAGTTTCTAATGTTGAGTGATGACCAAACAACTATAGATTGTATTTTAACTTTTCATTTACAATGAAAAAAAGAAAGTGTAGTAGGTAAATAACCAACAGTGAAAAACTGAAAATCCTTGATGTAATACAATCCAAATATAAAACATGTTGATATAGTGCGGAAGTTAAACATTCCTCCGTCAACCTTAAACACGATTGTTAGCAAACCTAAATTAATTGAAACTGTTTTTAAAGAAGGGAAAAATACTAAAACAAAACTTTTCTCTTGGAAAATAGGATCAGAAGAGGACCGGAACAAAATTTGTTGCATGGAAACACCTCCGTATTCAAATCGTCTTGTATACACCAAAGATAATATCGTCTATTGTACTCGTAACACAATGCACGCTCATAATTTTTTCTTTTTTAGCAGAAATTGTTATCACGTGTGTAACACAACACACAGCAAAACCACTATTGCCGCTTCCACAATTCGCAATTTATTTTCTCAAAAACATTCATAACCTAAAAAATCCAAGTTGATCAAAATAAAAGCTTGAATTATTTATTCTCAGGCTTTGTGTATCCAAATCCATTTAAACATATTGAATTTAACATGGAAACGGGATCGTATTCAGTATGAAATTATACTCAAAATCGATTTAAATTGCCCATGGAGACGTAGTAATTATTAGATTTTTATTACCTATGTTCTTAAATTGCAGATTTTGCATTTTCGTTAACACGTTTTCCCGCCTATGACGTCCAAATCCTTAGGTCCCTGCAAAAACGTACTAACGAGATTCTACTGTAATGAAGTCCACATTTGTAGAGACCAAGCCTGGTCTATGACATGCTTTTAATATTGAGCAAACTGAAAAATTCAATGCCACAGCCAGGATTTGAACACGGTTCCCTTGGTCTCTGTGTGGTTGCTCTAACCATTGAGCTACTCTGACACTATGCCAGTGGGACACTGAATTCCCCCAATTGACTCAAGTTGTTTCCCAGACAGACTAACAAGGCATCTCACTAAGGATGACAATCTCAATGGCGACTTGCCATTGTAAGTGCTTTATTACTGGGTGCTTATGTGTTTCTTTCTTTTTGTAGAATAATATTTATGATGCGATGGCATGTCGCCATTGGGATTGTCGTCTCTAGTGAGATGCCTTGGTGGTCTGTCTCGGAAACAACTTAAGTCAATTGAGGAATTCAATGTCCCACTGGCATTTTGTCACAGTAGCTCAATGGTTAGAGCAGCCACACAGAGAGTGAACTATGTTCAAATCCCAGCTGTGGCATTAAATTTTTCGGTTGACTCTATATTAAAAAAATCTAAATTGTTTAATTTGAAGTCATTCACTTGCTATTAAAGTGGTTTTCATTTAAAAAGGCCAATGGGAGCACAGAAGAAGATCCTTTATGGCAACATGTTTGTGCTGCATCTAAATACGGTTTAAAACAGAGGTGGGCAAAGCTTGTGTCACAACTCAGAGTGTAGTCATAACGTAATGCGACTAAAAGTGCACACAGCCTTGGTCAGTGTTGTTAGAAGCAAGAGGGTGGTTGCAAGTAAACGGTACAGTGGTGGAGTTCATAATGGCATTGTCTACTAAACCATCATTTTCCGTAAAACAGAAATTTTGTGCAGAATGGGAGGATGAGTTTTTTTTTTTTTTTTACTGTGCAGAAGGAGAGAATGAGAAATGTTTAATTTGCTCAAAAACATACCATGGTGCATTTAGAGGCATCATCCAGACACTATGCTTCATATGGTGAAATTATAGGTATCTATGTGTTGCACGGGAAAGTTATTATAGTTTATTATTATTATTTGTTTTAGGAACTGAACATGCAAAACTATTGCAGGAGTTAACTGCAAAGAACATTGTACAAAAGTCCCGAAAATTGATATCTGTAAATACAAAACTAAATATGCTAATACATACTTACCTGGTAGATCGCTCAGTCCCTATAACCTTTTCAAGATAAGGAATTTCTGAAACTATGTCTGACAAAAGCTGTGGAAATTATGTGACCTCAAGAACTTCCCAATTTTAATAATATTAATTTATCTCGAAGAACCATTACACATAGAGTGGAAAACCTTACAAAAATTGTAGACGGTCAACTTAAACACAATACAATAGTGAACTAAACTGGTATCAACCGTCACTGCAAGAGCTCTGCAACCTTAACTCCCCCCACCTTCCCTTGCAGCAATGCCTTACTTCCATGTTGCTTATGAGGGTTGCGTTGTGTTATGTTGATGGTGCAAAACTGACTTCTGCCCACCTCTGGTTTAAAACCTTGCATTGTCTCTCTCTGCTTCCGTATTTTATATGTAGTAAAAATGTAAACTTTGAAAACCTTAACTGATAATAGCAAAAAGAGCGCTTTAGGACCTGCTAGTTGGATGTAAAACAAAAGCAAGGGCTCAACAGTATATTTAAATCTGTTTGGCTGAAAGATTTCTAGAAAACATTACTATTATCACTGCACATCCAAGTCCATTGATCATTTGTAAAGGCTGGTTTACATTAACCCAAGAAAAGAAATCAGAATGGACACTAGAATGGGAAGCAAAACAAACAGCATGCAACATTTTGGCTCATAATACACCTGGAATAAAAACAGAAATGCATATTGATGACCACATTGATAGCAAAGTGGAATGTGGATTTTGCACATTGGAATGTCATTTGTTTGCATAGGTCCATGATATTTTTACGCCTGCTTCCAATTCAGCCGACATAATACAGGTTATCCATTGTCAAAATTCATTAGAGTAAACAATTTCTCATTTGCAGAGCCATTACTATTTTAGATTTCTCTAGTGAAATGTCTTACACAGCGTCACTGCTTTATTAATGGTGCAATAAAAGTTACTTCTTGTTCTTTATCGTTCTATGTTGATTTCTACTGGTTTTTGCTGTTATACACAGTGCCTAAAAAAAAAAAAAAGACAATAGCCAGTTATGAACTACATGAATTACATATAAACAAACCACTAGTGATGCTTTCACTAGAAAAATCAATGCTCAATGAATCCTGTTTCATTTTCCCAGCTTGACACTATAGAGAGCCCTAGTGGCTGTTTCATGTCATGGCTGCCTTGAAAAATTTCTACACTTAAAGAGTCTAATATGTGCAATATGAATCTAAGATGCAATTCCCAGGAATGGGACAAAAGAGTCTTGATCAAGTCCTCTTTCTTGTTTCAGGGATCCAGAAAAGCTTTGCATTAATTGTGAACGCTCAGATCGCAACACAAGTAGTTTTGACCATGCCATTCTTGTTCTGGTTCCCATTACTGCTTGTGAACCAGCCTAAAATGAAAACCACTTTGAAAGCAAATAACTCCAAGCTAAGGCATTAATACATCACTTGTTAGGTGTAACTGTTAAAAGCTAAGTAAATAGAAAGTCATTAGCTAACAGTTTGTTGCACCTCTAAGGTGTCCCCACTGCCCATAGAGCTCTGCATGGCTATAATAATTTTTAGGTAGTGGTGAACCTCAAAGTGTTTTCTTAACTATTCACTGACTTCGTCAAATTTGCAAGAAATCCCATTGCTGTTAAGGTGTTATCTGCTATAATTATAAATTTACTTATAGTTTAATGTAAACCAAAGTTAAGGCTTTATAAACAACTTACCAGTAATTCACAGCTCTCATCCTTAGGTTTGACATTACACATCATATTGACAACTCTCCTGTTTTCCACATCGACAGGCTCGGGAGAAACAGATTTGACTGATTCTGCTACTTCCGGAGATATGGGTCTTGGCCGTGGAGGTGGGGGTTGCCTTGCTGTGAATGCAGTTAGTGGATAAATGCCATACCTGTGAAAAATTAACATGACTGATTAGCTTTAAATGTCCACTAAATATTAAATTATCTTAAACCACTAGTTTAATTTTTTATGGCTGTTTCTGAATACTTCAATGCCTATGGCTCTTGGCATCTACGCATATTTAAAAATCTGATGTGTTACATTCACATGACTTTTTCCACCCACTACTGTTTATTTTTACATATTTTTACTTTCTCTACCACGTACATAGTATGTAGAGAAGGAATTGCATTCCACCCGAAAATTTGGTACCAAGATTTCACCAGAAGTATGATTTGAGGCTCCCTGAATCCAAAAAAAGCATTTTTAGAAAAGATCTGTGTGTGAACAGCATAACTCAAAAACGAAAAGTCGGGTATATATCACACTTGGTATCTAAGTTCAGCACCTTCCAAAGATGCGACACGAAGATTTTCAAGAAAATTCCCCTATCCCTAACTACCCTTTACATGGAACATTTTTTAAAAATTTGATTTTTTAAAAAATGGCTCAAACAATTTTTATTAAAATATCATATATTAAAGATATTTACATGACAAATAAAAAATGTCTTGAATTTTCTGGGAATAGCCTGTAAAGTACTCTTCATATATTCTTTAAAAACACACAATTTACTTAAAATAAGTTTTTCTGTGGCATATGCTGTTTTCGAGATATTCCTTTTTAAAGGTTTGAATTGTTCAATACTTTCTTTTAAAATCTCACTGATTTTGTAGTTGTTTCTTGCAATTGCATGGAATGGAATTTAAGGCCGGCATATAGCATCCAATTCTTAAACATTTGACTATCACTGTTCTCTTTGCATCTATAATGAAATGTGTAATGTAGCTATTTTTGCAAAGGTTTATTTGGATTAAAATGTAGTAGATAGAAACATAAGCTTGTAAGAATAATGTGTATATCCACCGGTAAATATAGAGGGTAGAGAAAGTCATGTGAATGTATCACATCAGATTTTTTTCTACCTATTTCACATAATTGATATAAACATTGTAGATATATTTCATTACACATTTTGTTGTAAGAACAAGGGAGATACAGAAAACCAAAGAAATAGTGAAATATTTAAAAGTGGGTCATCATATACTGGCCCTGGAATTTCACACTTTCCATGACATCAAGAGAAACAACTGAATGGTGACAGACTTCAAAAGGAAAAATTCAAACCAATTTAACAGATATTTAGGAAGTGGCCGATGCCTAATAGTTATTTGAAATAAATTGTGTTTTAAAGAGATCTACATTTTTGAGCAGTAAGTTTTTGTCTATATCTCAAGATTTACCAGGTACACAAGATTATATAAAACTCCTTCCAAATGAAGAGGACTTCACAGAACATTCAAGACATACATTTTGTCATTTACATACTTTGAATATATGATATTTTAATCATTAGAGCCATTTTTGAGAAAATGAAAAATCCTAATATAAGTGTAGTTTGGGGTGGGAGGGTTTACTTGAAAATTGTTGTGTCACATCTTTGGAAGATGTGGTATTTATCCAATATTTCGTTTTTTATGTTTTACTTATGATATTCACAAGCACATTGATGGGCCTTTTTTAAAATAATTTTTTTATTCAGCGGCTTCAAAACATGCATTTCTGGCAATATCTAGATTAATGTTTGGCTGGAATGCAAAACTTCCTCTACCTATAGTTGTGTTATGGGCTCGTGAGCCCCACGGAATGAGGTATACGGAGAGGAGAAAGTGCAATCTGAGTTACACTGTGAGGTACGCAGCGAGCGTCTTAGTCAGCATTCACATAGCCTATTTTGTTCAGTGTATCAAGTAGTTCACTAATGTAAGAAATGGATACAGAATTAGCATGGCCATTAATATAAGATAGGCTGCATGATATTTTTCAACACCATGTCTACCTGTGCGTGCTTTTGGGTTCATTATGTCATCATGTCTGTATACTTGTGTGTCTGTGTACACATACATTCCTTCCTGGGTTCACAAACTCGGAACACATCTGTACTACGTACATGGTAGTTAAAGTAACATCCTGATGCAGAGAGGAAAAGAATATTAAGCGTTTACAGATATAAAACTTTGAAATATTTTCTTTACAGGCACGGCAGAATCTTATCCCTTGGAGAGTATTACTGGTGAGCAAATTAATTGACAAATGATATCTACGAGAATGATAATAAATAATAAACAGTAATTGAGCAAGCAGTTCTGAGCAAGACGGTGGAGTGAGGGTTGAAGGTCAGTGTGTTAGGGAGGGGGGAACCAGCTTAGTTACCTGCTTCGCTCTGTTCTGGCTTCAGTACAACCATAAGTGAACAAGAAGTTCCTTCGTCTGTTGTGCAATGCATTATTATAAAGTTTTTAGCCAACGAAAGGGTTAAACCCTTTGTGACTCAGTCATTTGAAGGTACAGTGTGGAGATGTTACACTGTCCCAGAACTGAGTGTTTACTTGGGCCAGAGAATTTAAGGACAGCTCAGAAACTGTAGAAAATGAAGGTCATGCTCAACACCCAAGGTCAAGTCTCACAGATGACATCTGTGCCGTTCAAGAGCTTTTCAAAGGTGATGACTGGTTCACTGTTGAAGAAATTGCATCAGAAGTTGGTATCAGCATTGCAAGTGTTCATACCATTATCAGTGAACAATCTTGGCTTTATAAAAACTAGAGCTCGATGGTTCTGGAGTTATTAATTGAACAGCAAAAACAGGTGAGGTTGCAGATCTGCGAGGTCTTCTGAAACAATTCTGGCAAGAAGGGGAGGATTTTTTTGAGGTGCATCGACGCATGTGATGAGATATGGGTTCATTCATTCATTACTCTCCTGAATCCAAAATGGCGAGTAAGAAGTGGCCCAGTGAAGGCCAAAACCCGCCTCTCAGCCAGAAAAGTTCTTGTGACAGTATTTTTTGACTACAGAGGAATTTTACTCATTGATTTTCTTCACTATCCGACATATGGTGAATGTGGCTTACTTTTGCCAGTTGTTAAATGTCAGCAAAAGCTGCCTATTGAAACAAAAAAGTTTTGTATGCACATTAGAGATGTAGAGATGTCATCCTTCTGCATGGCAATGCTAAGCCTCACACTGTGAATTTGACAGGCGACACAATGGACATGCGTTGGAAAACCGACCACCCTGGCTACAGTCTAGATTTATCCCCCCTGACTATGTTTTGTTTGCACCCATGAAAGAATTGCTTGGAGGGCAGCAATTTGAAAACAATGAAAACGTTGAGAAGCATGTGCACAACTGGTTGATGACACACCCTCAATCTTATTTTGAATAAGGAATGTTCAAGCTTCCATATTGTTGGCAAAAGTGTGTAGAGATGAAGGAGGCTATGTAGAGAGAAACTGAAGGTGTAACTTGCATATATAATTAATCAATAAACATATAAAAAAATTACTATTCATATCTGAATCATCCTCATATGTTGTATTTACCTCAGGAAGGAGATAACACTAATACTATTTCACTTGACAGCACTACCGGAGATAATATACACTTTGTTATAACAACAATGAATAATACACGGTCAAGGTATGCTTACTACTTGTTTCTGAAAAGTTTGAGGAAATATTTCTCTCTTTCAGTATTGTCTAATTGGATTATCAATTATAGTTTGAAGATGCTAAGTTACATTAATTGGGGAAATATACTAGGCTTACATAAGCTCTGCATTCAGAGCTGAACAAACTAATGGACAGATTATGCGTGTAACATTATGAGTACATAATTGCAAAATGTAACAATTACTACTCTACAAAATCATATTACTATCAAAGTGTTTTTTTCGTAAATAATAACCACTACTGCACTGGATTAATAATATCTGATGAAATTAACTGCCTCCAAAATTCCCTAAAGATGTATAAAGACTTCATCTTGTATCTCTAAAAAGAACCAGTACTTACACATTCAGTGATAAAGAATTAAGTGTGATATCTAAGAAAAGAAAGATGGGGAGATTTAGTTACAATGTGAGCCTCCTCAGGTGTCACAATGGTTGGGTACCCAAGCTATTGAAATAATGATGCTATGAAGAGTAGAGAGATGTTACTGGTCATTTAATTAGTTCCATAAAATATGATTAATATGTTTATCCCTAATTTTGTGAGTTATTCATTATATAGTAGCCATTTCATCTCTAATTACCTAGTGAAGAATTTTCTTTAACCCTTGATGTATCATCATTCTGTGCACAATTTTAAATATAATAAAAAAGATATATCTGACCATTTCTGAAAATTCAATTTTTTAGACTTTGACACAATTCCTTTGTTTAAATAATACATAGATGTTCATGTCCATAGTAAAATTTATGCACAACATAGATGTTGACACATATGTAAAGTTTTCAAATAGATCCGAATTGAAATGCAATGCAAATGTTTTGGGAAAAAGCCAATTTTATGCAGGTATAACCTATTAACAGGCAGTGCATGGGTTATTTAAATGACATTGTTAAGACCTTAAAAATGGTAACACATGAAACAAATTATATATCCGTGTGAGCGAAGGAATGGACACAATTTTAAAGAAAGAATTACTTTCAAATTCTGGTAAAACTCAGCGTGGTATTCCCCTTAAAAACAGAACATTACCTAAGTAGTTATTGTGGATGTGGCACTTTGTTTTTAAAGTTTAATGTCCTTTAAACTGGTAGGTCATATTGGACAATCAATGAATGAAATGCGAGAAACACACTCAAATGAGCCTGGGGTCCACAGAGCTTAGAGTTATCTGACATTTGTCTTCTCAGGATAAGGGAAAACCCCAGAAAAAACCTTACCCGTGTAACTCTCCCTAACCAAGATTTGAACTCAGGACCTCTTGAATGTGAAGCAGACATGCTACCACCACACCACAGTGGTGGGCCAGATGTGGCAAAAGAACACACTTGGACTTTGTGAGAAAGTGAGGAAAAGCATTTGAAAAGCCTTTAAACTGCAATGGTGAACAGAGCATCAAGGGGAGAAACAAAATACATAATGAAACTGTTTTACAGAGGATGAAGGAAGAACAATGCACAAAACTGATCAGGAAGAGAAGAAAAAAATTGGCTTGTACATTAGATTACAAAAAAAAAAAAAAAAAAAAAAAAAACTGCTTGGTAAAGGCTGGTTCACCATAATCAGAGAACAGAAACTGAAACGGAAGGTACACATATTGCAACATTTTGGTTCATAATACAATGGGAAATATAAGTAAAACCGGAATGCATCTTAATAGCAAAGTTGAGAGTTTATTTTGGGTATGTGGGTGTCATTTGCTTTAAAGTTAGCAATGATATTTAGCCAAAATAATGCAGCTTAGCCAATGTCACTAAGAGTAAAATGTTTACCCTTATCACATTTTCTAAACCCAGAGCCATTTTTTAAAATAGAGAGTTGAGGGTTGTACACTACATCACTATGATATTCTTACTTGAACGCGTTTCGGGAGACGGCTTGTTCCCATCATCAGCATTTTCTCTCAACTGAGGCAAAAATCAGTTGAGAGAAAATGCTGACGATGGGAACAAGCCGTCTCCCGAAACGCGTTCAAGTAAGAATATCATAGTGATGTAGTGTAACAACCCTCAACTCTCTATTTTAAATTATGACACATCACTGTTACAAGCTTCTAAATCTTCAAAAATTGAACCCAGAGCCATTATTATTTCACATTCCTCTAACAAAAGTGTCTTGTCAAGGATCGTTCCTTTGTTAACAGTATGCATTAAAGTTATTTATTGTTCTTTGTTATTTTCTATTGTTCTCCAATGCCCAATGAAATATGAATCTAAGGGAGTCAAGGTGCACAGTTGCTAGAATTCCTTTCCTGTTTGACTGTTCCAGCTTGTGAAGAGTGTAATGTACACATTAATGAATCTAATATACTGTTCCCAGGAACAAAAAGGTAAAAACTTGATTGACTTCTTTCCCATTCCTGGGATGCAGTCAATCTTCCTGTTAATTGTGAATGCTCACATTGTAATACATGTACATATTTTAACTTTGTTGTTCTCATTTCTGTTTCTGGTTATTTCTGTTGCCTTAAGAGATTCAATGACAGAAGTAGCAAACCAGAAAAAGATACTGATAAGACACAAAAGATGCAAGAATGGTGGAAGCTGAGTTTGTACTGATGTACCCGCCTTTGAGCAGAAAACTATGGCTTTCCACAGGAAGGGAGGAGGCTCTATTACTACTACACTGGGTTTACGGTTATTATGCAGTAATGTATAGTTCCGCCATGCATGTACGTATGGTCTGGTGAGCAAAAGGTAGAGGTTGTGCCAAACTTTCATTGTAGGAAGAGGTGACTGAAAAGCAACAGACCACATTATTGTTACTGCTTTTATCTTTTGATAACTTAAGATGCAGGACCTTTTCTTCAGAAAATCAATTACATGGTTCTATTAATAAGATTCTGGAAGGTACTCCACTTCAAGATCTGATTGCAGTGCATTCTTTTCTCACACTGTATAATTCGTCTTGGACACACCAATGAACTCTTGAGGTTAATGTTATAAATTCATCTATAAAAGAGGTTCACCACTTTTCGCAAAACTTGCTAAACACATTTAGAACAATAGTTTTCTCCCTACTGTTTAAGGGAGTGATGCGTCAAATTTCTATTTTGTACAATTTTAAAGCTACATACTTAATTTTGTGTTCACATATTTGGGGTGTTATATGGAACTATTTAGCAGAGTTTCATTTTTGTATGTCAGTTTTTGAATTGTTGAAAATTTTCTTTAAAAAAAATTTGCAAATTTCAAAATGAAATTAACTCTACACTTTTTTGAAAAAAGTTTGAAATTTTTTTTACACTACCAGAAACACATTTAGAAAAACTTGGCACATGAGTTTTATAATATCTTAACTGTAAGGGAAATTAAAAAAAAAGAAAGAAAGAAAGAAAGAAGACCTGCATATATTTTATTTTTTATCTCGAAAAGTATTAAGTTAATCCTAAATTCCATGCGTCTTTTTTTTTTTTTTTTTTTTTTTAAATGCTTTATAGAATGTGAGTAAAAATTTCAGCCCTCTAACGCCTTATTTGTTTTGAATGAATAAAAGTGTAGCAAAAATTAAAGTGAGTAAAAATGAGTTTAAAAGTTTAAAGTTTACCGTTAACCAGATATAATGGACTTACAGACCTTCCTAGAAGTTTCCAGCTTAGATGTGTAATTTGTACTTTTTTTTTTCTTTCTTCCTTCACTGCAAAACAGTTCTAATTTATGGCATAAGCCAAGCCTTTCAGTGCCAAGTCCTATGTGCAAATGCTATTCATTGTGGTCATTACACTTCACGTCTTTCACCAATGACAGTAAAACTGGTGTCCACCGATATATATTTACGGTCTTCATTATTTACAGCAGGTAATGTTCACAATTACTCTCCAGCTGTTTCTGCCTTAAAGTTTTCTTTTGTACACCACATTCTTGCTTATCTAACCTTTCATCACAGGTTTACACTTGTTTTTGGCTCATGTAAATGAAACAAGATATGATTTTATGTTACACGACATCTACTGGTAGAGCTGCAGTAACTATTTTATACTGGTCACAGTGCCTCAGTGACAAATCAGAAACTAACTTACACAGAAAAAATCCCACAAAAATCAGTAAAAATAAAAAATCTGAGTTTTGCTTTTTGCAGCGATTTCATCACCTGCCATGCCTTCTCAGGAACATTTAAGGAGCGCAGACCTTTAAACATGATATAATTAGAGCAACTTCCAGGCAGTGTAGTGCTTTAAAACTTTGCATATATGCACTTCAAACCACCTACTGTCCATTCCAAACCAGAGTTTCCTCTGATGTAAACAGAAGCACATGCTTCGGCTTGTCACGAACCCAAGAATAAACTCTTATGCCAACGTAAATAGTTCCTTAATATATGTATAGTATTATGAAATATTAGAGCAGGAAAGGTATAGAACTGCACATTTTATTGCGGTTATCATAAGAACTCCTCATTAAAGGTAATGGATGTATACTAGCTGTTAAGAGATTACAAATATGATTTTCGTCTGCTATTCTGTCATATTTGGTCACATTTTCATTCATTTCCCCCCTTTCTATGTTTTGCTATTACATAAGATGCACCCTGCTCACTGTTACAGAAGCTCACAAGCAACAGACTGATTTCAGTATACTGCAGCAGAACTGATGACAAGGAATGTATAGGGAATTCCTAACCTTAATTTTTTTTCTGTTATTTTTCTTTAATCCCCAATTCATATTAAGTAGCATGTTAATATGTGCTAATATTTCACCTGTATTCCTATCTAATTCTACAATTGCATATATGCACACAAACTATTTCTACACGTGCAAGCAACAAGAACTCTGAAGGCTGATGTACATCCTTAGGGTTGTTTTGGTTCATTTCAACCTAATGATAAAACAAGTAACATGGCATACTTACTTTACATCCTCAACAAATTTTTCCAATTTCTCTGCAACAGGCACATCACCCATCTTCATCTGCACGCCTGGCCTATCTGGATGTATGATCTCAGCTACAATTACATCTGGTCCAAACAGCCTCTGAACAACCTCATCTGTTATCGTCTCTGAGATATTAGCTACAATAAATTATTAAAACCAAGATAATGAGTAAATCATTCCATTTTCATGCAATGTTTGCAGCAAATGACATATGAACTTCCAAAGTTTGGGATAAATATCAATAACCCTCGATGTGTGCATCCCTTGTAGCATGACAAGACATCCAGATGATTTCTAATTCTTTCATTATATTTTCTAGAAAGGTACAAAAGCAGCTCCATATACTTATCCACCACTGAAATGCTGCAGTCGTTAAAAACTAACATATTTGACAGCACTTAAACTTGACAAAGTCTCCCTGTCATTTGCTGAAAATGACATTTTCATACCTGTAGATTCAATGAGTTCCAAGTCATTTTTGTCCTAGATTCCCTATTTTTATGATACTCTAGTTTAGTTCAAAGAAAATATCCAAACTTTAGTAGAGAAAGCACTAACATAAATACATCTGATATGTCTTTTTGCAAACTTCAGAAAACCATAATTATAAAAAGATGAAAACAAACAGTATAATAAATTGTTAATCAAAATAAATAAATTAGCATTACAAAATTAAAAGAGGGCCTGTTTAAGTGCAAGCTCACTATTCTTTTTATACAATTAAGGGATTTCAAAAGAAACTAAAGGCTTGTTGCATATTTATTTGAAGATTTAACATTTTATTGTTCCTATGCAATTGATTGTTAAATCATATGTCTTGCACCTTATATGACTTGCAAAAAGTATTTTGTAATCTTAATGGCAGAGTCTTCCATAGTTACTGTTATTATTTAGTGTAACAAATATCACCACCACCCACCAATAGCCTGTTTGTAACATATTTCATTACCAGTTTAATATTGTGAGGAAGTTGATTCTAAATTATCACAATTTGTGTTCAAAATCAAAGAAGATTGGAAAAATATACAAAATCTGAGTTTTGTCTTGTCAGAAACTAGTTTTATAATGAAAGAGAGGGGAGGGTGGCAGGGAGAATGAGGGTAGGAGCGATAGAGGGAGGGATGAAGAGAGGGTGAAAAGGCAGAGGAGCAGAAATAAATTGAAATAAAACAAGGAGAAGTTTTACGATTTATACCTGTGCTATGAACAAGAGCATGCGCTGACAGAAGTTTGAGCGAATGGACTTCAAATAGCAGGGGATGGAACAACAGCTCCCGAGCATTGGGTCGCTGACTTGGGTCTTTGTGCAAACACTTATGGATGAAGTCCTTCTGTTGGACATCATCCAGCGATTCAATTGTCCGGTTAATGTTCTCTTCCGTCACCAGAGTGCCAGAGTCTCCATTGCCCTGGATCTCCAGTGCTGCCATTTCCAATGCACACATACCGAATGAGTAGACATCGATTGCTGGTGTCACCGACACTGTAAACACACCAAGCAATTATATTTAAGCTCCATAACTTCTAACAGGCATTACAATCACTTGCATAGAATGCACAAAATAAACATAAACTTCTATCAATAAACTTAAGAACAATTGTGGTTGTGTTGTTTAGATTAGCTAAGGTCTGTATAAATGGAAATAAGTAAAAGGTTGTGCATTTAAATGAGGTATTAGTAAATGAATACACGCTTTTACTGAAGAGTCATATTTAAGAAATATTTGTTTTTACACTTTGAAAGTTCTGTAATAAACCAACCTTACTTCACATTTTTTTGGAAATTCTACCATTATTGACATTTTTCATACAAATTTACATTCAAAAAATATGATTGTGGCCAAAATTCCAATTGACACGAACCATAGATTAACTTCTCAATATTTAAATGTTTGTTTGACCATTCCTCATATTGTCTCTTAAAACCTTTGGGAAACACTCATTTCACCATGAGATGGTTGGACCCATTTATTAGCTGGAGGCACCCAGCAGAAGGTGTCCATTACCTTTGATTAGGGTGCTGATGGTGGCGATGGAAGGAGATGGGCTCTGAACATGCTAGGGCTTGAGAATACTTCACGGAGCTAGTCGGAGTTGAAGGCTTGGATAGGAACTGACTTAAAATCACCACCCCAGAGCCAGGAGTTGAACCATTGACCTCTAGCACAGGAGTCATTAACAAAAACACTGGGCTACCACAGTGCCCTTTTATATGTAAATTTTTTTACAAATATGGTGTGGAAACCCCTAGTGATCTGCAAGATGTGTTTGAACCTGCATCGTTAGGTTAAGAACAGGTGACTGCACAGCATGGTGGATAGATGACCATACAGATTGGCTGAAGGAGTAGTCTTAGTGTGTGGATGATACTGCCAGGTTTTCACCAGGAAATAACAGAAACAGAAATAAAATGCAAAATGATGTAAATATACTCTGTGTATTTGAGTTGGTGTGCTAATGTGTTCAGTATGTTAAAGCAGAATGTTTGTGGAATTTTTGTAGTATTTGAATTTATTTTATTTAGTGCTAAGAAGTTTACAGTATATAAGGGTTGCCTACTGAAACTTTGGCCCTGGTCACTCTAATTCAATAGACATCACTCCACATACAAAAGTTATTATACTATTACATATGTATCAATTTTCTTCTTCTCTCTTCACTATTTCCACTTCTTTTTAACTTTAAATAAATACTGTCCTACACTTCTGCTCTCCTTTATCCCACTGATCATCTCTAGCATTATATGCACTACTAGTCGAAAGTGACAACTATTTGAACTTTAAAATTATTTACTATGTAGCTAATATTGATAGAGCATAAAATATAGTCATGGCCATTATCATTTACACATGTAAATTCACCACACTCATATGTCAAATAAATTTAGTTCACAAAACTCTTAGATTTTTCACAACCTCTGTCTGACACCATGTCTTTACTACATCAGAGCTTTATGTTTTTGTTCAGTGGTTCATTTCTTTGCTAACCTTCTGGTCCCTGCACCTCCATTTCTTCTATCCTTACATTAAAATCTCTGTGTTGAAACAGTTCAGAATTGTGAAATTGTGAAGTGAGGGGGAATTATAGATTATTCCTATAGAAATTATGGTATCATCAAGTTGTTTACCATTATCACCCTAAATTTGATTTATGCCTAGATCAGGTTTTAAAACGTTTTAGTCGTGGACTTCTTAACAAACAGCACTAGCCTTCCTGATACTCTTGCTTTCTTTGCAAATATTTTCTCTTGCCTCCCAAAATAACTAAATTCATTAAAATTTATACTGTATTCTTTTAACCAAGTCTCTATCACTGCCAAAATGTCTATTATTGCCACTAAATGCTGTGAAGATCCATTAGCTATCTTATTCTTTAACCTTTCACAATTCCAAAACCCAAAGCACATCCCCTCCTCTAGCTGCTATTGAGAACCTGATCTGTTTCTAAATACATCCAATCGCTTTTTACTTCTTAAGTGAATTTCTTGTGTGTTTGCAGCTGGCAACTTATTCAGGACTATTAAAGATCTGTGCTCCAGTGTTACCACACTTTCTTCCCCTTCTGTGGTTTCCCTACTATTCCAGCTGCCATACTTGGAAACCACTGTTTGTGATTGCACTCTGAGCTGCTAACACCGCCTTCCATTATATTAGTAAGCTTATCAACCTATCATTTCTAACTGCTCTACCATGGCTTAACAAATAGATAATTTCTCATTTCCATCCTTAAAATGCTCTATAAACCAGGTTGTCACAGTGCTTTTTAAGCTCACGATTTTAAGGTTTTTATAGTACAATAGCATGCTTATTTCAGAAATTCTTAGTGCATATAAATCCCTCGTTCAGTGATATCTGAACAAACAATTCTGCTTACTCGTTTTAAAGAAACTATTTTTATTTTCTCTACCATGTACATAGTGCAAAGAGAAGGTATTGCATCCCACCCAAAAATTCTATTGAGTTTCAACGGAAATACATGTTTTAAGGCCCCTGAAACAGTAAAAGCATTTTGAGAAAAAGGTCCGTGTGTGTGTGTGTGTGTGTGTGTGTGTGCGCGCGCGCGTGCGTGCGTGTGTGTCCAGCATAACTCAAAAACCAAAAGTCAGATAAACACCAAACTTGGTATTTAAGTTCAGTATCTTCCAAAGATGCGACAAAGATTTTCAAGCAAATCACCCTACCCCAAATTACCCTTTACATGGAAGATTTTTCAAAATTTTTTATTTTCTAAAAAATGGTTCCAACTATTTTGATTAAAATACCATGCATTAAAGATATTTACATGAAAATTAAGTATATATCTTGAATTTTCTGGAAATAGTCTGTAAAGTCCTCTTCATTTGGAAGGAACTTTAATCTTGGATAACTTGTAAACTTTAAGCAATAGACGAAAGCGTACTACACAAAAAATGTAGATGTCTTTAAAACACAATTTACTTCAAATAACCTTTTTTGTGCATTAACTATTTCAGAGATATCCTATTAATGGTTGGATATTCTGTCATTCTTTTAAAATCCTGTCAACTTTCAGCTGTTTCTTATGATGTCATGGCAAGAGTATGGAACTTTAAAGGCCAGTATATAGCATCCAGTTCTTAAAAATTTGACTATCGTTACTCCCTTTGTAACTAAAACGAAATGTGTAATGTGGCTATTTCTGTAAAGGTTTATGTTATTTAAAAAGATAGAAAAATAAACTTTCGAAGAATAATTTGTATACTCGCTAACAAATGATAGAGGGTAGAGAAAGTTATGTAGATGTAACACAATTTTTCTTTGTATTTTCTCACACATCTCCTTTGCAATACTCTCATTTGGTACCATCACAGTATTTCAATCAATGCTAATTACCCCAGTACATAAATCCTAAACTGGAAGTCCTATAAAAGTAAAACTTTTTATCCAAGAGCGACAATTTTCCTGCTTTCTAAGAGCCTTGCTTCTACATATCTTTACTTTTTGTTTTGATTGTCTCGTTTTCATAGCCCCTTGAACCAATTATTCAAGTGGTTTAAATTCATTTACATCTTATATTCAATTTATATAGTTTAAAATAAAATATTGGAAGCTTTGTCTTGATGTTGACTTTACTCGCCCAATTGTAGGTTTTATTAATTAATTCTTACTTTCTCTACTGCTTACCTATAGTAAACAGAGAAAGTATTGCAATCCACTCAAAAATTTGATACTGTGAATTCACCAGAAATACATGTTTTGAGACTCCCTGAATTAAAAAAAGAAAGGAAAGAAAAAAAAATCTTTAGAAATAGGTTTGTGTATGGGTGTGTGTGCACACATACGTTGTCTCTTGAAAATTGAGTTTTTTATTTATGGACACTCTTTAGCTGCTATGGTCCTTAGCATCCCATTCACAAAGAAGTAGTAGTTCTTTTTAAAAAACACAATTTATTCCAAATAGCTTTTTTTAAGCAACAAACCACTTTTGAGATATCTATTATTAATGGTTTGAACTGTACAATACATTATCAATCTTCTTAAGTCCTTTTAATATTCAGTTGTTCCTCATGATTGTATGAAAACAGTATGGACTTTTAAGGGCAGCATATAGCGTCCAGTTCTTATTTCACTATCACTATTCGCTTTGTATCTATAATCAAATGTGTAATTAGCTATTTCTGCAAAGGTTTAACTCAATTAAAATGAAATAAATGGAAAAATTAAACTTTCATAAGAATAGTTTGTATACCCACTAATAAGCAAAAGAGGGCAGAGAGTCATGTGAGTGTAACACAACAGATAGTGAATAATTCAGGTTAAAGAAAAATTCCACGCCCAAGTGGGAATCGAACCCAATACCTCTGGGTTGAGAAGTCAGAATTCTGACTGTGCAACTATTAACATTAAGACAATTCAGCTAACATTTTAGTAAAAGGTATACAAGCCCTTAAGGATTATCCAGAATGAAATTTACTGACAGATATACACAGACTTTTCAAGACCATTTTGAAATCAAATGATAAAATGAGTTTCTATTCAGTGGTTTGGCTTATTTTCCACAAACATATGTAAATGAAACTCTGAATACTACTGGTAGTAGCTTGAGGCTGGTTCACTGTAGCTTGGGAACAGGAAGAAAACAGAAATTAGCGGATTTAATTTAAGTACACTGAGAATGGGAATGCCTATCACTATTGATAACCTAGGAAGCTGACATTTTATACTGGGATGCAATTGTTTGTAACTGGCCAACAATATTTTTTCACATGCTTTGCAATTCACCTGCTATACTGCAGGTTATCAAATTTTGAAATGTAATACTTACTGTTAACACTTTCTAAAAGCACACCATTGCTACAATCAAACCTGCCAAAATCGGTCAATGAATAAGCCAGATCCTGCCAATTTTGGAAAAAAGTTTTGGTTCAGGTGAAAATCACATACTTTATGTGCAATGTTTCCTGAAAATATACTGCTCATCGTAGAAAATGGAAACTGTCTGCAATGAAAACGTGCAATATTAAAACATGCCTGCATTTCTGAGAAAACTGCAAATGTAGGTAATTTCTTTGCAAGCAATAATACCTGAACGGAGAATATGTCAAGGATGAAAGAAAGAATTTACAGTTGCAAATGTGTTTTATTTTCCTCTTTCATTGCTGTCTGTTGCTTGGAACGGTGTATTGTTAGAAAAGCTGTGTGTGCATTTTGTGATAAAGGATGTTGTATCAAAATGTTGCACTTTTGATAATCGATAAATTATCAAATTAAAGCAAAATGAGAAATGCACTGTGAAAGAGTTAATGCTATAGCTCAAATATGGTAAAACAAATCTACAGAAGTTTAAAAAATAAAGAATGCATAATAACAATGGATTGTGGGCAACAATGGCGACATGAAAAGGAAAGTGAAAACGATAGGATATGAAGAAATCAATCAAATGCTATGGGAATGATTCATTAATGTTCCATTAAAGAGTATGCCTATCTGTGGTCCCTATTATTTGTTATCTCCTGTCCTGAACCTTTTTCCCATTCACAGTTTCTTCTTATCCATGTCCCAGCCTCTTCCAGATTGCTCTTCATTGTCCACTTTCCAATATGTGTGGAACATGGTCTGATTAAGTGGTTGACTGTTCCTCGAAATCATGGTCATCACCAGCAGCAGGTATCGAGGAATTTACTTGCCTTGTTGGCTTATAATTTATTTGTCTGTCCAATTTACATGCTCCAATTCATTTCCATATTTAAACTTCAAGTTGTTAACTAAATTGTGCCATCTCCACAAAAGCATCATCAATCTCTGTTTTCTTCAAGGCTCTAGAGAAAATGTTCCTTTTTTCTATTAAAGGCTTCCTTTTGCTATTCCCTCTTTGATTTTTCAAAAGAGCTTACATACTTGCTAATTTCCTGAAATTGAAACCCTTAGAGCTTTTCCTCATCCAACAAGGCATGATAATTTTGCAATGCCATGAAATTTAGAATGTGTAAAGTGTTCAGTAAATATATAGAAATTACATACAAAATAAATGGGAATTCCATTTTATAAGAATCCTTGAAGACCATGTAACACCATTTCTTTCTGTCACACGTGTTGAAATTGTTACTGGTAGAACAATAAACATGTATTAAATAAAAGACCACCACTTCTTAGCTATGCACACATTTCTAATCTGTATTTTACGCCTCATAGCATGACCTACAAACAAACACTGTCACTAAAAATGGAAAACATATTCAGCAGCCATAAAACACAAATAAGATAAACAATTTACATAGGCAGTTGCACAAATAATATATGGCTTATCATAGCACTGCATACCAATTAGTGCAATACATTGAGTCTGCAATCCTAAGTTACAATATAATGCAATGCTCTGTCAAAGTCTGTGGTAAAATCTGTAACATTTTGAATATGCCCATAAAGCCGTAAAAGTGCCTCCTTTGCAATGAAGCAGCCTTTGCTCTGGTACACTTTACAGGCAAACTGTAAAAGTTGACAAGTACGAGCTGTACTTATGTTACATTCCAAGTACCTAAAGCTGTCTACTTGCTCCACTATCTCATTTGTAACTTTATCTTCTTTATTTTCCAATATCCATAACCATTATTCTTTTTGGATTTATCATCATTCCTAACTTCTCTCTGTGGCCATTTACCTCTAAGATGTCTTTCTCTTCCCTTGTAGCAATGCTTCCTACAACCACTCTCTATGCCATTCTGGCAATATTTCTTTAACAAATTTTTCAGTTAAATGTCAAATAGGACGAGTGATAAGTGGCATTCTTCTCTTACAGATCTTCCTGTTCTACTTATCTCTAACATAGTTATGTTCTCCTATACTAGTTCTGATTAACTGCTTCATAGAAATTTTCCTTAGCAGCCTTCTTTCTTTGCAAGCCGGTCCAATTTTCTTCAGAATGTTTATAAAATTTTTATGTTAAATATCTTTTCCAGATGCACAAATACCACTGCACTTAAGGCACTTAAACTTAAGAAAATGGACAGAGTGGGAAACTATATTTCTAAATCCAAAGGTCCTATAACCCAAACAATTACTTCAATTCCTCATTATTTCTTTGGCTCTGAAGTAAACTTACCTCCATACTCAGGTGCTATAAAATGCATGTTCTTCATGTTGTCCCTGCACGTTTTGACATGATGATGGATAGCATCTGGGGCCACTGTGGAAAGAGGTTGAAATAATATTAGCATGTGTGTTAACTTAACACCCCCATGCTCACCAGTTCTCCTGTAACCCCCCTCCCTTCTCGCCAAGCGATTCCAATACACAAATACCTCAGCCGGAATCCAATGATACAAAACATGTGTACGATCGGACCGCCCTTCCCAGTAGCGTAAACATGCCATCGGTGACATGCCGCCAGCAACCCCCGCGATCGCGCTCGGCCGATGTTCTTGTGCATTTGTTTGTGAATCAACTCAGCCAGGAAACCTTGATGAACATAAAGGGCATCTGAAAGCAAGATTCCATGGTGTGCACAACCACCTTGGAAAGAAACCCCACTAAAACTAGAGCCTTATCAACTAAAGAGACATTAAATAATAGTGTTTTTTGCTTCACTTTACCTGATCCTATTTTCACCAGGCCATTGTGCTGAATAAATATGGTATCACAGGTGAGATTCCCATGGATGATGGGTGGACAACAGGAATGCAAGTAACTGGAAAGAAAAACATCATCGTTTACCCCATCAACAAGGATGGATGGTTGACGTTTGCTGCATCATTCCGAAGTTGCCTTCAGAATGTTGTTGAAATGTAGGTACTCTGCTCCCGAACTGGATACGCCACTCACGCCAGCTGTGGACACTTACTTGTTGAGGAGTGAGAGGTCATGTGTGTACTGATAACCCATACGGAACAATGCTAACTACCACTCTCCACATCATATTCCAACATACATTTTACATCTCCTCTTATTACATTTATAAAACTGTTGGTATATTATGTATTACCTTAGTTCATTCTTTCAATATTCTTCTTCATATTTTTCTGTATTTATTTTTTATTCTTAAGCTTTTATATAATTCTTTAAATTAATTTTCTTTGAATTTCTGAGTTCACATGATTCATCAGCCACCTGATTTCATCTACATGAACTTAGACCTGTATTGACAAAATGTTCCATATGCCATCCATACACACTGCTCAAACACTTCCTCTTTAAGTGACAATTGGTGGAAAAGAATCACATTTTAACAGCATCAACAACAAATCAGCAGACCTACCTTTGAAGGTGACAATAATAATGAGGTTAAAACCATGAAAAGCATTCTTTTAAGAAATTTAGCCTTTTAAATGTTGATGCTTTCCTTGATTTATGCCAGCAAATTAATGAAAAGTCACCACTAAGGTCTGCAAAATCAATAAACTTTACAATTCCACACAATTATTAATATTTTTCTAAATTTGCTATTTTTTAACAGTCACAATTTAGACGCAGATGTGAACTTACCTCAAGGCCGACAATATTTGCGTACACCATCGCTTCCAGGCTTGCAGTGGTAACTTCTTCACGTTTCTCTTGGTGCGTTTTAGGAACTGTTTCAGGGACCCGGATGACATATACTCCGTGATGAAAATCACCTGTGTAAATAATTACAAAAATAGTGTATCATAAACTAGCTACAAAGTTACTCTTAAAAACCCTGGAAGAGAAGGAAGCTAACAAAATAACAGGAGAAAGAAGCACCATTCTCATGCAGTCATTTTGTAAATATAATGCAATGTTTTTGTGAACACAGCAATTTAGTGATATTCTGCTCAGTTTAAAAGTGGATTTTATATGAAATACACAATCATAATCAAATAACATTTAAAATACAACCAGAGAAAATTTTCAGATGACAACCCAAAAGTGTAAAATACATCAGATATTCTTGAGATGACAACACTTGGTATACAATAAATTTATGAAAACTTACGTCTGGAAATTTATAGAAAAGTATATTTTTTTGAAAACAAATAATACAAGTACATACTTGGATTACTAATGGACTACAATTTACAAATATTTTTTATGATTTATGCAAGAAGGTTAAGATGTCACCCCTAATTACTTGGTACTTGATTGTGGGAGAAATACTGGCTGCAAAACTAGGAAGAAGGCACTGCTTCAGCCAGCCAATGGAGAAATAATTGTTGTTGTACTTCATTGCCTGCAACATTCTTAACATATATTGCTCAGCGTGAATATGTTCTACATAGAAAAGGCTCAGCTCACATTTGAACAAAATACTGATTCAACACTTTAAGCAAATCATAAACGAGTGATGCTTTTATAACATATTACAACATCAGGTTTATAAAAAAACAAAATATCTATGCTACAAGATTACCTGCAGAACTATGAAATGCCAAATAAAATAATAATATTTCATTAATGTAGTAGAGAGAAACAAAGGGTTATGAATCAAATTGCAGTGTTTTGCTTAACCATGGAAATGGTACTCAACGTTTGCAGGTGTTGTAGAATGGCACTTACACAACCATTCAAGAATTTCCTGAACTAGTTTTAAAGATTTAACTTACCAATTTTCTGAGAGGTGCTGAAATTGACCATCATGTTTGTCCATATACTTTTGGGCATCTCTTTAAAAATTATCCATCACTCACGGAAGTTAAGGTAGAATTATTTTGTTTCAACACTTCTAGGCTATATGGGCTTGACTTGTAGATGTTATTTCTTAATTTACCTTGGAGATAAAAGTCACAAGGGATTAGACTGGGAGGGGGGGGGCAGGGAGCTACAAACCCTCACTAGTGACTATCATTCTTGAACACCTTTCCATTTCTCTCACAATATTAATTCTATACACTGCCAGTCTTGTTGAAAGAAAGCAAAACTGCATCCCTTATTATTAGTACAATAAAGAAACAAACTGCAAAGTTTATTTACTCAATCATGATTATCCAACTGACCTTGTTTCTGGCGCAGGTAACAAGCGTGCACAAGCTCTAAAAAATAAACACCACAATTGGTTCATAGTTTACTGGGTCTCCCAGTACACAATACCAGGCAGGTATTTAAAAGTGTCAAGGAAAACGATAATCTACATTTAAGGTTTAATGAATTGATTTTAGTAAAATTGCTTGGCTACTTACACTTTATTTACAACTTACCCAACTTAATGAGGGGGAATCCACTTGTTAACCAAACTATCTCCAGCTGTGAAGTTAACATAGCTATTTCTAATTGTAAAAAAATGGGAACAAATACAAGAATGGATGGGGTGGGGGTGGAAGACCCAGGTTTTCAACATTCAATCAAACCTTTGTTCACCTTTTATTTTGCAACATAGAAGTATCATGATTACTTTAATGCTATTTTATTTATACAACTTTAGTTTAGTCTTTGATAGCTGATAAGTTCAAAGAAACCTCTAATCTTCAAACTTGAGGACACAATTTGTATAATGGCATTAATACCTGATAGTAAAGTAAGTTCAGTATAAGGAGAAAGTTGCAGGTGAAAGCAGTTTTGGTTGCATTGCAGACAAAACATTTTAGGATTTACCATCAAAAGCTGTGGATCCAAAATCAAGTGCTATGATGGCTTTCAAAAAGAAAACCTCAATACAAGCACTGTTTTCTATTTTCTGATTAATATGAAATCTTTGCATTCATATTCAGTTCTAAGAGGAAAACTTTCCACCACACATGCTTCTAATTATTACCATAAACATGCACTTCTTCAAATAAAAACGATGGGCAACAAACACTTTTCTCAAATACTACATTTACAAATAAGTGGTTACCATGTTTTGCAATGTAACTATGCCGTACCATTTGGTCGTTTGCATCATGTATAAATATTGGGAAGGAAATACACTTATCAAGTACAGAAACACAGGAAATTCTTGTTAACTGAAACAAAAACCACATTTAATATTGTTTAGTGCTATGTTTAAAGTAAGAGAAGGAATATGAAAGGCTATAGTTACCCGAGGCTTGTCGTTGTGAGTGTCTGTCCAGTAACGATGGAACTTGACAATGTTGGGGTGCTCTAACTGCGTAAGATTCTCAAAAACCTGCTGGATCTTCTCTTCTTGTGCTTTGAAGTTCTTGCGCTCTGAGAACTGAACCTCATTCCACACTACCTCCACACCTTCCTCTGTGTCCATTGCCAAGTATGCACAGTCAATGCCAGGCACATCTCGCTGCTCCACCTGGAAACATAAGAATAATTTGACAAAATTAATAACACGTTTGTGAGAATCTACAGCATGATGTCAACAATTCTCTAGCAAGTGAGTCTCATACTATTAAACAAAGTTATTTAATGAAAATCAGGTCTTATTTCAAATGTTAGTACAATATGATCTTTTAGTCCCTCCATAGTACCATAGACCTTCAGTACACTCCCAAAACAGTTGGCAGCAAGCTATTGTTTAGTGCACGGCAAGAACATGGCAGTTGCATTTCATGCTCAAAGCACCAGCCCTATTGTAACAAGGGCTATGAATGATGATCAGTGCCTGACTGTTTCTACCAGTCTGCAAGTGTGCTTTTATTTAAGTTCAGTTGAAAATATCTTTGAACAGCATGTTTTAAGAGAAGGTGGTAAATAAACAGAAAAATTGAAGCCAAAAATCTGCAGAGCAGTTTCCAAACTCCAGATCATGGTTTTGGTATCCTGTTTACGATTTAATAAATAAATTTGACGAGACTGGTTCTCTTCATATGTTGCAAAAAGTGACAGACCCCAATTATTTCTTTTAGGGTGTTGCAAAGTCAACAATTTATAAATATAATCCAAGAACAATAGAAGAACTGAAACTGGCAATAATAAATTATATTGATTCAGTGACAAAAGAGTTTAAAATTGAACGTGTGAATCAGTGCCTTCAACAAAATGAGGGACATTTTCAACATCTTCTGTGAATAGGCGAGTTAATCATGATTTTTTACTTATGTTTTCTCTTCCTGCTGCTTTTTCCAAATTCATTTCAATCAATCCACCATTGTAGCATCACAGATGTATAATCAGGTTACCACCACATTCCCGCATTTCCCTTAATCCAACCTGCGGAGAGAGTTAAAGATCACACTGTATCTTCAATGAAGCAATGAATGTTAATCCCCAAAATTTGCATGCATTTTTGGGGGGAGGGGGCAGGATGAGTTCAGCATTCCATATTCTTTAACTGCAGAAGTCATAGTACCTTGTATAAAATTGATATGCAAGTGAATTTGGGGATCAAAGCTACTCGTTATTCATCCCGAAGATAACCCTAGAATGACAGTTTGACCAGATTGAGATTTTTCCTCAAACGTCAGATGTCTATAGCTATCAGCTCTTTAGACTCTGTATTCACTTCCTCATTACATTCTTTTCAGTATTCATTCATCTCTAGACCTGTTATAAGGGTGTTAAACTACCAGCTAAAACCTTCCAGAAAAATAGCACTATAGCATGTATGGAGTGCGTGTCTTCAAGGCAACATCTGAGGAGATTTCAATACTAATGCAGTAAAAGTGGTTTCTTTTTTGTTATTTGTTTACTAATTACCTTCTCAAATGCTAAGTAGAGGTGGTCTTGTATTGCACCCATTCGGTATCAAAGATTTCACCACAAAAGCACACTTTTTGAGGTCACCTGAACCATCCCTTATAGTTTGATAAAAAGGTCTGCAAGAGTGTTAAGGAGTGCTGCATAGTCAAAAAACGAAAAGTTGGATGAATATCAAACTTCCTATTTATGTCCTGCCTATTTGAAAAATGAAACACAATTTTCACAAAGTTTCTCTATCAATATGAACCTAAAAACTTTGTTATTTTTAATTTTCTCAACAAAAACAGCTATGCTGATTTTAGTTTATGATGAGAGGAATGAAACGTACATCTTGAATATACTGTAATTACACTGTCAGTCCTCTTTATTAGGATTTAATTTGGTATCGTCTTGTGGAATTGGGATATCATTAGAGAAAGAAAAAAAACATACAAATCATAAAATACACAACCAGTATAAAAATCTGATGTCTTACATTCCTATGACTTTCTCTATTCTCCATCGTTTATTAGTGGGTATACAAACTATTCTTACTAAAGCTTATTTTTCTATTTACTTCGTTTTAATCCAGACAAACCTTTGCAGAAATAGCTACATTACACATTTCCTTATAGATACAAAGGGAACAGTGATAGTGAAATATTTAAGGAGTGGATGCTATATGCTGGCCTTAAAATTTCACTCTTTCCATGACATCGCAAGAAACAATTGAATATCCACAAGAATGACTAAGTGTTGAGCAATTCCAACCATTAATAACAAATATCTCGGAAATGGCTGATGCCACAAAAAAGTTATTTGAAATGAATTGTATGTTTTAAAGAGACCTACTTTGTGCACTAAGTTCTTGTCTATCACTTAACTTTATTAGTTATACAAGATTATATAGAATTATTTCCAAAGAGGATTTCACACACTATACCACTCTTTTTTTAGAAAAAAAAATCTGATGTGTTACACTCACATGACTTTCTCTACTCTTGTACAATCTAATTTTACAAACGCCTATTCTCCATATGCTTCAAGTTAATCGAGATGTCAATCTTATTGGTAATTTTCTTGTAGATGCAAGGGAAATATGGTAGCTTTTAAGCGATAGTCAAATATTTTAACGCTGGTTGCTATGTGGCGCATTCCATTCTCTTTGCATGTCCAGGACATAAAAAAACGAATAACGAATTTGAGAAAAAGTATAAGTATTGGAAAATTTAAGGAAATAACAAGCAATATCTCAAAAACGGTTCACTCAACAAAAAAAATGTATATGATATAAGTTGTGTATTTTAATGCGATCAACATTTTTTGTGTAGTAAAATTTTGTCTATCTCTTATGGTTTACCAGTTATGCAAAAGTTGTTCATAATGAAGAATACTTTTGGAGACATTCCCAGAAATTTCGAGATATACATTTCATTTCTCATGACATTATCTTAAACATATGATATTTTCATCAAAATCGTTAGAGCCATTTTTGAGAAAATTAAAATTTTTGAAAAATGTTCCATGTAAAGGGTAGTCTGGTGTGGGGGGATTTTCTTGAAAATCTTCGTGTCGCATCTCTGGAAGATACTGAACGTAAATACCAAGTTTGGTGTTTATCCGACTGTTAGTTTTTGAGTTATGCTGTTCACAGACACACAGACACACACACAGACACACACACGGACATGTTTCCAAAAATGCTTTTTTTGGATTCAGGAAGTTTCAAAACATGTATTTCCGGTGAAATCTCGGTATCGAATTTTTGGGTGGAATGCAATACTTCCCCTACTTACTATACGTAGTAGAGAAAGTAAAAAATGTTCCATGTAAAGGGTAGGTGTGGCTGGGGGTTTTTCTTGAAAATCTTTGTGTCATACCTATGTATAGAAAATACTGAACTTAAATACCTAGTTTGGTATTTATCCAAATTTTCCTTTTTGAGTTATGCTGTTCACAGATACATATGCATTAACCTTTCTAAAAAGGTTTTATTATAATTATTATTATTTTTACTTTCTCTACTACGTACAGTAAGTAGGGGAAGTATTGCATTCCACCCAAAAATTCGATACCGAGATTTCACCGGAAATACATGTTTTGAGACTCCCTGAATCCAAAAAAAGCATTTTTGGAAACATGTCCGTGTGTGTGTCTGTGTGTGTGTCTGTGAACAGCATAACTCAAAAACGAACAGTCGGATAAGCACCAAACTTGGTATTTAGGTTCAGTATCTTCCAGAGATGCGACACGAAGGTTTTCAAGAAAATCCCCCCACCCCAGACTACCCTTTACATGGAAGATTTTTCGAAAATTTTAATTTTCTCAAAAATGGCTCTAACGATTTTGATTAAAATATCATATGTTTAAGATAATGTCATGAGAAATGAAATGTATATCTCGAATTTTCTGGGAATGTCTCCAAAAGTATTCTACATTGTGAACGACTTTTGCATAACTGGTAAACCATAAGAGATAGACAAAATTTTACTACATGAAAAATGTAGATCGCGTTAAAATACGCAATTTATGTCATATACATTTCTTTTGTTGAGTGAACCGTTTGCGAGATATTGCTTGTTATTCCCTTAAATTTTCCAATACTTATACTTTTTCTCAAATTCGTTATTCATTTTTACTTTCTCTACTACGTATAGTAAGTAGGGGAAGTATTGTATTCCACCCAAAATTTCGATACCGAGATTTCACCGGAAATACATGTTTTGATACTCACTGAATCCAAAAAAAGCATTTTTGGAAACATGTCCGTGTGTGTGTCTGTCTGTGTGTCTGTGTGTCTGTGAACAGCATAACTCAAAAACGAAGAGTCGGATAAACACCAAACTTGGTATTTAGGTTCAGTATCTTTCAGAGATGCGACACGAAGGTTTTCAAGAAAATCCCCCCACCCCAGACTACCCTTTACATGGAACATTTTTCGTAAATTTTAATTTTCTCAAAAACGGCTCTAACGATTTTGATTAAAATATCATATGTTTAAGATATTGTCATGACAAATAAAATGTATATCTCGAATTTTCTGGGAATGTCTCCAAAAGTATTCTTCGTTATGAACGACTTTTTCGTAACTAGTAAACCATAAGAGATAGACAAAATTTTACTACACGAAAAATGTAGATCGCGTTAAAATACACAATTTATGTCATATACATTTCTTTTGTTGAGTGAACGGTTTGCGAGATATTGCTTGTTATTCCCTTAAATTTTCCAATACTTATACTTTTTCTCAAATTCGTTATTCATTTTTTTTATGTCCTGGACATGCAAAGAGAATGGAATGCGCCACATAGCAACCAGAGTTAAAATATTTGACTATCGCTTAAAACCTAACATATTCCCCTTGCATCTACAAGAAAATTATCAATAAGATTGACATCTCGATATCTCCATTAACATGAAGCATATGGAGAATAAGCGTTTGTAAAAATAGTTTGTACAAGAGTAGAGAAAGTCATGTGAGTGTAACACATCAGAATTTTTTTTATGTTCTGGACATGCAAAGAGAATGGAATGCGCCACATAGCAACCAGCGTTAAAATATTTGACTATCGCTTAAAACCTACCATATTACCCTTGCATCTACAAGAAAATTAGCAATAAGATTGACATCTCGATATCTCCATTAACATGAAGCATATGGAGAATAAGTGTTTGTAAAAATAGTTTGTACAAGAGTAAGAGAAAGTCATGTGAGTGTAACACATCAGATTTTTTTTTATTCAGGAGGTCTCAAAAACATGTATTTCCAGTAAATTTTGGTATAAAGTTTTTGGGTGGAAAGCAATACCTTCTCTATCTACCGCACGCACGCACACACACACCCACGCGCACGCCCACACACGCACGCGCACGCGCACGCCCACACACGCACGCGCACGCGCACACGCGTGCACACGCACACACACACACACACATGTCTTCACTTTAAAAAATTCTAGTAGCCAAATTAAAGGGAAAAAAAATTCTCATTTTGAATATGCAGAAGGAACAATGATAATACAGAGCCTACACTTTCTGATGTTTTCCAACCTTTTAGTTTTATACCTTTTTAGAAAATTGCACTGATTGTTCAACTTTTTCATGTGTAGGGTTTACAAAATTATTTTATATGAATTCAGCAGAGCATATTTTTACCTATATAATAACCGATAATGTCCCAGATATATGGTTTAAACTGACAGAAAAATAGATCTGTGAAGTTGCAAAAACTATTATGTTCATGAGGAAGTTGAATGAAAAACTTTGCTAATTCCTGACTATTTTCCTCCAGTAAATCAAAACTCATTTTCTCAAAAATTCCGGGTATTATATCAAACCACTGCTATACTATATAAACATAAAATAATTTTGAAGACACCATTAAACCAATAAAATGCAAACTCTTAAAAAAATGCCGAAGACAAACTTTAATATGTCTGTTTTTGCTGTACATTAAAAATGAGAAATTTCTCCCCCTTAATTTGGCTGTTGAGTTTTTTAAAAGTGGTGACGAATACTTTCTGGAATCACTGTATGAATAACAGCGTTTGTCGTTTTCGAAACATTCCATATATAAAAATATTTGCATTTTCTCAGGTGTACATTATCCGACAGAACACATTGGAAATTTGATATGATTCTTCCTTTTACTATTCCTTCGCATGGGCTCCTTACGGTTTATAAATATTTAAATGTTCTATTCTTGGATAGAAGGATCACTTTTCGAATGAATAAGCCGAAAAAATCGTGCCAGTGTTTGTTTATATATACGGAAATGAGAAATCCACCAAATAAGTTAAAAACACTATTTTGATTCACGGAGGATTTTCAAAGTAAAACACTGATGCCTAGCCTGTCCTAATCCTTCCATACCTCATGCAACTCGATTTTAAACAAAGTGGACAGGTGTCATGTGACTGATGTTTACAAGCTTCTACTTCTGTTCGTCCATCTGGAAGGCAGGCCGAGTTATTTTCGATATTTACGTCTGTTTGTTGATTTCTTCTACTCTAGTTCCAGTTTTTTTATTAGTTCTTCTTTTCTGCATTTACATTTCAGGTCCCATGCCATAACCATTATATAAACAGCGACCTCTAAATGTCATGCCACAAACGCAAACATCTCTACGCTGCACGACGTACGTTTCAGCGACTGCCAAATCTAGCTATAAGTCGCTACGGATTTCGACGGCCGAATTCTTTTAGTAATGAAGAGTGGTTTTTCCGAGTATCTTCAACATTAATACAACGATAATTATTCTGACGGAGATAATAAACATTTACTTGCACTTTGTTAAAAACATTATTTTAGGTAGATATTTGGAACAACTTGTTTGACATTTTACTCTAATAAATACGAAAATTAAAAAAATGGAAGCATCAAGTTCACTTGAACTTGCACACTACCCATTAGTGATTCCACGGCACGTTATATTTGGGTTCTAGGGTTAATACCTTACCTGTTACTGTTAGTACTGTAATCAGTCAAGAGCTGTTTTCTGTCACATACTCTCCAAATTATCGAGCGCGTGGTTGAATGCCTTCTCTTCATTTGCGGATTAACTTTCTGTGAACGCGGGGCGGGACAGGATGTGCACGGCACAAAATGGCCATAAATGGAATGATTCTTCCACTTCCTCTTGCCATTTCTTCCTTACTTTTCCTAAATACTTCTACACATTTTTACCCCTAATTCTCTAAGCCAAATTATTTTCTACATTTATATCCTTTCTCCATGGGTCAGCTTTCTTATACTCTTATGACATAATGAAATTCTGAATCTTTACTTCTATATGATGGATAACTATCCTACTAAAATTCCAACTTAAGCTCTTTATTTCGTAAACCTGTTCTTGCCAAGGCATATCGAACTCCTTCTATATCATTACACTCAACTATGATTTTCTCGCTACCCTGAGTTTTCTCAACACTACTAAACAAATCTTGATTTTCCATGTTAATGACGGTTTTCGTACCTCCCTCCATAAACCTTTCCCCGATACCCAATTTTCATTCCAACCTGCCCCATCCCATTGTTAAACTGTTTGCTTGTTCTCCAGCCAACCCTACCTTTATCTATCAGACCGTTCTTCACATTACTTTGAACCAAAGGTCAAATTCATTAAAAATTCTTTAGATCTACTTCCATAATTTTGCACTTGTTCCCTACTCTTGCTAGCACAAATAATGTACAGCATCCGAAAAGGGGCTCGGCAGCCCCAAAATCAATTGAAAATTTCCTGGGATCTTGTATGTATGAATTTTTACATTCTCTACCTCGTACATAGTAGGGAGAGAAGGTATTGCATTCCACCCACAAATTTGATTCGAAATTTAACCGGAAATACATGTTTTGAGAACCCTTACATCCAAAATAAGCATTTAAAAAAGGTCCATGTGTGTGTGTGTCTGTGGACAGTATAACTCAAAAACGAAAAGTCGGATAAATATCAAACTTGATATTTCGGTTCAGTATCTTCCAAAGATGCAACACAAGATTTTCAAGAAAATCCCCCCACCCCAAAATACCCTTTTAATAAAACACTTTCTAAAAAATTGTTTTAACGATTTTGATTAAAACACCTTATATTACAAATGTTTACATGACAAAATGTATATCTTTAATTTTCTGGAAATTAAATTGAATTTTATTTATGGACGCTCTTTAACCGCTGTGGTCCTTAGCGTCTCTTGTATATTAGACGTGAAAGACCGGTAATTTTGCTCAGAGGCCTCTTTATCAGGCTTGAGGTTCTTTTACGTGACGTAAATCGACGACACGGATCACCGGCTTTACTTCCCTTCCGAAGGAAAACATGCTAAGGATTTTGAACCCGCGACCTCGGTAACTAGAGGCTAGCATGTTAACCACTACACCACGGAGGACGACTTGAATTTTCTGGGAATAGCCTGTGAAGTCCTCTTCATAATCCTGTATACCTGGTAAATGTACTACACAAAAGTGTATATCTCTTTAAAACACAACTTTTTTCAAATAACCTTTTTTGTGGCATCAGTCATTTTGAGATCCGTTAGTAATGGTTCGAATTGTTCAATAATTAGCCATTCTTTTAAAATCCTGTCGATTTTCAGTTGTTTCTCGCGATGCCATGGAAAGAGTAAGCGTATAGCGTTCCAGTTCTTATCCAGTTCTTAAAACATTTGACTATCGCTGTTCCCTATCTATAACGAAATGTGTAATGCAGCTATTTCCGGAAAGGTTTGACTCGCTTAAAATGAAAATAGGACCGTGTCGGTGAGAATTTATTTGGACTTATTATTCTCCATTTTACAAAATTTTAGGATTGAACTTGAAAACTCTTGAATGAAGGCACACAGTACCAGTTTCAAGCTGTTACTCAATTTTTAGACTTCTTTCCAACACATCGTTACTTTTAAACTGATGAAAAATGTCAGACTGGGGAAGCGACAGCGACGTTTCAAAGAAAATCAATATTCCTCCCCGGGTTTCGAAGCAGAAACTTCCGCTTCCTTAAGCGTATTACGCGGTGCGGCAGATTACAGCCTTTGCGGAGGGTGTAATCGTGAATCGTGCGGAACTGAATGGCATCGTGAAGATAAACTTTGCTCGTTATCCGCGGGTTCGTCCTGCGATAGATAAACACATTTATAGTGAATGAACTAGCTTATCCAGTACTAAAACCTCTGCGGATAATTAATAAAACCATAAAGGAAAAGCAGATGTCAAAAGAAAACGAACATCTACAGGTGCTAACTTAGGATGCTGAACATTTTTATACCTGCTTTAAAATTCTCAAGCAAGCTGGTGCAACATACTTGCACTTTATCCAGTGGGAAGCATTACATCATAGGTTTATAGATCTAAAGCACATTGGACAAAGGATGTGGATTCCCGAATCACTTACGAGAATGACTAACTTGACAAAGCTACATTAGCAATACCCAACATTCCTTTTCTACCAAAACACTATAAATAGACTTACGTAACTTAGCGATTCTTACTCTCTGCCGCTTACATAATAGTATACAGGTAAAGGAAGTGCTGTATTCGATATCAGATTTTAGCGGAATTCATAAAGGACTTTTTAAGGTTCTCGCGCGTTCATATGTGTTAAGAAGAGCGTAACTAAAAACTAACAAGTTAGTTATATACCAAATTTCGTATTTAAGTTCTGCATATTTCAGGGATGCAATGCAAATATTTTCTCGAAATTCTCTCAACCCAAACAGCTTTTTCCTTTTATTTTTATAACTTAAAAAGGCTTTAAACCATTCTGATTAAAGCATCAAATGTTTTCCACTGACATTGCAAATGTATTGTGTTTTGTATACTGTCCTCTTTATGCTCACCGGGTTAACTTGGAAATCATAAGATAAACACTTAATCCAGAAAAAAATAGAAATCAGTAAAATATAGGCAGTACAACTTTAGGTAAAACTTTTCCCATAGCATTGCGTGTTTCCGAAGTATTCACAGTTGTTCGCCTAAATTTTCCAGCATTTTAACCAGTAGGCTTTCAAGTGCCATTCTTTTGTTTCGTGGAGCGATAATGCAATATAAAGAACCAGCATACCCCATTTGATTTTTAAACATTTGACATTGCTCCTGGGTAGATCAATCTCAATCTGCATTGAAGCGATGTTTCCGCAGATATTTATCATGAGTCATGACTAATTGGTAGCAGGTAGAAAAATATTTTGGTGCTAACATGTGCTAAGGAGTAACAACTTGTTTAACTGCCTTAACATTCAAATTAACAAAAGTTTTATCTCACCGATCGATGTTTACTTCGATAAGGTGTCATCGATTGGTGTTTAAAATACTTTAACGTCGTGTTTATTAACATTATGTTTTAATTTTAACAAATTAAGCACGTTTCATCAAGCTTTTAGAGCGAATTGTTAGCTACGTCAGAGTCAACGAGCACGAGAAGGCGGTGAGCCAGTTGCAGATAAACTAGTTATGTTCTTGGACAAACTGTAACGTAATTTTTCTGATTGAAATTAGAATCGCAATAGCAACTGAAAAATTTAGATGCAGAGGAAGGAACGTTCGAAAAGCGTTAGTTATAGAATTGGTTACTGAGCATAAACGTACAGATTATCGAGTGCAAAAAAGCCAACGGATTTGAAGGAGAAAATCCGAGGAATTGAATGCGCATTTCTGTCAGATCCACTAAGCAAATGCGGCAATTTTATGCTAACATACAGTCAGCCAAAAGACTCCGAACCGCCTGCGCGGTGTTTCTTCTGTCCGCGTCCTCGGCGCTGCTATCTGCTGCTATCATAGAAAGGCGCGGATGAAACCATAAAACATTTTTAAAACTACTTTTAAAGGCTTTACTTACCAACTTTATGAAAAGAAATGCTGAAACTGACCACCGCCGTTGTCCATACATTTTTGGCACCTCTTTAGGAAAATATCCATCATGGAATTTTTGGGGAGAATTTTCCAAACGATGACCGATGTCGTCTAATGTTTCTTCGGTAAGAACCGAACGCCGTCTTTTAGATTTCTTAGCCTGAACACTTCCTGTGGCCTGAAATTTACTGTAAAGTTCATGGATTGTTGTACAACCTGAAATTTTACACCTGGAAATCTTTCTGCAAATCGTACTTTCACTTGACGAGCTGACCGAGTTAACACATAGAATCATGTATAAATACACGCTGTGCAGTAGAAAATATATACTGAGCCATAATACACTTTGTGACTAAGTACAGGACAAAATAATAAATAACTCGCAATAACTGAACTAGATCACATTACCGTCAACTCAAAACTGCACTGTTTATAGCAGCAGTGCGTTCATGTTTTTATCATATTTCCACACGCCTAGTGGAAAAACACCGCGCAGCCGGTAATATTGTTCACAGAATACCCCTCCGGGATAACTTAAAACAAAGTGTACAAGACAGACCCACACACCCTGTAAGAATTAAAGCAAAATATCCGCCAGGAAATTTCTCAACGTGAACCACGGCGAGTGATGGATAGTTTCCTAAAGAGGTGCCTAAAATGTATGGACGACGGTGGCCAGTTTCAGCATCTCCTTTCATAAAGTTGGTAAGTAAAACCTTTAAAAGTAGTTTTAAAAATTTTGTATGGTTTCATCCGCGCCTTTCTATGATAGCGACAGACGGCAACGAGCGCCGAGGACGCGGACAGGAAAAACACCGCGCAGGCGGTTCGTAGTCTTTTGGCTCTCACTGTAGAATGCAGCACCAGAAATTCCGTGTGCAAAGAGCGTTTACAACAGTTTAAAACTGGTGGTGGACAGACATTGAAACCAAACTGGGCGAAAATGTGTTATCACTGATTAAGGATTAAACAGTCATAAAATGTTGTTTGTATAAACTTTCTAACCAATTAACATTTGTAGCAGAGGAGAAAGAGGTATGCTTCTTGGTGGTATCCTAACTTCTCAAATTTTCTATTAAATCATACCCACGACCGCTTTGGACAGTCTGTATTGCTTTAAAAATTCCTGCTTTAGCAGGTTTTCAAATTTATTATGACGCACAGCTCCCCATATAGGAATGGAATGCCTAACTCAGGAGCATGAGATGTTTGCTTAATACCGAAATTAATATAAATGTTAAAAATAAAATTCGATGAAACACAATTTGTGTTAGTTTGTGTTACATCAGTTTAACACTGAGCTAAAATTTAGCATTGGTACACGAAACAGGCCCTATATTAAAACTAGCCCTACATGTCCTCTGTGTTAACAGATTTAACAAACGCTTAAGAAACTGGCTGCTATAGATCAAGCTGCAGACTTAATGACTTGAGAAAAATCATTTTGCATAGGAATAAAATTCAATAGCAGTAGTTACGGATGTAAGTACGACAGAGGTTAGAAAACCTTAAAAATATATCTCACCGTAATTTGTAATATTGAAATGGCATACGCATGGCTCTACTTTCTCTACTGCTTACATATAAGTAAGTAGAGGTATAGCATTCCACCCAGAAATTCGATACTGAAATTTCACTGGAAAGAACATTTTTATACCTACTACGTTTTAATCCAAATAAACCTCCCAGAAATAGCTAAATTACACATTTCGTAATAGGCAGAAAGAGAACAGCGATTGTCAAATGTTTAAGAACTGAACGCTATATGCTAGCCTTAAAATTCCATATTGTTTCCATGCAATCGTGAGAAGCAACTGAATGTTGAAAGGACTTCACAGAATAACCAAGAAATGATCAATTCGAACCATTAACGGATATCTCAGAAATGGCTTATGCCACGAAAAAAAAATTATTTGAAATAAATTGTGTGTTTCAACAGATCAATATTTTTTTGTGTAGTATGTTTTCGTCTACTGCTTGACGATTATACAAAAATCTTTCCGAATGAAGAGAACTTCAAAATGCTATTCACAGAAAATTCAAGATACACATTTTATTTGTCATGTAAATATCTTTAATATATTGTATTTCAATCAAAATTGTTAAGAGCCCTTTTTTAGAAAACAAAAATTTTCAAAAAATGTTCCATGTAAAGGGTAATTGGGAGCGGGTAATTTTCTTGAAAATCTTGTTGTCGCATCCTTGGAAGATACTAAACTTAAATACCAAGTTTGGTACTTATCCGACTTCTCGTTTTTGAGTTATGCTGTTCTCTCTCTCTCTCTCTCTCTCTCTCTCTCTCTCTCACACACACACACACACTAGACAGGGGAGTTTTTCTAAAAATGCTTTTTTGGATTCAGAGGGCCTCAAATCATATATTTTCGGTGAAATCTCGACATGGAATTTTTGGGTGTACAATATCCTACTTGCTGTACGTAGTAGAGAAAGTAAAAAAGCATTTTAGAAAATGGTTCGCGTGCGGGTCAGTGGACAGCATAACTCAAAAACGAAAAATTGCATACACCCACGCTTGATATACCAGGCGAGTCAGTTCGCCTATTTATTTTTTAATTTATGCAACGTGCTAAGCGACATATGTAACTTACGCCTTTCTTGAATTCCTTCTAATGGCTGATTTATGTAACACTTCATAGTGGAGGTATACATAACTCAGTGCATAAGTGTTTTACGGGACAGAATGCAATCGCTATGTATGTCGCCCAAAAAAACATCCCACCCTGACACTGAGAGCTGAAGTAGCAATTTTAGCCAATTTTACAAACTTTTATTCTTTAGCATACATCCATGCACCCTTTTGAAAATGCCCCCGAAGGACAACCTATTACATGCAATACCATTCGAAAACAAAATGGCAGATCTACGCAGTGCGACCAATTGAATTTAAGTCGTTAGTCAATGTACAGCCTTGTCAAAAAATGCTAAGTATTAGTTAGATAATTTCCCTTACTTCACATGGCGTATTTCAGATCATACAGTAATTGTAATGACTGATGCAGTTCATTTGTTTGAATCAAAACTACCAAACCGAGCTAAAAACACTGTATGCCGCTGCAAAAAGCGTGTAAAGATTCGAGGTGGGGTCTAGTTCTGCGATTACTAATTCGTATAGAAACCTGAGTTCGCAAGGTCGCATTGGCCGAATGGTATTATCATGGTTGCTTTAACACTGTGCTACTTTAATCCAGGTTCAAATCCCTCGGGTGAATTTCAAACTTTTGTTTTATCTCTTTGGGCCTATAATTTGATATTTTGATATAAATAACATTTTGAATAACATAAGTGTGTACAAAATAGAATAATTATCATGTTTTCCACAGCAAAGCTGAAATCGTATAAGGACACACTGATATGTGAAGAATGCAGGCAGATTACAACGCGCATGTTACAGCATGCAAGGAGGTCTCTCCGGCAACGTACACAAATGTGCATTGATGAAGGGGGTCGTCATTTTGAACATTTACTTCCTTGATGAAATCCACGCTCTTTAACAATTTATTATTCAGTTTACCCGTGAACTTAGCACATTTACAACTCCTTTGTCAATAGACGAAGTCAAACATAAGGTTTAAACATGAAACAAAAACTGTTAGATTTAATATTGGCGATATGCGCCCAAGAGAATGAAAGCTAACTACGTATCGTGGTTTACAACACCAGACACGGCATAGATTATTAGGGTAAACATGCTACACAATTCTCTGATTGTAATTCTTATGTCTTTGGCTCACAGGAGAGCTAGTAACAAAAATAAATTAGTACACTAAAATACAGAAAATACACACAAGGAGAGAAAAAACAAAAAAAGCCAAAACAATTTTGTTTGTATCAGATTCGAACCTCCGAAGCTAACCTTTGCTTCACCACATTCCGGCAGCTAAACCACTCGGCCAGAACCCATTTAGTTTATCCCGCTCTTCGGGAAAACGTTCCTCTATCTCCTTGCAAGCATTTTATCCATGAAACGCCGTCTTTTTTAAGGCTTTCGCAGCTCTTTGGTTCTCATTCAGGCCTTTAAATCATTAATGCTAGTTGCGTATAGTACCGAACAGAAGGGCAGAGCTACAATAACAATTTCTTTGTTAAAAGGATCAATGTTTTCACATTAGACTATAAACTGCGGGTTGCATAGATACGAATACATAGGAGCAGCTGACTCACCTGGCATATACATAAATTCATTTTCCATAGATACGATACAATTTTCAAGAAAATCCTCCAACCCCAAACTACCCTATACGTAGAAAATGTTTCGAAATCTTTTAATGTCTCGAAATTGGCTCTAACGATTTTGATTTAACTATTTAAGACATTTACACGACAAATAAAATGTATATATTGCATTTTTTGGGAACTGCCTATCAAGTCCTCTTCATTCGGAAGGAATCTTATATACTGGTAAACCACAAGAGATACAGTCCTTTTCAAATGAATTTTTCTAGCATAAGTCATTTCCGAGATATCCGTTGTTATTTGTTTGGCTGTTGCAATTGTTTCTTTCGTTTCTGAGGTACTGCCAACTTTGAGTTGTTTCTTCCGATGTGAAAAGAGCATGCAATTTCCAAGACAAGTCTATAGCGACCCGTATTTAAACATTGGCTACAAAGCTCCTTTGTGCCATTAACGAAATGTGCGATGAAACTTATATGCAAACATTTATCTCAATTGAAGTAGACAGAAGAATTAGCTTTTGCAAGAATAATTTGTGGAAGCTATATAAAAATAAACGATTGTTGATAGAAAACGTCACGTGAATGTAACACATCCGTTTTTCTCTTAATGGTCTGCGACCTTAAAGGCTGGTTCACAACCGCCCGAGAACGGTAACCAGAACGGAAACGATAACGGGAAGCAATACACCAAACAAGATATTGGTTCACGACAGCCCCGTAACGAGAAAGGGAATGCATATCCATGATCATATTGATCACAAAGTGAAAGTAGATTTTGCGCATTGGGATTTCAGTTGTTTTTAGCTGACCAATGATATTCTTTCACCTACTTCCAATTTAGCCAACATAACGCGGGTTAGCCAATGCCAAAATTCGATAGAGTAAACATTATCTAAATGCATATCCATTGCATTTCCGATCCCTCTAGTTGGGCCAAGCTTTCATTCTTTTATTTAATGGCATAAATTAAAGTTATTGTTCTTTTTAAATTTCCACCGGTTTAGCTGTTTAGGCACTGTTTTTGAGGCAATAGCCAGTTTTGAGTTGCATATAAACAAACTACAAACGACCCTTTCACCAGAGGAACCAACGCTCATTGGATTTGCGGATGTCGGGATGAGGTTAGGAAGCACATTTAGTACAATTTCTTCCAGTTTCATGTTTCCAGCTTGCGGCTATAGAGAGCACAAGCGGCTGTTTCATGTCACGGCCGTCTAGAATAATTTCTAGAGTGAAGAGTCTAATATGCACAATATGGATCTAGTATGCCGTGCCCGGGAACGAGAAAGTTAAAAGTTGGGCAACTCTTCTTTCCCGTTTACGGGGCCCGGGAAGGCTTCCCGTCGATTGTGAACGCTCCCATTTGAATACATGTATTTCAACTTTCCCGTTCTCGTTGGTTGTGAACAAGCCTTAATGGGTTTCCCAAAGTTACTTACCGAAGATTATAAGGATTCTGCATTTTCATATAAAGGAGAGAAATACACATGGTTCAACTGGTAATGGAATACGAGGTGTGATCAAAAAGTTTCCGGAATGGCTTCACAACAATGCTGACGCTGAGATTTCTTTAATTCTTACCCAGACTGTACACGCAGCGTTCCTTCCCGATAAAAATGAGAGGTCACGTGACTTCCTGTGACCATGCAGTGACGAAGTAGACGCTCTGAAGTGAACACGTGTTTTGCACGTGCTGCGATTTTTTCGTGTAGCAAAAATGTCAGATTACGAAGAACAAAGAACGAACATCAAATTTTGCTTTAAACTCGGTAAAACTGCAACAGAGGCCTATGGAATGTTAAGAACAGCTTATGGGGAGGAAGTTATGGGCAAAACTCAAGCACTTGAGTGGTTTTCGAAATTTAAAAGTGGTGTGGCATCAGTTAAAGATGCAGATCGTTCGGGGCGACCCTGTTCCAGCAAAACTGATGAAAATTTCAATCAGGTGAGGGAAATGGTCTTAAATGATAGGCGCATTACAATAAGAGAACTTTCCGACTCATTAGGACTCTCCTTTGGAAGTGTTCAAAGCATTTTGAGACAATTTGGACATGAGAAGAATTGCCGCAAAGTTCGTGCCCCGCCTGCTTTCAAATGACCAAAAGGAAAGCCGTGTGATTGCCTGCACAGACCTTAAAGAACAGCTACAAAATGACCCACAGTTTATGGAGAAAATTATTACTGGTGATGAAACATGGATTAATGGGTACGATCCAGAAACGAAGCAACAATCCTCACAATGGAAGAGTCCATCTCCACGCCCGCAAAAGGCCAGACAAGTTCCATCCAAAGTGAAGTCAATGATGATTGTGTTTTTTGACATTAAAGGAATTATAAGGAATTTGTGCCACAGGATCAAACGGAGAATCAAGTGTTCTACAAACAAGTGCTGCAAAGATTAAGGGAGAATGGCCGGAGAAATAGAGTGGTGACTGGTTCCTGCATCATGACAATGCGCCCGTGCACAAAGCCCTTTCTGTTCGCCAAATTTTGTATAAAAATAGGATGAATACTTTTCCCCATCCCGCCTATTCTCCAGATTTGACACCAGCGGACTTTTTTCTTTTCCCGCGACTTAAAATGCGGCTCCGAGGACACCGTTTTGAGGACATTGATGTCATTCATCGCGAATCGCAGAAGGCTCTGAACATGTTGCAAGAAGAGGACTTCCAGAGGTGCTTAAAGCAGCGGCAGAAGCGCTGGGAAAAGTGTATCAACTCCCAAAGAGACTACTTCGAGGGTGACAGTGCAGATTAGACAAAACAAACTGCTGTGTAGTATTTATGAGTTTTCCGGAAACTTTTTGATCACACCTCGTATGCATCGTTTCTGTAAAGTATATAATTTTCCTAGGGTTCTGGATGCACTAGACTTTATAGAAGTAAAATTGAACCTTACTGAACTACCGAGAGCCATGGGAATGTAACACATCAGATTTTAAAGATCTGATTTATTGCTTCAGCCTCTTGTAAAACGAAATGAAACTATTTCTCGATTAACATGAAGCAGATAGTAAAATAAGTTTTGGTAAGTGTTTTTTCTAAGCTTATAGAAGATATATTGAAAAGGATATGTGCTACATGCACATGCATTTCTCTACTAACTCTTCTACAAACTATTCTCACAAAAAAAAAACCCTCATTTTTCTAGCTATTTCTTGTTAATACAGATAAACATGTAGAATACAGTAGGAAAGTCACAGAGAGATTTTTTTAAAGAGTGTGTCGCTATGTGGTTGATTTGAAATTCTATGCAAGCTCTTTGCATGACCACGAGGGAACCCCCCCCCACAAAAAAAAAGACTTTCCATTTGAGAAAAGCTTAAGGATTTAAAAATTCAAACCCATAACCAGGAATACCTTGGAAATGGTTAATTAAAAAAATCAACAAACTGTGTGCTTTAACGAGATCTATACTTAACTGTGCATTAAGATTTTGTCTATCTCTTACGGTTTACCAATTATGCAAAGAGCATAATTCCCAGAAAATTCCAGATATACATTTCATGTGTCATGAAAGTATTTTGAGCATGATATTTTAATCAAAACCGTTGGAGCCATTTTTGGGAACATAAACAATTTCGAAAAATCTTCCATGTAAAGTGTAGTTTAGGGGGGGCATTTTCTTGAAAATCTTGGTGTCGTATACTTGTAAGATGCTGAACATAAATACTACGGTTAGTATTCATCCGACGTTTCGTTTTTGAGTTATGCTGTTTACACAAACCATACGCGCGCGCTGACCGTTTTCTAAAAATGCTTTTTTACCCTCCCCCCTTTTTTAATTCAGGAAGTTCCAAAACGTATTTCCGCTGAAATCTCGGCATCGAATTTTTAGGAGGAATAATACACTTCTACTTAATATAGTCAAGTAGTAGAGAAAGTAATAAATAAGGGCATAGAATGTCACATGAATTAAATAAATATCTAACTTTTAAGGTTTCAATGAGAGTAGACATTCATTCATTATCTGTTTACCCTCCTCTTATGTAGGACTTACACCCCCCCCCCAGGACTTACAGGCGGGTGCCTGGGGCAGAGGCCCGTCGAGGAGGAGACACTCATGGATCAGACAGAACATCCAGGATGGGTGATCAGCCCGATGCCTGGTATGGGATGAAGGAAGTAGATGAAGCGAAATGTAGGTGAAATGGGTGAAAGGAAAGGTGATGATGGAGCAGTTGGTGGAATGAATGCCGGGGGAAACCAGAGAACCCAGAGAAAACCCGCCCAGACGCCGCTTCATCCACCACAAATCCCACATGCAGGTCCCTGTGATTGAACCCAGTCCGCCTCGCTGGGAGGCGAGCGGTCTAACCACTCGGCAGACACGGCGCCGCCTAATGATAGTAGACAACTAATGAAAATATATTTTAAAGCTTCGAGGTGAGGTGGCACACCTATTCACTAGCGAGTGAGACATTCTGTACTATTGTCACCTACTTAGGCTGCATTTCAAAAAAATGTTTCATTAGTTTACTTCGATGTTGAATGGCGAAAGTCCTGGAACATCAATGGGGATGTTTACTGACAAAAAAAAAGGTATAGTCTCTGATGCCAAGCTTGTCTATATAAGTAGCCGCCGTAAAAAAGAAACAACACAATAGAGCACAGTAAACACTAAACAAGTTATTTGTCTTTTCATTGGTAAACAAAGACTAGCTCTCGCAACCGAAACTGCTCGACGATGAACGAGCGTTAACGAAGCGACCTGTAAATGAAGCCAACAAGGGACTGGATTTTGTTACCAGGCTGTCTGTCATTTATCGAATTCTACTCTTGGATCCTTCAACGCCCTTGTCTCCAATTAAGTATGCCCTTATATCTAGCAAGCGCATGCCTCAGGTTTATCCACAGAAAGATAGCTGGCTCTCCGTGGCGATTTTTTGGACTCCTATCTCCCAACTGAATTACTTTGTTCAATACATTTTGGGTTTTAGACACTACAAGTCAAGCCACCCATACTCAAACTGTATTCCACACAGTGGAGTATCTCTTTTTTTTTTCAACACTCCACTGTTACCACAAATTATATGTATATGAAATGGAGGCGTTCTATCGATTTATGTAATAGGGTAGGGATTATTTGAATGCGTGGGAAATTTTGACAGCAGCAGAAATAACGTTGGAATTGTTGCCAAAGTCGAGAAAACAGTACGACATTGCACACAACAGACTTCTTCAATGGTGCAAGGTATAACAAAAACGTAGCAAATAATTACAATGAATGTGTTATGATTGTGTAAGGATCATGTCAGCACCGCTGCTAAGGAGGTCAAACAACAGTTTATCACCATTGCATGTCCGAATGTATACAGCTATTTCCACACAAATTTCAGCTGCATACTTTGTAATTTAATATTCAGGACTGTCTAAAAATAGTATGTGACAACACGTGCTAAAGGTGATTTTTGACGACTTGTAGGATTGCTATAATAGTCTCGTTCCGCAACCATTCCTATTTCTTCTTCTTCTCTGTTTACCCTCCTCGTATGTAGGACTTGAGCCCCCCGGGACTTACAAGCGGGTGCTGAGACCTGTCCAAGTGCAGTCACTTTGGATAAGATACAATATCCAAAATCGCTGATCAGCCCGATGCCTGTATGAGAACGAGGAAATTATGGTGAAATGGATGAAAGGAAAGGTGTTGATGGAGCAGTTGGTGGAATGAATGGATAGGGAAACAAGACCCCGGAGAAAATCCGTCCAGACGCCGCCTTCTACCACAAACCCCACATGCGGGTCCTTGGAATAGAACAGGGCCACATTAGTGAGAGGCCCAACCATTCCTATTTACAAAATAAAGCTCCACTTTTAACATTTGTATCATAAGGACTATTTACTTCTTTGTGCAGTAAATGTATCGATATTGTATTTCTTGCACTGAGAAGTGTCGTTCTTGAAGAGATTAATTGAATATTTCAAACAATCTGGTAGGTTGCAATAACACGACTTTCTCCAACTACAAATAAGTTGCTTTCATATTCATTCAACAAACTATTGTAAACAAAATATATTCTGGTGTTACATTCAAACGACTTTTTCTACTCACTATCGTTTATTTATATAAGTTCAACACCCTGATCTTACGAAAACTTATTTTTCTATTAATGGAGATAAACCTTTGCAGAAACAGTTGCATCATACATTTTGTTGTAGGTAAAAGGGGGAAAGATGATAATCGGATGTTCAAAAGCGGGTGGCTATACGCTAACCTTAAAATTCGCTAATTTTTTCACGACTTCGAGAAAGTAGTAGCTACATAGACAGACAAATGTTCAAAAAGAAGCTCGGTATATGCATGCTGGACTTGATATGTTTCATATTCTTTGTATGGCCTAATGAGAATCAAAGAACGGACATAGCATTCCATAAGTGTGTCGCTTGATGGAACCAACCACAGGAAGTCCTGAACATCTAAAGGCACCAAAAATCACAAACTGCGTGTTTTAAAATCCTACAATTTCTTTTTTCTTAAGCAAATTTCTGTCATTCCTCCGCTTTCATAATTATCTAAATTAAACTCAGAATGAGGCGGTCCTCACAGGCTACTTAGAGAAAATTCAAGATATATGTCAATACACTAAATTAATATTTAATCGAATTTTAGTCCTTTTTGAAAAGATAAAAAGATCAGATGTTTTTTTTTTCATGTGAACGGTAGTTTGGGTTGGGGAAATGTTTAAAATCTTTATGTAACATGCTTGCTTACACTATTCGATTTTTCGTTTGAGTTACACTGCTCTCTACCCACCCCCCTCTCACTCTCTCGCGTTTTCCTAAAAATGCTTTGGGTTCAGTGGTCCTCAAAATAGTATTTCTGGTAGAATCTTGACATGCAATTTTTGGGTAGAATGCAATACTAATTTACATACTATTATATACGTAGGTGATAGAAAACGCAAAAAAAAAAGGCCGCATCTTATTATAAAAAAATCTTATGTGATACATTCACATGATTTTCTCTACCCCCTATCGTTTATTAGTGGGTATACAAAACTATTCTAAAGCTTATTTTTCTATCTACTACATTTTAATCCAAATAAAGTTTTGCAGAAATAACTATATTACACAATTCGTTATAGATACAAACGGAACCGTGAGAGCCACATGCTTAACTGGACGCTATACGTTGGCCTTAAAATTGTATACTGTTTCCATGCAATCGCAAGAAACAAATGAATGTTGACAGTGCTTTAAAAGAATGGCTAAAGCCCCTTGTACACGATCAAACTTTTTTTCCAATTCAAGAGTTTACAAGAAAAACTGTCAAACATTTTTCAATACATGACAAGATTGGACAGGAAATGACAGTCATAAATGTGTATTTACAAGTTATCTTTTTTCAAACTGAAACCCTTCAGAACACATTAATAAATAATTTAACATACACAAAGCAATTTACTATTTGCGTCACGGTATAACAGTTTGCAATGAAATACTGTTCTATACCAATATTATGTAGCACTTTCACGTATTATATATAATGAAATCACATTACGATTATGGAATACAATGGAAATAACACCAACTGATGGGTTAACCACAATATATAACACTGTACTAATATATACTTAGCTCGGAAATCTACCTGGCAATTATTTGTTCTTAGGCCTTCATCTGCTTCATCTTGTAGTATCCACAGTGCTCTAGACTTACGGACATGACCAGCTTATGTATAACCTGATCAGTTCGCATACAACATACCTGGCCGGGTAGCCATTTCTGTTTACTTTTCGTTTCCGCCATGTTGCAGATTTCGTGACGCACTGTAAATACTCGCATTTCACAACTCTTGAAAGGTCTTGTAAAGTATTGAATTTGACAAAAATTTGATCGTGCACAAGGGGCTTAAGTGTTGAACAATTCGAACCATTAATAACGGATATCTCGGAAATGATTGATGCCTCAAAACAGGTTATTTGAAATAAATTGTGTTTTACAGAGATCTACATTTTTTTTTTTTTTTTTTTTGGAGTACGTTTTCGTCTATGCTTAAGGTTTACCAGCATACAAAATTATACTAAATTCCTTCCGAATGAAGAGGACTTCATAGGCTAATCCAGAAAGCACAAAATATACGTTTTATTTGTCATGTAAATATCTTTAATATATGGTATTTTAATCAAAACCGTTAAAGCCATTTTTTAGAATATCAAACATTTCGAAAAATGTTCCATGTAAATGGTAGTTTCGGGTAGGGGGATTTACTTGAAAATCTTCGTGTCGCACTGAACTTAAATAGCAAGTTTGGTGTTGAGCCAAGTTTTCGTTTTTGGGCTAGTTGTTCACAGACCCACGCACATGCGGATCTTTTTCTAAACCTGCTTTTTGTATTCAGAGGGTCTCAAAACCTATATTTCTGGTGAAATCTCGGTATCGAATTTTTGGGTGGATTGGAATGCCTTCTCTACCTACTAGGTACGTGGTAGAGAAAGTAACATTGAATAAAATAAAACAATAAAATATTATTGGAAAGAGAATTTTGGGGGGACGGGCCAGAAGTATGAAACGGACAAAGTGATCATAAACGGTATGTCCATAAAAAAATACGAACGCAAGGAACCCTAATTTTGTTTCTTTTTCTGTCATTGTAAGCGATTTTATAATACTAACAATAAAAGTACGATTCGTTGGACCATGTTGATTCTAGTGCTCAAAACTGCATTTAAATAAGCTATTTTTCGTTAAAACTGACAACACCCAGCATTGAGCGATGCCAGCGTAAAGCGGTATACATCTATAGAACTGCTCATTGTTGTTTGTGTTCATTACAAATCCAGTTCCATCTGCACTGAACTTGTCTCCGCGCAGTTTACGTCAGTAATAACACGACCTTGGGGTAGTCGAGCCTACACCTTCGGTTATAGTCTCCGGCGCCAGGCGGCACAATTTGGAAATGTACACCTTGTACGAGAGTTTTCAAGCGCGTTAATGGGAAGGGGGCGTGTCACGGTGGGACAACATGATCACATTTCAGAAACCGAGGAAGGCAACTCACAAAACCTTAACAGTTATTTCCACTTGCAGTGCCTTCTATATTAGCTTTGAGAGTACTAAATACTGAAATATGCACATTTCAACCAATTTAGCTAAATCTGTTCTCACACATTTATTCAACATAATTATAATAGAGAACTTTCGTGGCCTTACGTACTTAACTTCCCAAGAATATAATTTTTAAAAAGAAATCATACGCGAGATGCACCAAGTGATGAAAAATGGAAAACTTTAAACTTCTAAATTTACTTATTATTTCTGGAATATAGTCTTTTACAATTAAAGATTAAATTTTGCGCAACATTAAAACTTTTATGGAACACATACGGTATGCAACATTTAATTTTAAAAAACCAGCCATTTATTAAATTAAAACCCCAAAACTAAAAAAAATTTTTAGACCTCTTCATTCCCTTTCAAAGAACTCTTGAAAGAAACTGAAGTGAAAAATTGCATGATGAGCATTTAAAGAGGCGAAAACGTTTAAAATTTCACGCGCTACCTTCGACCATTTAAACCTCGCGCTTGAACATTTAAATGGTCAGAAGCGCAAACCCGCAACGGAACTCTGATCCTACACTGTCAGAACTTTTTCAACAAAAATTAAAAAATTATTCTTTCAAAATGTTGTGGAAAATTCAGAACTGAATATCCTTAGGCTCGATGTACTTTTACATGCACGAAGTTTGCTTTTATCCTCTAGCCTTTTTCTCCTTTAGTTGCCTTAATTGCATTGAACTCACGCCTACGAGCTTCACTATTCTTTTCTTGATCTACCTTGGGAATTAAAATGCTACGCAATATACAAAACATCACAGGGATATGAAAGGACATAGAAAGTTCGTTACCACTGGGTGTAAATAACCAATTTAAAATGATTTAATCGCATGACTTTACTAAAGTTTCTCGATAAAATGCGCAAACATTTTCCTCATTAGCCTGATTCAGCGCTAACGATTGTTGGCGAAATAGTATATGTAATTTCTATATGTCATCTAAGGATTGAAGACGGTTTGGAAAAGAAAGAAACAGAAGAGAAAAAGAAAAAAACACAACAAATGAGAATTCATTAGAAGCGTTGACACAGGGCGTGTGACAAATTTATCAATTGAAGATTTGACTCCAGATGATAATAAAACCGAATTAAAGTACATTTCTAAACTTTCATCCGATAGGGGACCCACTGCGCTACCCGCCGCAAGGTTTGTTTTTATACACCCACTTGTATGCCGTTTCCGTAGGGAGGTGGTTGGTTATTTATGCTTTCTGTCTGTCGCGTGAATGAGGTTTTTTTACGTTCTTTAGCTACCGTGGCTCTTAGCGTCCCATTCTAAATTGGGCGTGAAAGACTGGAAGTTTTGCTTAGAGGCCTCTTTATCAGGCTTGAGGTTCTTTTACGTGCCGTAAATCTACAACACGGGACCGCCGGCTTTACTTCCCTTCCGAAGGAAGCCATGCTAAAGAATTTCTAAGGATTTTTATGCCCGAAAAAAAATACTTCGTCCATCACCGGGTTTGAACCCGAGCATAGTACATGTGAATGACCTATGACCTGGCTACGCTACCACAGTACACTGACTTTGTCTTCCTTCCTTGGTAATCATTAAATGGTTTATAGTTTATTAAATATGACTTCATTTGAGAGAAAATACATTGCAACACCATAATTGTATATACGATACATGTCATTACTGTCAATCGGTGTCGTCCTCCGTGGTGTAGTGGTTACCATGCTAGCCTCTAGTTCCCGAGGTCGTGGGTTCAAACTTGGCACAGGGCGATGGATTTTTATCGGGCGTAAAAATCCTTAGCATGGCTTCCTTCGGAAGGGAACTAAAAGCCCGTGGTCCCGTGTGGTAGATTTACATGTAAAAGAACCTCAAGCCTAATAAGGAGGCCTCTGAGCCAAATTACCGGTTTTTCACGCCCAATATTGACAATTTATGTTGTATTTAGAGTTTTTATTAAGGTTGCGAACCATTTACGCGGATCACCTAGTACGTATTATACAATACATACAGTAAACCTTTTATGCTTTACCGTTTTATTTAAAAGACAAATGTTAACATTTTAAAACCGTAGTTTTGGCAAAACAAAGAATTTTATTAGGATAATTAACGATGACTTCTGTTAGTTAATGCGGAGATGCATATGAGTTAAGCAATCTATAATTATAGCAACCGCGGAGAGTGGTGGGGGTTGAGGCTACAGTGCAATGCGAAGTCCGAGAGACCGAGTGCCAGGTAGGAATGAAGTGTGATCTGACTCTACGATAATCTACGTCTCGAACGAAGGCGGCTGCGCAGTAGCAAAAGCTCTGCGACGGCATAGTCACGTGCTCCATAGCCAATCAGCGGTAGTCTTGTTTCGCAGTGAGTTTGTGTGAACTTGCTTGGTGTTTAACAGTGAAACTTGATACTGTGACTTCGTCCAGTCTTTCAGCTACTTCTCACTGTCGCTCTTTCGTTTTATCTGTCAGTGCTATGTTTTTATGTAGTTCACTTCACCATTTCACTTCGATGAACTAGTTCAATTCTCCGGCACTTCACTTCCTTCGTGAGGTAGCCTCTTCATGCCGGATGGATCACTTCAACCGGCAGTCGAACACAAGTCCTGTACAACAGTCGCTCCGCGGTAGCACTCGTTGCATGTTACAGTAACCTTCACCAACTCGCTCAGAGAATCGCTCTTGGTGTCGCACCAGAAACGCAGTCGCTAACTCGCGCGCACACTGACTGACCCACGCGACTCACTCTACTGCCGCTCTGACAGCCCGGAGAGCGCTCGCTTATATAAGCAGTGGAATCTTACAAAGAAAGTTCTCGAACGTTCTAGAACTATTTCGACACATTTTCCCAGAACGTTATCTCCCGATAGCGCGCCCGGTGTTTACTCCGACCTCCCGATAACCTTGGGCCATAGCCCCTGCGTCACAATACTTTCATATATAAATCGACTCTATTGTGAGGTTCCTTCAGGATTCGTACTATGAATGAGAACCCCGCAAAAAATAAGATTTATGAAGTGCATTAACATTAAGAACAAAATTGTGTGTTGCCCATTCGCGGCAAACCACAACGTGCTTACGATCACTCCCCTTCCCCCTCCTTGTATCCGTCTGCTCGGCAACCGTCATCCACTGCCTTCGTTCGTGACGGAGACTATGGTATACAAGTGAAGTGTGAGCTTTCTTCGTCTCGATGTATCTGACAGTATACATGCAAGAGCGTTATTTAAATCCCTAAACATATATTTATTACAGTTACACCAACTTTCGTGGTAAACCAGCTAGTTCTTTAGAGCATGGATACAACGTTTTGCCGCATTCGTAACACTTCTCTGAATACTGGGTTTTTCTCACCTTAAACGGGAAGTAAAAACTGGAAGAGGTCTTGGCGAGTAAATTTTTGTAGCGCGCAGGATTTCATACCGGATGCACGGAAAGACAACTATGTTTAGAAGACATTGGGGCAATTATGCAGCGATAAGAAATAATTTAAAAGTGCAACAATTATTGTAATTTCAGTAACCGACAAAGATGAAGGTTCAGATTTGGAGTACGTGTTATTAATCAGGATGATGGGACTTAGTTATAAGGAATAATAATTATTCCTTACAATTATTGTTGCATCTGCTTTGGTGGTACAGTACTTTCATATGTACACGCATTTAAGAATGCATTAAAACGTGGTTTAATCATTAAAATTTACTGATATTCACACAGCAGCTCTGCGACAGGCAGCTACATGATAACGCTGCCCCGTTTACTATGTTTGCGGCTGCCTGCACCTCTCTCTATTTACGCAGTGAGTATGCACAAGTTGCTGAACGAACGTTGCCACTGTCAAAGGGAAGAGCTATAGCCATTGCATAATCCATTAAAATAGCACTCTTATGTACACAAAATTTTTGCGCGGGAGTGTACATGAAGCAAATATCGACAGTGGGTGACTATGCTAAGATCGGAAGCTCTCGTTCTATTACTACAATCGACTCGCTGCGTAGTATCAAATTGCAAACAAGTATTAAACCTTACCAATTATCCTCACAATCGAACTCTATTGTTTTAGCAAAATAATTCATTGCACTTCGATGACTTTCTGTTACAGGAAGAAAGAAAATGGAAGGAGTATAAAAACTCGCTTTTGTTAGCGTGAAGGTCGAGGAATTCCAGACAGACGCAAACATTGTTTACGATGACTCAACACGGGAGGTGTGCCTGTTATAACGTAACAGTAGCCTTGAGTAAACAACGCAATATAACCCAAATGTGCTGGTTTTATCCCGTCATGTCCCGAAATTTATACACAACCGGTTCCATCCAGCTCAGGTATTATAGTTTCTACAAGGCTGGGAAAATTATATTCAAAGATCCAGGAGATCTGTTGTTAAGCGTTAACAAACTCAGAGTTAAGTTCAGTTCTACCCAGGATGTTTGCTAGTTTTTCATAGTACCGGCAAATCCCGAACTGGATATTTCAGTACTACTCAATTTTCAAATTAAAATAGAAATAAAATTGAGGTACAGGAAAGATACTGCGCAACTATCGCCATCTGTCTGACTGCCGCCACCGTGTCATGACGCCATAGTTAAATCGGCGTTAAACTGAGCAAAATAAATTTAAAAAATTACCGGCGGAATAACGAAGAAAATTTTGCTGGTATGCCAAAGTGAAATAAATTAATCAGCACCAATAAAAACAAAATGAAACGTAGAAGATTGGTAGTTTAATCTACACTTGGATGCCTCAAATTAGAATACATTGATATGCTTTAACCAAATTCTCAATATAGCATCAGAAACCACGTCACTGAAAACAAAAACTAAAGCGACGTTAAGTACTGTATGTATCTGCATCGAAAATAACAAAAACATTTACTATTTATATAACTGGGCAGGCTGCAATATACGATCAGTATTTTTCAGCATGCTCTTCTAGAGCTAAAAAAGTTTGATTCATAAGTGGCAGGTAGTTGTGAAGAACAAAAGAAACGAGAGAGGCAGACAGACATACAGAATATAAACATTGGTCCACAAAGGAATATTTTTCGAAATAACATATGTTACTTGCTAGCCCTGATGAATGCACTGCTCTGCAAATGTTGTTTATTGAGAATTTTTTTACATACCAACCGAGGTTAACCACGTGAGAGAGGAAGTAAAGAGAAGACGCATATGTAAACCAGAAGATAGTGGATGTCAACGATAAAATTGAGATACAACCTTTTTGTGCACAGAGCCAAACTGATCGCTGCTTATTCTCTCGAATAAAACTAGCGAATCCAAATTCAAGCTCTAGACAACAGTGCTAGTACCTACAGCTTTCTTGTTGTATTAGATTGTACTTTTTATTTACAAATTACTGGTCATCATGTATCCTCGTATGTTTGTGATGTATGGAAAATCCAAAACGCTGATGCATAGCAGTGTAATACATGTTTAAAAAACATGGAGTTTTTGAAAACATCCTGCTGTATCCCTACAGCATCTGTGATATCAACTTGGCCAACTTTACAGTTATGAGATTTACCATAATGCATGCGTACACAGAGCTCACAAATTCTAAGTAAAACCATTTAGGACAAAATGTCCTTTTCTACTTTACAATATGCAATTTTCTAAGTTTACTAAATAATGCCTGAAATGAAAAATTAATATAATTTTCTAATTTTTACACAAGAATATGAAGAAAGAAAAAAAAGAGGCCCCTGTAGGTTATTTTCCTCCTTCTGTACCACTGAAGGTTTGAGAGAATCTTCTCCTTTCACATGCAACTTTAAGTTGTTTTGGGTAAGCTCTTCATTTTCATAAACAACAAAAACTCAATTGTGCTTAATTTTTTAAAGTTTAAATCGCGCAAAACTATTTTATACTGAAATCGTTAACATTTTAACATCTACTAAAATGCACTCTCTCACGCGTTCACAAATTCCATAGGTATACTTTAGTCTTAAGCTCCTAGAAACACCGATAACCATTCTCTCCCTGGGTTGCGGCTTAGACGACACAACTGTACACCTTTAAGTTCAAAGTTCGAAACTAGAAGCTCTACAAACGACTATGAGTACCAATAAGAACCTCTTCTGAATCGACATGCTGAGCCTTTCCACGTATGTGATTTATCCACGAGGGAAAAATATATATGCACAACATTAGGACTCGAAACACACACCCTCTTACACCAGCACCACATTACTTAACTATTCAACCATAATCCTCCAGGTCACGAGACTGGACTACACATTATCTCTACTTCTGCACTTAATATCCGTTGCGTATCGTTTTTATTCCACCGTTTAAAGCATACTGGCAACATCACTATATTGTATTTTGCAGAACCTGTTATTTCCATCACATTTTTGTCGCGTGCAATACAACAGCAGGCAATATTCTAATGTATTTTGGCACATATATAAACTTCTGCTGCTAAACAGATTGGATTTACTCGACTACCAAACCGCGCGTAAGAAAAACAATATTTACCTGACTTCAGAGGAACTAGGTGTTGCATATCTCCCGTTATATGAATGCGGCAAGACATATTGGTTCGAATTATAGCAAAAAATTTTAACTCCAGATCCAAAATTAGGTATGGTATATAAACACGAAGATAAGAAAGAAAGAAAGAAAGAAAGAAAGAAAGAAAGAAAGAAAGAAAGAAAGAAAGAAGTAGGAAAAGAATCCGAAGATTTTTCATTTAGCTATGGTTTCGTCAATTCCTTTAAAAAGGACAAAACAAAGATAAATGTACAAAACGAATACTTTGAAACACAGAAAAGCTTTCATTAAAAAATGGAACGAACAGGAGAGTCGCTGCATAAAGATATTAATGAAATATGACGTTTTCCCCAAGCTAATTACTTCCTACGCATTAGCTGTGTAAATTAAATTCCACTACATCAGGGTATATGAATAGGAATGAAGAGGCCATCAGCCAATGTAGCCTTGAGACACACATCAGGTGTTGGAGTGCACGTCTTATTTAACTCTTAGGGGGACACTTGAAGTGACGTCACGAGGGCGATGGGGTACTAAAATTGGCGAGGCCACGTCCTCATCTTTCATTTGCTCTACATCTTAGCCATCAAGGTTGTTAGGCGATCCGCTTGGCGACAGTGCAGAAGGGATACGTTTCACTTTCCTTTTCTGCTACTGACTGGATCTGAACCAAGAATAGTTGTGTCTACGAGCAATTTAGAGCAGGTGCTATCGTTTCCCTCTGGGCAAAACAGCGCTAATTCTGTGCTCTACGAGTATGTTATATAATGATGGCTGATTTTCATTACAGGTATGCACTACTTCCGCTTTGAAATGGCACAGAGAGAGAAAACTGTAAAATATAAAGCTTTGATAACTAACAAGGTGTGATCAACATTGATTCATAGTTTGGCTTAGGAAGTTTTACTTTCTCTACAGCTTACTTGTGGAAGAGGAACTGCATTCCACCCAAAAATTTGATATGGACATTTTGCCGGAAATACACCTTTTTGGATCTTTTAAAGGGAGAAAAAATGTAAGCAGGTCTGCGTGGACGTGTGATTGGCGTTAACAATAATAAATATCAAACTTTGTAGTTAAGCCCAACAATTCTCAAGGATTCAACGCAAAGATTACGGCCTCGCCCCAAAACACCGTAAACCATGCTTTACACGATCATTCTTACCTGTTATTTTTTTTTAAGTGATTGGTCACCATTATTTTGTTTCTGGCAATGCCATGCAAAGAGTGTAATTTGAAAACCAGCATATAGCAACCCACTTTCAAAAGATTTGACAATCGTTTTAACCTCCGTTATCTCTCTTGCACCCACAACGAAATGTGCAATAAAACTATATCTGCAAACGTTTACCACGATTGACAGAAATAGAAGAGATAAAAAAATAAATTGTTAGTGCCTTTGGAAGAGGACGATTCCGTCCATAAGAACGTTAACCGCCGATGCTACGTGTGAAAGTTGAATCTACCATTCCGTTTCACACGTTTATTGTTCCTTTTGGCTATGGAAAGTATGCAATTAGTTGCTATCTTATGTTTCAATACAAATGTGGCACAACAACGCAGTAATTAACCATTTATGCCCTACATGCTCGTAGCCTGAAAGCTGTGAAATCTCAAAAGCGACTGCATTCGTAAGTTGGGGATAGTTTGAATACCTTTAACAGGGATTCAGTTTTGTAATACTGCTTCTAGGAATGTTTAAGGAGTTGTCCATCCTCTCCAACTGACAACCCGATTGATTTTCACAGTAGGTGTAATTCTGTTCCATCACAAGAGAAAATACCTGCTAGGAAGTTAAGGTATGGACCAACTCCCTCAGTTAAAATACAATGGCATTAAACTTTCTTTCCGATTAAAGAGCGCCTTGTGCATACAAGAAAGATCTCATGTGTTGCACCCAAATTTCCCTTTTCACACTTCTACAAACCATTTTTACATTTCGTTCTAGATGAAAGATGAATACAGTAAGCTAAAACGGCAGTTTAATATTTTCTTGAAGTTTCGTCCTCTTTGCACGAACAGGGAGTAAAAGCAATAGCGATTTGCTGCTGAGGATAGTATAAAGTATTTGAAAATTCAAACCAATAACAAAGAATATCTCGGAAATGTTTAATGCTACAAAAAACCTGTTTCCACATAAATTGTGTTTTAACGGTATAATATATATGATTTGCTGTTGAGAAAACTAAAAAGTATATGGGAATTCAAACTAACAACAAAGAATCTATCGAAATGGTTAATGCTACAAAAATCTAGCTCGACATAAATTGTGTTATGTGCGTGCGAGTGTGTCTATTCCTATGGTTTATAAGTTATACAAATTAATCCAGAATGAGGACGACTTCACAGGTTATCATCAGAAAATCCAAGGTATACATTTAATTTGTCATGCAATTATCTTAAAGTCATGATATTTTAATCCTAATTGTTAGCCTTTTTTGAGAAAATAAAAACTAATGATTTTTTTTCCATGTAAAAGATAGTTTGGGGTGGGGAGATGTTTTTGAAAGCCTTCGTGTCGTATACTTGGATGATGTTTAAGTTTGGTATTTAACCAACTCTTCGTTTTTGAGCTATGACAACCCCCCCCCCACACACACACACACACACAGAGAGAGAGAGAGAGAGAGAGAGAGAGACAAACCAGAAATAATTTTGTGCGTAGAAGTTTCTTCGAGAGTATCTTATAAGTCCAACATGCACGAGGAACCAGATCAAACTGTTTTAATTTTAGACTTCACTTCTTTGGTCTCAGCATAATACAGTACACACAATTCTATCAAACAGTGTGGAACTGGTGTGCTTTTATGGTATCTACTTTTCTTATTATAAATATCGTAAATGGAGAAACCAATGTATTAATTTTAATTTTAAATACAACCAATAAGTAGGGGAGCAAAACATAATTATTAAAAGTGAACTCCGTTAGCCTTAATAGGCTACAGCTGCGACAAGTATTCTTTGACGGATGCTGCATACGCAGCGAACTTCCCGATCTGCATTCAGAATGCAGAGTGGCGCCCACTACAAGTCACTCGAAGCTGGACTACTGCTCTTGAAGTGGATCAATGATTTCATAGCGCTCAAAATATTAACTATTTCATTCCTGAACACCGGTATCCATAAGGGGTACACCCAAATCCGGGAGCGTCAGTTCGGCGCCTGCCAATCATTAATAATGTAATGTTTGTCACATAGCTCCCACACAAGTGTGACATCAAGAAAACCTTGCGGATGGTCCTAGCTCAAGGACGACAGCATTTGATACTATGATCCTTAGAACACGGCCTTAACTTATGTAATCCTAATCAATTGCCCAAGTTCGTCCGTGATATGATACGCAGTGCTAACATTTCGCTAAGTTTCACCATAAAAGGAGTTTCCAATGAAGATATTCACCTGAGTTTATGATTCAACACATTTGTTCATTTGCATTGGGTACCAACCACTTAGGGAATGCTATCATGTCTGGCCATGTTACCTCCGCTAACACTACCTGCATTTCTTTGGTGATATTTGCGGTCAGTGGTTCAAAGTTTAACGATGAGAAACCGTGCAACGCGCACTTCCAGCAGGACAGACGGTAGGCATATCCGAGAGTTAAGTCATTTTTCGACGATTATGTCTTTTCGAATACAATAGTCTGATCTGGTAGTGAGAGGGGATGCAATGACTTCAAAATGAGGGGGCCAGCTTAAATTCTCTGTGAATGCAAATGGAGACCACTTAAATCGCACCGTATGTTCTCACATGCCTTATAAGTCTCGAGTCTTTCCTGCGGTTTTACAAATCTCTTGTAAGCTCAATCTCGCTTTTCAAGTGTGGGGAACGGCCAACAGCTGCCAACTTCGACGTCTCCGGGTTATTACAAGGTAATTCTTGCGAAGAGCTACTAACGAAACCAAATGCTAAGTTAAGAACTTGGTCTATTACTTCTTCAGTTTATACACCAGACTGCTCGTCGCTTCTTCCCAAGCCTTAAAGACGTTTCGAGAGCTGTGATGTACATCGTCGTACCCGCCGGCCCACATGTCTAAAGAGAAGACTGACCCATCATAAATCTTCACAGTGACACTGCATCAGATGATTCCTATCACTGTTTCACTTTTCATTCAACGGAATTTGTAACTCGCAAGTGTACCATATATCCCCAAAGGAGATAGTTGCGAGGAATTACAAGGGCCATCCTCTGTATGTTATTTTCCTGTCTGATCTGTGCCTAATGTACATCCAGAACTTGAGCAGCGCTGTGCTAACCGATTGATCACTAAAAATCGCAAAATAAAGTTAAGTCCATTTAATATTTTATTGCAAGGTCTTCAAAGGTATTAACATTCAGGAAATGCGGGAGTGGTTAGGACCACGGACAACCTGAATTCCCGACCGCTACACGGCCATAAACAAATCTCAGAAGTAGTAATAGTCCCGGATGAGCCAATTGTTTTAACGATAATCCTGCCGCTAGGGGCGCTAGTGTCGCTAGTGTCGCTGCGTGCGACGGCGGCGGCGGTAAGTTTGAAAAGCGCCCTGAGCGTTAGGATTATCGTTAAATCGGTTGGCTCATCCGGGACGAGTTGAAAGAATTGAGGAAGTGACGTGTAGTGTTTTGATTGGTTCGTTAATTTGGGGTGGGAGATGGAGGAAGGGAGATGGAGGAGTATGGAGGTCGCGTGATGGAGAGGAGCTGGGTGGCGAGGTGTTGTCTGTGCGGAGGTCGGTACTGAAAGAGGGGTAAAGATGGGGAGCGAGGGATAAAAAGTGTAACAGAAAGTGACGTGTGAAGTTGTGATTGGTGGGAATAAGAAGTGATTTTATTGGTGGAAAGGAACAAATGAGAGTTGTTGATTGGTAGGAATAAGAGGGATTATGATTGGTGGAAAAGAAAAAGGTGTGGGAGTGGGGTATGTTGGAGGTGATGGGAAAGGTGAGTTTTGCTAGCAGCAAGATTTGCAAAAGCCTGTCTTGAACTGATCAGCAATTTTTGAACGTCGGATGGTAGTTTTCTTGAGTGGATAGAGAGATGGGGGCGATATGAGATGCGGTGGCGAAAATGGGAACTAGACAAGGTTGTTGAGACAAGAGGTTTAAGGACGAGGAAATTTGGAGGTTAGTGGTGAACACGGCGGTCGCAAGAGGTGGGGGTAAGGAGACGCAGTGGTGAGAATGGGAACTAAAAGAAGATGGGGGTAGCAAGAGTTTTAGAAGAGTAGATTTTGAGGTTAAAATAGTGGGAACTAAAAATGGCGGAGGGTCTGCGACAAGGAGATGCGGTGAGAACTAAACAAGATGGCGGACGCAAGAGGTGGGTAAGGAGGTTTGAGGTTACAGTACCAAAACACGAAAGGATATATTCCTACGCCAAGCAGGTCCGAAAAATAATTATGCGTGTGGTACTTACCTGTTACCGGTGTGGATGCGTCACCAAAAGCGCGGCACGCGAGGCGGAAAAATAAAAGCAAACTGTTTTTGAAAATGCTTAACCAGCTTTAAGATCAACCAACATCACTACGCACTGATATACCTAGGTTTTTAAAGCGGTACAGACACCCTTTGCAGAGGCGTAATTTAACTATACCAAAAACCTGGTACTGGACCATCGTGATGGTCGCTAGCGTACGTAGGAGCAGGGTTCTCAAGCCGGTGGAAAGCGGTCAAAAACGTGTACGACGTAGGTGTTCGCAGTAGCTGCTGTCGAGTCAACCGTCGAGGTGTGAATAAACGAGATCTGTTCTCGCCGGCAATTTGGTTCGGAGATGTGAGCAGCGGCGAGGTGTTGTCTGTGCGGAGGTCGGGACTGAAAGAGGGAAAAGATGGGGAGCGAGGGATAAAAAGTGTAACAGAAAGTGACGTGTGAAGTTGTGATTGGTGGGAATAAGAAGTGATTTTATTGGTGGAAAGGAGCAAATGAAAGTTGCTGATTGGTAAGAATAAGAGAGGTTATGATTGGTGGAAAGAAAAAGGAGTGGGGTATGTTGGAGGTGATGGGAAAGGTAAGTTTTGCTAGCAACAAGATTTGCAAAAGCCTGTCGTGAACTGATCAGCAATTTTTGAACGTTGGATGGTAGTTTTCTTGAGTGGATAGAGAGATGGGGCGATATGAGATGCGGTGGCGAAAATGGGAACTAAACAAGGTGGTTGAGACAAGAGGTTTAAGGACGAGGAAATTTGGAGGTTAGTGGTGAACATGGCGGTCGCAAGAGGTGGGGGTAAGGAGACGCGGTGGTGAGAATGGGAACTAAAAGAAGATGGCGGTAGCAAGAGGTTAGAAGAGTAGATTTTGAGGTTAAAATAGCGGGAACTAAAAATGGCGGAGGGTCTGCGACAAGGAGATGCGGTGAGAACTAAACAAGATGGCGGACGCAAGAGGAGGGTAAGGAGGTTTGAGGTTACAGTACCAAAACACGAAAGGATATATTCCTACGCCAAGCAGGTCCGAAAAATAATTATGCGTGTGTTACTTACCTGTTACCGGTGTGGATGCGTCACCAAAAGCGCGGCACGCGAGGCGGAAAAATAAAAAGCAAACTGTTTTTGAAAATGCTTAACCAGCTTTAAGATCAACCAACATCACTACGCACTGATATACCTAGGTTTTTAAAGCGGTACAGACACCCTTTGCAGAGGCGTAATTTAACTATACCAAAACCTGGTACTGGACCATCGTGATGGTCGCTAGCGTACGTAGGAGCAGGGTTCTCAAGCCGGTCGAAAGCGGTCAAAAACGTGTACGACGTAGGTGTTGGCAGTAGCTGCTGCCGAGGCAACCGTCGAGGTGCGAATGAACGAGATCTGTTCTTGCAGGCAATCTGGTTGAGAGATGAGAGGCGCGGTGGTAAAAATGTGAACTAAATAAGATGGCGGAGGCACGAAGTTGAGGTTAAGGAGCGGCGAGGTGTTGACTGTGCGGCGGTTGGGGACTGAAAGAGGGGGAAAGATGGCGAACGAGGGATAAAAAGTATAACAGAAAGTGACGTGTGAAGTTGTCATTGGTGGGAATAAGAAGTGATGTTATTGGTGGAAAGGAACAAATGAAAGTTGCTGATTGGCGAGAATAAGAGAGATTATGATTGGTGGAAAGAAAAAAAGGTGTGGGAGTGGGGTATGTTGGAGGTGATGGAAAAGGCAAGTTTTGCTACCAACAACATTTGCAAAAGCCTATCCAGAACTCATCAGCAATTTTAAATAACTAGTGTTTCGGGGGTTTTCTCTGGTTGGTAGACGAATGCAAGCTGTTTCTACCATACTTATATTATTCGTCTTTTTCCTTTTTTTTTTTTAAAATGACTAGTTTTTTTTTTTTTTTTTTTTTTTTTTTTTGGGAGTTTTCTGCGGATGGTAAACAAATGCAAGCTCTTTCTGCTTTTTCATAGGTTTTCCCTGGTTGGTAGGCGTTTTCTGTACTGGTTGACGAAGGCGTTTCTAATTTTGGAGGTTTTCTCAGGTTTTTAGCGGTTGTCCCTGCCCGGTAGGCAAATGATGAAGTTTTACCTTGCCGGCGCACGGATACTAGGCACGTACTGGCGCGCGCACACACACACACACACACACAGAGAGACAGACAGACACACAGATAGGCACACACACACGGACATGTTTCCAAAAATGCTTTTTTTTTTTTTTTTTTTTTTTTTTTTTTTGATTCAGGAGGTCTCAAAACGTGTATTTCCGGTGAAATCTCGGTATCGAATTTTTGGGCGAAATGCAATACTTCCCCTACTTACTATACGTAGTAGAGAAAGTAAAAAAGTATTGAAAAATTTAAGGAAATAACAAGCAATACCTCAAAAGTGTACTATCTTGTTTTCACGGGTTTTCCAGATCGGTAAGCGTTAGAATACTCTTAGAGCTTTTTTTCAGGTTTTTTAGCGGTTGTCCCTGGCCGGTAGGCAAATGATAAAGTTTTTCTATAACGTCGTCGTTTTGGCTTGTGGCGCACGGATCCTAGGCACGTACTCGCGCGCGCGCGCGCACACACACACACACACACACACACACACACACACTAAAATAGTAGCGTATAAAAAAACTGATTTGTTACACTCACATAACTTTCTCTACTCTTGTACAATCTAATTGGTAGCTTTTAAGCGATAGTCAAATATTTTAACGCTGGTTGCTATGTGGCGAATTCCATTCTGTTTGCATGTTCAGGACATAAAAAAAATGAATAAACGAATTTGAGAAAAAGTATAAGTATTGGAAAATTTAAGGAAATAACAAGCAATATCTCGAAAACGGTTCACTCAACAAAAGAAACGTATATGACATAAGTTGTGTATTTTAACGCGATCTACATTTTTTGTGTAGTAAAATTTTGTCTATCTCTTATGGTTTACCAGTTATGCAAAAAAGTCGTTCACAATGAAGAATATTTTTGGAGACATTCCCAGAAAATTCGAGATATACATTTTATTTGACATGACAATATCTTAAACATATTATGTTTTAATCAAAATCGTTAGAGCCGTTTTTGAGAAAATTAAAATTTTCGAAAAATGTTCCATATAAAGGGTAGTCTGGGGTGGGGGGATTTTCTTGAAAACCTTCGTGTCGCATCTCTGGAAGATACTGAACCTAAATACCAAGTTTGGTGTTTATCCGACTGTTCGTTTTTGAGTTATGCTGTTCACAGACACACAGACACACAGACAGACACACACACGGACATGTTTCCAAAAATGCTTTTTTTTTTTTTGGATTCAGAGATTCTCAAAACATGTATTTCCAGTGAAATCTCGGTAACGAATTTTTGGGTGGAATGCAATACTTCCCCTACTTACTATACGTAGTAGAGAAAGTAAAAATGAATAACGCATTTGAGAAAAAGTATAAGTATTGGAAAATTTAAAGGAAATAACAAGCAATATCTCGAAATACGGTTCACTCAACAAAATAAATGTATATGGCATAAGTTGTGTATTTTAACGCGATCTACATTTTTTGTGTAGCAAACTTTTGTCTATCTCTTACGGTTTATCAGTTATGAAAAAGTCGTTCACAATGAAGAATTCTTTTGGAGACATTCCCAGAAAATTCGAGATATACATTTCATTTCTCTCGACATTATCTTAAATATATGATATTTTCATCAAAATCGTTAGAGCCATTTTTTAATACAAAGAGAACGGGATTTCACAAGTGAAACAGTACTGTGATAACGATACCACTGAAACAAAAAAAAAATCTGATGTGTAACACTCACATGACTTTCTCAACTCTTGTACAAAGTATTTTTACAAACGCTTATTCCCCATCTAGTTCATGTTAATCGAGATAAACATTTGCAAAATCTATTTTATTGCTAATTTTCTTGTATAAAAAAAAAAATCTGATGTGTAACACTCACATGACGTTCTCTACTCTTGTACAAAGTATTTTTACAAACGCTTATGCTCCATCTAGTTCATGTTAATCGAGATAAACATTTGCAAACTCTATTTTATTGCTAATTTTCTTGTAGATGTAGGGGAAAATATATTTACAAGGGGAATATAGAAAAACAGTAGCCTTTAAGCACATACATATCTCTTAATAGCTGGTTGCTATGTGCAACACCATTCTTTTTGCCACAGATTAATACTGTTTGCATATCAAAGACAAAAAAAAATGAATAACGAAGTCCCATTTGAGAAAATAAATATTGGAAAATTAACAAACAATATCTCGAAAACGGTTCACTCAACAACAAAAATGTATATTACATAAGATGTGTATTTTAACGCGATCTACATTTTTTGTGTAGTAAAATTTTGTCTATCTCTTACGGTTTTTCAGTTATGAAAAAGACGTTCACAATGAAGAATACTTTTGGAGACATTCCCAGAAAATTCGAGATATACATTTCATTTCTCACGACATTATATTAAACATACGATATTTTTCATCAAAATCGTTAGAGCCATTTTTTTTAATACAAAGAGAACGGGATTTCACAAGTGAAACAGTACTGTGATAACGATACCAACAAAACTAATTATTATTCACCCACTGAAACACATAAAAAAAATCTGATGTGTAACACTCACATGGCTTTTGTCATCTCTTGTACAAAGTATTTTTACAAACGCTTATTCCCCATCTAGTTCATGTTAATCGAGATAAACATTTGCAAACTCTGTTTTATTGCTAATTTTGTTGTAGATGTAGGGAAAATATATTTACAAGGGGAATATAGAAAAACAGTAGCCTTTAAGCACATACATATCTCTTAATAGCTGGTTGCTATGTGCAGTACCATTCTTTTTGCCACAGATTAATACTCTTTGCATATCAAAGACAAAAAAAAAAAAATGAATAACGAATTCCCATTTGAGAAAATAACTATTGGAAAATTTAAGTAAATAACAAGCAATATCTCGAAAACGGTTCACTCAACAATAAAGATGTATATGACATAAGTTGTGTATTTTAACGCGATCTACATACTTTCGTACTCACCTATAAGATATAGAGGGTAGAGGTCGTACGAACGTAGCACTTTGAGAATCTATATTCAACAGTTGGTGTTACTCCTTAGAAAGGAAGTATCTGCTGATTTTTATTTAATTCTTTACATTTTACATAGCACGTATGCACTGGCACAACACAAAAGCACTACACACAATACTCAGTTTTAATATTTGCACTAATAACATCAGGAATAACTGAAGTCTGCAAACAGTGATTTCCCATGTGCAGCCTTACGTACAGAAAACGTGTGTGGCTGATGTATGTGTAAAAAGAGCCTGAGAGCGGATGTACGTCAGCGGTAAAATCTTTTAAATGCATTTTTATTGGCGATGGTAGAAATCGTGCAGTGGTGGATCGTGAAAATTCATATAAATGGATGTATCACCTCATAATAAGCCTCTATATACCAAGAATATTGAGTTTTTAAAAAGTCAGCAACTGTACCTGTGTTTCTATACGTGAACGTCAGATGGCAGCTTCGATACGTGTCCACGGAGACCTTAGTGCTAGGCAACTGTACCTCTGTTTCTATACGTGAACGGCAGATTGCAGCTTCGATACGTGTCCACGGAGACCTTAGTGCTAGGCAACTGTACCTCTGTTTCTATACGTGAACGGCAGATTGCAGCTTCGATACGTGTCCACGGAGACCTTAGTGCTAGGCAACTGCACCTCTGTTTCTATACGTGAACGGCAGATTGCAGCTTCGATACGTGTCCACGGAGACCTTAGCGCTAGGCAACTGCACCTCTGTTTCTATACGTGAACGGCAGATTGCAGCTTCGATACGTGTCCACGGAGACCTTAGTGCTAGGCAACTGTACCTCTGTTTCTATACGTGAACGGCAGATTGCAGCTTCGATACGTGTCCACGGAGACCTTAGTGCTAGGCAACTGTACCTCTGTTTCTATACGTGAACGGCAGATTGCAGCTTCGATACGTGTCCACGGAGACCTTAGTGCTAGGCAACTGCACCTCTGTTTCTATACGTGAACGGCAGATTGCAGCTTCGATACGTATCCACGGAGACCTTAGTGCTAGGCAACTGCACCTCTGTTTCTATACGTGAACGGCAGATTGCAGCTTCAATACGTGTCCACGGAGACCTTAGTGCTAGGCAACTGTACCTCTGTTTCTATACGTGAACGGGAGATTGCAGCTTCGATACGTGTCCACGGAGACCTTAGTGCTAGGCAACTGCACCTCTGTTTCTATACGTGAACGTCAGATTGCAGCTTCGATACGTGTCCACGGAGACCTTAGTGCTAGGCAACTGCACCTCTGTTTCTATACGTGAACGGCAGATTGCAGTTTCGATACGTATCCACGGGGACCTTAGTGCTAGGGAACTGCACCTCTGTTTGTATACGTGAACGGCAGATTGCAGCTTCAATACGTGTACACGGAGACCTTAGTGCTAGGCAGCTGTACCTCTGTTTCTATACGTGAACGGCAGATTGCAGCTTCGATACGTGTCCACGGAGATCTTAGTGCTAGGCAGCTATACCTGTTTCTATACGTCAACGGCAGATTGCAGCTTCGATACGTGTTCACGGAGACCTTAGTGCTAGGCAACTGTACCTGTGTTTCTATACGTGTCCACGGAGACCTTAGTGCTAGACAACTGTACCTCTGTTTCTATACGTGAACGGCAGATTGCAGCTTCAATACGTGTCCACGGAGACCTTAGTGCTAGTGCTAGGCAACTATACCTCTGTTTCTATACGTGAACGGCAGATTGCAGGTTCGATACGTGTCCACGGAGATCTTAGTGCTAGGCAACTATACCTGTTTCTATACGTGAACGGCAGATTGCAGCTTCGATACGTGTCCACGGAGACCTTAGTGCTAGGCAACTGTACCTGTGTTTCTATACGTGAACGTCAGATGGCAGCTTCGATACGTGTCCACGGAGACCTTAGTGTTAGGCAACTGTACCTCTGTTTCTATACGTGAACGGCAGATTGCAGCTTCGATACGTGTCCACGGAGACCTTTCGCTTCAGGTGACAAAATAACACTAGGCACTTGTGTGCCGTGGTGTAAGCCGCAATCACGGTATTGGTAGCGTGGATCTCCTTGGGGCTCTCCTCGGAGTTACCTCAACACCACGTACATGACCTGGTTCGTCACGGGTACGCAGGTCTGCACTACCACTTCCTCGGCGTTGAGCAGGCCCAGGAGGCGATCGTACCGGTACACCAGCTAGCACGTGGACATGTTATCGCGCTGTGGTGTTGCGTGTGCGAGGTATGGAAACTCAAGGACGCAAAACATGCACGACCGAGGGTTAAAAAGCAGAACAAGTAGTGACGTGGAGCGTTGTGATTGGTGTAAATAAGACGATCTCTGATAGGTGGACAAATTGAAATAACGTGATGTGATAGGCGAAAATAAAATCAAAGGTGATTGGATGAAAAATGACGAGAAGGAATTAGCGGTGAATTTGTGAACTAAGATGGCGAAGATTTTTTTTTTTTTTAAAAAAAAGGATAATATAAGTACGGCAACTGTAACGGTTTACGGCAAACGCGCGCCGCGCAATGCGTCACGCCGGGCATCTTGCTCAATATGATTTTTGTTTTATTGCCCGGGCGTGACGCATTGCGCGGCGCGCGTTTGCCGTAAACCGTTACAGTTGCCGTACTTATATTATCCTTTTTTTTAAAAAAAAAAAAAATCTTCGCCATCTTAGTTCACAAATTCACCGCTAATTCCTTCTCGTCATTTTTCATCCAATCACCTTTGATTTTATTTTCGCCTATCACATCACGTTATTTCAATTTGTCCACCTATCAGAGATCGTCTTATTTACACCAATCACAACGCTCCACGTCACTACTTGTTCTGCTTTTTAACCCTCGGTCGTGCATGTTTTGCGTCCTTGAGTTTCCATACCTCGCACACGCAACACCACAGCGCGATAACATGTCCACGTGCTAGCTGGTGTACCGGTACGATCGCCTCCTGGGCCTGCTCAACGCCGAGGAAGTGGTAGTGCAGACCTGCGTACCCGTGACGAACCAGGTCATGTACGTGGTGTTGAGGTAACTCCGAGGAGAGCCCCAAGGAGATCCACGCTACCAATACCGTGATTGCGGCTTACACCACGGCACACAAGTGCCTAGTGTTATTTTGTCACCTGAAGCGAAAGGTCTCCGTGGACACGTATCGAAGCTGCAATCTGCCGTTCACGTATAGAAACAGAGGTACAGTTGCCTAACACTAAGGTCTCCGTGGACACGTATCGAAGCTGCCATCTGACGTTCACGTATAGAAACACAGGTACAGTTGCCTAGCACTAAGGTCTCCGTGGACACGTATCGAAGCTGCAATCTGCCGTTCACGTATAGAAACAGGTATAGTTGCCTAGCACTAAGATCTCCGTGGACACGTATCGAACCTGCAATCTGCCGTTCACGTATAGAAACAGAGGTATAGTTGCCTAGCACTAGCACTAAGGTCTCCGTGGACACGTATTGAAGCTGCAATCTGCCGTTCACGTATAGAAACAGAGGTACAGTTGTCTAGCACTAAGGTCTCCGTGGACACGTATAGAAACACAGGTACAGTTGCCTAGCACTAAGGTCTCCGTGAACACGTATCGAAGCTGCAATCTGCCGTTGACGTATAGAAACAGGTATAGCTGCCTAGCACTAAGATCTCCGTGGACACGTATCGAAGCTGCAATCTGCCGTTCACGTATAGAAACAGAGGTACAGCTGCCTAGCACTAAGGTCTCCGTGTACACGTATTGAAGCTGCAATCTGCCGTTCACGTATACAAACAGAGGTGCAGTTCCCTAGCACTAAGGTCCCCGTGGATACGTATCGAAACTGCAATCTGCCGTTCACGTATAGAAACAGAGGTGCAGTTGCCTAGCACTAAGGTCTCCGTGGACACGTATCGAAGCTGCAATCTGACGTTCACGTATAGAAACAGAGGTGCAGTTGCCTAGCACTAAGGTCTCCGTGGACACGTATCGAAGCTGCAATCTCCCGTTCACGTATAGAAACAGAGGTACAGTTGCCTAGCACTAAGGTCTCCGTGGACACGTATTGAAGCTGCAATCTGCCGTTCACGTATAGAAACAGAGGTGCAGTTGCCTAGCACTAAGGTCTCCGTGGATACGTATCGAAGCTGCAATCTGCCGTTCACGTATAGAAACAGAGGTGCAGTTGCCTAGCACTAAGGTCTCCGTGGACACGTATCGAAGCTGCAATCTGCCGTTCACGTATAGAAACAGAGGTACAGTTGCCTAGCACTAAGGTCTCCGTGGACACGTATCGAAGCTGCAATCTGCCGTTCACGTATAGAAACAGAGGTACAGTTGCCTAGCACTAAGGTCTCCGTGGACACGTATCGAAGCTGCAATCTGCCGTTCACGTATAGAAACAGAGGTGCAGTTGCCTAGCGCTAAGGTCTCCGTGGACACGTATCGAAGCTGCAATCTGCCGTTCACGTATAGAAACAGAGGTGCAGTTGCCTAGCACTAAGGTCTCCGTGGACACGTATCGAAGCTGCAATCTGCCGTTCACGTATAGAAACAGAGGTACAGTTGCCTAGCACTAAGGTCTCCGTGGACACGTATCGAAGCTGCAATCTGCCGTTCACGTATAGAAACAGAGGTACAGTTGCCTAGCACTAAGGTCTCCGTGGACACGTATCGAAGCTGCCATCTGACGTTCACGTATAGAAACACAGGTACAGTTGCTGACTTTTTAAAAACTCAATATTCTTGGTATATAGAGGCTTATTATGAGGTGATACATCCATTTATATGAATTTTCACGATCCACCACTGCACGATTTCTACCATCGCCAATAAAAATGCATTTAAAAGATTTTACCGCTGACGTACATCCGCTCTCAGGCTCTTTTTACACATACATCAGCCACACACGTTTTCTGTACGTAAGGCTGCACATGGGAAATCACTGTTTGCAGACTTCAGTTATTCCTGATGTTATTAGTGCAAATATTAAAACTGAGTATTGTGTGTAGTGCTTTTGTGTTGTGCCAGTGCATACGTGCTATGTAAAATGTAAAGAATTAAATAAAAATCAGCAGATACTTCCTTTCTAAGGAGTAACACCAACTGTTGAATATAGATTCTCAAAGTGCTACGTTCGTACGACCTCTACCCTCTATATCTTATAGGTGAGTACGAAAGTATGTAGATCGCGTTAAAATACACAACTTATGTCATATACATCTTTATTGTTGAGTGAACCGTTTTCGAGATATTGCTTGTTATTTACTTAAATTTTCCAATAGTTATTTTCTCAAATGGGAATTCGTTATTCATTTTTTTTTTTTTTGTCTTTGATATGCAAAGAGTATTAATCTGTGGCAAAAAGAATGGTACTGCACATAGCAACCAGCTATTAAGAGATATGTATGTGCTTAAAGGCTACTGTTTTTCTATATTCCCCTTGTAAATATATTTTCCCTACATCTACAACAAAATTAGCAATAAAACAGAGTTTGCAAATGTTTATCTCGATTAACATGAACTAGATGGGGAATAAGCGTTTGTAAAAATACTTTGTACAAGAGATGACAAAAGCCATGTGAGTGTTACACATCAGATTTTTTTTATGTGTTTCAGTGGGTGAATAATAATTAGTTTTGTTGGTATCGTTATCACAGTACTGTTTCACTTGTGAAATCCCGTTCTCTTTGTATTAAAAAAAATGGCTCTAACGATTTTGATGAAAAATATCGTATGTTTAATATAATGTCGTGAGAAATGAAATGTATATCTCGAATTTTCTGGGAATGTCTCCAAAAGTATTCTTCATTGTGAACGTCTTTTTCATAACTGAAAAACCGTAAGAGATAGACAAAATTTTACTACACAAAAAATGTAGATCGCGTTAAAATACACATCTTATGTAATATACATTTTTGTTGTTGAGTGAACCGTTTTCGAGATATTGTTTGTTAATTTTCCAATATTTATTTTCTCAAATGGGACTTCGTTATTCATTTTTTTTTGTCTTTGATATGCAAACAGTATTAATCTGTGGCAAAAAGAATGGTGTTGCACATAGCAACCAGCTATTAAGAGATATGTATGTGCTTAAAGGCTACTGTTTTTCTATATTCCCCTTGTAAATATATTTTCCCCTACATCTACAAGAAAATTAGCAATAAAATAGAGTTTGCAAATGTTTATCTCGATTAACATGAACTAGATGGAGCATAAGCGTTTGTAAAAATACTTTGTACAAGAGTAGAGAACGTCATGTGAGTGTTACACATCAGATTTTTTTTTTTATACAAGAAAATTAGCAATAAAATAGATTTTGCAAATGTTTATCTCGATTAACATGAACTAGATGGGGAATAAGCGTTTGTAAAAATACTTTGTACAAGAGTTGAGAAAGTCATGTGAGTGTTACACATCAGATTTTTTTTTTGTTTCAGTGGTATCGTTATCACAGTACTGTTTCACTTGTGAAATCCCGTTCTCTTTGTATTAAAAAATGGCTCTAACGATTTTGATGAAAATATCATATATTTAAGATAATGTCGAGAGAAATGAAATGTATATCTCGAATTTTCTGGGAATGTCTCCAAAAGAATTCTTCATTGTGAACGACTTTTTCATAACTGATAAACCGTAAGAGATAGACAAAAGTTTGCTACACAAAAAATGTAGATCGCGTTAAAATACACAACTTATGCCATATACATTTATTTTGTTGAGTGAACCGTATTTCGAGATATTGCTTGTTATTTCCTTTAAATTTTCCAATACTTATACTTTTTCTCAAATGCGTTATTCATTTTTACTTTCTCTACTACGTATAGTAAGTAGGGGAAGTATTGCATTCCACCCAAAAATTCGTTACCGAGATTTCACTGGAAATACATGTTTTGAGAATCTCTGAATCCAAAAAAAAAAAAGCATTTTTGGAAACATGTCCGTGTGTGTGTCTGTCTGTGTGTCTGTGTGTCTGTGAACAGCATAACTCAAAAACGAACAGTCGGATAAACACCAAACTTGGTATTTAGGTTCAGTATCTTCCAGAGATGCGACACGAAGGTTTTCAAGAAAATCCCCCCACCCCAGACTACCCTTTATATGGAACATTTTTCGAAAATTTTAATTTTCTCAAAAACGGCTCTAACGATTTTGATTAAAACATAATATGTTTAAGATATTGTCATGTCAAATAAAATGTATATCTCGAATTTTCTGGGAATGTCTCCAAAAATATTCTTCATTGTGAACGACTTTTTTGCATAACTGGTAAACCATAAGAGATAGACAAAATTTTACTACACAAAAAATGTAGATCGCGTTAAAATACACAACTTATGTCATATACGTTTCTTTTGTTGAGTGAACCGTTTTCGAGATATTGCTTGTTATTTCCTTAAATTTTCCAATACTTATACTTTTTCTCAAATTCGTTTATTCATTTTTTTTATGTCCTGAACATGCAAACAGAATGGAATTCGCCACATAGCAACCAGCGTTAAAATATTTGACTATCGCTTAAAAGCTACCAATTAGATTGTACAAGAGTAGAGAAAGTTATGTGAGTGTAACAAATCAGTTTTTTTATACGCTACTATTTTAGTGTGTGTGTGTGTGTGTGTGTGTGTGTGTGTGTGTGTGTGCGCGCGCGCGCGCGAGTACGTGCCTAGGATCCGTGCGCCACAAGCCAAAACGACGACGTTATAGAAAAACTTTATCATTTGCCTACCGGCCAGGGACAACCGCTAAAAAACCTGAAAAAAAGCTCTAAGAGTATTCTAACGCTTACCGATCTGGAAAACCCGTGAAAACAAGATAGTACACTTTTGAGGTATTGCTTGTTATTTCCTTAAATTTTTCAATACTTTTTTACTTTCTCTACTACGTATAGTAAGTAGGGGAAGTATTGCATTTCGCCCAAAAATTCGATACCGAGATTTCACCGGAAATACACGTTTTGAGACCTCCTGAATCAAAAAAAAAAAAAAAAAAAAAAAAAAAAGCATTTTTGGAAACATGTCCGTGTGTGTGTGCCTATCTGTGTGTCTGTCTGTCTCTCTGTGTGTGTGTGTGTGTGTGTGTGCGCGCGCCAGTACGTGCCTAGTATCCGTGCGCCGGCAAAGTAAAACTTCATCATTTGCCTACCGGGCAGGGACAACCGCTAAAAACCTGAGAAAACCTCCAAAATTAGAAACGCCTTCGTCAACCAGTACAGAAAACGCCTACCAACCAGGGAAAACCTATGAAAAAGCAGAAAGAGCTTGCATTTGTTTACCATCCGCAGAAAACTCCCAAAAAAAAAAAAAAAAAAAAAAAAAAAAAAAAACTAGTCATTTTAAAAAAAAAAAAGGAAAAAGACGAATAATATAAGTATGGTAGAAACAGCTTGCATTCGTCTACCAACCAGAGAAAACCCCCGAAACACTAGTTATTTAAAATTGCTGATGAGTTCTGGATAGGCTTTTGCAAATGTTGTTGGTAGCAAAACTTGCCTTTTCCATCACCTCCAACATACCCCACTCCCACACCTTTTTTTCTTTCCACCAATCATAATCTCTCTTATTCTCGCCAATCAGCAACTTTCATTTGTTCCTTTCCACCAATAACATCACTTCTTATTCCCACCAATGACAACTTCACACGTCACTTTCTGTTATACTTTTTATCCCTCGTTCGCCATCTTTCCCCCTCTTTCAGTCCCCAACCGCCGCACAGTCAACACCTCGCCGCTCCTTAACCTCAACTTCGTGCCTCCGCCATCTTATTTAGTTCACATTTTTACCACCGCGCCTCTCATCTCTCAACCAGATTGCCTGCAAGAACAGATCTCGTTCATTCGCACCTCGACGGTTGCCTCGGCAGCAGCTACTGCCAACACCTACGTCGTACACGTTTTTGACCGCTTTCGACCGGCTTGAGAACCCTGCTCCTACGTACGCTAGCGACCATCACGATGGTCCAGTACCAGGTTTTGGTATAGTTAAATTACGCCTCTGCAAAGGGTGTCTGTACCGCTTTAAAAACCTAGGTATATCAGTGCGTAGTGATGTTGGTTGATCTTAAAGCTGGTTAAGCATTTTCAAAAACAGTTTGCTTTTTATTTTTCCGCCTCGCGTGCCGCGCTTTTGGTGACGCATCCACACCGGTAACAGGTAAGTAACACACGCATAATTATTTTTCGGACCTGCTTGGCGTAGGAATATATCCTTTCGTGTTTTGGTACTGTAACCTCAAACCTCCTTACCCTCCTCTTGCGTCCGCCATCTTGTTTAGTTCTCACCGCATCTCCTTGTCGCAGACCCTCCGCCATTTTTAGTTCCCGCTATTTTAACCTCAAAATCTACTCTTCTAACCTCTTGCTACCGCCATCTTCTTTTAGTTCCCATTCTCACCACCGCGTCTCCTTACCCCCACCTCTTGCGACCGCCATGTTCACCACTAACCTCCAAATTTCCTCGTCCTTAAACCTCTTGTCTCAACCACCTTGTTTAGTTCCCATTTTCGCCACCGCATCTCATATCGCCCCATCTCTCTATCCACTCAAGAAAACTACCATCCAACGTTCAAAAATTGCTGATCAGTTCACGACAGGCTTTTGCAAATCTTGTTGCTAGCAAAACTTACCTTTCCCATCACCTCCAACATACCCCACTCCTTTTTCTTTCCACCAATCATAACCTCTCTTATTCTTACCAATCAGCAACTTTCATTTGCTCCTTTCCACCAATAAAATCACTTCTTATTCCCACCAATCACAACTTCACACGTCACTTTCTGTTACACTTTTTATCCCTCGCTCCCCATCTTTTCCCTCTTTCAGTCCCGACCTCCGCACAGACAACACCTCGCCGCTGCTCACATCTCCGAACCAAATTGCCGGCGAGAACAGATCTCGTTTATTCACACCTCGACGGTTGACTCGACAGCAGCTACTGCGAACACCTACGTCGTACACGTTTTTGACCGCTTTCCACCGGCTTGAGAACCCTGCTCCTACGTACGCTAGCGACCATCACGATGGTCCAGTACCAGGTTTTTGGTATAGTTAAATTACGCCTCTGCAAAGGGTGTCTGTACCGCTTTAAAAACCTAGGTATATCAGTGCGTAGTGATGTTGGTTGATCTTAAAGCTGGTTAAGCATTTTCAAAAACAGTTTGCTTTTATTTTTCCGCCTCGCGTGCCGCGCTTTTGGTGACGCATCCACACCGGTAACAGGTAAGTACCACACGCATAATTATTTTTCGGACCTGCTTGGCGTAGGAATATATCCTTTCGTGTTTTGGTACTGTAACCTCAAACCTCCTTACCCACCTCTTGCGTCCGCCATCTTGTTTAGTTCTCACCGCATCTCCTTGTCGCAGACCCTCCGCCATTTTTAGTTCCCACTATTTTAACCTCAAAATCTACTCTTCTAAAACTCTTGCTACCCCCATCTTCTTTTAGTTCCCATTCTCACCACTGCGTCTCCTTACCCCCACCTCTTGCGACCGCCGTGTTCACCACTAACCTCCAAATTTCCTCGTCCTTAAACCTCTTGTCTCAACAACCTTGTCTAGTTCCCATTTTCGCCACCGCATCTCATATCGCCCCCATCTCTCTATCCACTCAAGAAAACTACCATCCGACGTTCAAAAATTGCTGATCAGTTCAAGACAGGCTTTTGCAAATCTTGCTGCTAGCAAAACTCACCTTTCCCATCACCTCCAACATACCCCACTCCCACACCTTTTTCTTTTCCACCAATCATAATCCCTCTTATTCCTACCAATCAACAACTCTCATTTGTTCCTTTCCACCAATAAAATCACTTCTTATTCCCACCAATCACAACTTCACACGTCACTTTCTGTTACACTTTTTATCCCTCGCTCCCCATCTTTACCCCTCTTTCAGTACCGACCTCCGCACAGACAACACCTCGCCACCCAGCTCCTCTCCATCACGCGACCTCCATACTCCTCCATCTCCCTTCCTCCATCTCCCACCCCAAATTAACGAACCAATCAAAACACTACACGTCACTTCCTCAATTCTTTCAACTCGTCCCGGATGAGCCAACCGATTTAACGATAATCCTAACGCTCAGGGCGCTTTTCAAACTTACCGCCGCCGCCGTCGCACGCAGCGACACTAGCGACACTAGCGCCCCTAGCGGCAGGATTATCGTTAAAAACAATTGGCTCATCCGGGACTATTACTACTCTCAGATGATCCTATGGTACTGACACACCCACAGATTCTCTATAGTAAGCAATCATGGATGGCATACAAAAATGACTGTTCATCTCCGGTGGCTCCAAAGTGTTTTTATACGGGAAAAGCATTGGTTGTGGTTTAAAGTATTTGATGATGATCCAGCAGCATCACCTTGCATAATACGCCATTGGGCAGAACACCCATCAGTACATTTTAGTTGGTAATTCGCAAGCTTTTGATATAGCACAATTCGACAGGGCATAATGTGTGGCCATCGAACTGTTTCGACATCAAAAGCTTGCAAAGAGAACATCCAACTGTTAACAGGCAGGCTGAACAAAAATGGAATATGTGTCACTCTTGCATCCCCAGTATCACAGGAGCCCACACACGATTGTGACGCTGTTTACTGCAGCGTGTGCTTGACATATTGTTGATTGCTTACTTCCTGCTTTAGCGATTGTAGTGATACCTAGTACTGTAAATGGACCTCAATGCCGTTTGACCTATCCAACTGACTTCATCGGCTACGCTAATCTGGGAACGTTTATGTGAGGACGGTTCTTTAAAAAGCTCTGCCTGCAGCGAAACACATGTCCGCAAACGGAGGCGAATGCACTGTAACAAACACGAGTTGCGAGGAGTGTTCCCAAAGTGTGGGTTGTGACAGCTGACTGACAAGTTTATGGAAACGTGATCGTTGTTTTGCAAAGTGACTAATATAATCACAGGTCAAAGAACTGTATATTGGTCATTCCACTGAGCAAGAATTTCATTTAATATTTGAGATAATTCTTAAATGCTCTATCTTAGCTGCATTTCCAGAAGTCCTTATACCAAAGTATTCGATGCTTCTGTTTGCTTTTTCAGTAAGGTAGAACCTTGAGTATTGATGTGTAAACATAAATCTGATAGTAATCAAGATGAACGAAATAATCCATAACTTTTATTTGTACCAGATATAATCACGGCAAAAGCGTGCAACATTATGTTATTTAACTTAATTTTATTCTAAGTTTTAAGATACTAGAACTTCTAAGCATCACAATGCAGACTTCGCAACGTTTGACCAACATAGCTACTCATTTTGAAGATGACATCACAATAAGTAAAACTTTTACTGAAATAGCTGTCAACATCTTCAAGAATCCTACGATGATATAGACTTGGTAAAGCAAACACTGTAGAGTAGTAAAACTTCCCAGAAAATCACACATGGCAAAATTCATTTAAACCAAATATTCTACAACGACATATTAGAATTAAAGCTGAACCAACTTTGGAATCAGTCAGTGAGATAACTGGCCTTGCTCTTGATCAACATTTAATGTGGAAAAGCCATCTTTAGTAAGAAAATTTGCCATCGTCTTCATAAATCATATTACATCAGTCATCAAAACTTGCAGTCTCTCTTCAAGTAGTACAACGTACTAATAAACCCATTATTCACCCGACCAATCTGTATGCACACATAGTTGCTCAATAGTAGGGTTTTCTATCTTTCCAAAACAAAGAATGCCAACCATTCAAGTACACATCATCGAATAATTACTATCACGCTGCAGCACGACAGAAACTGCACTATTCAATCTGGTCTTATCATTTCGGAAGCAACAGAAGGTTTCAGCACAGCTTAACCAAGACTCGCAAGTAATTCAACCCTATCTATTCACTAATCAGTAGATTCTTCCGAAGTATACGCACATCCACAATAATGAAGAGGCGAATACATTCTGATCTGAGTGTGTATATATATTACATGCAATACATTTACGCAGCGTTGTAAAATGGATAAAGCATACGCAAAATAATACATCGGATTATAAAATCAAAATATATTAATTCGCGTGGAATTTCAAAGAGGCTTCCGGCGGCTTAATATAGAAATTCGTTGCAGTTCATCTTCGTCATCATCCGTGGTCAGGGGTTCAAATCCGGTGGAGAGCGATGGATTTTTGCGGGCGTAAAACTCCTTAGCATACGTTCCTTTGGAAGGGAACTATAGCCGGTGGTCCCGTGTCGTAGATGGCACATAAAAGAACCTCAACCCTGATAAGGAGGCTTCTGAGCAAACTTTCCAATCTTTCACGCCCAGTATAGACTGGGACACTGAAGACCATAGTTAAAGAGCGTCCATAAATAAAATTCAATTCAATTTTGTTCAAGTTCTTCGGTCACGCAATACTTGGGATGTATTCCCCAATGATGGTGCTGTGGATTCTTTTCTCGAAAACGTAAGGTACAAACAAACAAACATGTTTTTAAAAATGCAGCTGAACGTTAGATATTCTTTGCATTGCATGTTGCAGGACAATAGACTCGGTCTTCCAAATTGTTCTTGGCAAGATACACAACTCATTCATATCCTACTATCGGAGGACCACCTAGGCCATAAACCTTTTCTTTAGAAAAAAATAAACCAACTTGAAGAAACTGCGCTACAGAATAGCCACAAATGGTCAGATTGGCACAGAAAAGAATCGGTCGGTTAAAAAATAAAGTAAGAAATTGAGTTTTATTTATGGACGCTCTTTAACTGCTATGGTCCTTAGCGTCCCATTCTATATTGGGCGTGAAAGACAGGTAATTTTGCTCAGTGTCCTCTATCAAGTTTGAGGTTCTTTTACGTGCCGTAAATGTACGACACGGGACCTCCGGCTTTACTTCCCTTCCGAAGGAAGCCATGCTAAGGATTTTTACGCCCGAAAAAAATTCATCGCCCTCCGCCGGGTTTGAACCCGCGACCTTGGGAACAAGAGGCCAGCACGGTACCACTAGTCCATGGAGGACGACTGATCGGTCGTTTAGGACTTCAAAGTTCCAGGTAACTGCAAATACGCAGTTATCAAGAAGGCCTATATATAGTCGGAATGCCAACAAAAGTGGGTTCGGTTGGTTATATTGCTGATAGTACTTGCTATTTGCAAACAGCTGTTATCACAAGTACACCACGTGTGTTAATGTGCTTATCTAAGAAATTAAAAATCAGAATTTCATTTATGAAGACTTTTCCGCGAATAAAACATAGTAATAAATTCATTTTCATAAACAGATTGTTTTTTCAGTAAAATAGTCATATTCACTTTAAAAAAGAAGGCATTTTTAAGAGCAAATGACCACCATTGCAGCACAATGAATCAATATAATTAATACCAACAGCAGAGGAGAGTCCATGCTTAACCTCAGATGTAGACAGTAACAAAACAGGCTCAACATGAATATGTACTAGTTTGTCCAATTCTTATTTTAGTCACGCCCTAGCAGAAGGAAGATTCTCCGGCCTGATCAGAATTTACATAAAGAGGAGAGAACCTTATCGCGCGTGTAGGAGGTAATACATTTGGATAATTTTCAATGAATCGTGGCTTTGGTTGATGTCCAAAACCTTCTTACTCAGGCCTAGACCAAATCAGATGACGTATTTTACGTACAATAAGCTTCGCTATAACATGAACTAGTGCAGCATTCCAAATTCATCTGGCCTTCCACAGGAGTGGAACATTATGCTTTATCTAAAATCTTAAATGCAATTAGTATCCTTGACCTTTTCACTCATACATACGCAACCGGCGATCGCGTGGTGATTATTCTGACCCGACGAACTTGCTCACCCTCGGCTGATTGCTAGGACCTCACGCGTATACTACTTATCTCGCAATGTTGACATGATTCCTATTGACTTTCTGTGCATTCTGGGTGGGACAAACAGGACGTCAACGCGCCGTAAAAGACAATAACAGCACCGGTACTTTGTATAAACAGCGAAATACAAAATAAAGTAAAAAGACCGATCAAAGCGATAAAACACAGATCGTTTAGAGGACGGGTTGTACATTCAAGAGCACAAAGATGGTGCTTAAACAGAAGACCAACAGAACCGGATGACCACCACGACAGAGACAGCGTTAGCAGAGTAAAGGTCACAGCAATGAAGTCCAGAGATGCTGTAATCCTCAGCAGAAATTTGCATAAAATCCAGATTTATTATACTTACCTATATCCAGATATCGCTAATGCGCAACGGGTAGGTTTTCAGAGAAACGGTTGGGTTTTGACATTCGCGGCTTTGATCAAGACCCTCTGGATAACGGAACTGACTGACAACCAAAATGGCAGCCGTATGTGATGGGAATTTGGAAATACATTAAACAGCTCTATAAAAATTAAAGCGTTTTATTTATGAACGCTCTTCAACTACTATGGTCCTTTCCCATTCTATATTGGGCGTGGAAGACCGGCTTGAGGTTCTTTTACGTGCCGTAAATCCACAACACGGGACCACCAGCTTTACTTCCCTTCCAAGGAAACCATGTAAGGATTTTTACACCCGAAAAAAAATTATCGCCCTCCGCCGGGTTTAAACCCACGACTTCGGGAACTAGAAGCTAGCATAGTAACCACTACACCACGGAGAACGACAACCAGCTCGCTATGACTTCTCTGCAGTAAAATACAATTAATGTGGGTAATGACATGTCTTTTGTGTCGATATATGCTCTGTTGTACACGAAGACGCTGCCTTAAAAGTAAACTAAATACCTTTTAACATTAAATGAAATATGTAACCTCAAACAACATTCATGCAGTCTACAGTTTTGCATGCTATAACAGAATTTCTAAATTACAAAGAGCATAGCTTTATAAACTGCAAGCACTGTAATACTTGCATTGCAGTTGGCATGGTTGAGTTCACTCCAAATTACGTGTCACTATTTACACTGTTTATCACACTGTACAAAACATTATATACACCGGATGGCTGACGCATGAAATGCTATTGTTTACAGTGATTGGCTACTAAATTTTGAAGCTTTAGGGTGGAATTTTGCTTTTGCTTTCACTGAAAGCTTTTCATTTCTAAGTTTGCAATAACTATTCAAAAATATACCTATTACTTAGCGACTTATAGCATTCTTTACTAGTTTTTGCAGAGAGAGAGAGAGAGAGAGAGAGAGAGAGAGAGAGAGAGAGAGAGAGTTCGCAGCGACAGACTGAAACATAACAAACAAGTAATCTTAAACAGCATTGAAAAACAACATGCATGCAGTCTATAGTTTTGAATGCAGCCAACATAACAGCATAAATACGATAGTTGATTTTTAAAAACTGCCGGAAATGCACCATTCTGCAGTTTAACCTCTTTCTTGGAACTGTTATAAAAGAACCACCACAGGAGAACATATCCTTTCTTATAACAAAGTCGGAAACAAAAGATTTACGATTATGATTCGCTTTCTTTTAAACCTTTATATCTTGGAAATACGAATGACAATACGCCCGTATATGAGAATCGCAGACTCACGTATCCATAATTGTTTTATTGTATCTCACATACATAGTTTAATATATTTTATAACGCAAATTAACACTGTATATAGCACATTTTTAAGTATTTATCACAATTATTTGCACCTCTATTCATTATAACTAAAATTTGCACGAGAGGTGTTGTAATGTTCCAGGTTAAGTATATTTACGATTAACGTCCCCAGCTGTAACAATTTCTTGTTTATTTCATCACAGTAACCGTAACACAAACTACATTCTGAAATAGATAAATTTAAAAAAAATGTATAATATATCCCTTACATTTAATGTAGCCATAGTCTACTTGGGATATATTAGTAAACACAACACGTGGGAAGCACATGGCACTGAAAACACATGACTGAGATTATACCTGTTTCCTAAGCTGATCAAATAATAGTTCTGATCAAATTTCAAACATTAGTTCTGCGCTAATGTGATTACAAACTGCCGCAGTTACTGAAGTACTGTAAATCACAGGCATCGAAAACACAACACAGCAGCTAGCATGTGTAAACACTTCAGGGATCAACACCAACTAACACCATTTTTGTCAATCTCGAACCCAGCGTTAGGCCCGTAGTTTCTAGAGGGTCCTGCTTTAATCCATCTTATGATGTTAACGTCCTATAGGCAACCGAAGAATTTGCAATTTACTGCTTTAATTCAGTTTATAAAAGCCTCATTTATACCGATAAATAGTGCTCAGGAAAACGCAAACGCATTCTTTTCATGCGAGATCACTTTTCTTCACATTCCTAAATGAATTAGCTTGCACGTTCTCTTTGCGGATGATGTTCCAGAGGGAACACTGCTAATAGCCGTAGTGTTCTCTTTAAAACTTTCCCACTCATTCAATGAATGGAAGTCGGATGATTTGGTCCCCTAGAGTTTGCAATAAAAGATTGCAAGCAAGTGACTGAGGAAGTGCCAACTTCTGCTCTGCGGCATTACCTTCCGCAAATATAACGTTTGTGTAATGTTGGTACTCATTTGTCATTCCTCCTCATGCACGAGAGAATTCTGAAGGCGCAGACTTTTCTTTTTCCTCTAACGTTGACATTGGACCTTCAAATGAATCCGCCTTGGGTTATTAAGGTTTTTATTACATATACTGAAATTTATTTTCGTAATTATAGGCTTGAAGAAAATTAAAAGCAAATTTCATTTTTAATAGTAAACCATGCCTTTTATGACAACACCAAAGCTGTAATTTGCAGTTTTGGGCTTTCTTGTATGGAGTACGCGGGACATTTAATTCTTTTTGCGTGTGAAAGAAAAGCATGCCCCCCTTTTTTTCTCTCTACTCAGTTTGTGTGGAGTACATTCAAGGCCGTCAAGGGCTTCGTGACCTTGCAGCCTCGCCACGGCATTTTTGTGAATTATTCGGCTCAAAGCACGGAACGAATGTGTCAAAACATGTTTATTCCCACGCAAAAGCAAGCTTTTTGCTCCACCTTATTCTGCAGAGATTGTTGCAAAACAAATCAGACGGGCCAAGCGAGATGGCTTTGGCTTGCATTTGGATAGCCCCAGGTTCATAACCGCGTACCGCCCACTGGATGTTTTTTTTTTCTTTCTTTGTTTCCTTCAGTCGCTAGGTCACGTAAATACCGGATTGCATATTACATTAATGCATTCCAAAGTTCCACCCAGAGAGTATAATAACGCGACTATGGGATAAAAAAAAACTTTGATAGCACAAGTGTATACAGGATGAGTCAGAATAACATCAAACAATTTTTATGCATGACTCAGGGTCCAGAAGATCAATTTAAGTATTTTATATAGCGAATATATGCTTATAAACGTCTTATCTAACTATAGGTCAAGGTTATTAAATAGCTGTGATGGATTAGATGAAATTCCATCGTGGAGCCACACGCTGGTGGATGGCAGTTACCACATCGAAAGATACAGTGTGCATCTATCTTATTTCATAGCTTAATTATACTCGGTTTTAACTAGCATCTTCAGGCGTACGCTTCATTTAATACGCAAAAGAAGAGAATTCTGCACAATTTCATCAAACGCGATGCGGTTATTTAATAACTTCAATATACTACAGAACGAGACTTTTAGTAATATATACGAGGGCTGATCAATAAAGACTGAGACTAATTTTTTTTCACAGATATTTATTACTCCATTTCAATGTTGACATGGTCTTTTTCAAAGTAGTCCTCTCCTACTTGAATGCACTTTTTATAGCGTCTCTACCAGTCCTCGAACACATGGTACAGGCCATTCTTTGTCAGGTCTTTGAGAATCGCCTCACTTTTCTTCAGCACTGCTTCAGTGCTCTCAAATCGAATGCCCTGGAGCTTTGCCTTTAGTGATGGGGATAAAAAGAAATCACAGGGGAACAAGATTGGGGCTATAAGGCAGATGCGGCACACAGGTAATGTTGAATTTAGCCAAAAATTCCTGGACTTGATTTGCAATGTGAGGCCGCACGTTATTGTGGTAAGTTCTGGATGTTTCCTTGCAATGTGCTTCCTCGGTGTAGCCAAGACTGACGTGTAGTACGCTGCTGTAACAGTGGTGTGAGTGGGAACAACAATCACAGCAGCTGTGTTGATGTTGACTTCAGTCATAGCAGAAGCCGAAACACCAGGCCTACCTTGCTTAGCACAGAGGACTCGCTCTACTTTGAAGTCTTTGAACCACCTAAACACTGTTGCACGAGGTAGTGCATCTTCACCGTATGCTTGCTTCAGCTTTTCCAAAGTTTCAGAGGCTGTATGATTTAAACGAAAACAAAATTTTATTGCTCCTCTTGTGTCACCATTTTGTGGTATGCGAAATTCAACTAGGGTCAACAATATACAGCATTACTACCAACCTACCGATACGAGAGTGCTGCCGCCTATGGACATTATACATGAAACCCCGCTCTTTACAAATATTAATGGTAGAGACAGGAAACTCAAGAAAGCTACAGGAAAAAATCAATCTCAGTCTTTATTGATCAGCCCTCGTATATTCCCTATATGAAAATATTCGAATTCCCTGAAGCATGTCTGAAAACCGTTCGGTGTTATTCTAACCCATTCTGTATATATATAGAGGGCAACATGTGACTTCTCTCGCTTTGACAAAATTTTATCGGCAATTTAGATTCAAATCCTCGAATTTTTTATATAAGGACAGAAGTTAACTCTGGAAACAACAGGGATGAAATGAGGTACATACATTATTAACCACAGAAACAACATCTGTTTAGAAATTAAGTTCGTTACTCACTGATGCTTCAGGGGCAGCTTGTATCCGGACTTGCAGGTATTTCACTTGATATAACACAGCAAGGTTATTATTATTTTTTTTTTATTTTGAACAGGATGGAACCTGTGTTTCCTGCTTCGTATACAGGATGAATCATCTAAAGCTTGCACCGCAAATATTTCGGAAATGGAAAGTGCTATTGATGTGCAGTTTTCACAGCATTGATTGGTAGTCAGGGGCTCGTACATTAGCCTATAAACAGATTTTTATAATACTGAGAAAGTGTATTTTTTGAGCAAACATACAATTTTTTAAATGGAACGATGCCTAGTTACATCAACAGAATAAAGGAGGGTAAATTATAATGTCAGTGGCGTTTGTTGCAAGATTCTAGTGGAAGTGGTTTACGAGAAATCTTATTTTGAAACTTTTATGCACCGACACTTGTACAACCTGTGGTAGCACAAACTAAAGAAAAACAAAAGGAAATTACAATACTTCTGAGGATTCTTACAAGTAAAGAGAACATTGCCCTTCAAAGGTTGTTCAAAATGACCACCGGCAGCTTCAATACACGCTTCCACTCTGCTATAGAAAGACTGCTGCACACGTCTAGCATTTCCGGAAATTTCAGAGCAGCAGCAGTAATACGTCGTTTCATATTGTCTGGTGTAGTTGGTACATTCTTGTAGACAGTGTCTTTCAGCTTTCCCCACAGAAAAAAAAAGTCTAAAGGGGTCAGATCCGGTGAACGGGCCGGCTAAGGTACAGGTCCTCTTCGTCCAATCCAACGATTTGGAAACAATCCGTTAAGACAAGCTGTAGTACTTCGTGCACTATGGGCTGGAGAGCCACCATGTTGGTACCACAGGTTCCTCCTAGTCTGCAAAGGAACGTTTTCTAGCATCTGTGGCAGATGGTCTGTCAGGAGGCTGCGATACTTGTGCGAGTTCATTGTTCCTTCTATGAACAAAGGGCCTATGAGCTGATGGTTCACATCCCACACCACACGTTTAAACTCCATGAACGCTGACGTTCCACCCGACGAAGCCAAAGGGGATTGTCAACAGACCAATAGCGCATGTTTCTGCGGTTTACCTGGCCGTGATTAGTAAATGTTGCTTCATCACTGAACAAGATACATAATTAATCTGGAGTATCATGTCTTAATGCCCATGTACAAAAGTTAACACGATTCTCAAAATCGTTTCCATGCAGCTCTTGATGGAGAGAGATGTGATAGGGATGGGACCTATGTCGATAGAGAATGCGCAGTACACTTGCCTGTCTTATACCACTTCCACGTGCGATTGTGCGGGAACTAATTTGCGGATCTACTGCAACGGCAGCCAAAACATTCATTTCTGCCCCTTCTCCAGTCACTTGTTTGTTTCTGTTACTTTTCCTAGGTGTTACAGTACCACTTTCACGTAATTGGTAGAAGAGGTTGATAAATAATTGCCGAGATGGTTGACGGCTATTGGGATACGTTTCCGCATACACCGTACAGGAACGAACTGCATTCTTCCTACACTCCCCATACACCATGAGCATGTTGGCTTTTTCTGCATTAGTAAACCCCATCTTCCACTCAGACTTACTGCTTGAACCATCACAAACTAACTGACCCGAAAGTCGCAATGTAATCAATGAACAGAAAACACAATGCAAACAAACATAACAACATCGTACTTAGCAACTAAGCAGGTTGAATGGGACAAACAATTGTCGGGGTGGAAACCTTTCAAAATCAATTTCTCGTAAACCACTTGCACTAGAATCCTGCAACAAAGACCATTGGCAGTCTAATTTACCCTACCTTTATTCTATTGATGTAACTAGCTACATTTAAAAATTGTATGTTTCCTCAAAAATACACTTTCTTTGACTACAAATCAATGCTGTGAAAACTGCACATGAATAGCACTTTCCATTTCCGAAATATTTGCGGTGCAAGTTTTAGGTGATTCATCCTGTATATGTATCCCAAACGCAAATCTCGATTAAGGGGAAAATTGTTACAGTATGCTCAATTCAAGAGGCAATTCTTAAAGGGCTAGTGAAAGAAGTTTATTGCTATGCTCAATATGGTCAGAGATTAAAATTTGTCATTGCATTTATGCTCATAGTATTATCAAAACGCGCAAAAAATAGCTTTGCATATTGATCTATATTTCAGCCCCGGACGCATATTCCTTCTGATATGTAGACTCAGGCATAACCTTTGCAATTGGCGAACTTTGGTGTTAAAGGGAACGGCCAGATAGTATTGTAATAAAATAGAAGTCGGAGATATGATTACTGTCCACAATAAAACTCTTCAGAGGAGTTTAAAAAGACTAGGCACAGAGTGCCAGCGGCGCTGTTTCCTTATGTAGGATTATTATGGCCGGCAGTCGGAAAGTACGTTACCCTAGTATTTTAAGTTCTCTTAAGGAAGTAAGTATTGCATTTCACCGAAAAATTCCATATCGAGACTTGACCGGAAATATGTGTTTTGAACTTCCCTAAATAATTTTAATCCGTTTGTATGTGTAAACCACAACTCAAACTAAACATCTCTAAATTTCGTATTTAAGTTCAGCATCTTCCAAGATTCTTCCAAATCTACATGAAGATTTTTCGGAATATCCCAACACCAACTTCTCTTTATATGGAAAAAAAAGTTATTTTTCTAAAAAGTGTAGGATGCGATACATTCACAAGACTTTCTCTTCTCTATCTTTATTGTGGGTAAACAAACTATTCTGACCAAAGCTTTTTTTCCCTCTATCTACTGCATTTTTATCCAAATAAACCTTTGCAAAAATAGCTGCACTATATACTTCGTCATAGATTCAAGGAGAACGAGTCAAATGTTTAAAAACTGAACGGTATTGCTGGCCTTAAAACTCCATACCGTTTCCATGCAATCGCGAACTGAATGTTGAAAGGACATTTAAGAATGACCAAGAAATGAACAATTCGAACCTTTAATAGCGGATATCTCAAAAATTGTTTATGGCACAGAAAACTTATTTGAAATAAATCGTGTGTTTTAAAGAGATCTACAATTTTTTTTTATGTAGTACGTTTTCGTCTATCGCTTAACGTTACTAGTTATACAAGATTATACAAAATTCCTCCCGAATGAAGATGACTTCAAAGGCTATTCTAGGAAATTCAAGCTATACATTTTATTTGTCACGTAAATATCTGCATATGTGGTATTTTAATAAAAATCGTTAGAGCCATTTTTAGAACATTAAAATTCTCGTAAAACGTTCCATGTAAACCGTAGCTGGGGTGGCGGATTTTCTTAAAAATTGAGGCAGTATTTTTAACACTTAAATAGTTTCAGTCTAATTATATAATATGTAAATTCAATAACAGCCCGCCTTGAAGCAATATGTATATGTATATGTAATAATTTGTAAAATGTATGTAACAGTCATTGCATATGCTTATATTATTGTATCCATGTGTAATAGTGATATGTGAATATACCTATTACGTAATTTAATAATGTAGGAGCTGTGAGAATAATAAGTTACAGGTTGCTAACAATGAGGTAACCTTGAGTCAATAATGAGTAAGAAAGTTTAACAGTACTACTTGTGATTCTTGGAGTAACAATAATGTAATTTTAGTGACAGTTTATAAAATAGCCAATCAACAAACAGAAAAAGCTTTAGTTAAATGAAGGTATTCTATTGGAGTAGGATTAGCCAATCAGAAACTGAAAAGGAGAAAATTTTACAAATTTAGAGTTCAGTTGCCTGCAGACAGCGTTACTAACCAGACGCAAAAAGTGTCCTCAAGAAATATATGTATTCGTGAGAGAGAAAAATAAGTTTACGTGTTAAAAAGTGTAATTAATTAATTAATTAATAAAAATAATCTCACAGCTCTCTATATCAGTGAAGTGTTATTTAAATCGTATCAAGTATTAATAACAGGAGTGAAGTAAAATTAAAATCTGTGTAAGCCTACATTCTTCAGTCGCACCACAACCCTGCAAACAGAAACATGTCTCTAACAATAATACTGACGCAGTCGAGGCAAACATAAATATTAAATATTTAAAGAAACAGTTTAATTACAAAGTTAATATTTTTTTAAACTTGGGGCAAAGGCCACCTGAAAGTACATTTGGGGCGAAGGCTACCGGAAACTGTTTACTATACGTGCGGTTGCAACTAAAGTAGTCTCGGGCATCCTTTCCCCAACCGGCTACAAAGCGAACGGAAAGCTTTGTGGCCTGACCACAAACCCATCTGTAAACGATTAGTAGGGTCTCACCATCCCCCAACTATACAATACGTGGTCCTTTCTTTAGCTCCACCAAAGCAAAGCGTTGTTGCAATGGCATTTGTGTTGTTTCTTCGATTTCAGTACGTTTTAGCAGCTGTGACTGTTCGCGTGCTTTTCTGCCGTCTTTTAGTTAAATTTGTATCTGTATCTTCAGTGAAGCTATATAGTGTTTTACTTAGTGCAGTTTTGTAAATTTAGCAGTGTTTAATAGTTATTAGCGTTTAATAATTTAATTAAGATGTGGAGACCTTGGGAAATGAACCAAGTTGCCACCCCTCCGACCGCACCAGCAAATGACCCCCAACCGAGTACCAGTAGTGCCAGGACCACGAAGAAAAGAGTTACAAAAACTTTGAATAAGCAAAGCCAGATGTTTGTATGTAATGTTCACGAATATGTAGAAAAGAACCATTTAGGTAAGGGTTCAATATCGGAGACACAGAAAAACTGTGCAGAATGTTATCCAGAGAGGTCCAGTGACTCCTAAAAAGCCAGGCAACAAAAGGGCCAGGTTTAATAAAGTGGACGATTTCGATTGTGACTTTATCAGGCGCGAAGTTTACCGATTTTATAATAAAGGACAATCGCCCATGGTCCGTGAACTATTGCAGCATTTGAAAACTGTAGCAGACTTTCCTTAAGAAGAAACTTCACTTCGCGAGCTGCTCAAGAAGCTGGGTTTTCGTTTTCGTCGCGTAAAGAAGAGGAGCGTGGTAATGAAATCTGCAAGAATAGTGGCTTGGAGATACCGATTCCTCCATAGGCTTCGGGAGTTGCGATCACAGGGTTTTAAGATCATCTATCTTGATGAGACCTGGTTCGACACTCACGACGTTGCTAAGATGGGATGGGACGACGGTACCTGCAACTGCGTACTAAAGTCACCGTCGTCACGAGGGAAACGTATTATGGTGCTTCATGCTGGAGGCAGTGAAGGGTGGGTGCCAAATTGTCTTTTTTTTTTGTCAGCCAAGAACATTGGAGACTGCAGAGCTGACAGTCATGATGAAATGACAGCGGCAGTTTTCGAAAAATGGTTTTTGAATAGTCTGCTTGCAAACTTGCCAAATAACACAAAATGTGTAATAATAATGGACAATGCAAGCTATCATTCGCGGCAGCTATTTAAAATTCCCAGCATGAACACGAGGGTTCATGATATTATTTCCTTCATGGAAGAGCGGAATATACCGGTACCGAACCCCGTTCCCATAAAAGCCGTCCTTATACAAACAATCCGATCTGCAAACATAGTCAAAAAGCATGTAGTTGATGAACTTGCAGCTTCTCGCGGTCATGAAGTTTTGCGTCTTCCACCCTATCACTGCATATTTAATCCTATAGAACTAATATGGGCTCAACTGGAAGGATTTGCTAGGAAAAACAATGTGACACCAACTTTAAGTGCCAGTGTATGTGAGCTGTTACGTGAGGGAACTAAAAAAATTGGCTCCCAGGTTTGGGCATCTTGTGTACAGCATACTATCAAAATTGAGAACAAATACATAAGTCACGATGCAGACAGCAGCCAGGAGAGATTTGTGATACATGTAGGAGAAAGTGACAACGACGAGTAAACTAAGTTCAAAACTTTATTTTTTAACTATAAATTTACAGTCCTTTTCTTGTGTTTCATAATTTGTTCAAATTAACTCGTAGTTTGAAAACAAGCCATGTTTACTTCCTCTTACCAAATATCAAGTAGGGGAAGTATTGTGTTCCGCGCAAAATTTTGATGTAGAGATTTCACCGGAAATACACGTTTTGAGCTCATTGAATCCAAAAAGGCATTTTTAAAAGCTCTGTGTTTGTGTTTATGAACAGCAAAACAAAAACTAAAAGTCGCTTAAACACCAAACTTTTTCGGGAAAATCCCCCCCATCCCAAACTACCCATTACGTGGAAAAATGTTCGTTATTGTTTTGAATTTCACAAAAACAGCTATAACGATTTTTGTATTAAAATACTACGTGTTTAAGATATTTGCATGAAAAATAAAATGTGTATTTTGAATTTTATTTTCTGGGAATAACCTGTAAACTCTTTCTCATTCTCAACTTTCTGTATAACTGGTAAACCGTAAGAGATATACAAAATCTTACTGTGAGTAAAATGCAATCTGTTTATGTCAAATTGCGTTAATCGTTTCCGAGAAATTGTTTGTTACTGGTTTGAATTTTGAAATACTTGTACTTTTTACAAATTGCAATTCCCTATTTGTATTTTTCTCGTGGTCATGCTAAGAGCATGGAATTTCAAAGTCATGGTATATTCATCCGTTTTTAAAAATCTGACTATCGCTTTAGCCTGTGTGCCCTTATAATTACAAATATGCAATGAAAGTTTATCTCGTTTAAGAAGCAGTAGATAGAAGAATAAGCTTTCGCAAAAGTAGTTATAGAAGAGTGAGTAGAGATAATCATGTGAATATAACACATAAGATTTTTTATTTTCTTTCTTTTGTCTTCCGTATTCTTACTTGTCCTGCATTTTATAATACAGTTATTAATTTAATTAAACACAAGCTGCTATGCTAATAAATCTCACGGATCTTGAACAATATCCAGTTTCTTTTTATTTAAGTTTATATTAATAAAACATCGCTGTGAAGCAAATTTATTATAAATTTCAAAAGTACGAAAAAAGCACCTATCTCCCCAGAGTGACACAAAAAACTTGCGTTCGTTTTGCTTTTTTCACCTGCTGCTTCTTTTTTAACTTTTACATATATAGTGTTTTTGTTTACATCTTCTGGAACTTGGTTTTTCTACATTCTGTGGTTGTGAGACAGACAAAATAAAGAATACTTTTACCATAGCACAGTAATAATTACAATAAGCCGAACTGCAAATATACAGCCCGTACTTATAAAAATTAGCTATTAGGGTAAATAACAATAAAAATGATAATTTTGTTTGGGAGTAAACGTTCCTTTCAAAATAAATTCGTATTAATGCATTTTAATTGTTTAATGATAGTCCAACAACCTACAGTTTATTTGGGGCGCGTTTCTAAGTGTCTCTCGGATATGTTAACATGCATTTCCATTCTTGTAGCGTAATGTAAGTTCAGCTCTTCCTGAGTCATATACTAAAGCGTTCCTAACAGAAATGTAATTATTATGCGATGCATAGTTATTTACTGCATTTGTGTGTAAAGTAAGCAAGACAAACTGCATGATTGTATTTTGTACATGTGGAAATCAGCGGCAAAGTTTTGCTTTCAAATACTATTTTAAACTTTGGCAACAACGCACATGTGTATATGGTTGTCACTAATGTTTATGAGTGCTTGCGGTTAGGGGAGGTAGGGGACAAGTGTTTGGCTACTGTACAAAGGCCGCCGCTTGGGGATCCATAGACTGCGACAACCTTACTACAAGTTCGGCTCCCCAACAGTTGAAATATAATACAACTCCTTCAATACGACCTACTTCAAATTGACGCCCAAAGCGTGGTGCAAATAATTTAGAAATAACAATACAACTATTTTCTCAAAATCTTCTTGACGCATCCTTGGAAGATACCAAATTTAAATACCAACTTTGGTATTTATCCGACTTTTCGGTTTTGAGCTATGCTGTTCTCTCTCTCTCTCTCTCTCTCTCTCTCTCTCTCTGACATGTTTCCAAAATGCTTTATTTAGATTCGGGGAGGGGCTCCTCAAAACATATATTTCCGGTGAAATCTCGATATCAAATTTTTTGGTGGAATGCAATACCTTCTCTACATACTATGTACGTGGTAGAGAAAGTAAAAATGGCCGAAGCTTTTAATTAAAATATCCAATGTATAAGGTATTTACGTGACAAAATGTATATCTCGAATTTTCTGGGAATAGCCTGAAAAGTCCTTTTCATTCTGAATGAAGAGGAATGCACTGCTAAACCATAAAATAGACCGAGCTTACTACACAACAAACACAATTTACTGCAACTTTTTTTTTAAAAAAAAAAATCAGCCATTTCCGAGATACTTGTTATTGGTTTGAATTTTTTCACTGTTATCATTATCTGAAATGTTGTCACCATTTAATTGTTTCTCGCAATGTAATGGAAAGAGTATGAAGTTTGAAGATCAACATTTAAGGCCCACTTTTTAAAGACTTGACAATCGTTTCAGCTTCCTGTGTCGACCTTAATGAAACTATTTCTTCAAACATTTATTTGGCTTAACATGAAGCAGAGAAAAAATGCTTTTGCAATTCTACAGGGAGAGCCAAAAAAACCACTAACCAGCTGCGCGGTGCTTTTCCTGTCCGTGTCCTCGGCGTTCGTTGCCGTCTGCCGCTATCCTAGAAAGGCGCGATGAAACCATACAACATTTTTAAAACTACTTTTAAAGGGTTTATTTACCGACTTTATGAAAGGAGATACTGAAATTGGCCACCGTCGTAGTCCATACATTTTTGGGACCTCTTTAGGAAACTATCCATCACTCGCCGTAGTTCACGTTGAGAAATGGTGGCAATTTCCTGGCGAGTATTTTGTTTTAATTCCTCCAGGGTGTGTGGGTTAGTCTTGTACACTTTGCTTTAAGTTACCCCAGGGATAGAAATCGCAAGGAGTTAGGTTGGGGGACCGAGGGGGCCATAAATCTCTACTAATAATTCTGTCCTCAAACACACTTTCAAATGTTCTCATCGAGATATGGGCCGTACGAGATGTTGCAGAGTCTTGTTGGAAAAAAGGCAAAATCGCGGTTCCTGTCTGTTAATTCTCTAAAAACAGGGGGCAAAATTGTATTAACGTATGCATGGACTTCAACTATTGACTCAAAAAAAAATTGGTCCTCGGTCCCCCGACCCTGCGATTTCTATCTCTGGGGTAACTTAAAACAAAGTGTACAAGAGAAACCCATGCACCCTAGGAGAATTAAAACAAAATATCCGCCAGGAAATTGCCAGTACTCCTCAAGGTGAACTACGGCGAGTGATGGATAGTTTCCTAAAGAGGCCCCAAAAATGTATGGACAAACACGGTGGCCAGTTTCATCTCCTTTCATTAAGTTGGTAAGTAAAACTTTTAAAGGTAGTTTTAAAAATGTTGTATGGTTTCATCCGCGCCTTACTATGATAGCGGCAGACGACAACGAGCGCCGAGGACGTGGACAGAAAAAACATCGCGCAGCCGGTTGGTAGTTTTTGGGCTCTCTTGTAGAAGCAATGAGAATGTTAACACATCAGATTTTTTTTTTCCTAGCACATGAATCTATTGGGCTACACATTGAATACGCAAGGTCCATTTTTATGCATTGTTAAAGCGCTCCAAAACCCACCTAATACCCATAGAAGGACACAACACGTCAGGTAAGTGATCTTTGGGTTCTTCCTACATGACACCATCAGTAACGATGTGAATTCAAATATGACACACAGGCTGTTAACGATGCAAGACAAGAGCACTTATCGGGAACGGAGGAAGAAATTTCCTAAAAATCCCATTTCATTTCAAGAGGCAATAAAACTAGAAGAGGTGAATATTGCAACGGATAGGAATGAACTGCTCTGCATTCCATTTGACATGGTACTCCAGCATTTGATGCTAATCCAAAATATTTAGTGAAATGTGGGGAAATTGTTTTAGCGAATGAAACATTTTGCGCAAGCCCATTATTTTTCCAACAATTGTTTTTTCTATATGTTTACTGTGGTGGAAATTATTATCAGGTTGGATTTTGTATCTTCACATCTAAAGTAACGGACTGTTATGAAGAGGTATGGGATGAACTCTTTGTGCATTGATCAATTTGCTCCCGACCGTATAAACAACTCCACATGTTCCAACAAAAATAGTATTTCCTTTCACCTGACATTTTATTTAAGACAAAGATGGTACCGTAAAATCAGAGCTAGGATTGGCTGGCTTATACAAGAGTAAGAGGAAGTAGGTGAACGGCTCAAGTCTTTTTGAGTTGCCTTATTTGACTTAGATACCGAAGAAACACCTGTGGACCTGATCAGCATTTCGCAGCAAGTGGACATAATTAGCAGCTTTTCCGACCACATTCTTGAGCCCTACGTAGTGAAAGATAGTTCCTTTCTTCAAGCACCTCAAGGAGAATTTTTATACGTCTAACCCACCAATCCAGTCTTATATTTGAAATTATAAGTTGGAATTATCACTAGACATTCCGAGGTCTGTAGAAGTGGAAAAGAGAATTTAGTGCGCTTTTCATGTGTTCTGTTGTGCACTTTCCAAGTATTTTCAGTGTTATTTCGGTGCGCTTTTGATTGAAAACATACAATTGTTCGCGCGCTTTCAATGCGATCTGATTGGTTGTAGTTTTGCAGGCATTATTCCTCTTTCACTTTGTTGACTATTATCTTGATAATGCAAATGGCAAACGCACAGTTCTCTAATAGAGACAGGAAGACCGGAACACTGCCTGCAAAAGGCATGCAGAACACAGGATGGAGAAGTTGATAAACTCTATCCCATGGAAGAGATCTGGCCCTCTGACATCCAACACTAATCCTTATGGACGACAGTGCGATCCCATTAGGCAACAGCATCAACATCTGAGAGATCTTTTACCCCTTCTTTACAGTCTGGACCTTCCCGCTTTGAAGAAAACTGTACGAGGACAACACTTTCACTACTAATGTTCACGTTGAAGAAACGAACACACAGGACCACGCTACTGGAATTGTTCAGGAAAATCGCATTAATGGAGAATATGCAGAAAAATAGAGGATTACCGTTTCCTTTTCTCGACATCAATTTTTGTTGCTTGAATGCAGTTTCTTGCAGATGGCAGACCAGGAAGCATATTTTCGGACTGCCCCTAGCACACTCATTTCCATAGAAGATGATGCTGTCTAAGTGAAATGATAGGGAGCAGTGGCAGGGGAATACTCTTAGCCACACTGTGAGAGTAACTGGGTAAAATCCTGTACTTGTAGCATGTAAAATAAGGAGGGGGGACATAGTTGAAAATTCCAATTTTTGTTAAAAATTCATTTTTCGGGTTTTTTAAACAAAAAACAAGTATCAACCCTGTTTTATCTATTCCTAGAGTTTAAAAGCCCTAAGGTGCTTAGAACCTTAAGCAATGACATATCATTTTAAAAGGATGGCCTATTCTAATTAACTGCACTGCATGCAGACCTTAAAGTACGTTTTCCACAGTTCTATTTTGGAAGCAGTTTGCTGCATTCAAAAATCTATCTCGCCCTACAAATTACATACATTAAGTTATAATTTTACTGGATATTCTACAAAAGGCGATCAGTGAAATTAAGTATCAGATTTTTTATACCTTATGTGGTTCTTAAAATTAAAATAAATAAATAAATAAATAAATATATATATCAATACAGTTCTCAAAAAGTTCACAATTTTAATATTTAGTATCCATTATTCCATTATTTATCTCATGAGGCAAATATTAAAAATCTGAATACTTTAAATTTTTATACACAAGTGAACGGTGATGTAGGATTTTTTAAAAATATTTTGGCTAAAATTTCGAGATGGCGATAGATTTTTAAAAAGCATATGTTTCTAACAAAAAGCCATTAATAACTTCAAAACTATTAATCCCTGCAAGATGAAACTTTAATATCTGTATTAGTATGCTATGGAATATGTTTGCGCCAAAAATAAAGCTTCTAGCCCAAACACTACAGAAAATACAAATTTCATCCATTTCTCATCTTAAGTGGCGGGTGGAACTTTCTGGCATACAAGATAAAACTGGCAACAAAATGTTTATTCTTCTAAATATAAATGCTCTCTAAGGGGAGATTAGAAACCCTATCCCTGACCTGTTAAATCTGCTAAGGTTGTGACACCATCTAAAATTATTTAACATAACAGACAAACTTTTACAGGATATAGATGCATGCTTTCTAAGTTCATTGATCTAATTATGTATAATAAATTTATTAACCCTTTCCAGCACAATGGTCACACTTGGCAGCATTATGTATATTTGCTATTGGAAGTCAAATAAATAACTGAGGACTTAGAATGGTTAAGTTTCGATAATTCTCTTATCTGTTTTGGTGCATAATTCGGTATTTTATTCATTAGTATCATCATGGCTTAAAAAATTAATAACTAAAAGGATGCCGTTGATATTTATATAAATACAGAACATTTGTTCCTCTCCAGTGCTAAAGGAAGTCCCATAAGCATCCACGCATGTCAATCACTGTTTATTTTAAGTGGGCCCGTCCCATTCTTTGCAGAGATGTGGTAATGCGGCAGCAATGATTTAAACCTAGGTTACGTCCGAAAAGGAAATGCTGGTCAGTGATGTTCGGCGCTTTAGCTAATTAAGCCAAGAATCAGAGATCAGGTAGGGCAAGCTTCTAAGGATTGTACATTGTATGCCCGCTGGTTACAAATCCGGTTTCAACCGAAAACATATTGAGGTGGAAAGAGTTAAGGAAGATAGGTTAGTTTTCTTAATTATGCCTCCTTTGATTAAAACTCATTAGTATTTTTTTTAAATAACCATTTTATTAAACACTAAAGTTGATTCACAACAGCACTTAAAGTTTGTTTTTAACATCCTAAAACTTAATTTAGTTATCTTAAAGTTTCTGAGAAGATGGGTAATTTATATCAGAAAATGTTATTTACCGTGATACCGTAATTATTGACGGGAAGATATAAATAATTAAATAAAGAAATAACAATAAGATAGAGAAATATCGCAATAAATAATTTCCGTACTCTAAATCAGTGTATAATGGAACAAGTTTGAGTTGAAATGTTTGTCCGGAAAGATGAGAATAATTAAGGGTCAGGTTAACGAAAGTCATTAGTGAGCCGAAGTAGCAAGCACATCATAGCTCAACCACTGGAGCAGCCGGCAGCAGAATCAACAGCAGAAACTGGAGACAACGAGAAAAGATGACAACATTCGTGCATCAAACTGTCGCACCATTTCCATTATGGTTGTATTCTGCTTCTAATGAAATAAGACAAAACAACATATTTATTCTCTCCCCTGCTTTTCATTCAATTACATATAATCGCAAAGAAAGAAACCACATGGCCTGAACACATAGAAGCTACCCAATGATAATAGTAAACCAATTTGTAGAACTAAACTTCTCTAAAAGGTGCGTTAAAGTTTACCTCTATATTCCAAATTGTGTAGGAATCACAACTTTTTGTGAAGCGGTGCAGAATTCACAAAATGGCAGATGCAGTATCATTTTTATCAATATATTTAATATATATAAAATCAAAGAGGAAATTCCAATTGATAAGATTGCACAAAGAAAAAAGAGCGTGTTCTAATTTTTTTTCCATTCGGAATATTCAGAGACTGCGGAAACCTATGCCTTAAGTTTCTGGGATACATTACTTAAGAAACCGTATTCTAGATTTCGAAAAAAATAGAAAAAATTAAGAGCACAGTAATTTGGGCACAGTATCAAAACAAAGTTGCAGTACGCTCTGTTGCAGTGGACATGGTGCAATGCGCATGCCCGAGACGCGTATACACGTGGGAGGGGCGCGGATCGATACGTCTGGACGACGGCGCTGCATGCAGTACACTCCTTGTATTAAACCTACCACAACTATTGATTAATTCATCTTCTCTACTTTCTATTTCCTAGAGCTCTTCACCATGCGGATGTTGCTTCACGTGCCCAGCTATGTCTATTTATACTGCGCGTTTACTATCTTCGCCAGATGTTCACTTTAATTGGTAAGTGAGCCAAATCCAAAGATCATTGGCTGACCCTAAAGCTCAAGAGATGGTCTCTCAACCGGCTCATGGGCCACAGAATCTCTCAAATGGTTTTATTCGTTTAACCTGTTTCTATTGCATTATTTCTTTCAAAAACAGTTTAAGTATGTGTTGTTGCATTGGCTTTGTTTATTTAATGTGGTCGCATTATAACCTAAAACAAATAAATACATAAATAAAACGTTTTAAGAGCATATTTCCAGAACACGACAGTTGGAAATTGTATCTTATACTATGCATCTTTGTGTTTATTTAACGTTTGTTTTCCTGTAAATTGGCATATAACTCCAGTATCTTCCGAGGATGCGACACGTAGGTTTTCAGGAAAATCCAACCCACCCTAAACTACCCTTTATATGGAACTTTTTCGTTATTTTTGCTTTTCTCAAAGACACGAGTTTAATTAAAACACCGTTTGCTTTAGACATTTACATGAAAATAAAATGTGTATCTTGAATTTTCTGGAAACAGCCTGTGAAGTCCTCTTCATTCTGAGTGACTTTTGTATAAATGATAAACCGTAAGAGATAGACAAAATCTTTTGTGTCGTTAACCTTTTCAGATGTATTCTTTGTTATTGTTTTAAATTATCAAATACACTGGGTCGCTATTCGTTTTCTCTCGTGGTCATGGAAAGCGTATGGGATATCAAAGCCATCGCATAGCGACACGCCTTTAGCTTACTGTGGTCTATTTATACGAAATGTGTAAACGCGTAATGAAAGTTTATCTCGATTAAGAAGTGAATACAAGGATAAGCTTTTGTAGAATATTCTTCCACACAAGCCGTGTGTTGGACAAGGCTGGAAGGCTAGAATCAGACGACTGAAAAATTCAATGCCATCGCCAGGATTTGAACCACGGATTTCCCGGTTTCCGTCCGGTTGCTTTTAACCACTGAGCAACATGACGGTGCGACATTAAATTCCCCACCGATTCGTGTTTTTTTTCTCGGTAAACCACACAAGGAGATCTCAAATTGTATTGAAAAATAAATTAAGTTTTACTTATGCACGCTCTTTTAACTACTATAGTTCTTAGCGTCCCATTCTAATTTGGGCGTGGAAGGCCGGAAACTTTGCTCAGAGGCCTCTTTATCAGGCTTGAGGTTCTTTTACGTGACGTAAATCTACCACACGGGACCACCGGCTTTACTTCCCTTCCGAAGGAAGCCATGCTAATGATTGTTACGCCCGAAAAAATCCATTGCCCTCCGCCGGATTTGAACCCGTGATCTGGGGAACTAGAGGCTAGCATGCTACCACTAGACCAAGGAGGACGACCCAAATTGTATTGAGATGACATTCCCATGGCGACTTACAATGCTGCAAGCCTTTTAACTCCCGGGCTTCATTGTTTGGACCACTATTAGATAAATTAATGGAATTAATTGCTCTTCCACACAAGCCGTGTGTTGGACAAGGTTGGAAACGTATAATCAGACGACTAAATTCAATGCCATCGCCGGCATTTGAACCACGGATCTCCCGGTTTCCGTCCGGCTACTCTAACCACCGAGCTACCATGACATGCCGATTAGACATTAAATTCCCCAACATATTCGCATTTTTTCCCCGGTAAACCACGAAAGGAGATCTCAAAGGCTTCATAGTTTTGTATGCATATTGTGTAGAAGAGTGAGTGGAGAAAATAATGTGAATGCATAACAACCAGATTTTTCTTTTAGATTACGTAGTTTAAATCCTTTATAATTTACAATCAAGCTCATTCAAATAGCTTCTTTCCCTTGATGATTGGTTCCTACTATTAAAGTGTGCACCAAAAGCACTCCGATATTTCTTTGGTAAAGGTATGTCATTAATTCAGCATTTTCAAATGGCAGTTTTGTGCTATGCCTGTTTATTTTATTGGGGGCACGTAGAACTCAAGTTTGCTTCTTCTGGGGATTTTATAAACAAGCTCTATCAACAAAAATTTGTCAGGTCTGTTCCTTCCAATACAAAATGCACCATTTTAGCTAGTGTCTTGAACAGTGGTTCCCAAACTTTACTAGCTGGCGTACCCCTTCCTTTATAAGCTCTGCAGTTACCATGCCCCCGCCAACTTATAAATATTTGTACTCAAAAACGCTTATGTTTAAAAATAATGTAGAATGTATGAGGGGGTTTCAAAATTAAAGACAATACAACGACTACTCTTAACAAAAGCAACGGAATGTGTGACTAACGCAATAATGTAAATTGAAATATGTAAACTTTATTACGCGTCAACAAACTTCCATAACAAGTCACTGCTTCAAATCCAGGGTACTGACCTTGTGAAACTTTTACCATATTATTTTCAGTCACATTAATTCACCTGAAAATGTTTAAAAGCAACATTCATTCAAACAGTTTAGCCACATTCTCTTACAAAATACACTAATTTAAATAAAACTAATACTGAAATTTGTCGCAGTAATCTGGCTCGTGTTATCTTATTTGCTGAGCGCCTGTTATTGTTTTATTATTTGAAATGTTGGGTTCTTTGTTCTCCGGCTAGCTATTATTACTCAGTCGAGCAAGTATCTCTGAGCAAGGCGTGTAAACGGAAAGGAGTTGTTGCTAAAAGATAACACTGATAAAATAATTTGTTTCTACACTTTTATTGTCTCACACTTAATTAATGATTCACATATTTAATCTTTATACACGCCTGACTGAAACTGTTATATTTCCGAATGTAATTACTGTCGTATTAGTTGCCGCGTACTTCACATTTTGTAACTAACTTTACGACGTATACCTCGCGAGAGATTCTTCCAAACTGTATGACGTGCACCTCACGAGAGATTCCTTAGAACTGCGCGACACATGCTTATGGTTCGAGAATATATACTCCCTCTCCTAAACATTATAATAGAGCTGCTATTGGTTACCAAATCGCGCCAACATTAGCGTCTGTTATGTCAGCCAATCACTATTTCTAACATATATACTCTAGGGAAAATATTCCCTCCCTTTCTAAAGAAAGGCACGCTACTCTGACGTCATTTGTTTGTCTCTTCTTAGTGATAAACAATTTACCCCCTCGGTTTATTCTTACCCACTTCTATTGTCAGTTTCAGTGATGCCACGTAAACTTATTTCCTAACAATACTTAGGCTAACAAACATCTAAAGCCCTGTACATACAATAATATTAATTTACACTACAATCACTCTGGCATTCATAGTGTTGTGATATAAAATATTGCCTCAAATTCATGCCTGTAACGCCAGAAGTAACATTCTACATACTGAATGACCTTGTTAACATAAAGGCCTTTACGGCGATCCTTGTTACTGTAACGCATCTTCTCAATTGATTAACAGATATAAAAAGGGCCATAATGATGGAATAGATTTAAAATGTGTACTTCTAGAAATGGATGAAGCACATGTATTAAACACTATGCGTATCAGGTAAGCAAGGCACTATGGTCATGTCTGAATATCACATCCTTCAGATGGGCATCATGTTCAAGATATTTTTGGGCTCGTTAAATTCTCTCTCCATCGTGTTAACAAGTCGGTTATAATGGCCTCTATATCCCTTCGGGTGTTTCCTCCGAGTTCAACAATCGTATTGGGTCTTGTGGTGTAAGGTAGCCTTACAAGAACGGAGTTCAACTCAGGAGTTGAGAGACCATTTGAATCGACTTGCTGCAACGTTATGGGTAATATAATTAACAGAGCCCAAGGTGATGCCCTTCTGAGGGATGCGATATTCAAACGATGACCATAGCGCTGAACTCCAGTATTTTGATTAGGTATTGCACCTACTGTTTAATAAATGTGTTTGAACCATTCTTATAAATACGCCCCTGAAATATACCATATCAATATGGCCCACCCTACGTAATTAGTGCGCTGTACCATATGCCTCTCAAATTTCATTCAGCTACAGTAATATGTACTTTAAATAATACTTGAATTTAAATTATCATTCCTTATTGGGAAACTAAATTACATCGTCAAAATAAGATTATGAAATTCTTTTTGCTTACTATTTAGCCAAAGTCTACTCAATGGAACTATGAGTGAACTTCTAATGGTTTAGGCATACCTAAATAGACGATTAAGTTTCAATTTTCAAGTCTCTTTTTTCCCCTCTCTATTCTGAGATAAAAATATTTTTACTTTTTCTACTACGTACAGTAAGTAGGGCAAGTATTGTATTCCACCCAAAAATTGGATACCGAGATTTCACCGGAAATATATGTTTTGAGGCCCCCTGAATCCAAAAAAAGCATTTTTGGAAATATGTCCGCGCGCGCGCGCGTGTGTGTGTGTGTCTGAACAGTAGAACTCAGAAACGAACAGTCGGATAAACACCAAACTTGGTATTAGGTTCAGTATCTTCCAAAGATGCGACACGAAGGTTTTTAAGAAAATCCCCCCACCACAGATTACCCTTTACATGGAACATTTTTCGAAAATTTTAATTTTCTCAAAAATGGCTCTAACATTTTGATTAAAATATCATATATTAAGATACTTTCATGACAAATAAAATGTACATCTTGAATTTTCTGGTAATGTCTCCAAAAGTATTCTTCATTGTGAACGACTTTTGCATAACTGATAAACCATAAGAGATAGACAAAATTTTACTACACAAAAAATGTAGATCGCGATAAAATACACAATTTATGTCATATACATTTTTTTTTGTTGTTGAGCGAACCATTTTCGATATATTGCTTGTTATTCCCTTAAATTTTCCAATTCTTATACTTTTTCTCAAATAGGAATTTGTTATTCATTTTTTTTGTCCTGATAATGCAAAGTGAATGGAATACTACACATAGCAACAACCAAATCTTAAAATATTTGACTATCGCTTAAAGCCTACCAATTCCCCTTGCATCTACAAGAAAATTAGCAATAAGATTAACATCTCGATATCTCGATTAACATGAAGCATATGGAGAATAAGCGTTTCTAAAAATAACACATCAGATTTTTCTATTTATAGATTCTTCTTATTTGCGGAAAAGTGAACATAAGCGTGTTCTTAATTAGCGAAAACGGTAATCTAAATTTAGGTCAGTAAGAAACGACTCGGAGCTTAACATTTCAATATGAAGCGGTTTGTAATTATTTTAGAATGGTGTGATTCTCAGTTTACAATGGTAAACACAAGACGTGTATTCGAATTGTGCATTTTACTTAAAAGTTGAAGTGTTCAAAAGTTTGTGATTTGGCACTGTAGCATAAGACTCCTATACTTTAACAAAAAAAACTGAATAAACTAAATGTAATGTTAATAAGAAGTATAGCTTCTGTGACATCTGCCTAAAATCTGTGAGTCTATCGATGCTCTCTTATGTAAAGATTGAATTGTAAATCTCTGCTCTATGCTTCATCGTTTATGATGCAAGCAATGATTTTCTCCAGTATCGAGTTACAGAATGCATCTTATCTACCTTGCTTTCCTTTTCCTGTATGGCGGTCTTGAAACTCATGTGCATTATGTGTTGGCAATGATTAAGTGACCATAGTTACACTTTTGACGAGATATCTCATCCTCAGGGGACAAATGTCAGATTGATCAGCTCTATGGACCCCGGGCGCCTTTGAGCATTAATTTCTTTCCCCCTCCCTGCAGACCTGGGTTTTTAATTATCTCACTCAAGCATTCACACGACTTCCTCTCTCCATTACAAGGGCCTATTAGGAAGATTATGCAGCATGTTTTGACAGTGCCTTCCCCATTGTGGGAATAGTGCCAGCATATACATCCAGTATGATTGAATCTACGAGGAATTTAATGGTGTTAAGCTAATTCAAACATTCCACCTGGAAGTAGTTGTATTTCACTATTTGCTGACAGCCTGCACCTCATATGTTTGAGTTCAGTTATCCGCTAATATGTTTTAACATTTTCAGGTCCTATAAATAATTTTTTCTGCTAAATAATTTTAAATACATTCAGGAAATGTTCCGCAACCCTTCAGAACATGTAAACTATGGAACTGTGCATTCATTTTGCTCTTCTTAGCAAAATAAGTTCAAAACTCTGATGTGTTACATTCACATGACTTTCTCTACTCTTGTACAAACTATTTTTACAAACGCTTATTCTCCATATGCTTCATGTTAATCGAGATATCGAGATGTCAATCTTATTGCTAATTTTCTTGTAGATGCAGGGGGAATTGGTAGGCTTTAAGCAATAGTCAAATTTTAAGAGCTGGTTGCTATGTGGAGTATTCCATTCTCTTTGCATTAGCAGGACAAAAAAAAATAACGAATTCCCATTTGAGAAAAAGTATTGGAACATTTAAGGGAATAACAAGCAATATCTCGAAAATGGTTCACTCAACAACAAAAAATGTATATGACATAAATTGAGTATTTTAACGCGATCTACATTTTTTGTGTGGTAAAATTTTGTCTATCTCTTATGGTTTACCAGTTATGCAAAAGTCGTTCACAATGAAGAATACTTTTGGAGACATTCCCAGAAAATTCGAGATATACATTTCATTTGACATGAAAATATCTTAAACATATTATATTTTAATCAAAATCGTTAGAGCCATTTTTGAGAAAACTAAAATTTTCGTGTCGTATCTCTGGAAGATACTGAACTTAAATACCAAGTTTGGTGTTTATCCGACTGTTCGTTTCTGAGTTATGCTGTTCACAGACAGACAGACAGACAGACAGACAGACACACACACACACACACACACACACACACAAACAAACACACGGACATGTTTCCTAAAATGCTTTTTTTGGATTCAGGGGGTCTCAACATATATTTCCGGTGAAATCTCGGTATCGAAATTTTGGGTAGAAGATAATACTTTCCCTACTTAATATACGTAGTAGAGAAAGTAAAGATTAAAAATGCATGAAATTCGAGGAAAACAGCGGCACCTTTTAGGCTCGCCACCCCCATCTTCATTTCGTGCTCATTGTATTTGTTTTAAACGCTTCGAAATTAAAACCCTCAAAGCGGCGGCGATGATACGAGAAGACAAAAGACGGTTCTTTGTCGTAAGAGACGTTCAAATCCTTGTGATTGCAATTGAGGGAGTTGTGTTTTCATAATTAAAAGCTATAGGAACTGTCATTGTACAATCATCGTTATCGATGGTGGCGCGGTGTAAGCAATACGCAAAGTCGCCAGCTGCTACAGGGGGCAGGGTTACCAATAAGTCTTTCTTCTTTTTTTCTCTCTCTCTCGGCCCGGAGCCAAGTAGAAGGCTTACACGCTGTTAAGACACTAGGACGAGAATTGCAATATTACAAGAATTAGAAATTCAAAGCTCAACTCAAACACTGCTAACCAATCTCTCCGGCAACGTGCATTCCATTAAGGAAAAACTATCACAAGTAGAGGGAAGGAAATTCAGGGTAAAACGCAAATAATAGAATATACCATAAATATAAGATTAAATAAAACTTTATGCGTCCATCAGGAGTAACCCACGCAGAAAATAATATACTCAAACTCGCATACATAGAAGGCGATTAATACGTTGAAGGTGGCCAAACATCGCCTGGAGAAATCGCTTATCATTCAGTGACGAGTAATACAATGGCACTGTAATACTAAAATACAAAGAATACAAGTCAGCAAAACCACACGGGCAATAGGGAGTAGACCCAAAACAGTAGCGGAACATGTACAAGGATGTAAACAATGTTGCACAAGCATCCGAGAAAATTATGAAAGAATGTGGCAAGGGAAGCGTAAAGAAGCAAACTCAGGGCGATTTAGGGGTTGTACAGGGGCAAGATAAGGACGCTAGGAACAGTTTTCGCTTCCTTGTTCAGCGGTCAACAAATTGGATTCGGTTCCTAGAAGTTGGAATGAAGTGCTGGACCAAATGTAAGTAAATATCCTTTCTGTTTGAAACCATTAGGTTGCGTCATGTATTTAGTAACATTCAAATGTGTGCTTATAGCAAATATATTGCGTAGTTACATATTTTAGTAACTGAAGTTTGTCAGCAAAAGAGTCGTAACAATATGTTTATTACAAAGTTGTGTAGTTCCCACCACTGCGTTTGAAACATCAACTAAGACCTCAACCCGCCTGTTTACACTAAGAACCCACGCATTGAGAAGAATAAGCGACTTATTTATTTTGTTTATGACGAGCCAACATTGGTGACGGAGATTGTACATCCCAAAGAAGATAACATTTCTCCGATTTTCTGAAATCCACGTAGACAATTTAAGACACGAAAATGGGACGTCTGGCAACTCCTCGTACACTTTATGTTTTAAGTTACCCCAGAGATAGAAGTCGCAGGGGGTTGGGTCGGAGGACCGAGGAGGCTACAGATCTCTACTAATAATTCTGTTCTCAAACACTTTCAATTGTTCTCATCGAAATATTGGCCGTATCAGCTGTTGCAGAGTCTTGTTGAAAAATGGCACAATCACGCTTCCTGTTTGTTAATGCTCTAAAAAAGGAGACAAAATTTTATTCACGTATGTACGGGCGTCAACTGTTGACTCTAAAGAAATTTGCCCCATAACTCTTTCTCCGCTCATGGCACACCATACACCAATTTTTTCGTCATGAAAGGATACTTCATGAACAACATTAGGTTTTCCAATAACGATTATTTTGTGTACACACATATCCATGAAGGTGGAACCAAGCCTCGTCCGTAAAAAAATATTAAATATAGATCCATTTCGCCATTGTATACACTATTGAGACTCCACTCACAAAATGTGCGCCTAATTACAGGATCACCTGGCTGAAGAGCATGTGCCACAGTTATTTTATATGGTTTTAACTTCAGCAATTTGGTAGCTCTTCGCGCAGAGCCATAAGAAATGTCTGCCTGTTGTGAAAGACGCCTAAGTGATTTTTGGGGGGAATTTTCCAAACGATGACCGATGTCGTCTTCGGTAAGAACCGTACGCCGTCTTTTAGATTTCTTAGCCTGAACACTTCCTGTGGCCTCAAATTTATTGTAAAGTTCATGGATTGTTGTACGGCCTGGAACTTTTACACCTGGAAATCTTTCTGCAAATCGTACTTTCACTTGGCGATCTGACCGAGTCAACACATACGAATCATAAATAAATACACGCTGTGCAGTAGAAAACATATACTGAACCATAATATACTTTGTGACTAAGTACAGGACAAAATAATAAATAACTCGTAATAACTGAACCGCATCACATCACCGTCAACTCAGTACTGCACTTCACACTACAGAGCAAAACCACGTCAACAGCGTGACCTTGTTTATAGCAGCAGTGCGTTATGTTTCCACACGCCCAGTGGAAAAACACCGCGCAGTCGGTTCGTAATTTCTTGGCTCTCCCGTTATAATACACACATACGATGGTTAGTTTCCCCATTGTGCATTGAGACAGTACATACACACTTCTCGTGAGAGTTGCTTTCATTTTGACTGACAAATACTGTTGTTTTATGAAGTCAGATTTCAATTATATTCATGCAGCGCTCCTGTAGTTATAATGCATCAAAATGCTTAGTTTAGTGCTGCCTTTTTCTACATTTTCAGCATATTATTTTTTCACATCCTGTGCGAGTATATAGGAAGCAAGGCGTGGAAAGTCAAGCTGAAATACGTTTATATTTAATGATTTTGGAGAATATTTTCCCCGCTCCTTTTAGTTGTATACATTTCAATGCAGTTCACGTCAGTAAATGTTTGGTTTCTGCGAGGGCGATGTGAGCGTGGGTGAATTCAATTTCGAGAGCGCAATAGTTGGTTATCTTATGCCCACAACCTCGCCATCTCGTGTGTTCCATCTCTGTAAAGAGTTTCGACAGGTACCCCAAGGACACGATATACGATTATTAACGCCTGAATATCTGCTAGGTAATGACACACATCCAAGGATATAAATACGTAGAATTGGATGCTTGCTTTGATGTATCGTGCCAATACTGACGTCTCTAGGGGAACTGCTGGAACCACAACGTAACTTCAAGGATATGGGATTGCGCTTAATTCTAGTGTCTCTCTTTGTAACAGACAAACTTTGCGATTAGATAGATTACCATTTTAAAAATCTGGTGCTTCATTCATATGACTTTCTCTACTCACTCTTCTACAAACTAATCTTACAAAAGCTTATTCCATCTACTTAATCGAGATAAAATTGCCTTACCCATTTACAAACTTCGCTGCAGGTATAAAAATCTGATGTTACACTCACATGACTTTCTCTACTCTTTACAAAGGCTTATTATCCATATGCTTCATGTTAATCGAGATATCGAGATGTTAATCTTACTGCTAATTTTCTTGTAGATGTAAGGGGAATTGGTAGGCTTTAAGCTATAGTCAAATATTTTAAGAGGTGGTTGCGATGTGGAGTATTCCATTCTCTTTGCATTACCAGGACAAAAAAAAATGATTACCGAATTTGAGAAAAAGTATAAGTATTGGAAAATTTAAGGGAATAACAAGCAATATCTCGAAAAAGGTTCACTCAAAAAAATAAAAAAATAAAATAAAATTGTATATGACATAAATTGTGTATTTTAACGCGATCTACATTTGGTATGTAGTAGAGAAAGTAAAAATACAGTAGACTAAAGGGATGTCATATGTTTTAAAACAGCGTTTGCTATATGGCGATTGTTTTGAACTTACATGCTCCTTGCATGGCCACAAGAAATTCGAATAATAGCGACTTACCATTTGAGAAAAGTATAAGTATTTCAAAGTTCAAACCAATAAGAAAGAACATCTCGGAAATGCTTAACACTATAGAATTGTTTAACAACCTGTGTGTTTCAATGAGATCGAAGTAAGTTTGTTTGTTTGTAAGATTTTGTCTATCTCTTACGGCTTATCAGTAACTCAGAACGAAGAGGACTTCGCAAGCTATTGGCAGGAAATTCAAAAGGCTAGTGTAGTTTGGGGTAGAGGGGTTTTCTCCACATCCTTGGAAGATGAGTTTAAATACAAAGCTTGCTATTTAACCAAATTTTCGTTTTTTAATTATGTTGTTTACAGACGGTCATGATCTCTCTCTCTCTCTCTCTCTCTCTCTCTCTCTCTCTCTCTCACGCACATATATAAAATCTTTTTTTAAAAACGCTACTTTTTAAATTCAGAATGTGTATTTCCAGAGAAATCTCGGTATCGAATTTTTGGGCGGAATGCAATACTTCCTCCACTACTATAGGTACCAGATGAAGTAAAAATAGTTTGTCAAGCAACATGGGTTTGACTGGCTTCTGTTTCTTTCTCCCGCATGTACACGCATTGAATATTATGTTTTTTGCGTGACTTTCTCACAGAATACAGCCACCTCTCATTGTAACGTGTATCTCAGTAATGGAGGAGACAACAGAATACAGATAAAGTAGAAACAAAGCCAGCCTTACACGTTGAAGCCGGGCGATGGTCGTCACTTTTTTGAAGCCGTACCCTTCACTTCAATATCTGCTGTTGATTGTTACCGGCTGCTACAGTGGTTTGCTATGAGATCTTCTCTCAGGGCATGCGTGGGCGTATTTTGAAAGGATAACACCAGTTTAAATTGACTGAGAAGCTTAATGTGATCTAATACTCGAGCTAATGAAGCGAGATGCCGACCGTTTGAAGACAAAGAATGAAATTGGTTATGAATCGTAGCACTCAAAACTATACCTAACAATTGAATCATACCTGCTAACTTATTTAGTGTAAATTTTACGGTTTGAATAACTATTTCTGCAATAAAAGAAACTAGACGCGTAAATTGCTGTGAGTCGCTAAAATGTTTACCGGCAAAACCCCTTGCGGCTACCGCTAAATCTTACTTGCACAAACGCGTCACTGGGCGCTTAAAATAACACACGAGTCGTCTCAAGAGTGACGAATGTATGCACGAAAAAAGTGTGTCTGATTTAGATTGCGTGAACTTATATCAACTTAAGCTCCGTCTACATATCGCTACTTCCACCAACGTTACTTCACAAGCGTCCCAATCATAAAACACCTTATGTATGCGTCTCTGAACTCTCACTAGGCCATACCTGCCTGACTCTTAAGTTCCTTTCATTAATTTAAGAATTTCCTAATTTACGGAATTGGCCGATGTGACTGTGCAAACGCACTGAACTTTTAACCTAACTGCATTCCAGGAATCTTTATGGCTTACGCGTTCGCTCCTCGCTGTTGCTAATGACCTTTCTCTCCAGACAAATTTCTCAATTCAGGCTTATTACATTATTGCCATTCCGTGTATTGATTTAATATACGGAAACCACTCATGGTAATAATTTCTTTCTCTTATCATTTCATTTTTTAATTATTTATATCTTCCCGTCAATACTTACAGCATCAACGTGCAAATGAATAAAATATACAATACTAATAACATACATTCAACTCATGATTTGGAGCGTCCTTTAAAACAACAATTCCTTTTACATCGGTGTAGGATTCGGCTATGGATTAAAACTTGAAATACGATTTGCTTTCCCCTAATTTGTTAAAGTATTTCTCGCTGCGATGTTTCAAAACCTAGTTATCTAGCGGTTATGGGCTCTGTCATGATGCAACAATTTTAATAATCTGCTACTAATAGCCAGTGTTAACGAACTGCAGTATGCCGTGTAAAGGCGATAAATGAACGCACATGCTCTTTGATGTATCAATGATAGGTAACGCATCTGCCTACTTTACAATAATGCAAGGCATTATCTACAGATTGCCCAGTGTGTGTATGTATGCGAGCACACTTCATATGTGTCGTCCTCCGTGGTGTAGTGGTTAGCATACTAACCCGGTGGAGGGCGATGAATTTTTTTCGGGCGTAAAAATCCTTAGCATGGCTTCCTTCGGAAGGGAAGTAAAGCCGGTGGTCCCGTGTCGTAGATTTACGGCACGTAAAAGAACCTCAAGTCTGATATTACCGGTCTGGGATGCTAAGGACCACAGTAGTTAAAGAGCGTCCATAAATAAAACTCGATTTCAATTTACACTTCATATGTAACCTTGGGAAAGTGTGAATTTTATGAGTTTTATGGAATTATTATTTTGAATAAATAACGAATAAATGAGAGATGACTAAGAGCACATGCTGATGTTGGTATGTAGGAAAAAGTAAAGGGAAATTGAGTTTAGGAACGGAAATGGGTGGCAAAGATGGTGGTGACTTTTAAAAGTAGGTCAAAGCTTGTAGTGGTGGTCTTTGTAACCTGCATGCGCATTCGGAGAATGAGGTAAATCCTCATCTTACTTACATCGACGGCCATGCCTAGATCGGAGTAGGCCCATCTCTTGGGCGCCGCGCGCGCCCTACCTTTTATAAAGAAATAAAGTCATTTACAGTGACTGAATCAGTATTTTATGCATATCATTTATAAGCGATAATGTCCTTTTATTTGAATGCTTGATGTAAATCACTAATGAATCTGGGTGTGAGCTTGTTCAGCATCTTTCATCTGGTAAGGAGATGATGCGCAGTTTAGTTTTCTTCGCCACATGGCCACTTTGGTGATGCAGTCTTTCAAATTTTTTGAAAATATTGTAGCAAATTGCCAGGATTTGTTAGAAACAATTTCTTAACAACAAAGATAGGTGTAATATTGGATTGATTTCTAAAACATACGTTTGGTATGAGGGGCCTTGGGAGAGGTGAGATACGAGTATAACCGAATCCAGAGGTATCATAGTAATTTTTTGAGTTTCTGTTTACACAGGGATAATGGGAGTCGGTCATATTCTACGGTGTTTTGCTTCTTGGAGTCTATTTTTGCTAGAAAGTCGAAATGTCCAGTGTGTACTCGGATCCAGTGAATTGTGATTCTGTTGTCGTGTGACAAGGAGTTGACAGATTTCTGATGTTGATTACTTCAGGGTTGGTAGATTGACCGATGAAATGACTTTCAGGGCTGTTTGTGAATTCACGTCGAACTTGTAATGAAGATTTTGTCATTTTTATTTTATCCATTCTATTGCCATTTTTATTCCTTGAACTTCTGCTTGGAAGACCTCGTCCGACCTTACATCACTTTATGTGGACACTTATGTGTGTTTATGCAACTTTTGTCGATTCCAAAGACAATGCTATAACAGACTAATTCAGCACACCAACTGAAATCGGGGAAATACCCAGTGTCTTTGGAAGGGTACATCGATTAACTCTTGTCTCGAGGTCAATAAATATGTGTTTCAGCACTTGGAGCAATAAAAATACGCTCAAGTAATTGACTCTTAATGATAATAACGAAGCGGTTTTCTTTCCCTTTCAACTATTTTTCGTTCAATACATTTAGCATTAATTACTAAATTCACTACGTAATTATTGCATTAACCCCATTTTAACCCCTCGAATGATGTAAATGGAACTAATGGTTAGAATCCGTAAATAGGTTACAAAAATAATTTTCAAATTTTGAATAGAGACAGCTGCGTGTTCTATAGGATGCATGAGTCCCATGATTATTAAATATTTTATGGCAATTACTCCGCAGTTTTCTCGAACGGCTATTGCAAAAATGGCAACCATGAGCGATATTTTTGTAGTGTTTAACGCCCGTTCTTACAGCGTACGGCACAATACGCGGTGGATAGAATACAAGAAATGATAATTGGAAAAGGAAATTTGTAAAGAGAACGTTCCAGGCCTAAGTTTCGGCTGGTGAATTTATATCTATCAAACTGCTGTGGCGGGAGTTATGATGAGTTTTGTAATATATCGTAAGATGGAGAAATTTAGCCCAAAATTTCTTGTTTAGAAAGTTCCATCTATTTGTAAATATACTAAGCTATATAACTTTGTGGTACATTTGCACCACAGCTTCCTTCCCAAGAAGCATAAAAGAAATTCAAATTTTGAGCAAAATTTCAAAACCTTTATAAGTTTGAATTTAAAACATACGTCTCACACCTGTAACACATTGAAAGTCCTGTTTGGGCTACTCCAGCATGTCGACACTAACCGCAATGCTCAATCTTTTAATCCGGGCTGTGTGTGTTGACAGGAGGGTCGCGAGTTCTAGCCTTGGCGCTGAACAATTCTGGCATATCTCCATTGGCCAAGAAAACTGCTGGCCGCAATACCACGTAACTGCATACTGCAGCGTCTGGCAGTTTTGTTTATGGTTAATGAAAGATTATCTGCGACTTGGCCCCCTAGTTTACGAGTGTAATAAATCCTTTAAAGTATCTCCTCTTATGCGGCTCCTACACTGCACTGGGTCGATAAACTGATTCCCTCACAATCCGAACTAGAGAATTGATATTACACTCCTGGCGAATGACGAATAAGTCCATATTGCAAACAATCGGCACCGAGCGCAAGCGTTCCCATTATAGAGCCATTATTCCGACCAGGTTTATTCTAGTTTTCTTACGCTGCACAGATGGATGCTGGGTTGGTACATATTTTCCACAACTCCAAAAGTAAGCAAAAAAAATCTGATGATACATTCATATGAATTTCTCTACCCTCTATCAATTAGTGGTATACAAACTACTCCTAGCTACATTTCATTATAGATAAAAAGGGAACAGCGATAGTCAAATTCTTAAGAACTGGACCTATGTTGTGACTTTTTTCAGTTTTATTTATGTTACTCTTCACTGTTTTGTTTTTACCCAGTTCAACTTCACAGGGAGTTCACTTTGTTCATACTATCACTTCACTAAGGTGAACTAGTTCAATTCTCCGTTCCTTCACTTCCTTCGTGACGTAGCCTCTGAACTGCCGGACGGTTCACATCCTAGGTTCACTTAGAATGCCGGAGAGTCAACACTAGACCTCAACAACCCTCCGATCCGCAGTAACGGAGAGAGATGTAACGGAGAGTAATGAGACGACCACGCCAGAAATTGTGAAGAAAATCCACAAAAATGGTATTGCCTGACCGTCGACTGAAGGTGCGCGAGCTAGCAGACATCGTAGGCATTTCAAAAAATGTACATCGCATACTAACTGAAAATTTAGACATGAGAAAGCTGTGAGCAAGATGGCTGCCGTGTTTACTCACAATGGAACAAAAGCAGCGTCGTGAGGATGTTTCAGTCGAGTGTTTGGCGATGTTTCGCTGCAATAAACCAGAGTTTTTTAATCTAGTCAACCAGGATGAAACATGGGACCATCACTTCACACCTGAGACGAAGGAATAGTCAAAACAGTGGATTGAATGGGGAGAATCGGCTCCAAAGAAGGCGAAGGCAGTTCCATCTGCAGGCAAGGTCAAGGCATCAGTTTTTTTGGGATGCGCGTGGGATAATTTTCATTGATTATCTTTAGAAAGGAAAGGCAATCAATGGCGAGTATTATGCAAACTTATTGCAGCATTTAAATGATGAATGCAAGCAAAAAGGGCCGCATTTAGCGAAAAAGAAAGATCTGTTTCAGCAAGACAATGCATCAGTTCACACATCCATTATCACCATGGCCAAAATCAATGAGTTAAAGTTCGAATTGCTTCCTCATGCACCCTATTGTTCGAATTGCTTCCTCATGCACCCTATTCGCCAGACTTAGCCCCCTCTGATTATTTTCTATTTCCAAAGTTGAAGAAATGGCTTCGTAGTAAAAGATTTGCCAACAATGAAGAGGAGGAGTCTGCAGTTGATGGTTATTTTGCAGAACTCGATGGTTCTCAGTATAATCAGTGTATCGAAGCTTTGAACATCGCTGGCAAAAGTGTATCGAGCTGAAAGAAAACTATGTAGAGAAATAAAGATGTTTTTCCCCAACATGTTTGTGTTTTCTTTGTTTGGTCGGGTACTTCTGGGACCACCCTGTAGATCCAGGACAAGAACTTATAAAGCCTAGCGTGAAGCAAAGAATGCAGAAGCTGAAAGAATGTCCGCAAACACGAGAAGAGCAATGAAGGAATTATTGTTTGTGAAGATGTAAGCCCAGTGACAAAACAATCAAGTTCAATGGAACCTCTACAAGGTACTGACAGTGTTGAACGTTGCAAACTGTGTCCTACGAATAAGACTGTTTCCTAGATCGCGTTAAAATACACAATTTATGCCATATACATTTTTTTTTGTTGATTGAACCATTTTCGAGATATTGCTTGTTATTCCCTTAAATTTTCCAATACTTACACTTTTTCTCAAATTCGTTATTCATTTTTTTATGTCCTGGACATGCAAAGAGAATGGAATGCGCCACATAGCAACCAGCGCTTAAAATATTTGACTATCGCTTAAACCCTACCATATTCCCCTTGCATCTACAAGAAAATTAGCAATAAGATTAACATGAAGCATATGGAGAATAAGCGTTTGTAAAAGGTTAAACATTTCGGAAGGCATGAAGAGTAGAAGGTTAGTACTGGAAGACGAATGGGTCGTTTTAACATTTCAGCACCTTGTTCCCAATAGCAACAACACATTTTGCGCGTAATTGTACGCACAAATACCAAGACATGTAGCAGTATGATCTAAAGAGTTGACAATTAACTAGGAAACAGTTGACTGGTATAGCAGTTCCCAAATGAGAGTAGTTACTAGCTTACTCTGCAGAAAAAGAAAACGTATGATTTGATAAACAAGAGACCTTCTCATTTTCATAATTCTTTCACCATTGAAAAACATTGTTCTTCCCAACGGACAAGAGCTATAAGACAGCTTCTAATTTCAACTCCTAAATGTCTAGAACACAAAACAGATTTATAGATACTAAAAATGAAATTGTTGGCGTCATAAAAGAACACGGTACTTGTAAAGGTGGGCGTGGCCTTGACCTTTCTTTGAGAATGCCATGGAATAGAAAATAGTAGGATTTTGCTTATAACTGCAAGATATGTATAGGACTTTCTGGTATCAAACCTTTTAAATACTCGTACTTACGCAAAAAAGTTTTCTTTATTTCTTCTGCGTGTTGTAACCACGTTAATTACCAGCGTAAACTAACTTCAAAAATTCCTCAACCGATATTTATAATTTACGTACTATCATTTCAAGAGGTTTTGATTGAAGTCCGAGAAGTGGAAGAATCTTCATATCCATTCCATTTCGCAACTAATTTCTGTATTGTGTGAAAAACAGTGGAGCATTTATGTTATTAAATAAGTATGGGACTAAAAAGATACAAAAGTTTAAAATTTCCTTCACTGTGAATATCTAAAAAACCACTCGATGCTTCCGATAATTCTTTAAACGCTAAAATATACTTACAGTTTATGCAACATTTCCATGTCAAGGTGAAGTTAAGGAAATCTGAAGTATAGATTACGTTTGTATTTCATATACATTTCCGTGAATATCTAAGGATTTTTTGTTCATTATTAGGAATGTCTCAGTGACTTCACGAAGTTAGGTTTTAAGGGGTAATGAGAGGGATTTAACATTAAAAATAATACTTTCATAAAGAATACGGGAAGAGGTAAATTAATTAAATCATTGTTCGAAATTCATAAAGCCATCCATCCAATGCTTAAAGATAACTAACTAGTTCTGAAATGCAAGGACGGTGGGGGTACATTATACCAGCAAGGGCCAGTTAGGAAAGTTTGGAATTCAATGGTCTAGTCGTCTGTTCCGAATAATTTTTCAGTCCGAGAGGGCTTTTAAAGTCTTCCCGTTCTAGTGTCAGTTTTTATTAGATGACTTGTCTGAAACAATTCTCTCCGACACATTAACAGAATTCTCCACTAAGCGAGGTAGCCAAATAGTGTAAATAAAGCAAAGAGCAGGCACAGGCAGCTCAAAACTCATATTTCAGTTTATTTGCGCTTTGGGTCAGACATCTGACGGCAATAATTTAAACGTTGAGTTGAATGATGAAGTAGCATGAAAATAAATGACTGTCCACGTGGAGCGAACGCTATGCGGATGGACTTGGAATCGCATACGAAAGCTACGTTCACGATGTTGCAACACTGGGTCAACGACTGCGACGTCCGAAGGCAATCTTTTGCTTATTTGCTTTCGCTATTAGGTGCCTTGAATTAAATCAGCCACTCAGGGCTATTGCAGCGGCGGCTCGTGACTTTCGATCCTCGCGGTAGGTTTTCTTTTTTAAACGACTTGAAGAGGGAGGAAGGTTCGTATTCAGCCCCCCTCCCAAAAAAAAAAGAGGTAACAGTATTATCTAGTAGCTCCTAAATGGTACTACTTTCCTATTAAAAGCTGTAACAATTTGCCCTTAGAGCAGTCATTTATAGTAATGCGTACTTCAACTTCGTTCCTCATATTATGTATGAAACATCACCTCATAGACGATGCTGGAAATGTCGTTCCCTTCGGCTTAACAGGCATGGTATCGGGAAAACACATTCATAGTGACACGTTTAAGTTCGGCCACTAATGTTTCCGATTTCATGTGTGATATTTTCGTTTATTCCTCAAATGTGTAAGGGTTTGTTTTATAAACTCTGTCCTTCGGGCAACCCCACGGACAGAAGTCACGTATTCTAAAATCTGTTGAGCGAGAGGGCCATACACCAGCTCTAATCGCCCTATCTTCAAACATTTCTCTTAATTTTATTCATTGACTCCACTTCTGTATGAGTAGTTGCAGAATCCTGTTGAAACCACCCTTATGCATTCTCTTCTACTGTAGGCTGCTCAAAAAAATGACGCCAAAATGTCTATTGCAGCTTTGTCTCGTAAAATCGGACCGATAAAAAACAATTCACGACATATGGGAAAGAGTGGGAACGCAGATCGCTGCCGCCACAATCAAATTATCTGCGGAGTAGTTTTTACGTAAAAGCGCTGTATTATTCCATCTAGAAAATACAAATACTATACTTATATCCGTAAGTTTAATTTTTTTCCCCTTCCTATCCGTATTTTCAAAGCCTAATCCAATATCCGCTTCAACATCGGTAATTTCCGTTTAAGGGTACGGGATACAGAAATAACTAATTTCTACAAATTTCAACCAATTTAGCTGATTTTTTCACCATAATGACAGGAAAAAATTTTGTTAAAAAAAACTGAAATAGTTATATGTAAAATGACCCACGGGATGAAAATTTTAAGATTATAAACTTTTGCATTTTGCACATTGTTTCTCGAGTACAGTTATTTACAAACAAAATCATTACATTTTGGGGAACACAAACTTTCCATGAAAAAACAATTATCAATAATGTATTAATTATTAAAACCCTAAATCGAAAACTGTGCTTGATAATCAGAAAAAGGCTCCTTTAGATATTCTCTTCCACTTTTAAAGAACGTATACAGAAAGAAATAGAACAAAAATTGCATTATGAGAAACATTTTAAAATGCAGAAAAATATAAGAAAACAAGATAACAAAATGGTTTTGAAATTTCATATACCATTTACACATCGCGTACATTCATTTAAACGCCATGTTTCGCATTTAAATGCACAGAAACGGCAAAGTCGCAAGAGAACCCTGATTTAAAAATGTTGTAGGATATTTATGCGAAATATTATTATTTTTCGGAATTTTGTCAACAATTCAGTACCTTTAATTATGGTATTGACTCTCTGTTGACAAACAAAAACTTACGTTAATGCAAACATTTACGTATTCACATCACGCAAAATTAGTGACCATTTCCTATGACGGCAACTTCGAAAACATCTATGTTTCCACCATATACACATCTACATGTTTTCGTCAGCAATTTATTTATGCATGCAGCTGGAGTTTATTTAAATAAAGCTCTCTTCATTCTGACTGAATTTCACATAAGGTTCATTTTTACAGCATGAAAAACATTGTATGTTGCATTCACTTGACTATTTCTATTCACTCTTCTACAAGCTATTCTTATAAAAGCTTATTCTACTACTTACTTCTTGTTAATCGAGATAAGCTTTCATTAAACATTTACACATTTCTTGTAGGTATAAGGATTGAGTCGCCAAAGTAATTTTAAGACTTTTAAAAAGTGGGACGGTAGTAATGATTTTGACATTCCATGCTCTTTGCATACGACGAGGCAAAACAATGACTTACCGCTTGAAAAGAATGTATGTATTTGTAAATTCCAACTATTATCAAAAGAATATTTCGGAAATGGTTAACGCTACAAAAATATGACAAATTGTGTGCCTAAAGAGATGTTAGTGTAGTCAGATATTATCTCTTACGGTTTACCGATTATACATAAAGTCATTCAGAATGAAGACTTCACACGCTATTTGCAGAAAATTCAAGATATTCATTTTATTTGTAATGCAAATATTTTGAACACATGGTTATTTTAATCACAATTGCTAGAGCTGTTTTTAAGAAATATAAAATAACGACAAATGTTCCATGTAAAGGATAGTTTCGATTCACGTGGCCGATCTTCTTGACCCATGGGTTTTTTCGCGGGATTTCCCCGGGTCACTAGGCAAATGCTGGGAAAGCTCGTTGTCTCCCCCAAATTTCTCTTCTCTCATTCACTCTCATTTCAGATTCCTCTTTCAGGTTGGATCCGGGGCTGTGTGTCGGACGACTGCGGACAGATGGCTTGCGTATTGGAACTTCTTCTCGGCCCCGTCAGATGGTGACCGCTCGAGTCTCTGCTGTTGGGTCGAGCCGGCATCACCCTCCGGTGCCTTGTGAGGGCTGCTTTGAGCTTCTCCGTCTGGATGGTCAAGCTTGTAACTGCTAGGGACCTCTGCGCGTCTCTGTCGCCTGTGTCGGCCGGTCCTACAGCCCATACGTCACTTGCTGTTCCTTCATCGCATCGGTTCCTCCAGGAAGTGTATCCACAAAAGATCCCTATATGAGTCGAGGTGCTAGGTGTCCCTTCAGTAGCATCCTAAAGGGTAGTTTGGGTGGGATGATTTACTTCATATCCATTCTTTGGAAGACACTGAGCTTAAATGCCCAGTTTCATATATAAACGACTTTTGGTCTTGGAGTTATGCTGTTCACTCACATACACGCGCGCGCGGAGTTTTTTTTTTCTAAAAATGCTTTTATTCAGGGAAGTCTTAAAACATGTATTTCCGCTGAAATCTCTATCAGATTTTTGAGTGGAATGCAACACTTCTACCTACTCTAGCCAGACAGTAGAGAAAGTATAAAGCTTGAACTCATTAAGAGCACAATTTATGTCTCACTACATAGAGACCGCTTAATAAAACATGAAAAGAGAACAAAAGTATTTTTCATATGCCCGCTTAAAGGAGATGGCATTACTTGACCTCCGATAACGGTCTTATCGGTGTCTTCAGTTAACAGTCCGTTACTGCTATAAAGCAGCCAGATGTCAATAAACTGCTGCCGCCGGAAGATACGTAAAGTCGAGAAACTTCTGTCTCACGGAGGTCATTATTTTTCTTCCTTCGTTTCATGATATTTATGTCCTCTAATCAATAACGTTAATCAATGAAGAACGCCAAGGACGAATGGATGTTTTTGTCAAGGGCACCTCGGTTACACACGGTTCTTAGCTCCGGCGATATTTTAGGTTTCAGCTGCAGCTTTGTGACGTGCGGGAGAGAAGAGAGAAATTCCTCAACTAACTTATGAACTTTCAAGTCCCTTAAAACTAAACGCCTATCTGTAACTTAATATTCGTAACTAACTCAACGATTTATGGATAGGTACAAAATTAATGAGGTATGCACAATCTGATTTTAGTTCATTGACCATCCTAGTTCATAATGTGTATCGTCTCCCCGAAAAAACATCTTCTGTTGTGTTTTTGTAGAAGATTTTATATATATATATATATATATATATATATATATATATAATCATTTATTTATTGTGACGCAGCGACAATGGCCGAAGCTTATCGGGAGATTTACGGCGGGTAGTTGAAGTATACGCGGTAGCGCTCTCACCCAGCGTAAACACCAGAAGCCCTGTCAACAGATAACCAGAGTCTTCTGGAAGTCTCCCCTTCTTCTCGCCTCCAGAACATGCTAGAATGCACCGTGGAAAATTCCAGCGGCTATATAAGAGAGCGTGTTCACGTTGAGGGGGTTACTGTGAGTTGGAAAGGCGTTTCTGATGCGACATCAAGTGCGGTTCTACAGGTAAATTTGTGACTGTGTGACGCTGTGAGTACTGCTTCCGCTATAGATTAGAAACTCTTGTGATTGATTCCCCAACGATGAATCATCCGAAGGAGCTGCTTCTCATGTATTTCATCACGCGAAGAAATGTGAAGCGATCCCTGTTCAATTATTGAACTAGATCACATTAGTGAAGCGACAGTGTGAACTGAGGGAAGTCACAATGAAAGTTGAACTAGGTCACGTTAGTATAAATAAATAGAGTTGTGTTTATGGACGCCCTTTAACTATTATGGTTCTTGGTATTGGGCGTGAAAGACCGAAAATTTTGCTCAGAGGCCTCTTTACCAGGTTCTTTTACGTGCCGTAAAACCACGACACGGAACCACTGGCTTTACTTCCCTTCCTAAGGAAGCCATGCTAGGAATTTTAAGCCCAAAAAAAATCCACCGCCCTCCGCCGGATTCAAACCCAGGCCACGTTCGTGAAGAACAGAATGAAAACTGGACAAATCACAATAGGTTTAAAAGTGTTTTATGTAACTGACACAACCTTGAATTTCTCTAAGAACAGACTACGTCCTGCGCCATGGTACATTGGGCTAGAACGTGGAGCTTTGGTTTCCGGCCACGGAATGTGTCCGAATTTGATCTCACTATGGGGATTTTAAGGCCCAGTATAGGACCAATCAACATCGTAAATTGAGGAACTGCGATAGAAAGCGATCCCGGCCAACATCAGCTCCCTGTGTCGGTTGGATGATCATCCATCTCTGCTGTACATAAGTTAAGAGGTCTGCACGGGCCGAAATTCTTAGACCCGACCCGATTCAGCCGATCTAGCCGAATCCGAGCCCGGCCTAAGCCCGAGAATACGCTTTGCTGTACCATCCGACCCCAGCCGGATTGTCCAATTTTATTTTAAATAAAACTATTTTGAAGTTATTACTATTATTATTATTATTATTATTATTATTATTGTTACTATAAATCCACGAAGCACTGCTGCCTACGGTGTGAAGGGACTTAGGTTCGATTTCCGATGCCGATATAGAGACTTTTTCTCCTGTTGGGGAACTTGAGAAGGAATACTCAGATACTTGGGCCCAAATGAGCCTTTTTACAGTAATAGTGACGGCTGAGGTCCTGGAATGTGCATGTAGCAAGCGGCATGTTGACGGCATACTGCCTTATTGACCACCTGCCGGCCCTATTACTGCACGCTGCTCAGTATGTCCTGAGTGTGGGTGGATAGGAGAGGCGGAGTTTGCAGCTGCCATGCTGCTCTAACGTTATTCGCAATTGGCCAAAGCAAGCATTATTTATTATTACTACTGCTACGAATACGTGCATGCTGCTATCTGCTATAATGGTATATTCCGATTTCTCAGCATCGCGCACCAAAAACATGTGATACATTAATTTTTTTCGTCTTCATTTTCCCTCTACATGGATAAGTTTTAGTTGTTTTTAATGTTCTCAAAAATGGCGCTAATGATCTTGATTATAATGCTATACGTTTAAGATATTTATACGCAAATCAAATGCTATGCTGAATGAGATAAGTTAATTTTTCTTCCTCTTCATTTTCAAACCTGAGCCTAACAAACATTTTTCAAATTAAGCCCGAGTACGTGCAGGCCTCTAGCATAAGTAGGCGTTGAGGTCGGTCTCAAACTGGCTCTAGCGCCACGGGACTATTTATTATTATAAGAACAGCTACCACAGACATATTTTATGAAATCAAATAATAGCATCAATTTTCCTTTGGCAAGTATTCTTGCCTAAATGATTATAAACAATTTTCAAATGTCCTTGCAGTACACCAACGCAATTTTTACTTTTAAATATCGATATTCTTTGAAAATAGCCGAGTTAAATCACATTATTAATAGTTTGTGTTCATATTAAACGTTCGTCCAGTACCAGGTCTGTTTGGATTTTCTAATTTGAACCTAGAGAGCATGTTTTCTGACGGTCTCTTATAAGAAAAAAAATTAAGAAAGTGATGCAGTTTCTAAAGAGTAAAATGTTTCTAATCAAGCTGTGGGCGAGAAATTGGAAGTTTCTTATTAACTGTCTATATACAGAGAATTCAATATGGTTTGGAGTAGAAAAATTGTGTTCGTGAGCAAGCAACAAGAGAAGGCTTTGCATGGGCTAGCACAGGGATGATAAAACTGCAAATGTTTAAAAGCAAGGGATGGTCTACAAAAATGTCTGTTGTGTAACTATAAAGATAATTGGCGCATAATTCTTAGGGAGAAACTGGGAAAGAAGTGATCAAATTTACAAAGAGAAATTATAGAGGAAAAGGTGCTGAATGTAAAGTCAAGAAAGAAAAAAATTGGAACTAGTATAGTCCTTAATATAATAAGTATAATAAGAACAAGTAGGCCGAAGAAAATTAGTAAGCACGACACTGAAAAAAGCTAAATTTATTACATGCTAGATATAGGTATCGACAACAACAGTGATGGCGTCTATGGGATCCCAAGGAATCCAGAAACTTAAGTGTAGTGATTTATAAATTGAATGACTAGGTGGATTATTATACAATTTTAATGTAAGCATATCGATTTATTCTAATACGAGGGGCACTATTTATATTTTGAGCCTTGGCAACCCTGAATGTTGCAGGTGCCATCTGACGTTTCCAATAGAAAGTTTGACATTTTTTACCATAATCTACTTCAAACATTTTGTCAATAGAGCCTCATTTGTTTTGTTTACACTAACTTGAAAATTGTGTCTCAACAAAAACATGGAATTAACTCGTGAAAATGTTCGTGCAATTATTTATTACGACTTTCGACGTGGATTATCAAGACAAGAGTGCATCGATCAACTAACTTCCACATTTGGCGACGAAGCTCCATCCTTTGCCACTGTGAAACGCTGGCATAACGAATTTAATCGTAGCCGCCGTTCGCTCAATGATGAAGTTCGTGGAGGTCGTCCAAAATCAGTTGTTGTGCCAGAAAATATTGATGCTGTGCAAAAACGAATAATGAAAGATCGTCATACGACATATTGTGAGATTGAGGCAACCCTAGGCATTAGTTCCACCAGCATATATAAAATATTGCATGATTATTTAGCCGTGAAAAATGTTTGCTCTCGTTGGATCCCATATAATTTGACGCAATCTCAAACAGCTGCTCGTGTCGATTGGTGTACAAAAATGCTCAAGAAATAATACAATGGCGGTGCCTCAAAAGACGTACATAAGATTGTAACAGGTGACGAATCATGGATCTATGCGTATGATCCGGAACGTAAACAGCAGTCGACTGTATGGCTGTTTCAAGATGAAGCAAATCCAACAAAGTTGTTCGCACTCGAAGCACTTCGAAGCAAATGGTCACCTGCTTTTTCAGCAAAACCGGCCATGTGTCAACAGTGCCTTTAGAGGAACGTAAAACGGTCAATGCCGAATGGTACACAACCATTTGTTTGCCGGAAGTCTTCGGTGAAGTAAGGAAAACCAATAAGAACCGTAGGATCGTTCTTCATCAAAACAATGCGAGCGCACACACATCTCGTCTAACAACAGAGTATTTGAAGGCTCATAAAATCGAATTGATGGGTCATCCTCTATACAGTCCTGATTAGGCACCCAATGACTTATTTTTGTTCCCGAACATCAAGAATAAATTGCGTGAACAACGATTTTCGTTGGCAGAAGAAGCCGTTGATGCCTTCAAAAACGATGTTTTGGAGGTGTCTCAAGAAGACTGGAATAAATGCTTTGAATGGTTCAAACGGATGCAAAAGTGTATTGCTCATAAAGGAGAATATTTTTAAAAACAATAAAGCAGTTTTCAATCAGAAATTACTTTGTTTTAATTATTAGGCTCAAAATATAAATAGTGCCCCTCGTATGCATCAATATTAGCATATTAGTAACACATACAGCATTTATTACTGGGTAAAACAACTGAATGTTGTGGTGTTTTGTTTTCTGGAAACTTGGTTAGAAGGCTTTGAGAATTAGATTACACTAAATGTTTATAATGGATTTCTTGCCAACGATTTAAATAACTTCCAATACTCAGATGCAATCTATTATGAAATAGTGTAATTTGCGTGTTTATAGATACTAATGTGAAGTATTATCCATTGTAATCTTAACACTCCCGTGTGTGTGTGCGTGCGCGCGCGCGCGTGTGTGTGTGCGTGTGTGTGTGCGTGCTAGTAAAGAACTAGTAAGAAAAATAGCTACTGAAGCATTAAGTTCCAGTTTCCGTATTACTACTTATTTGGAAACCATTAAATTTCTATACAGAGTGGAAGTATCGAGTGAGTGCTTGTGGTGTTTTGTACATACTTACGCGATCGTAAAACACGACGCAGCCAGCCTGCCCTTCCCTCCTTACACCTATCAACTGTTCTCAGGAACCGCTCCATTGCTAGCCTTATGTCATACATAATCTGCGACGTCGCACATACAGAATTCTGGATCCATCGTGTAAGTAACAAGCGCTAATTGCGACAGTAATATAAATAGATACATCTTAAGACAATTTAATTTGTAAGTAACCGCATCCAGCATTTACAACACCTTCGTGTCCTGCAATTTAACTCCACGCTATCACGTTCTCTCTCTCTCTCTCTCTCTCTCTCTCTCTCTCTCTCTCTCTCTCTCTCTCTCTCAGAAAAGTGTTTACCCTTGGACCCATTCTTGCTGATTTTTATCAAGTACAAATGATCTGCTTTCTACTGCAAACGCAGATCACAAAACAACGATTTTAGTGTGTATAGCATCAAGAAAGAACTGAATGTGTTGGTTACGGTGGTTCATTGATTTCCAATAAGAGAAACAGTTAACGGGTCCCTAAATGTTATATCCGCAAAGACTTGAAGACCGGTTATATGGCAACAGAATAGCAATCTTTGAGAACAGCTTTCTCGCAATCTACCAAAACACTTTGGTCATGACAAATCACAGCGACGGACGGACGTTTACTAAATGCTGAGTGCTTTTACTTGTGCCAGAACACAAAACCAATCGAGCAACGTGCGCACTTCTCCTCGGGGCATAAAATAGAATGTAGGTTACAGCTTCTTCCAAACTAGATAAGCATCGGGAAGCAAAACGTGGAAGGTGAGCCCATAAACACTGCATGCTGCCAAGTGTGACGTAGCATTACGCGTGTGTTTACAATCATGGTTCCGAAATAGACGAGGTAGCGGTGGTCTCAAACAGGTGCCATTCTACTGGAAGGACGCCGGCGCTGCCATAATAGTTTTCTTGCTCGCTGAGGGTCGTCGCTTCACCGAGGTTCTTTGCGGCACCTTACCTTCGCGGACAAAGATATCTTTCGAGTTCTGCGAACACAACCTACTTGATCTTCCCCAATTCTATATTGAGACAGAGCCTTGCTTTGAAAAATGCAATCCGGAGAATGGGAATTCAACTATTGTTTATATTTCACAAACACGAATACCTTACCGTGGTTCTTAGTATTATAATTGCAAGACACTCCATGAAAGTGATTGTTGTTAATGCACATTGCGAGTAAATTACTGATGTATGTATAACAAGACGTTCTCTTGATTCCTTTGATCAATATTTAGCCATTCTATAAATTATTCTAAAAATATTTTCTTATTTAGTTCCTAACCATAAATGTTTGTTAGAAACTTTAATTCACACTAGACAATGAACTACTTAAAAAGGAGATCAATAAATGCTAGGCTTTATGTTACACACTGCTTGCAGGAGCTCATGAGAAACAATAGAAAAGCTAGTTACTTCAAAAAGCACTGCTTAAAATCCCTAAAGGTCAAACCAAAGAAATTTCATGACAAAACATATATATACAGGATGGAGCATTTAAGTTGAGACTGTACAATATCTCCAAAACTAAGCGTTGTAGAAATAAATGTCTTTAATAATAAACGTGTCGTTCTCCGTGATGTAGTGGTTATCATGCCAGCCTCTAGTTCCCGAGGTCGTGGGTTCAAACCCGGCGGAGGGCGATGGATTTTTTTCGGGCGCAAAAATCCTTAGCATGGCTTCCTTTGGAAGGGAAGTAAAGCCGGTGATCCCGTGTCGTAGATTTACGGCACGTAAAAGAACCTCAAGCCTGATAAAAAGGCCTCTGAGCAAAATTACCGGTATTTCACGCCCAAGGACCACAGCAGTTAAAGAGCGTCCATAAATAAAAAACTCAATTTAATTTAATAAAAGTTGCTTGATATTATGAGGAAAATAAATGCCATTACTCGTGTTTTGTTTGGAGGACGTTATGATTGTCATTTTAGGGTCAATTTAATATTTTTAAACGACACCTACAATTACGGTTAATTTAAATTGACTCTAAAATGACCATCACAACGTCTGCCAAATAAAACATTCTTTCCCCCAAACAACTTTTATTCAAAACATTTCTTTCTACAACGCTTGGTTTAGGAGATATTATAGTCTCCACTTAAATGGTCCACCCTGTGTGTGTGTGTGTGTGTGTGTGTGTGTGTGTGTTTTATTGAAAACGCAATAAAGATGACGTCAAAGATTACTTACGTAACACTCAAAAGAAGCACGTTTTCCACTTCCCAATATCTTAAAAATATTTTAACCAAACTCGTTCTCAATGTAAAGCTTTGTTTGGGATGAGGAACACTCCATCAAAATCTTCGCCTTGCATCCTTAATAGGATGATTTAAGTATAAAAAATGTCCTCCGTGGTGTAGTTAATGTTAGCCTCTGGTTTCTTGTCGTCCTACGTGGTGTAGTAGTTATCATACTAGCCTCCAGTTCCCGAGGTCTCGGATTCAAACCCAGCGGAGAGCGATAATTTTTTAGGGCGTAAAAATCTTTAGCATGGCTTCCTTCGAAAGCGAAGTATAGCCGGTGGTCCGAAGCCGTAGATTGCGGCACGTAAAAGAACCTCAAGCCTGATAAAGATGTCTCTGAGCAAACTTTCCGGTCTTTCACGCCCAATATAGAATGGGACGCTAAGGACCACAGCAGTTACAGAGCGACCATAAACAAAAACTAAATTTGTTTTATAAATAAAGCGTTATAAATGTATACTTCCAGCGAAATCCCGATATCGAACTGCTAGTGCATTACTTCCTGAGATAGGTGTTTCCTTTCCTACTGCACAGCGACAAAAAAACAGGATTGCAACTTCTTAATCATCCCTGGCACAGCTCGCTGTGGGAATCAAGAAGCGAGGGAAAGCCCATTAGAAATTCCACCACTACACAAGACTACACATTCTTTATCCTTGATTGCACAGCATTCAGATGTGTGTCTGTAGCAGGACGAAAGATTCCAATCATTATGTAAATAATGAAAGATATCCGCTGGCCGAGTTCCAAAGTATATGTGCGGAGATCACGAGGCTATACAAGGATATACAGTTATTTGCTTACATAATGTGGGAGTTGGACATCAGATAATGGTAGTTATATCATCAACGACCTATTGCAGTGTTATCTGAAAGGATAATGCTGACAACTTTAGTATTAAGTAAAACAGTAGGGATCTATCTTAATGTACATATGTGTATTCTTCATAGGCTTCTACACCGTAGCACCGATTTTGACCAAACTTGGCACAGATAACCTTTTACTGTCTAGCTTAGAATTAAAAATTCCGCCCCATTACACAAGATTAATTATTTAATTTTATGTAGTGTCTACAAAAGCTCGCAAGACCATCTGTACCTTTCTCAACGATAATAACGGTAGTAGCTCGAACATTGCCAACATAAGAGTAATTACTTGCGTTTTCATGGCCTCGCAAAATAACAAAGGAACAGCGAGTTCATATATTATTCACTGATCTCTTCTGACATCGATCATGGAGTAATAACACAGTGAAATACATAATTGCAACAGCAATGCTCCCACCCAAATATAAAGGCGCTACAATAGCTTGTTTGGAAACTGTATTAACTGTATATGTGTTAGTTCTGGCCTTTCCTTTATTCTGTGTTTCTTTCTTAATAGTTTTACGTATGTTAGTTACTGAAAATAAACAAGGTTTACTGGCGTTACTTAAACTATTATTCCTTCCCAACTAAGATTTTCTGTATAAATAGCGACGAGGCAGCCCGAACTCGCTCAGCTGCATCAAGAGAAATCATTACAAACTCTGGTATTTACGATTGCTCAATAGTGTTTTTGCATAGTGCTTTCTCAGTATTTTTATTTTGTTCTTTATAGAGTCCCGAGAGCTTTTATTAACTCTAAGTGTCTTGCCGTTTCAGAAAGTATGGAGGATTAGGTAAATAAAATTAACTATATTTGCATTCAGGTTTAAAAATCTACCCGTGCAAGGTCGGTTACACCGGCTAGTTTTTTTTTTATAAAACGTCCAAGTATCATACACTTATGTATTCTAGCTTTGTTTTCCTAACCACAGCTTGAAAGCTGGCTCGGTACTTTCAAGCTGTGAAAGTACGGAGTTCGGTTGAAGTATGGACTTCAATAGGGCCAAACAGTATGCGTGGGAAAACGCACATTTCCCTAGATAGCAATAGTATCCCCCCATTATACAAGCCTCCACCGTTACCTCACACCTGACTACACCTCCTATATTTCTTCTATGACTGGCCTAAAACAATTTCCAGGAAACAAAACTGAACCAATGAGCGGGTTTTCTATATTAGATCTGAAACGCAGACGGCCAGAGCCAGAAATAGCCCACCTTAGTGAATCTTGCTAGACTGGAGTGAATAACGAGAGGCGTGTTATCCCAATGATGTGAAGGCCCTTAGATGGAAGGGTGAGAAATGAGCTACTTGTATCCTAAAGGGTACTCGGGTACTGAAACTGCTAATTTCAATTTAGCTAAAAATTTCATCACATGCTTGAACAGAATTATAGCATAAAATTAAATCGTTGCACCTAACTTAAGTAACATATCAAACATTTATGCAACACTTTTGATTTTCTAATAATAAATCATATATTAAATTCGTCTTCTTCAATAATCAGGATTAGGCTACTGCCTGTTCCGATCTCACATCAATCCAGCGTTTCGTAGTAGTCCCACTGGACTCCATCCGAAATCAAAACTGACATTCGAGGGGCTGGTAACGCTTCCATGGAATTCTGCCTTTGTCAAAAGTGTCTCAAGCTAAATTATTAAAACTAAATTCAAAACCATAGGTACTTGATTCCAAGAAAAAGCTCTCTGATTCTGTTCTTCCGTCATAGTGCATCCAAAATCTTTGATTTTAACACTTCTTTTGTTACAATGCACTGCTCACCTTTCGAGAATAACTGTTTTAGGAAGAGCTGGCTGGCAAGGTCCCAGCACCAACATTCAGATTCTGTACATCGTATATTTCCCAGATGTAAGAAAATCTCTTCCACATTTGATGGGCGCTAAAATTATCTGGGTGAACTTAAAGCATACTTTTAGGTAACTCATTCAACTCAAAAGACAAAATTACTGGAAAGCGAGGAGCGAATGCACTTGCCTAGAGCGACACAATGTGACTGCGCCGAGATTCTGGCGTTCGGTCAGAATAGACTCGTTTATCAAGATTTCATTTCACACTTTGATGAACATCCTTCCCGGCAATGAAAAAGAACGGTGGTAAATTAAGCATGGCGTCCGTTGGCTTTCAACGAAAGGATGTTGCTTTTAGCCTCTGTCAGACCGCAAGTATTTCCGTATAAATCAGGACCAACACAAAGGCCATCTGTTGCATTCCGAAGCTTCCAGCAAAAATCGTTTAACCATTAACAGTTGCGATGCAGCCTGTAACACGAGTTTCTTTTGTTCGATACAAACATGACTAACTGTATACTGCAACTTTCTTTTTTTGCATTACCCTAAAGCGGAAATTCTTTGATGTGCAAGCGCTGAACGCCTGATAGATAACGTTACAAGTTGTACCCACTATCCACAAATTTGAACTAGCCAATAGATTTTCTAAGTTCCTGGCGTTGAAAGAACACTCGCATCCAGGAGCACCTTTTTCTATAAAATGGTGGCCATTACCATACGCTAAACTTACTTACCATACCAACCAGCTGCTGCAATCTTTGGGTCCCTATGACCACAGAGCGCCAAGACGAAAGAGCTACCGGTTACCAACAAAGAACGCCTAGGGTCCCCGAGGTTAAGGCTACCAGTCCTACACATCATAAGCTCCCCTAAGTTAAGCAGTATCGGGCTTGGTCACTGGCTGGATGGTTAACCGTCTAGCGGTGACCCGTCCATCTGCTACCTTGGATATTCCTACCACCATTACCTAAATTCCATCTTGCTTTCCTGCCATGCCGGCCTGCTTGGCTTGACGACCATGCAAACGGTCGCCAAAGTTAAGCAGTATTGGGCCTGGTCACCACATGGACGCTTGTCCGTCCACATAGGTTCGCCGAGACCCAGCCAATAGCAGTGCAGAAAGCCAAACTACGCCTATAGACAGAATACAAAAAGCTTGCGTAAAACTGTTTTCCCTATTATATCGCATAGGTAAAGCCGCATTTGCGGTTAGGTAGTGTGGCGATTTTCATTCCGCCCAGGTGAACCTGGGCGACCTGTTCCCGATTGCTGAATTCCCTTCCTCCCTCAGTTCTGGCCACCAGCGGTCCATATACAGGTTACACACCTCCTCGCCCCATGAAATTACTCTATTGCGGAAATGCTTTGATGTGCAACCGCTGAACGTCTGATAGATAACGTCACAAGTTGCACCCACTATCCTCGAACCTGAGCTAGCCACAGATTTTGTAAGTATCTGGCGCTGAAAACACACTCGTATACCAGGACCACCTTTTTCTATAAAATGGTGGGCATTACCATTTTCCTCCCTCAGTTCTGGGCACCAGGGCTCACATAGAGGTTACACCCCTTCTCCTCACCCCATGAAGGTTGCGAGGGAGAGGGAATCTTTACTACGCTAATGACTCCAAACAAATTCATCTTAATGACGGTCACTCTGATAGCGACTCTGCGGAACTCGACATTTCTTATTCTTACCAAACGGAAATTTCTGGAATAGAGGTTTGAACACTTAGAGAACATTTATTTGGGTAAAATACGGAAGCTATTATTGCGATAATTCTTATCATTGAATATTTATTCACACAAATTGAAATTTAATTTCTACAATGAAAAGTTGAAATTTATTCATTATTATTTACTTTCTAAAGGCTCTAAAAAGAATCCTATTTCATGGACAAACTGAAAAACAAAAAATGGTACGTATGTTCAATGCTAATAATTTTTCAGTTATAACCGTATATAGTTAAACAATGAAATCATTTGCCAGCCTGCTGGATTAACACCCATGCAGGCTGGTTCGGGAGATCGCCTAAGATCAACTGGCTGATGTTCCTTTCCTCCCTGTTCCCACAATATGCAGCGCAGCCAGGTAGCCGCGCCAGCCCGCAGGCGTGTTATCACCAGCTGTCTGGCAAGTGCGTATCGCTTAACTGTGATGCAATATCCCGCCTTTTCATTGTTAACTTTTTCACGGCTATAACTTGAGAACCGATAGGTGCCATAACGTTTTGTCCTTGATGCTCAACCTGTAACTTAATAAGGTCTCTGTTTTTCATTGGTGACAGATGAGATAATTCTTATCAAATTATGATCTATTCTAACTCACAAGTTACAAAGATGACACGTTTCCTCAATTGCCTTTGGTCTACAGCAGCCATGGGCAACTGGGTGACTTCTTTCAACTTTTCCTTAGTGCAGCTTCATAAAAATTTCAAATTATTACAAATCACAAGTAGATACTTCTGAAGTTGGACGTATTTCTGTTTCATACAGAACATTTTTGCACTCTTAATTAAGATTTATTTGTGTGTATGGGGGAAGGGGTTAACAAGTCAGCTGATAGCCTGAGCTCACATGGAAGCTGTTATTTAACTTGGGCTTCAGTATTTTTTTAATCATATCCCGATCTTAAGATTGTCTTCCGCCATTCACCTCCTGCCAATTGTTTAACGCATGATTTACTGGCACATAATCTGACCTTAATACACAAACACCTGCCTAAAGCGGAACGCGGTTGTTCCTGTATTTTTATTTATTTATTTTTTCGTTTACACAGGTTTCCATCTTACAAAGGGTTGTATTTTAATAATACAAACTACAAAAATATGATCGAATAGAATTACAATGAAGGAAATAATTTAGAATAAAAGTCTGTAAATAAAAATGAGTTCGATGTATGTTTTGCTGTATTTTCAATTTTCATAAAGTAATTGCAGCTACTCTGTTAGTTTCTCTGCTAGTGCCACGTTAAATCTTATACACGGTTCTTAAAACTTCGGTCAAGTACAATCACGTTTAAAATTAGACTATCACTTTAAAAAATTAACATTACGTATATAATAATCCGCCATAGCCAGGTTATTTATCAAACGCTTCCAGAAAATTATTCCGTTTCTGCGTTAGGCAGTTTTCCGGTTTAGACTATTATTTAACACCGGAAATAGCTCATTCCGAGAGATATTTTCCGTTTGTCCACTGCTATATAGGGGGTCCGGTTTAGGCAAGTTTTAATACAAATAGGTATTTTTAAGCCGTTACAACACGCTTAAATGATTTTACAATATGAAGACTTGTGCCTTTTCTCATCTGTATTACAAGGATGTGTGTTTGTGAAATAAGTTTTATGAAATGAACAGGAATTTCCTCTGTAGAAATGCACCTACGATTTCAAAATTTAACTGTGATTCCTTAGTTACGAAACAGAAATTGACCACTCCATCACAAATTCTTTATTTGTAGCCTTTAAAGTATTCATAAAAAATGACAAATTCATATAGGTGGAGATCATTTAGTTACATATTTATTCAGCCTCTTTCTGACCATTTGAGCCCGAAGCAGCGGGTTTATGCAGATTTGTTAACATAAACTTTTAATTTATATTTGTTTCGGCATATATTCTAAAATTAGCTACTGTACTCCTGTTAGTTTTGAACTCCTTTCACTTACTTTACTTTATTCGAGAAATAATGTATTTCTTGGCGAAAATATTTTAATAATCACGGGGAGAAAGGTGGAAACATTTGGAAACTATTGCATAACACTGCTGACATGAAAATGGCTTCCTTTCTGCACATTGTATTCAAAAGGAAGGGGAAAAATTGCAAAGAAAAACAGGAAGAGAACAAAACACAGTCTAATGACAAACAACAGGTTTGCTAACATATTGTGATCCGTTGAGCTGAAATACTACGAGGAAACTGAAAAGCGGTGACGGAAGGCCGAACTGCAAACAACGAAAGATTGAAAGGAATAATGGAAGAGAAAAGGACTGATATCCTGTTACGATCCAGGCAGCTCATTACGCCTTACGGCCCACTAAATATGCTAAACGCCTTGCACTTGACGCATTTGTCGTGGTTTATATCTCATTTTCCCTCCTTCCCCCTGCTGTTGACGTCCAAGACGCCAATTAAAATTAATTAATGTCAAGGAAGGCCTGAAATGAAGTAGACTGTCCTCTCGGCGGGCGCAAATGTCAAGATTGCGCGGTCAAGCGTAACATGATAAAAGAACTCACTACACAATTAACATCCTTATTAATACTTGCTATTTCTGGGATATTCATGGTCACGTAATTAGTGACGGAGTTTCTGGAATCCTGACTCGTTAACTTCAAAACAAAACCTAAATGTCAACAGATTGTTCAGGATACTTGCTGTTTTTCCCCAGTCATAAATCTGATGAAGCAGGAAAAATGCGTGTGTTTCAAAGGGAGTTATTTACTCTCATTCAAAACCGCACTTGGCCTTTTCCCCTTTTTTACTTTCTCTACTATTTACCTATAGTAACTAGAAGTATTGCATTCCAACCAAAAATTCGATATAGAGATTTCACTGAAAAATGCAGGTTTTGAGGCTCCTGAATGAATAAATAAACACTTTTAGAGAAAAGGTCCGTGCGCGCATCTGTGTGTGAACAGTGTAACTCAAAAACAAAACGTAGGTAAATTCGGTTATCTTCAAGGGATGTAATGCTTAAGATTTTCAAGAAAACCCTCCACCCTCAACTACCCTTTACAAACTGTTCGTTATTTTTTTTCAAATGTGGCAACGATTTTGATTAAAATACCATATGTTCAAGATATCTGTATGACAAATGTATATCTTGAATTTTTAGAAATAGCCAGATTCTTCATTCTGAATGAATTTTCTATAATTAGTAAACCGTGAGAGATTGACAAAATCTTACTACACAAAAAATGTAGACCTCGTTAAAGTACATAATTTATACATAATGTTTCCAAGTGGTTAATCATTTCCATCATTCTCTTTGTTATTGGTTTGAATGTTCAAATATTTCTACTTTAATCTAATGGCAAGTCGCTGTTCGTTTTTTTCTCATGCAGAGAGCATGGAGTTTCACAGCAATAAAATCCCTATCCACTGCTCCATAAGCGTATCAATAAATACTTATCCGATCTCTCTGTCTTACCTGCTTTCCAATTTGGATTTCGGAATCTACATTGTACTTCATCAGCTATTACGATTTCCCGAACACATCACACATGCTTTTGAGACCAAGCAACACATCCTAGACGTCAAGCAGGCGCTTGATAAGATGTGGTATCCTGGGTTGTTCTACAAACTGTGAAATATTGGTTCTTTCTACCTATCTTCACAAAGTGGCCCATAGCTTTCATTCAGACCGTAGTTTTTAGTTCGACTTGGACCTGAATGATCCAATCTGAAACGGCAACTCTAGGCCGGGCCCGAGAACAGTAATTCTAGATAACTTATTAATTAACTTTTAGTGATGTTAAATCGTATTATGTAAATATCTTTTTCTCATACTGCTTGTATATTTTAAGAAGGGTGATTTAACGTTATGTATCTATCTAGGTTATTAATATTAGTAGAGTTATAAATGGTTTAATGTGAATAATTTAAGCGCTATGTTAAAATACTGTCCACGGTGGAATGTTTTAGCTACAGGAATAGTGCTTTCGAAGGCAGAAAACCTAGTTTTATTACCTCTCTCCGGTCGCCGTGCTATTATTCCTACAGCGAGGGTGTAGAGCCTTTGTCCCATTATTTGATAATTCGCCGTGACCAAGTGAGTGAGACAGACAACCTTAACGGTAAATGTAGGAAAAGCCGCGATTTATATTAAAATTGGACCAATGAAATCCCTGGAAGTTTATTCGAAATAGTTAGACGCGTCGAGTCGCGCTAAAAATGTACCAATAGGAAAGGAAGCAGCCTCAGGAGCCTGAGACTATAAATGGATCTGTTTAGGGAAAATTCGGGACAGTTTTTGTCATGTGTGGTCAGGGAGAGATGCTGCAGGATGTGTGAGATATCGCGCCAAGACAGGGAATCCAAATAGTTTTAGCAACACACCTAAGATCCGCTACTCTTAAAGCGACAATAAGAATATTTAAACTTCAAGTCATATCCGCGCCATAGTTTAACAGCGGTGGACAGTATTTTACAGCGGCCATACCAGTTTTGTATACTACGAGTGTTAATTAAATAAAAAGAAACGGCAGTGTCATCTTTTCATAAACAAAGCAAGTCTATGTCTTCCTATATCACCACCCGAGATCTACGTTTTCCTTTACCGAGGATAAGTCCATGCTCCCATAGAATTTAAGAACAATTACTGAGGCTAGCCGAGGATAAATTGAAGAGAACCAACCCACTGAGAACTTCTGGAAGCAACGGGAGAAGCATCCAGGTAAGCCTAACAGCAACGGATGAGGAGGTGATCGCCGCAAACTGGCGCCCAACGTGGGGCTAACAAACGTTAAGATCGCCGCAAACTGGCGCCATAACGTGGAGCTCGAAGGGAGGACCAGCTCGAAGGGAAGACCAGCTCGAAGGGAAGACCAACATAAACGGAGGACTAGAAAACAACGAATAGACGAAGAATCTTCAGAGGAAAGGGGCACAGCAGAACAAAATTACAACGCGAACTTCTAATCTACCTACGTGGGACAACAAAAACAGCTGAGAACATCGCTTCTAGAACTTCACCAGGATTCGAACCCGGAACGCATCAGTTAACATTGAAAAAAAATACAGGTTAGAACTTTTATTCAAAAACAAACAAAAAGGCATGCAGAGTAGTGACTCAGTTTTGTGAACACATGTTATTGAGAGGGGGTAAAGTCATTACTAGGGAGGTAGAACTTGCTAACGGAACCATGAGTAGGTCAAGGGAAGATTTGAAAGAATTGAATGGGGAGGCTATTGTCAGCATAACAACAGATGGAGAAAATATGGGCGCAGCAGAAGTAGAAGTTAGGCTAGAAAGGCAATCACCGAATAAGCAGGTCATTGACGCAGGTCAAAACCAGCTGCTAATATTGCTTCAACAGTTGAGCGCAATAATAGATGAACGGGGTAAGATCTTCAATGAACATAGTAAAAAGTTAGAAAGCATAATAGATGAACGGGGTAAGATCTTAAGTGAATATAGTAAGAACGTAGAAAGAATCGGAAGTCAACTAGATAAGAATTTAGAAGGGGAATCAAATGGGCATAATAAGGACGTAGAAAGAATCGTAAGTAAGCAGAGTAAGGGCTTAGAAAGAATCGTAAGTGGACAAGATAAGAATGTAGAAGGTGAATCAAATGAGCATAATAAGGACTTAGAAAGAGTCGTAAGTAAGCAGAGTAATGACTTAGAAAGAATCGTAAGTGAACCAGATAAGAATCTAGAAGGGAAATCAAATGAGCATAATAAGGACTTAGAAAGAATCGCAAATGAGCAGAGTAAAGACTTAGAAAGAATCGTAAGTGAACAAGATAAGAATGTAGAAGGGCAGAGTAAAGACTTAGAAAGAATCGTAAGTGAACAAGATAAGAATGTAGAAGGGAAATCAAATGAGCATAATATGGACTTAGAAAGAATCGTAAGGGAACAAGATAAGAATGTAGAAGGGAAATCAAACGAGCAGAGTAAGGACTTAGAAAGAATCGTAAATGAGCAGAGTAAGGACTTAGAAAGAAAATTGAGTGAACAGAAAAAGGATTTCGAAGGGAAATTAAGTAAGCAGAATAAGGACTTAGAAAGAAACTTAAGTGAACAAGATAAGAATGTAGAGGGGAAATTAGTTGAGCTGATGAAGGGGAAGCTAATAGAAACACTTGAAGGGAAATTACTACAGATACTAGAAACTAAAGAGCCGAAAACACTAACGGGAGAAGAGACGTTAAAGAAAGCTTTTGAAAGAATGTTAAAAAGGGCGCAGAAAAGAAAGCAGGAATTTAAAACAAGGAAGCGAAAGAAAGGGTTGATCGAACTTGGAGAATTAGTATGGGTATAAAAAAAAATCCAGCATTCAAATTAAAAAAAAAAAAAAAAAGAAAAGAAAGACATAATATCATTGATCCTGACTCTACAGTGCCTGGAAAGGAGAGCTTTCACATGTGAATTAATGAATTATCGTAAGCAGTTGTGCAGAACATTTTTTTTTGCATTACTAAAGAGACTTGAGTATTAAATGCTCATTAGTGATAGTGAAGAAGAACAAGAAACACCTTTGCCATTAATATGTTTCAGTTTCTTTCTGCTTGAATAAGTTTGTCTTAAGGTTGAAACAGCTTTTATTGTCAGAATATTTATTATATTTTTTTTTGATATTTAGCAATATTTGTAAATTATTAATTGGTTGGTATGCTAGCAATATGCTGACAGTTTTCTTTAAACATATAAATTAGTTTTATTAATTATAAAAAAAAAGGTATCATAGAATGGAAAATTTATTTAAAGGTCCATACAGGGTGATTTACATTTGAGTTACAAGAAATAAAGAATTCCAAGATCGTAGGGAGATACCATAAACAGTTGCTCAAACCGTACAAATGTTTAGAGAATGAGAAGGGTGAAGAATGTAATGAAAATGGTCAGGTTAGTTTTACTCGAAATGAGGTAGCAACCCTATGAACAAATAGTAAAGGTAATACACCCGATAAATAAGGAGGTAAAGAAATAAATAAATGCATAATAATTATGTATCAATATGTATGTAAATAGATTTAATTTTAGAACTTAATTTAGGTATTAGCGTATTTCTCTCCACCACAAGTTATTCGTGTGCGCGAAATGTATTGTGTAAGAATGTCTCTCGGAAACCTGTTTTTAAATGGTGAGAGGGGATCAACCATAACAAATGTGGAGTGAATGACCCAAATATAAACACCACTGGTGTGGCAGAACCCTTGTGAAGAAACAGGTATAGCGAAGGGTCTCTGCCAACAAAACAAACCTACAAAGGCCATAATCAGAGGAATTATTCTGGAAAAGAAAATTGTATCAAGTGCTGAAAAATTTATTCTTTTCCAGAACAGGGCAATTTGAAACGGCAACTCTAGGCCGGGCCCGAGAACAGTAATTCTAGATAACTTATTAATTAACTTTTAGTGATGTTAAATCGTATTATGTAAATATCTTTTTCTCATACTGCTTGTATATTTTAAGAAGGGTGATTTAACGTTATGTATCTATCTAGGTTATTAATATTAGTAGAGTTATAAATGGTTTAATGTGAATAATTTAAGCGCTATGTTAAAATACTGTCCACGGTGGAATGTTTTAGCTACAGGAATAGTGCTTTCGAAGGCAGAAAACCTAGTTTTATTACCTCTCTCCGGTCGCCGTGCTATTATTCCTACAGCGAGGGTGTAGAGCCTTTGTCCCATTATTTGATAATTCGCCGTGACCAAGTGAGTGAGACAGACAACCTTAACGGTAAATGTAGGAAAAGCCGCGATTTATATTAAAATTGGACCAATGAAATCCCTGGAAGTTTATTCGAAATAGTTAGACGCGTCGAGTCGCGCTAAAAATGTACCAATAGGAAAGGAAGCAGCCTCAGGAGCCTGAGACTATAAATGGATCTGTTTAGGGAAAATTCGGGACAGTTTTTGTCATGTGTGGTCAGGGAGAGATGCTGCAGGATGTGTGAGATATCGCGCCAAGACAGGGAATCCAAATAGTTTTAGCAACACACCTAAGATCCGCTACTCTTAAAGCGACAATAAGAATATTTAAACTTCAAGTCATATCCGCGCCATAGTTTAACAGCGGTGGACAGTATTTTACAGCGGCCATACCAGTTTTGTATACTACGAGTGTTAATTAAATAAAAAGAAACGGCAGTGTCATCTTTTCATAAACAAAGCAAGTCTATGTCTTCCTATATCACCACCCGAGATCTACGTTTTCCTTTACCGAGGATAAGTCCATGCTCCCATAGAATTTAAGAACAATTACTGAGGCTAGCCGAGGATAAATTGAAGAGAACCAACCCACTGAGAACTTCTGGAAGCAACGGGAGAAGCATCCAGGTAAGCCTAACAGCAACGGATGAGGAGGTGATCGCCGCAAATCCTAGGCCTGCTTTTTGCCGGAGCACCTCAAGGTTCGATACTTGGACCTATTCTTTTTAACCTCATTACCACAGGCATTCCTGCTTTGCTGTGTATGCAGATGATACCGCCTTGTTTTTATCAGATAAGAATATACTGACGTCATCGATTATCTTCAATCAGCTTAAAATACTCTTACATCTTGGTTCCGTGTGCCTAACCAGTCTAAATGCGAAGCTATGATCCTTACTCTCATCGACCTGGACCGTCACCATAGAACGGCGCAGCGATACCCTGGAAATACCCAGATGACAATGTGAAATATCTGGAAGTGCACTTTGACCGTCGTCTGACCTGGGAATCCCACGTCAACGTTGCATGCGTTAATCTTGCATATGTCAGACTCTAAACTCTATCCACTGATCAACAGGAAGTCATCCCTCAGAAGTGACCATTATTTTACTCTCCACTGAACCAAACTTTATTAACCTACCCCTGTCCGATCTGGGGTGGAGTTGCGTCTGGTGTACTTAAGAGGCTTCAGTTGCTTCAAAACAAAGTCTTGCGTATCGCCTTGAATGCTCCAATGGTTCGTGCGCAGCGCACAGCTTCACAGGGGAATCGGTCTGCTTACCGTTGAAGAGTTCATCCACCAGAAAGCACTGACATCCTTTTCCAAGTTACTATCAGTTCCCGGTGCAGGTTTTCTCTTTGCCTTTGGACCAACGTTCCCACTAGGATCCGCAGTCGCCTACCACAAGACCGGCTCTTGACAACCTGATGGCAATTTAACTTTTGCTTTGAGTTGTCACGGCCATTACGTTGCAGACGGGCCCGACTGGGATTGTCCTCATTTTGTCATTTTCTGTTTACTAATCATTTTCTATTTCTTTCTCTGTACTTTTGTTTTGTGTCACTTTATCTTGTATTATCGGCCTTTTAATAAACAAAGAAAACCATATCGATCCGACTAACAAGTACACAAAAGAATACTGTTTTGCAAGAATATCTTGTATGAGAGTTAGTAGAGAAAATTAGTGCAACACTTGTTTCTATAGTGCAGCGATTTCTGAATTTTTTCGGGGGGTGGACAAAGTAAGTTCTGCGCTTCCCAAGCCCCTGCAGTAAATACAAATACTTTTTTTTCTCAAAAATGCTCGAGAATAATGTAGAACAAAGCATTTCGAAATCTACAATGGTCCAGCAACTACTTTTAACAATACCTATTGTGGCTGAAGGAAACAAAATTTAAAATCCTCAGGTGGTAGCGCGTTTGGCTTGCATTCGCGAGTTCGGGTTCAAATCCGTGCACCGACCAATTTGACTGGTTTCTCTCAGTTACCAGCTAAATACCTATCGGAATGAACATTCAATATCACGACCCAAAGTTCCACTTATAGAATAACGGACAGAGACATGAAATTAGGTGGTACAGAAGCCGACTAAACAACTAAGACCATCTGACAAGGCTCACAATGGCTACTTCTACATTCAAGGAACAGGCAGCAGTTCTACACTCCCAAAATTTGCATTCCACTAACATTCAATAGCAACAAAATAGATGCTACAAGAAAGGGATTACGCAACCAATGCCATCTGTCTGCCATACACTAACTCAGGCGAACCAACAAATCATACTATCCGTCGCGATATTCCAAAGTAGATATATATGTAAATGTGTAATACGTTTTCGTCTATCGCTTAAAGTTTACAAGCTACACAAGGTTATACAAAATTCCTTCTGAATGAAGAGGACTTCCATGGCTATTCCCAAAAAACTTAAGATATACATTTTATTTGTCATGTAAATATCTGTCATATATGGTATTTTAATAAAAAATCGTTATAGCCATTTTTCTGGAAAATCAAAATTTTCGAAAAATGTTTCATTTAAAGGGTAGTTGGGGTGGGAGGATTTTCTTGAAAATCTTCGTGTCGTATCCTTGGAAGATACTAAACTCAAATGGCAAGTTTGGTATTTATCCGACTTTTCATTTTTGAGTTATGTTGTTCACACACACATACACACACAGACACACACACACACACACACACACACACACACGTCTCAAAAATGCTTTACTTGGATTCAGGGCACCTCAAAACATGTATTTCCGGTGAAATCTCGGTATCGAATTTTTGGTGGAATGGCATACTTCCCCTACTTACAATACGTAATAGAAAAAGTAAAAGTGTAATGCCGTTTTCTGTGAATATTAAAATTTAGAATTCTATCTCGTTAATTTGGCTGCTAGAATTAAAAAAAAATAAATAAATAAAAAAATAAATAAATAAAGAGACGAATGCTTTCTGGGGTTATTGTACACTTAAATTCGGTGCCTGGAAACGTGATCCATTAAAACCAACTGAAGCGCTAAGGCCATAAATGGGTGGAGTTATTAAACCGTTTCCTCAATTGATTTTTCATAGACTATTCATCGAAAACCGTTTAAGCATTTAGGCGAGTAATTGAATTTTTGTATAAATCAAACATAATGGAAGTAAATGGGAAGTTAGACGTTAACCGACCATGACCATGTACTAAGCCACCAGTGGAGGTTGTTATATAATTACTCGTACAGCTGGGAAGTTTAGGTGATGCGCTTTAATAATTTTTTTCTATTAAAATGTCCAAATTGATTTGTCTTGCAAAGACAAATGAAACATACACTCATAGCTGTGTTTTGGTTGCACCTTTTCTTCATTTTCAGTGTCTTTTTGCACTTTTCCTCCTTGTTTACGTTCCTTTGCTTTGTTTGGTTTTCTATAAAATTAAAACTTGATGTATAAAATAAGTCTCCTGCTTAGTGAACGTTTTATTAGAATTTACAGATGCCAAGGTGATATCACGTTATTTCCGCTTCAGTGCATTCCTGCGAGTAATAGTAGATTATAATACAAGTGTTAAAAGTAGGATTTTATTTCGCAATCCTAAGAGCAAAATAAAACCAATTTTAACACGTGTGGCAAGTATCAATAAAATATTATATTGATCCCTGAAATTAAGAGAAGTCACCTTTAGAACGAGATCAACACACGTGTACAGCGAGATTCTTGAAACAAGAGAAATGACGTTAAAAACATCAACTCTCGTGTGCTGCGAGATGCGAGATGTTTTGTCGATTCAGTGAAATTATTTTCAACATGTTCTGCCTTACAGCAGGCAATGAAGCGATTAAACACTATATCATATTTCTTTCTTATTTTTTTTTTTTTGGAGGGGGGTTAAGTAGTTCTAGTGTTATTCTTTCTGCTGTTTCTGTAATTTCACCTGGCTCTTCCATTTCAGTTTCTTCCGAATTCAAAATTGCCGCCATTTAACCTTAATGTAGGTTATGCAACATAAAATAATAACGCTTTAGATCAAAGGAAGCACAAGGCTGCTAATATATGGTATAGGTTAAGCTGAAGTATTAAAAATGTGCAAATACAAAGGATAATTGCCATGTGGTTGGACTTGAAACCGAAATTGGTCACAATAGAGTGGTAGTGCGACAACATACAGCTTTTAGTTGGTGTACACTATGTTAGAAGTTTTACTTTTAGGCATGCGTCTTAAAGAGCTTTTAAATGTTTGCACCTCAATGACCTGCCTAGGATACAAACGTATGTTGAAACTATAGGACTTCCTCTTCCAGCTTCCCCAGTTATCACTAGCTGGACTACTTAGATATGGATTCCTACTGGATGGAGTGGGAGTAGCAACGAACTCTGTTCCAACCGTGACATCCTTCACTGGCTAGAGCAGAGTTCGCTGCTATTCCGACTCCATCCAGTAGGAATCCATTCACATCTAACTTTAGACAAACAAAGTCATCAGAATATCTTCTCCACGTGGAGTAAATCACATGGTAGCAGCTGCTTTCGCTTTGCTGCTGTGAACACCTTAGGTGCGATGTCAGTCATATAATGGACTATAGCTTATGCCAGAGCTGGCGGGTCACTCGTCCAAGTGCTGATCAAGCTGAAAGGTGATTAACTCGAAGATCGACCGGTAAGGATTATTATAACCCTATTCTTTCTAATACTTGCGATGGAAAACACTATTTCATACAAAAATCTGATGTGTTACACTCACATGACTTTCTCTACTCTTGTACAAATTATTTATACAAACGCTTATTCTCCATATGTTTAATGTTAATAGAGATAAACATTTGCAGACTCTATCTTATTGCTAATTTTCTTGTAGATGTAAGGGGAATATATATTTACAAGGGCAATTTAGAAATACAGTAGCCTTTAAGCACATACATATCTCTTAATAAAAAATGAATAACGAATTCTCATTTGAGAAAATAAGTATTGGAAAATTTAAGGGAATAACAAGTAATATCTCGAAAATGGTTCACTCAACAAAAAAAATGTATATGACATAAATTGTGTATTTTAGCGCGATCTACATTTTTTGTGTAGTAAAATTTGTCTATCTCTTATGGTTTACCAGTTATGCAAAAGTCGTTCACAATGAAGAATACTTTTGGAGACATTTCCAGGAAATTCAAGATATACATTTTATTTGTCATAAAAATATCTTAAACATATGATATTTTAATCAAAATCGTTAGAGCCATTTTTGAGAAAATTAAAATGTTCGAAAAATCTTCCATGTAAAGGGTAATCTGGGGTGGGGGGATTTTCTTGAAAACCTTCGTGTCGCATCCTTGGAAGATACTGAACCTAAATATCAAGTTTGGTGTTTATCCGACTGTTCGTTTCTGAGTTATGCTGTTCACAGACACACACACGCACATGTTTCGAAAAATGTTTTTTTTTTTGGATTCAGGGGGTCTCAAAACATGTATTTCCGGTGAAATCTCGGTGTCGAATTTTTGGGTGGAATACAATACTTCACCTACTTACTATACGTAGTAGAGAAAGTAAAAACTCATTTGCTTCATATACAACGTTTGGTTGCTATGGGAACAGTTTAATTCTTGATTTGCGTTATCAGATTTTGTGAGAAGAAAATCGTTTTATTTTTGATAGTCTACTATTAAACTGAGAAGTCCTGACAGGAGCTGGTAACAGAACACCTAGAGAGCAAGAAGTATGCATACTTTATAATTTAAGTAGCCTCAAAGATTAGCTTACTGATATTAGCATTACTCACGAACAATCCTGCATGATTATCGCAGATTTTCAGAAGGGTTCTCTCTCTCTCTCTCTCTCTCTCTCTCTCTCTCTCTCTCTCTCTCTCTCTCTCTCTAAACCATCTGGTTAGATTTTTACCCTTTGAAAACAACTCAAAACACATTCTTAATCGCTTGACTGTAGATTTGCAGTTTATATTAATATCTTTAATTCTGTGCCTGTATTTAAATGCTGAAACAAAACGAAAGACTTTTCTATTTGGACATTACAAGGACGTTTATCCTACGAACGAGCAATTCCGCTTCGCCCACAATTTCACGGTGCAAGGTCTTCTGCACAATGGAAGGATGACAGAAGAGTTTTGGCACAAATTACCTGGTTATCTCGGCCAGGAAACTTGTCCTAGGGGAGAAAATTCGAGGCCAAGCTGTTCTACCTCAGCAGATCTTTTAAGTTATCTTTCCTTCAAACTATCAGCAACGCTTTATGACTCACCCACTTGCGCTTTCATCATCGCTGCTGAGTTACATACCTGCAAAAGAGAAAACACTTTTAACACAACAGAAACACAAAACATGAGGTAAATCAAACATTAACATGCATAGTAGTATGGAATAATGCTCCAGAGATTTCTCAGAAAACTGTACACACGTATTTATAATCAATCGGTGACCTCAGGGACACTAGATATTATAATTATAAATATGCCTTCTTTCCTTTAAAATACCATTAGAAAAACCTGATTGTTGCATTCACATGACTTTCTCTATTCACTCTTCTGCAAACTATCCTTACACATTCACATGTTTTTTTGTAGGTATAAGAAACATACATTACGCTAAAGCGATAGTCAAATCTTTTCCTAGCCGGTCGCTATGTGGTGGCTTTGAAATTACATTCTCTTTGCATGAATACGGAGGGGGAGGAAAGTATAAAGTATTTGAAAACTCAAAGAATAACAAAGAATATCTCGGAAAGGTTAACGCCACATATTTGGCATAAATTGTGTGCTTTAACGAGATCTACATTTTATATTAAGTAAGATTTTGTCTGTTACGTTTTACTAATCATACAAGCCATTAAAAATGAAGAGGACTTCTTAGGCTAATCACAGAAAATAGATAAATGTTATTTGTCATGCAAATACCTTAAACATATGGTGTTTTAATCAAAATCGTTGTCATTGTTTAGAAAACCAAAAATAACAAAAGTTGTTCCATGCAAAGGGTAGTTTGGGATGGAAGATTTTCTTAAACTTCGTGTCACATCCTTGGAAGAAGTTGAACTTAGATGCAAAGTTTGGTATTTAAGACTTTTCGTTTTTGAGTTATGCTGTTCTCTCTCTCTCTCTCTCTCGCAGTGTTTTTCTAATGCTTTCTTTGGATTCAGGAGTCTCAAAACGTTATTTCAGATGAAATCTCAGTATCGAATTTTTGGGTGGGATATACGAGTAATATCGTATTTACCTTCAAGGTGAGTGTAGGGAAATTAAAAAGGAAAAACAACTTGAGCTATTAATATGAACCAAACTTGCTATGACCAAATAAATGCAACTAGACGTGAAAGCTATTACTAACTGGAGAAGAAAGAAAGGTAAAAAGAAAGAAACAGGGTTATTATAGACTGGTTTAATAGAACCATGTCACCAGTGCTTTTCAACCGAGGGCAATGGCAAGGAGGTGTAATGCACTTAAAAAGTTCCGCCATATCCTAAGTGTACTATAGATTCTAGTGTACGCTACAGAGTGCGGTGCAGCACGCTACGGTGCGATTGATATCTGGTCAGTCAGCATGGAGATGTAGAGGTGTGGAACGTGCTCATCGTTGTCTGCTGTTTTATAGATTGCGATTGTTGTCTGTTCAAAGGGAATTCAGAACCAAACCCAAACAAATTGAGAGTTCAGATAGGAGAAGCAGTAACAACCATTGAACCGTGATATGATCTACAGAATTACTCCAAAGAACTCGCTTATAGAGCAGTTGCATGCCGTGTTACATAAGGAAGTCATTTGAATATTTGTAATACTTATACATGAAACTTGGAAGTTTTTCTGATGTGTTTGCTTTATTATTCAATTAAAACTGGTTCATTTTTATAACTAATACTAATACACCTTTATAAAACAATGTGTCTGTCTCCAACAGTTCAAAATTAAGTACATATAATGGTGCAAAGTGTTTAAGGAGTCTGATAATAGCAACCACTGTCCTTCATAGCGTTTCATTTTAATTATTTTTTATAGTTCAGATCTCTAGCATACCAATACGGACAAGGTACTCTGAATTCTTTAGCACGAGTTTTGCAAGTTAAATTGAAATGCTTAGCATCATTTCTAACAATTCAGATATTTAAAGGGAAATGATAGAATGGCTTATAATTTTGGAAAAGCTGTCAATCTAAACAGCGTATGCCTTTTAAGTGAGCAAGCCCTATCATCTTAGAGCACCGCCTTTGGAAGTTGGTTAGGCTATGATGGCCCTGGAAGTTTCAAGCTAGGGTACATAAAAGTTGCCGAGTTTCTGTTCACTTCAAAAGTAGTGGTTTATGCGTGGTTTAAACGCTGTATCCAGTTAAAATCATATGTAATAATAGAGAAACTATGATCCCAATTACTTTTGATACTATTTCCTATTAATCATGATTATGATTATAATCCCCGAATTCGAAATAGTAGAATGTGGTGCGTTCAAGCTAATTATAACCATTATGGGAATGTGCGTCTGCAGACCATATGCAAGAATGAAACAATTCCTTGCGCTTTCAGAAGGTCAAGTCAGCAGTCATTCTATCGGTCACCAAAGATCAAAAGATCATTCAACACACATACCTACTCACAAGAAAAGTTTTCATTTAGAAAATGCTCACGTTGTAAGCTGACACAGTTGAACAGCTCAAAAGACGAAATCGATATTGCAACATTTTACATGAGCTCATGGGAAACAAGTACGTCATACAACATTCCAAGTGATGATGCTTAAAATAAGGTAAATGAATATGAATATTTAGGGAATGGCCAATGTCACAAATATTCTTAAATTTTTCCTGCAATAAGCTTTTGTCTTTCTCTTATGTTTAAGTCAATGAGAGTAGGGACATCTGGCTGAAATATATAAATTTTACTCATCACATCCGTATCTCACACGGCGTTTTAATAAAAATCATTAGAACCATTTGGGGGGGGGCGGAAAGTGCTCCATGTAGGGGGTTGACTGTGGTGGGGTATTTCACTTAAACCCTCGTTTCACATCCTTAGAAATATACCTGACTTGATATACAAAGTTATGTGCGTGGCCCTTCTTTTTACTTTCTCTGCCACCTAGTTATAGTATGCAAGAGGAAGTGTTGTATTCGATGCCGAGATCTCAATAAAAATACTTGTTTTGAGGCCCCCTGAACAAACAAAAAAATCATTTTTAGAAAAACGTCAGCGTGCCTGTGGACAGCATTACCCCCAAAACGGAATGTTGGTGCACACCAAACTTGATACTTCCAAAGATGCGACACGAAGATTTTCAAGATCCCCATCCCAAACTACCTTTTATATTTAGCATTTTAGGAAATTTTTACTTTCTCATAAACTGTTCTAATGAGTGTGATTAAAATACCACACATTTTTCAGATATTTACATCACAAATAAAATCTCGAGATATCCGTTATTATTGGTTTGAATTTTTCATAGCTTTGTCATTTTCTAAAAGTGTTACCGCTATTCAGCAATTTCTCGCAATATCATAGAGTAGGGAATTTTAAGGCCAGTAATAGCGGCCAGCTTTTAAACATCGATTCGGATTTCTCTATCACCCTTATACCTACACTGGAATATGCAATGAAAATGTTTCCGCAAAGCTTTATCTCGGTCAACACGAAGCAGATAGAAAAGTGTGAATGTAACATAAGAATATTTGAGTTGTGATAAGAGTGACAAACATCGATGTCTAGAACTCTAGAACCATACTATTTCAAGTCAATTTCTTTTAGAATATTAGTTATAAAGCTCAGCGAATATTCTTTGTTCAGAGCTATGCTGTAAATAAAACAGAGAGTAAATATCTGATTTAAAACACGCAATATCAACAGCATCATTTGTCCCATGCCCATATTCCCTTTTAATTGCTGAACCATACTATTCTATGTCCAAGTATCAAAACAAGTCTTTCGAATCGTATGTCTGTCTAATCTAATCCAAATTGTTTCCGCGGCCGGTTCGCAATGGTGCCTCGGAACGCGTGCATTTAGATTCGTCCTATTGTTACCTTTCATATTGAGTCCCAGCTACTGAATATGCGCTCACAGCCGAGCGGTTAAGCAGGTATGTACGAGGGCTGTTCAACAAAGACTGAGACTGATTTTTTTTCACAGATGTTTATTACTCCAATTCAATGTTTACATGATCTTTTCCCCTCCTACCTCAATGCACATTTTATAACGTCTCTGCCAGTCCTTGAACACGTGCTACAGACCATTCTTTGTCAGGTCCTTGAGAATCGCCTCACTTTTCTTGAGCACAGCTTCAGTTCTCAAATCGAATACCCCTAAGCTTTGCCTTTAGTGATGGGAATAAAAAAAAGTCACAGGGTGCAAGATCGGGCTATAAGGTGGATGTGGTACACAGGTAATGTTGAATCGAGCCAGAAACTGCATGACTTGATTTGCGACGTGAGGCCGTGCATTGCCATGATGAAGTCGCCACCCAGTCCGAGAAAGCTCTGGTCGTTTCTTTGCAATGTGCTTCCTCAGTGTAGCCAATACTGACGTGTAGTATGCTGCTGTAACAGTAGTGTGAGGGGGAACTGCATGCTAGTAAAGCATTCCATCAGTCAAAAAATGTGATCATCCCTTTCCCTGCAGATGGAACAACTTTAGCCTTTTTTTGGTGTTGGAGAACCTGGCGATTTCCACACTGTGCTGGCTTGTTTTCCTTCAGGATCATAATGATGCAGCCATGACTCATCACCGGTGATAATCGATTTAAAAAATGCATCACCTCCATTGTCTGGCATGCGAAATGCACGTAGGGTCTACAAAATAGAGCATTACTGCCAACCTACCAATACGAGAGTGCTGCCGCCTACCAACATTATACATAAAAACCTGGTATTTTCAAATATTTACGTTACAGATACGAAACTATCACGGAAGCTACAGGAAAAAATCAGTCTCAGTCTTTGTTGATCAGCCCTCGTAGCACTGAGACCTACCGAGGTTCGTATCCCGAGCAGCTTTTCTTGTTTGTGCAGAAAAACGCAAAGTTTATTGCGCATATTATAATGTAATTTCCAATTGTTAAGGCTCATTTTATATCAAGGCATTTATGCTCACATAAAAAGTGAAACACTCTCCGTTTCCGTTTTCAAACGGAATATGAAATAAGTAAATATTATATTCCTAAATGAAATAGCAAATAAAAATCAACTTAATATCGGGTGTGTAAAACCTCTACTTCTATTACTGCCCTCATTCTACATGGCATGAATGACACCAAATGCCTAGTCAAATTTTCACGAGAAGATACTTCCTCCCAAGCAGCATTCTGTATTCCACGAAACCCCTTTTGACTTGCGTTGTCTTGCAGGACAATTTGACTCCAAAGGTTTCTTCATCTCTGCCCACACATCTTAATAGGATTCAAATTTGGTGAACAAGGAGGCTAATCAATCACTGTGATATCTTGCTCTTGAGAGAACCAAATTGAAATCTGCTGACGTGTGTGGACAGGGTGGTTATCCTGCTGGACTTCAATCATTCCATAGGAATATCCAGTCCTTGCAGAAAAAGATGATGTTTTTATACTTGTGGCTATTTAATGTGCCATCAAGCTGCCACAACACACCTAGATTACCTCATGACATGCGACACAGATACACGACCTTGGCGATCCACTTGTGCCATGTATTTTGCGACTTAACGTTTTCCTCTGGGGGCGGTAGACAATTATTTTTTACCAATTTGTAGACGAAAATGTCACCTCGTTATAAATATAACGCTATTCCCTTTATGCCAGACATTTTCTTTTGCAAATGCGAGGCGACATATGTGATCCTGTAAGACGCTGCTTCTTAGCTGCGGTCGAGCAAAGAGCCCTGCTATAGTCAAACGACGCAAGACTGTGGGGTTGGACCCAGGGAAATTAGAATTACTTCTAACTATAGACACATACTGGAAGGGATTGCTGTCTGCCTTTTCACTCCTGCTGAGGAGTGGACAAACATTTTCTACCAGAACCAAGTTGACGACAAACAATCGCTTCCCTCGATAACCGCACCCATCTCGTAGCCGTAGATATAGGAACTTCAAATTCTCTTGCAGCCTGAGACACAGAGTATCCAAAAACGTTCACTAACGTCAGGAGGGATATCTTTGTAGCTTCCTCTTTATATGTGCACTCGGCCTTAGCAAAGGTCAGTATGATTGCTAGCACATCATCCAGGCTATGAGGTGCGCGCGCATAATAACGCCAGTGCCATTCATAATTGAATGATGGGCCAGAGAGTTTGCGCATCCAGTATTAGGTCAATTAAATATTTGGTTTAGTTTTTCACTTTAGAATTCTTACTAGTATGGCGTTTATTTTGAAAACGAAAAGAGTAAGTTATATGTGTTTTTATGCATGAATGTCTTAAAATTAATAGATGTCTTATGCAAGGAAAACTTACAGCATTGGCTTATATTTAACAAACTAAAATTTAAATAATAAAGCATATAGGACTCGAATCCAGGTTATTCGAATTACGAGACACACGCGTTTCACCGCTCTACTACTGTGCACATAACCAAACTGAAAGGCATGTTCCTACCTATCGCATAGCTTTGAAATGAACGCAGGGGTGGTATTATGCCGTGTATTGTGAACGCAGCACAGCGTCAGCGAATGCTTCCGATGTTTTGCGAAATTTTGCCTTAGGTTATACATTATGTGTTTGATTACATTGTTATAATTTGGCCTCCGTATGACTAAACTAACGTTAGCAATACACCAAGAAAGCTGTTTTCTATCCATTTAGAATGGTGATGAAATTCCGTTTATACGAATGCATTTACCTATACATTTTGAAGAAAAAAAATTAGTTTGCAAAATATTCTATTTGAGCATACTTAGCATTTCTCAAAGGAGAATTAGTTACAAGAACATAAGAAAACATTACAGAAACATCAGAGACTGGCCGTAGGGGCATAAAAAACATTTAAATATACCTCTCCAAGAATTAAGGAAAATAAGAGGAATGCTATTAAGAAACACAGAAGTTTTCCTAGAATTTCAACACATTATTGTAGAAAAGATTCAAGAGGAATATTTTGAATCAAAACTAAGTAAAATGTATGATTTGTATATATGGGCGTGTAAGAATGATGGCATTGTCCCTGTGCGAGCACATATTTTGCATCGATTTTAACATAGGATTTTTCAAACCTAAAAAAAATATCAGTGCGAAACTTGTTCTGCATATCAACAGGCATCTATAGCAAAACAATAATGATATTAAAATTAGCGGATCAAATTATCCAACCCAACATTCGCTCGGCGACCGAGCAAAACCGCGAAAAAACCTTCCGTCAGACTGTCGGCCCCGGGGGTTTGAATGCGGACCACAGACGTTACTGCCTACGACATCTCGCTCGGCGAGTCTGATGAAGTTAACATTAGTGCAGAATAAGAACAAGATCCAAAAGTAATTTTATCACAACCGAAAGTAATTTGCACTGCGAGTCACAAAATTGACGCAAAAAAAGAAGAAATCAATTAGAAGACAAGCAGGTATGGAAATGTTTGCTGAAGTGAAACCTGTATCTCAAATGTAAAACTGCGAATTATACAGTTTTGTTACAATGAATATATCTTATACGAGTCATGGTGTTCTATATCCTTCATCTCTGGAATAAAATTATTTCTGCAAGCCATTTTGTTCTATATCCATCACCATAACCCCATACTCCTATACATTTCTAATGGTTGAATGTTTTCTTCATTTATTGGCCTTGTATATGCATAGGAATATAATATAGTCACAAGGGCATCCTATGATGATAAATAAGTACAAATTGACAGACCTAAAAATGAAATAGCTTTTAACGTAAAACGAAGAAAATAGGAATTGGAACAATAAGGTTCTGGACCATCGATATATAGATACTTTCCTTAACATTCTCTCGTAGTTCAGGAAGCCTGGAAGATTCGTTTCTGGTGGAATTTCGTGTTGAATTTCTAGGCTGAATACGTCCTCTGCCTTAAGTAAGAGACAAAGCCAATCGTCATCACTGAGATCAGCCTATCACTGCGTATCACTCGTCGCATCAAGAACAAATTCATATTTCCCCTTTGATGTTGGACCGCTGTGCAGATGGGCCGATGAAATGCCGGTCCCGAAAGTTCCGCCTCGCAGAACACATCCATTCAGTCGTAGGTGTGCAAACTTGGGTAGCAAGTCATAACTCTGTCATGATGAATGAAGAGCCGTGAGCCAAGTTACGCCCAGATGTGTTTACCCTAGACATCGCCCTGAGCCACATCCCCAAATGAAACAGGTCAAGGTTCCTCAGGGTCACACACGACGGCCGTCAGACATTGGCACGCTACCTCGCAACTTGCCAGACGTCCTTTCTCCTTGCTTGTAGCGTAATCTCAAGTCCACGACCTCCTACTGCCAGGAAGTGTGCAAAAACTCTTCCGTCTGTCGCCAAATTCAATCTTGCTTATGCAACAGCTCTAAGTGCAGATGTTATCTAATAATCTCAACAATAATTATAAATTGTTCAGCATTTGTTCATTGTGTCATTTTTAAGAATCAAATTAACAAGTTCAATCGAGTTTGCGTTCACATTTCCGGAACGAAGGCTTCATAAAACAAACTTTCACATAGCTTTACCTACCGATCAATCATTTCAAAAGCAGTCCTTAGTATTAAAGCATTCACACAATAAGTGATTGCATCTATCCACTTTATGTTAAGTCACTATAAATAGTTGTCTTCAAACATTTTCAAATCAGGCATTAAAGACTTTGTTTCTATACCTTAGATGTAACGAAGAAAATATATAGCTACGAAGAATCAGGCTAGGTTATATAGACGGGGCACCATAGCAAATCTCCAAATGGGAAAACCAAACTATACAACAAAATACCTAATGTTAATACCACGAAGAAAGGAAATCGATTAACTGTACATTTTCCCTTCAGCATTAGTATCTTTTTACTTTCTCTAGTACGTATAGTAAGTAGGGGAAGTATTATATTCCACCCAAAAATTCGATACCGAGATTTCACTGGAAATACATGTTTTGAGACCCCGCAAATCCAAAAAAAAAGCATTTTTGGAAACATGTCCGTGTGTCTGTCTGTGAACAGCATAACTCAGAAACGAACAGTCGGATAAACACCAAACTTAGTATTTAGGTTCAGTATCTTCCAGAGATGCGACACGAAGGTTTTCAAGAAAATCCCCCCACCCCAGACTACCCTTTACATGGAACATTTTTCGAAAATTTTAATTTTCTCAAACACGGCTCTAACGATTTTGATTAAACTATCATATGTTTAAGATATTGTCATGACAAATAAAATGTATATCTCAAATTTTCTGGCAACGTCTCCAAAAGTGTTCTTCATTATGAACGACTTTTTCATAACTGGTAAACCATAAGAGATAGACAAAAGTTTACTACACGAAAAATGTAGATCGCGTTAAAATACACAATTTATGTCATATACATTTCTTTTGTTGAGTGAACCGTTTGCGAGATATTGCTTGTTATTACCTTAAATTTTCCAATATTTATACTTTTTCTCAAATTCGTTATTCATTTTTTTTATGTCCTGGACATGCAAAGAGATTGGAATACGCCACATAGCAACTAGGGCTTAAAAGATTTGACTATCGCTTATAACCTACCATATTCCCCTTGCATCTACAAGAAAATTAGCAATAAGATTGACATCTCGATATCTCGATTAACATGAAACATATGGGGAATAAGCGTTTGTAAAAATAGTTTGTACAAGAGTAGAGAAAGTCATGTGAGTGTAACACATCAGATTTTTGGTTTCCTAGCCACACAAAATTCAATGAAAATTAAGATAACTTCAGAGGCTATATATATATATATATATATATATATATATATATATAGTTGTATTTATCTGTCAATAATACACATTGCGTTTTAATTGGTATTCTTAGTCATTTTTTTATAAAATTCAACAATTAGGACATTTTCCATGCAAACATTCGTCTTTGATTCTTATCGAATGCCAAGACCTTTACAGGGAGTTTGGTATATTTCTGACTTTTTCTATGAGCTTAGCTGTCTATAGGCACCACTAAGGTCTATTTTTTAAAAAGAAAGCCTAAAAACGTGTATTTCGGGAGAAATCTCGACAGCAAATGCTTTATTGAAATAGAATACTTCAACAATAGGCAAGCGGTCGAGAATGTAAAAACGGGTCCCACACTCTTCTTTAGAGTTTTGCATCCTAGTAGTTTAACGCTAGTGCATCAGTTAAATCTGCACACAAGCCGGGGAGTGTTCATGTTTTATGTGAAGACGATAACCTTGGGAATCAACGGATAACGCTTTTTTCTTTGTTTTAACTTATCCACAGAGATAAGCATTTCTCAAAACAGAATTTAAATATATCAGAAATGTTAACATTTGACCAAAGGGAGACAAAATGAACAAACACCAAGAAAATTTCTCGCGTGGCTATTTTTCTAATTTATGTTTCAAAAGATATTTTAAAAGATACTATTTATACAACAAAAAGGAGTGTAATAATTTAACTAAGAACATTGTTTAAAATGTTTAAAATCTGATTCACATGACATACTTTTCCTAAAAGGAGGTTATCTGGCTTTCAAATTTCACTCTCTGCATGGCAATCAGAAACAAATGAATGTCGACTTATCATTTTAGAAAAGAATAACTATTTGAAAATTTAAACCAATACAACAAACTCGGAAATGGACAATGCTACAAAAATTTCACACGAATGATGATTTTTAACCTGTAGAGGCTTTTGCCCATCTCTTAGATTGACCAGTTGCATAAAAGTATACAAAATCCATTCTGAATAAATAGAGTTTCGCAGGTATTCCTAGAAAATTCCAGATATTCAAGGTCCTAAATATGTAGCATTTAGTCAAAAAAAATCCATTTTTTGAAAAAATAAAAAATAAGGTAAAGATTTCCATGTAAAGGGTAGTTTGTTATGGGATATATTTTTGAAAATTTTCATGTGATGATTCTGGACCTTAAATGCCAAGTTTGATATTTATTTGTTTTTGAGTCATCTATTCACAGACCGGCAGACCTTTTTGAATTCAGGGACCTCAAAACGCGCATTCGGAGAAATCTCTACATATTTTTTGAGAATACAATACCTACATCTTCTACTTACTATAAATAGTAGGTACAGAAAGTTAAAAAAAAACATGCTATTTTTGTAGCCATAAATTTATTCTTACGTATCTCATTAGATGTAATAAAATAATTTTCAATAAAAGATCGTGTATAGTTTGAATTTTCCAATTTCACAGATGCATTATTAGGAAACAGTGAGGAGAATGTTCTATAGTAGTACATTTTGTGATAAAGTGTGCGCGCTTTACTTCATGGGGCAGGCATTCAATACTGACAATCCAATTCACAGCCTGTGTCAGTTTGAACCAATCACGATAGACTATCAATGATCTTGTCGGAATGAGATTCCTGCACCCGATTTGTAATTGTTTAGAAATAGTCGCAGCTCATATGCCCTTGTTTCCGATTTGTAAGCTAAAGAAACAATCTTGGCAAATACCACTCGCGAATTCTCTACGCGCTGGGACAACTATCGATATATCGATTTCCCTCATGGTATTATGATAATACACATCTTTATTATTCACAATATTTCATGCAATACTTTGCACGTCACTTACCATTAGTATTTAAGTGTCGATACTTCATTAACTGCTTATGTAATGCGTTTTGTAGTAAATTTTGTTTTTGTTTTGTGGTGCTAAAATTCTGGTACGCGTAGTTGTACAACCCCAATAGAACACAGCTTTTGAAGAATGCCGATTGTTTCTAAGCCAATGCTATTAAGTTAGGTAATGTAAACACGACCACACACTTAACTGCAATAAAACCTTAACTGCCTGCTAGTTTGTTTGCAAGAAAAGCAAACCGAAGTCGTGGATGTTGCAAATTGAAGATGGTAAGGCTGCCAAAGTGGCTGAAAACTGCCAAGAGCTTTAATGTAGTTTAATGGATCTCCCTTTGGCTCAAGGCCATGCAGATTTACTTGCTACAGGTAATTCGTCCAAGGTCCACGTTTTTGCTTCACGTAGTTATATAGCATGTGTTACTCTGCCGCCTGTGGGTAAATTTATAACTACATACATACAGACTCTCAATGCTAACAGTAACTTCTAGTCCTACTTTCCAAAATTATCTTTCTTCTCCATAGAGTCGCCGTATTTATGAGCCAGCCATACTTAGTCTATTTCAGCATTCTTCATTTGAAGTGCATTTTTACACTTACCTCAGGTAGGTAGAGGACGCACAGCATTCCATTTTGAGACCAACGGAAATACTCTTAAGACTTTCTAGAAAATTTCTCTAACTACCCTTTTCAAAGACAATTTACGTCACATCTTATATTTCTCAAAAATTACTAAATTTGATTAAAATACTGTTATACACCGGGTTGAGGCCAAAAGGTTTTGCAGCTAAAATATTAAATTTAGTTACTCCGGCACAAACATTGGGGAGCGTAGCTGCAGAGGCAAACGAGAGAACCAGGAACTTGCTGCACAAATTTAAAGTAGACGTGGGATATTCATAACATAATACACTTAAATTCACATTTAACATATGACCTGTGGTTTATTAAATAATTGACATGGCGCCACTACATTGTTCACAACAGATTACAGGACAGACATTGGAGGGAGATGTTCCACGCACACAACACACGCACTGAAGACACACACAAGACTGACGCTACTACTCGACTAAGAGGTGGGAAGAAATGCCACGTCAAACGGAATTCCAACTCCCAATCAAAATGATTATACACAACAATGTCATGCTGCACAGCAATAATGTGTCCGACGCGACAATGCACACACATACACGCTACACCACTATGCTTTGATATGCCTATGCACATAACTAATAAAATGTATATAATGAATTTTCTCTCATTACATATACAACCAGAATGATATTTCCTATTTGCTTGTGCTATTTTACGTTCTATTCCTAATAAATTAGGGGGAGCCTCTGAAGTTCCTTCACTCATTGAGCCATTTTTTGAGAAAACAAAAAAAATTCGAAAGCTTTTCCATGTAAAGCAGGTGTGAGAAGAAAGGCACTAGAGATGTGAATTTACCCTACCTCTCGTCCCCACCACTCTGTTTCAACAGCTAGGTAGAGCCAACTAAATCGGTTGATTCTGGTATTAGTCCTCTGGCAGTCTTATCATGGTGGCTTGCATGTGCTACATGAGCGAACGACAATGTTTCATCCGGACTGGGAGAACAAGTATTTTTTAGTTTCAAGATGGTAAAGCACAGTGTTTGATATGTCCTACTAACATTGGTTACATTAGAGCTTCACGCTAAGGAGGCATTTCAATGCGGCTCATCTCAGCCTATAGCGAAAACAAATTCTCAGGTGAGGCACCTGAGAAAGTTTTGGAAGAGTTAAAAGAAAAGTATGCAGGTAGGAGTGGCTCAGCTTTACCTTAGATACACAGTGCAACAAAAGTTTTGCGTGCTAGCTACAGAATCGCACAGTTGAAAGGGGATATATTATACATATATAGAGGAATTGTACATATGAAAGGGGAACCATACATATAAGGATTGTACAGCAATAATTTAATTCACTAACAGATTAAAATATTCAACATATAACATTTGTACAGAGCTGATTGTAAGACACGGGCGAGCTAGCAGAATTCCAAGAAATCATAAAGACCGTAACTGTCACCGAGCGGTACAACGCTACATCATGGCGCCCAAGCGCACGGATCTGAAGCCACACATTCTCATACATGTCAGGGTAACGCGGGCTGAGGGCCAATAAGAAACGTCGTTACATTTTCAAACGCAGAGGTGAGCGTCACTAGGTTCCCGTATATAAGGGCAGACTAAGCCTCTTATTCTGAATCTAACTCATCGAGAAGTCACGTCAACACGAGGTGCTAAAGATGCACGTGGGTGCACAAGGGTGGGGGTGCGTGTGAAGATAGCTAGGCTCCTGACTAATTTAAAGTGGTGGGATTATTATAATAATGGGAAAAGCTAGCCGCCCATAAACATTCAAACTGTGAAATAAACTTCATTGATTAAGGGAAACTTGCAGTGTATTTTTAACTTGCCTCACCCACTAGAACCTGAGATTTAATAATTAGAGATAGTTAGGAATGGAATACTCAACAACCGACGAGCACCAATAGCCGAGGAAGAACAACACTGCAACCAGCAAACAACAACCCAAGGATCATCGATTTCCCGCTACACTATATTGCTAAAACATCGAAACCGTTACCTGTTGGAGGTATATTAAAACATGTTTGCGAATTGCAGTAAAAGAGTTTTGTCCAACATTAATGGAAGCTTTGTCACTTTTTCATGAGGTACTATTACAGGATTGTTGACTTGAACAAAAACTTGGAACAGTAGTTAATAGACAAATTAAAAAAAAAACTGTTCATTTTTCCCTTGCCATAGAGGAATCCACTGATATTAAACATGTGGCTCAACTTGCTGTGTTTGTTAGAGGTGCAGATGAACAATAGCTGTGATCGAAGAGCTGCTGGATTCAATGAAAGATTACACACGCGATGAAGATATTTTTACGCCAGTGACAAAGATAGCGTCAAAGTTTGGGCCAGAATGGGAGACGTTGGTTTGCGTTGCTACTGATGGGCTCCAGCAATGGTGTGAACTCAAATAGGAGATTCCGAAAATTCCTTTCTCAAAATGGATTTTCCGCTCATAGCTTTGTAGCCATTCCTTGCATTATTCATCGAGAAGCACTCTGTGCAAAATCAACTACTTTGAATAACGTTTTTCTGTGTTAAGACTGTAAACCTAATCAGAGCTTATGCAATGCGGCACAAACATTTTCAAGAAGTTTTGACAATCTCAGGTTCCGAATATTTGGATTTACTATACTACTGCTAAGATGGCTAAGCAGAGGCAAAATGTTGCAAAGAATGTTCGACCTACGGAAAGAAATTCATATTTTCCTAACAACTCAAGTAATTGCAGTTTCGGAACTTAAAAATTGTGGCAAAGTCAAATGGAACATAACAATCCGCACCCTTTTGGATCTTTAAAATCGGTTATGAAGGATGAACTGCATAATACGAAACAAAAACGCATTATTATATTATAGGAGTTATCAGAAGTGTTCTCAGCGAAATTTGTAGACGTGCAAGCGTTAGACAACGACTGCAGACTTTTCAAAAATCCATTTATATGTGATCCTTTGGTGGCCCAAGATGAACTGCAATTGGGATTAATTAACCTACAAAGCAACACACCATTGCGCAGTTCAGGAAAACTTGGTTTGGATTTGTACACATCACTGCCCAAAACATTTCCCAAGCTGCGCCTCTTTGCAAGCAAATTGCTGGCCATGTTTGGAACTACTTATCAACGTGAACAACTGTTTAGCGAATTGACATTGAACAAGAACCTGTTACGCAGTAGCATTTCGGATGAACATCAATGTGTTCTAGGTTAAGTGCACCTAGTTTACAGCCGGACATTGAAACGCTAATATTTACAAAGAAATCAGCAAGGATACAATCGTGTAAATTAATGAAGTATCATGAGTAATTTCAATACATTATTCAGCTAAATTGTGACGTTTATTTTTGAGAATACAGTATCTAAATGTCGTTAGCAGCATAAGGGAAATAATTAGCACTGTATAACAACTATTGGTTAATAAAACAAAGGTAATAAAGATGTTAATTCCATAGACCTACTTTTGTCAGTTAAGGTTTGACTAGAGAAATGTGGCGAGAGAGCGGTTTCCACACAATGCTCAATATGAGCCCTTTAGCATTGTCACCACTCCTTCACTCATATTCCCTAGTTGTCATTACCTCTCCTTGTGCTTTCCTAGCCAACTCTTGAGTTCAAAACTATTAATTTTATTACGTCGCAAAAGACGTTTCATCCAAAACCCGAATGACCGCCATTGTAGCACCCCTCGTCTATCTTGTTTACCTGCCAGATAGAAGGAAAGGGTGATTTTAAGGGTAGAGCATTTTACACTTCAGAGTGCTCATCTTAACGGCCCTGGTGTAAAACGTAGCTTTGCGTGGGAATTTCTTGAAAAATCTTGTATCATATCCTTGGAAGACGCTGAACTTTAATGACAAACAAGCAAGAGCTGGCAACCCGCTCCACTCTTTGCCCAGAGATGCGCACTAACCAAGCGACTCCCCTCCGTGGAGTTTTACATTAGGGTCAATCCCTTATAACTTTAAAAACGGCCCCCATCCCGCTTACGTTGCGACGGAAGTGGAGACGCGCGTCAACCTAAAGGAAAGACCACCGAACAATCTAGGTGGATGCGACAGTGACTAGCACACCGTCTACCAGCTCTCCAATTTGGGCCGGAGGACATTAAAGCGTCTCACAACCCCACCTGGCATCGCCCAGAGGTACTCAACCTCTCATGTGTTCCGGGAACCAGTGGCCCGCCGAGTCCAACCCAAAGACAGCTCAGACAGAACACTTGCACGCATACACAAACATACACGCAGGAACTCTTTTCTTAAAGTGCTTCTTTTGATTCAGGTGCCTCAAAACGCGTATTTCCAGTGTAATATCGATATCTAATTTTTTGGTAAAATGCAATACTTACTCTACCTACTAGGTACCGGTAGAGAAAATAAAAAAGCAAAAGACGACCCAGTGCAAGCAATTACAACCTACTCATCTTCCGTTTCAACAATGTGGTACACCTTTAAACATAGCGATATAGAAGAAAGAAAAACAGGCTGCCTTATGATGTGTAGGTATTGGTCCAAAGTGAATTAAATGTGAAATATGGATAACTTTTCATTTTCGTCAACATTTGAGTCCGCGGTCCCTTAACGTAAATATTTACTGCAACGACTTTACTGACAACAGCAAACACATTCTCTTTTGACAGAGGTTATCTATTCATTGTAAGAGCGCTCGAAGCCATTTTACCTCACGGGAAATAGACCTGTGCAAATATTCACGTTGTTTTCGATTCGAGCATCCTTTATAATGTCGATTTTATTGTATATAATAATTGGCATCTCAAAGCCCAGGCGGAATTGAATAATTTTCCTCTGCAACCCTGTGCGTCGTGAACAAATTCACCTCATCGCCAGAGGCGCTTTATTCATTATTCTGCATCGACTGGGAAATATGTAGAGGAGGATATGCCCATATTTTTCACAGGCAACATCCTGTCCATTTGTTCCAGACAGGATCTCTAGAGTAAGAAAAATCTGATGTATTCGTATTACACGCACATGACTTTCTCTGCTCTTGTACAAACTGTTTTTACAAACGCTTATTCTCCATCTACTTCATGTTAATTGAGAAAAACATTTACAGAAGTTATGTTATTGCTAATTTTCTTACAGGTGCAGGGAGCATATGGTAGGCTTTAACCGCAGAGAAATCTTTTAAGAGCCGGTCCCTATGTGGAGCATCCCATTCTCTGTGCATGTCCAGGACATACATTCCCATTCCAGAAAAAGTATAAGTATTGGAAAATTCAAACAAATAACAAGGAATGTCTTGTAAATGGTGCACTCGACAAAAGTGGCAAATTGTGTGTTTTACCGAGGTCTATATTTTTTGTAGTAAAATTTTGTCTATCTCTTACGGTTTACTAGTTATGCAAAAGTCATTCAGAAGAAGAGGATTTTAGGAGACATTCCCAGAAAATTTAAGATTAAATTTCATTTGCCATGAAAATATCTTAAACATATGATATTTTAATCACAATCGTTGGAGCCATTTTGATAGAATAAGCATTTTCGAAAAATTTTCCTCTAAAGGATGGTCTGTGGTGGTGGGATTTTCTTGAAAATATTCGTGTCGCATCTTTGGACGGTACTGAACTTAAATACCAAGTTTGGTATTGATCCGACTTTTCGTTTTTTGAGTTATGCTGTTCACAGATAGACAATACGGACCTTTTCCTAAAATTGCTTCTTTTTTTTGATTCAGGAGGCCCCTACCATTATTTCCGGTGAAATCTCGATATCGAATTTTTTGGTGGAATGCAATACTTACTAGACGTAGTAGAGAAAGTAAAAAGTATTTTTTCCATTAGCTTGTATATGTAACCACAAACTCAGTCAACACTAATGATCATTATCATCACACGTCTTCCTGAGGAACACACCAAGTGTTACCCAGCTGCACCACACATGTTAATCGTCTGCTTGTTGCCGGATATGGATCACATTCAACCTTGTGACAAATTCAACATTTACAGCTCGACTCTCCGAGATCACACCGAACTACACTAGACGACCGTGAATCTACTGAATGTTCATGCAATATATGCTACCATCGGTGAAGCGTTTATTCAGATGTTAAATCATTATTGAGGAGCAGGTCAGTTATTACTCGCATGGATGTTACATGCGTCAAATGATTTTCCACTCATTAACTCAAGGTTGCTTAAGTGTTATTTAAATGGGAAAACACGTCAGGGAATGTAGGGCAAAACAGCAACCTAACACGCTTAAGCAGAGATATTAAGAAATTAATTTAACATAAGACTATCTGCTTCAATCAACTAGCATACCAGGAGTTACTTACGTAGCATAGAGGCGCTCTCTCGAGCCCACTGTTGCGGCCTGCGACGTGGCTATAGGATATTGCTACTATAGCCTTCCTTCAATATTTTGAAACGCTAAATTGAGATAAGGATTTAACGCGGTGAGGGCCTTAGCACGTCGACCTACACAGAGCTTTTGTACCTATGTCCCGGACGGGGCGCCCTCGGGAGGTAGGGATGAGGTGAGAGGATACAGGCTGCTGGACCAGGGGGCATGGCAGGCAGAGGGCAGGGTCCCTACCATTTACAAAATTTAAACTCCCCGGATGGGCATTGGTGCAGTCGGCTCCCCCTCCCCGTGGGGCTCGGAACCCGAGACCACTCCCATTCAGGAGTACGAAGGCTTCCACTAGCATCTTTTCCCCCTGCTATTCACATGCCGAGAACTCCCACGTACAACTCTGAAAGAGACCAAGCGGATGAAAGATGAAGTGAAATGAGAATGGAGGTGAAATTGAGGAACAGGAAATTCGGAGGACTTAATGATCCTTTCCAGCATTCGCCTAGCGACCGGGGAAACCCCGAAAAAACCATGAGTCAGAAAGGTCGGTCACGGGATTCGAACCACGACCTCCCGAATGCGGGCCACAGAGTCACCGCCTGAGCCATCCCGCTAGGTAAAATGTTTTCATAGTTGTAGGTCAATTATTTTTCGGATAACTGCCCCAATTTACTAAATGATTATACCAAATGTGTCAAGTTACCATCACGCTTCCCACATACACCAAAGACGGTACACAACACCCACATGCAATCTGATACACCACTGCAATCTTTCTTTTTGTAGTTCTTTAATATCTGTTCACTTACAGCGAAGACAGAAGAAAACCGCCAATGACCGTAAGACAGCTTTAGGCTTGCGTATATTATATGAATATATACAAGTTTTGAGGTACCGATGTTAACACAGCGAGCGTTGTTGTAAGTATAGTGCTTCGACGTCCAATATATGCGCGTATAAACCGAGTACTGTGAAGAGCAGTTGTCATTTTTGTAGCGCTGCGGAAATGAGGCAGTCGTCTTTGGTTTCAGTTCTGAGAAATGAGGACGAATTAGAGCAACTGAATTCGCCAGCGCTACAAGCGTGGAGTTATCATATACAAAGCCAAAAATATCCGCAATTAATAATATTAGCAGTTTAGTGACCAGTTTGCTTTACCCTTCCCTATAAGCGAAACACTCAGTTTTGGTCCCATCTTGCCAAAGTAATCTTTCTGTAGGCAATGGCTACAACGGGCTAGCCAACAACAAAGCAGATCTATTTGCACTAATTTGTGAAATAATTTTACGACCTGGTCCTTAATTCATGCTCTGCTCCTTGCCTTAATATAGCCTACACAAAATAAAAATAAAGAAAAAAAAAACAGTCGGTAAACAAGATATATTTTTATACATTAATGCGTAAAACACTTAGCCATGAATCAGAGCAGGTAAACAACACGTGGATAAGTCTGGCGCCTACATTCTCAGAACAAAGCAAGGCCAACGATCGTCATACCAACGTTCTTTGGTGGCAGTTAAACAACATTTAGCGACCAAGGAAAAAAAAATAAAGAAAGGAGAGACAACGAATGTGTAAGCGTTATACATCTATTAATCTCAGAAGTGGAATCACCAAATCGTCTGGCACCTCTCCAGAAAACCAAACAACTGTGAAAAAGCGACATCTATTGAAACTCGCATAGTAAGAGTTCCACTGGAAATAACTTTCATCAGAATAGTTCCAAAGGTTATTTTAGAGGGCAGGGTTTTCAGAAGTCGAAAACAGACCTAGCTTTTGTTACTATGCGTTTTGCGAAGGTGCTGACACTATGAAGCCAAACTAGACATTCTGTTGACAAAATTGGATTTGCCAACACATAGCTGCGAACTCCAGCTATGTGTTGATATCACACATTCTTTGTCGGTATTTGGGCACCGGAAATTGGATGGCATTATTCTGCTGCTTTAAACTTTAAAATCTTCTTTGCTTCTCGGAAGCCTCTTCGGTATCGTGGAGTGAAACTAATTCTTTGCTTTCATTGGTTGAAATGACATACTCGTTGGTGTAATATGAAACATCAGCGACACATTATTCTCGAAAGTCGCTGATTTCATTGCATCATTGAGCAAAGAAATCGGTTCACCCCAAGTGAAGTTAACATTACCAAAGAGGCCTCCGAGAAGCAAAGGCAAGCCGCACGTTTATCTTTAGAGTAGCACGATTACTAGAGATTGATTCTTGAATAAGGCTGCCATACTTTCAAAAAGCTTTGTTCTTAAGTCTCTGGTCCATGTATCGTCCAATGTGAATGCCTTGATTTGGCATTGGTCACACTAGAATACATACTGCATCACAAGAATGCCTGGTTGTACTGAAAGGACGCGGTTGAGTGTATGTTGGAATGCGCTTCCAGCAAGATCTCTTTATTATGCAAGCTGAAACCATAAGAGACTTGGAACAAACGTAGAGTATACTCGGATATTCTGCCTAATGTGGTGGAAGAGCAGACAGGATAACAAAAAGTGAGAGATCTACAGAAGCTCACAGCCTACTCCACCTGTACCATTCAAAACACTTCCCTTATACCAAAACCCACTCTTACTCATGAGGGCAGTGGGTGTACGAATTGTACTCTATAAATGTTTCTGTAGTACTGTACGTTTTAAAAAAAAATATTACATAAAAACGAAGTGCACATTTTAAGATAAATTGTATGTCTAACTTTACTGCAGGAAACATAAAATCATGTACACTGTAGAGCATGAATACAAGATGGCTACTCCTTCCCTTTAGCCCTCTTCCTTAACGCAATGTCCCTCCAATTACGCTGCTGATATTACCTGATATCCCTTCCTCCTCATTAATACACTGCAGCGCTTCCTCAATCGACTCCAACCCTTCCAAATGGGGGATTAGACTTTTTCCTGTCATCTAAGGATGCCTCCTGCTCTTCTATTACCACCCCCTCTGCGTCATCATTTCCACAATTATCTTTGTAATTTATTTCATCTTCGCCGTTTGCCTTCCATTGTCGTCTGCACTGACATCAAGACAGGCCTTTGCATTTTTGAGCAACGAAACACCTTCGTTTTCATTTTCTCTTGTTTCATACACGGGTTTAAGGCTCAAATGCCTACCTTTGTGGTCCAAAAGAATTTACCGGTCTAATAGACACAGTAATTATTCCTTACTTTTACTTTCTCTCCACGCAACTGATAGGTAAAGTATTGCATTCCACCCATAAATTCGTAACCGAGATTTCACCGGAAATACAGGTTTTGAGGTCCCGTGAATAAAAACAATTTAGGCAAAATAGTGTGTGTGAACAGCATAATTCAAAAACGAAATGTCGGATAAATACCAAAATTAGTATTTAGGTTCAGTACCTTTCAAACATGCGACACGAAAATTTTTAAGAAAATTCCCCCGTCCCAAACTATCCTTTACGTGGAACTTTTTCGAATTTTTTTTATTTTCTAAAAAAAGCATGGGTAACGATTTTGATTAAAATAACATATATTAAAGATATTTACATGACAAATAAAATGGTATCTTGAATTTTCTGGGAATAGGCTTTGAAGTCCTCTTTATTCGGAAGGATTTTTGTACAATCTTGTGTAACTGCTAAACGTTAAGCGATAAACAAATGCACTAGATAAAAATAATGAAGATCTGTTTAAAGCACACCAATAACTTTTGTGTGGCATCAGCCATTCCCGAGATATCCGTTATTAATGGTCCGATTTGTTCAATATATTGCCATTCTTTTTAAGTTCCACCGATTTTCAGTTATTTCTGACGATTGCAAGGAAACTATGGAATTTTAAGGCCAGCATTTAATCATCTGACCGCTGTCCTCTTTGTGTCGTAATGAAGTGTGTAATATAACAATTTCTTCAAAGGTTTATCTGGATTAAAATGAGTACATAGAAAAATGAACTTCGTAAGAATAATTTGTATGTCCACTAATAAACGACAGAGGGTAGAGAAAGTCGTGTGAATGTAACACATCAAATGTTTTCAACTAGGTCGCATAGTACGGAGAGCAGATAGTCGAATCTACAGCATTTACTTTTTGTATTTTAAAAGGTTATGGTTAACAGATTCAATACAAGCCCGGCCAAATGTCCATAGTTAATAATTATACAATATCGATTTTCTCTGGGTTTTGTCTGGTGGGTCGTGGGCGGGTGACGCAGTGTTATAGCAGTGGGGTAGATGCATGAAAAGGTGTTAAAATTAAAATGACAAAAGCGCATGATAATCTGTGATAACTGTTTTATTTATCAAATGTGCATCCCCTTGGCACTTTTGTGTACTGTTATGCTCAGTAAAATAAAAATTGTGGGCGGCATTCTCCTAAAATTGTGTTGCGCATTCCGGTAATAGGATTTCACGTTCAAAATTAATCCCGATCCATAAGGATAGTTTAGTCCGTTACCAACACTTGGTTTTCTCCTTTAATTTCACACTAGGCATTATAAAGATCGCCAAGTTAACTGAAATAGCTAAGAGGCAACGGCGCGGAAATTATTTCAAAGACTAGTTTATGAGTGGCTTGAGCGGTTCAAAACGGCTCGCATATGCTTGCAGTTTAAGACTAGCATTACTGCTGCTTGTATTAGCTTTCCTATTACTGTCCAACAATTGCGCAGAAAAATGCGGAAGAGAATACACATTTGTCTTTACCCTTTATTTTGGCAGAGAATTATTTAAATATAACCGGGCAACAGCCACGTAGCAATTAGAGACAGTGGGCTTCTTGATAGATTTCTTCTAGTGGAATGTTAACAAACAGCCACATTTCAGCTCACATGAAGCAGAGATGGAAGAAAACACTTCTAGCAAGACTAACAGCGCATATATTTTCTTAACTGCTTTTCAGAGGTTATAGCAGAATTGCGTTCATTCATGCACCTAGTTTCAGAGTGCTCTTGTTCGTCTCGGCGCTCTATTAAAGCAGGAGTTGCACAGGGCTCGATACTAGCTCCGATCTTGTTGAACATCTACACCTAGATCTTCCTGATTCGGCCCCCCCACTTCCATAGCTTTATATACCGACAGTAATGTTTTATTCTATTCACACACAGATCCCCCCGAGGCTATCCGCACATTCAAGCTTCTCTTAATCGCCTCCAAGGTTTCACGCTTGGAGAATACTAAAAAACAGAATTAAAACTATTTTCCTTACGACGTATCACTACGCCTCTGCCCTGCATATTCATAATAAACAAATCCTCTAGCCACCTACTACAGCTCCTGTCAAGTACTTTGGAGTAATGCTGGACACTAAACTCATGTGGCGTGTCCATATCGATCACCTTATTTCATTAGCACCCGAAAACTTTCTAAACTGCGACATGAAACACTGTTTCATGAACACACACCTCTTGGTCTTGAACGCTCTCTTCTACTTTACAAATCTCTTGCTCGACCCATCCTCACACACACTTCCCAGTTCTGGGTCACTACTAAAAACACTCAACTCCGCGGTTTACAAGTGCTCCAAAACAGATTCCTGAGGATCGCTACTAATGCTCCTTGGTTTGCCGGAACCAGCAGCTACATCAAGAACTCGGTCTCCTTCCTGTTCTTCTGTTTATACTAAGATCGCCTCTCGCTTCTTCTCACACTTGCCAGTCGTTCCAGGAGCTGTGACGTACAACATCGGCGAACGCACCCACCAGTCCTCACCCTAAAGAGACAACTACCCCAAGATCTCCTACTCAATAACTCCGATCGCTAACTACTCATTTTCTCCGAGAAAATTTAATCATTATGTAATATTTTATCCATAGTCAAAAGGAAGCCACTTGGTCTTCCTTAAGTGTTAATAATCATTTCTTGTATTCTATTATTCACAGAGATCTGTAAAGTATGTATGCTGATCGATCATAATACATTAATTTTAAAAAAAGTGTTCTTGTTGCTCTGGGTGGCACACCTGATTGGAGGCTGGCTTTATACGTCCAAATTTACAGTCCAGGATGTTGCCATTTAAATGTGCTTAATTACGATATTTCCAAGTCAGTAGAATCACCGACAGGATTCCTGCGGGACAAAATTCTGCAACGATATGACCCTGGCAGTTCCGTTAAATAAGTACAATCATCAAAGTACAGCTACCAACTTGGTCTATCTCCCTTGAAAATGAATAATCTTCTTTAAGATATCCATTGCTGAAAAGCACCGATGACACTTAACAATGGTTCCAAATATTTTCACTTTCTCTGCCGTTTGGTACACTAATTACCGTATTCCATCCAATAATTCGACACATTTCATCGAAAATACCCGCTTTGAGGTCGAAAACAAAAAGGAAAAGTTGGATGAACACTAAATTTTGTACTGGAGTTACACCATTCAAGGATGATAAGCGCAGAATTTCAAGAAAATCCCCACTTCCACCAAACAGCTCTTTACCTGGGAAACAGTTTTATCTTTTACTTGCTTAAATAGGGCCCCAAAGGTGCCATTTGTTTGATGTATTTGCACGCCGAAAAAAACTGTACATATGTATATATTGAACTGCCTGGGAATAGCCTGTGGAGTCAGAAGTCACAAAAGATGGCCATCTTGACTTCAGAGAAGAAAAAAGAAAAATGCAGAACTTATTAAAATATAGAAATTGCGTTATTTTCGTACACATAGTATTTTCCGAAACATTCGCTGTTACGTACAAATATTTTAAGTTTCCCAGGTTGAATTGTAGTGTGACATCATTTATGAAGTTTTTTTTTTTAAATTATGCGATTATTTCCCAGTTACCCGCATAGGTTCACTTCGAACAAAAACTGACTTGTGAAAAAGGGCGCTCAACTGCTAGGTCATTAGCGATGACTAGGTAAACTGCATAAAAGAATTCCTTTTTATATGAACATTACAATATTTAGGGATAGTCGTATATGAATTTGTAATGGATAGGGAAAGTTTTGGGTGCTGTACCTGATGATCCGCCCCTCCCATAATTAAACTACCAATCAAACATGTAATTATGCCATATTCTTCACATGTTTCTACGCTTTATTTTTGGAATTATATTCAATTATGCTTTTAAAATTATTTGTATCTATCTCCTCAAGGTGCCAAGCACATGTTTCAAGTGCAGTTTCACAGGAAGGTGCTCAACAGGTCTAAGATGCAGCAACGAAAAGTGAAAGCATGCACAGCAGTAAATCAGGCGACAGAAATCTCAGTGTCTACATGTCAGAAACCTTCACATGCCGTTCTTGTTCGGCTTCCAACTTAATTTAGTGAGGGCAACAACAACAAGCAGTAACAGAAATATCGCCAACAAGGTGGCGCCCGAGTGTGGTACTGACACTGTTATCTTGATGCCAAAAGCCTGCTGCCCATGTTCTTTATTGCGTAGCGATTATGCGCTACTACTAAATAACAACTCAACGGGCCCTGGGTCACTAGAACGTCTGGAAATCCACTTCAGTGTTTAAAATAGCTCTTACTTGCCAGCTAGGTGTTCTGTAGGTTATACTTTCTGGGCCATCTGCTACTTCGTTTTCCGTGCACCAAACAAAACTTGTAAATAAAACGATGTTTATTCCTCATATCGTGCCTGTAGAGACAGGCACAATATGAACAAAAATTTGTCAAAATACAGAGGGAGATAAACACCTGACGCTTTTTAAAGTACAGGATGTCCATAAAGTCTGGAATCACAGGAGAATGGCTATTTTTCTGTTTGTTCAAAGATTTATAATGTTACTATCGGGATGTGTGAATGGTTCCTGCACCAAATAAAAGTAAATCCACCTTTTCTGGAAACAATGACGTTCTCAAACAAGGCAAATGTTTTCGTATGTGGGGAGGTGAATAAACAAAATTTTAGATATTGGTCAGAAGAAAACTGGTACATACTTACTGGTACTTAAGTACTGGTACACTGGTACATACAGTAAAAGGCAAGGCTCTCCAAAAATGATGGTATGGTGTGGTTTATGGGGCAATGAGATTGTTGATCCATTCTTCTTTGAATCAACAGTAACTGGAGAAAATTATCTCAGGATGTTGGCGATGAAATGCTACCAGAACTTCAAGTTATTGGCTATCCAGAGTGGTTTATGTAAGACGGGGCCCCATCTCATTATGCAGGTTTCGTTCGGCACTGGCTGGATATGTTTCACGGACACTGGATTGGGCGAAGGGGTCCTATAGAATGGGCACCAAGGCCACCAGACCTGAACCCTATGGATTTTGCCATTTGGGGGATTGTGAAAGCTGAGTGAAAAAAAAAATCGGGATGTGGAACATCTCCGTCGTATGTTGAGGACAATTCAAACAAATTGTGCAAAACCTATGAAGAAGTGTGTTGAAAACGGTGGCAGACATTGTGGAACACATTCTTTAGTCTGAATATGTATGTGTATTCTGTCCCATGATTCCAGACTTTATGGACACCCTTTATTCTGAACACTGTGTGCTTGGTCAGATATACATTTTGGTCATGTTGGAAGATACACAATTGCGTGGAGTTTTAGATGACATGTTTCACTTGTAAAAAGTAATATCCTTGAGATGACCATCCTGATTTTCCACACAATGTCCGACCCTGGTGGGAAGCGAAAGTATTATTTGCCTTGCTTTTCACAAATCTGCACAAGAAAAAGTCTAGCACCGCTAGGTCTGGTGAACGAGAGCAGACGTCCGAAAAACATCCCTTTGAGTGTCCGCATGCTAACGTCGGCTGTGTGAGCGGTAACTCCATCTTCCTGAAACCAAAGCTTGTAGGCATATTTCATGCAAAGGAATTTAATCAAGAAATTGTAAATGACAAAGTCTTCAGCATTGCGCAATTTGTGTAGAATTAACAATAAAAGACTCACCATCCTCATTTTCAAAATAGAATGGTCTAACAATCGAAATTGAAGACAATGCACACCAAACCGCTACTTTTGCACTGTACAGGGCTATGAATGCACATTGTCAGTGAACCATCTGAAACTCCGTGCAATGGGGTATCATCCATGACTGGAATGTATCCCTGATTAAGCATACAGTGTTCAGACGGCTTTAAAAATCACCGGAAAGAGTTAAATATCAGACTTGGTATTTAAGTTCAGCGTCTTCCAAGAACGCGACACGAAGGTTTTCAAGAATATCCTCCAACCCTAAACTGCCCTTCACACGAAAATTGTGTCGTTATTTCTGATTTTCTTAAAAATGGCTCTAACTATTTTAAATTAAAATACCGTATGATAAAAATATTTGCATAAAAAAATACAATCTGTATCTTCTATTTTCAGGGAATATCCTGTGAAGTCTTCTCCCTCCTGTGTGTGTGTGTGTGTGTGTGTGTGTGTATGTGTGTGTGTGTGTGTGTGTGTGAATAGCAAACTCAAAAACAAAGAGTCTTTTAAATGCCAAACTTAGTATTTAAGTTAAGCGTCTTCTAAAGATTCGACACGAAGGGTTTCAAGAACTAAACTCCCTTTACATGAAAAATGTCTCGTTATTTCTGATTTTCTCAAAAAATGACCAACAGTTTAAAATTAGAATACCGTATGTTTAACGTAGCTGCATGGCAAATAAAATGTGTAGCTTGCATTTTTAGGGGGAGAGCCTGTGAAGTTACCCTCTCCCCCTTTCTCTCCGAGTATGTGTACAGCATAACTCGAAAACAAAGAGACTGTTAAATACCAAACTTATGAATTTTCTGGGAATAGTCTGTGAAGTCCTCTCATTCTGAATGTCTTCTGTTTAACTGGTAACCCATAGAATAAGAAACAAACAAAATCTCGCAACACTGGTTTGAATTTTCAAATACTTTTACTTCATGTGGTAAGACGCTATTCGTTTTTAATCGTGGTCACATAAGAGCATGGAATTTCAAAGCCATCAAATAGCGACTCGCTTTTTAAAAGCCTGACTGTCCGTTAGTCTACTGTGGATATTCTTCTTATATCTACAACGAAATGTTGCAGATACGAAAACAAGTTTTAAAATAATACACAAACCCCTCCCTCACTTTTAATTATAAATCTCGGTTGAATAATTTCCGATATTCCACTGGATAGCATTTTTCCACTTTAAATAATATTATTTAGCAACGAACTTTATTGAATCATAAAGGCGAAATACAGCAAAACTTTTAACATACGGGTTATCAAAAGATGTTGGAATCTGGTAACTTTTTAAGTAGCGTGAACGTTACAGTCATATCGCAATTAAATACATTTGGTTTCTACATAGATCTGTGCATGTTGATAGAGTTTAAAAAACTAATAGCATCTTTACACGAAGTTAAATCGTTAAGTATTTCCATACTGTTTGAAATGGTGCACTGTTGTCTTTGTTTTTGACATTGTGGGAGCTTACGATGTGTTGAACAGTGAGCACGGTTTGACAGCGCTGACAAACGTCTAGAAACTTATTTAGACGTTTTAACGCTAAATCTCGCATGTACCTGCAGTATTTGAATTAAATGTATATGTATCACATAAAAATAATTATTATATAATTATAAGTAAGGTATGTTTTCCTTTTGCTATGTCTTCTTGTAGTTACTAAATCGTGACCATTTACATATCTTTTGTCAAATTTTATTTCGAGTAACAATTTGTTCTCCTTCACGACATGGCTTTCTCAACAAAAAATCAAAGCCTTCTTGGCAAGTATGTCTCATTAGTCCAACGTGTTTTATATCTAAGGGAGAAATGCTTAGAATTGCATGGCTGATTGTGGAAGCAAGCAACAGACATTACCATCGACGGGAAAAAAGTTTAGCTGAGGTCAGATTTTAGATAGCTTCAAACCAACCAGCGGAAGTGGATAAGGAAAAGAACACATTGGAGCCGAACATTCCGTTCTTCTGTACGTCATACATCTGTAATGTAGAAGTCTTTGGTCTGTTTTTTTGGAGCTAGGGCACTATTCCAAAATTATTTGTCCGATAGAGACAAATAAATATACAAGTACTCCAACCACCTACAGGACGACATTGTTGTATGTTATAAAATACTCCGTGGTTATCATCCGAAAGCATTTGAAATGAATGGAAGAGAACATAACATAAAGAATTAATCCAATTTAATTTTCTTCTTCCAACCATTTGTTTTCATTCCTTGTTATTACAACCCTTCAATGTTTGGGTATTTTAATAGAAAAAATAATTCATAGTTATTCTGTGTCAAATTGCAAACCTTTATTTGTAAGGTCAGGTATATTAATTAAAAAGTTTTCTTAACAACAGTTCACTAATATGAGCACATTATAGCTTGTAAACTACCAAAGGCCTAGTTCGTCAGGGAACGGAGTTCAACCGCTTCGAATTCTCCATACAGCTAGTCACTTTGAGATGGCGACAATTTTTGGAGTCCAAAAATTCACGTCAAAACCCATCCCCAAATTTAACCTCGGGGGCAGTTTCAATATGTAGTCTGGTGATGCTTCAGTGAGACAGCATTCCATGAGATGCATTGATAATGACCCTCAGAGGGAGATAATAGATGTCATTGACGCTGAAAGCATAATCATGTTCGATTAACGCAAGTGGCGTAACTCGTCACGAGGGATTTACCTGGATGCCGATGGAATTCTCCACAGAGGCCTCTTCGGTTTATCTGTTTATCTGCAACCCATGGGTGGTTTCATCACAAGCTGTTCAGAGCAATTGGATCTTTGGACGATCATGCGTGAGGTTCTGGATACCGATCAAATACAGCGAGGAAGATGTTTGGCATCAACCACTTCCTTCAAAACCCTCTGTTTTTGTGCTGATTACACGATGTCTGTGATGTCTGCGTATTTGCTACAGCCAGAATCACAAATTCCGCTTACCTATGGCAGAGAAGTATTGCATTCCTCAAAAAAATTGCTATTTAGGATTCGGACGCTCGTGAGTGTGCGAAGGGTAAAACTCAAAACCAAAAGGTTGGATGAATACCTAACTCCCATTCAAATCAGGCCCCTGTTATCAGAAAGAGTCATTATTTTCTACTCCTACTGTTAACTTCGACAAAGACTCCAACACCGAAGACAACCAACTGTAAACTCATGCCAGATTTTTAATTGTTACTTAACGTGACTGAGGGGCTTCATTTGGCTGTTGTATTATTCCTTATTATTCTGTTAACCTGAGTCTGTATAGCAAAGTAACGGTGGTTGACTTTTAAATAAATGATAAAAAAATCTCAAAAATGGCTGTAATGATTTTGATTAAATACAAATACCACGACGTATTTCAAACAAGCTTTTACTTTTTGTCTTACCTACTTACAGTAGAGGAAGTATTGTAGGTTCATCCAAAACTTCGATGTCAATATTTCACGACAATACATGTTTTGAGACCATCTAAACAAACAAAACGAAGCACAGCATAACAAAAGAAATTCCTGATGAATGCCAAACTTGGTGTTTAAGTTCAACATCTTTCTACGATGTGACACGAAGATTTTAAAAGAATACCCCCACCCCAAACTGTCCTTTACATTGAAAATTATGATTTTCTCAAAATTGGCTCTTAACGATTTTGATATGTCCCATGTTTAAGATATTTACATGACAAAATGCATATCCTGAACTTTCTGGGAATAACCTGCGAAGTCCTCTTCATTCGGGAGGTAACCGGTGCCGCTATTCAGCTGTTTCTCACGATGTCATGGAAATTATGTGATTTCAAGGCCAGCATATGGAGACATTCTGCTTTATGTATCCACCCTGTACCTTGTGTAATGAAACATTCCTAAAAAAGTTTATCTCTATTAACATGAAGTAGATAAAACAGTAAGCTTTCGTAGGAACAGTTTGTACTCTTAGGTATATAAAAATAATAGATAGTGGGTAGAAAAGTCATGTGAATGTAACAAAACACAAAATACTTTTTTTAATAGCATTGTTGTTTATAAAATATTTATTGTCATAGTTCAATTTCTCTAGTTCATCTTTAAGCATTTGAAAATGAGGTATCCTTTTATCCCCTCATGACAAACAAAAGACGAATTCATACATACAGCCGAGTTCGCATCTTGCACGAAACAGTAGTCCCTACCCCTAATCTGACTTGGCAAACATTTTTGTCGTGATCAATGATAGTGTATAGAAGAATCACTTTTTACACGAACATAATATATAAGCGCTTTGTGAACTGGTATGGTTAGACACTCAACACAGCTTTTATGTTGTTTTTTTTTTTTTTTTGGAGAAATTAATGTTTCAGATCCTTTCACTGCTTTCTGTAAATGTGTTCCACATTTTAGCTATAAGACGCAAATGCCTTTGACTCGTTTATAAAGCAGGAATTTCGTTCTCCGATTCCTCTCGTCATTGGTTCTTCTCTTTGAAATGTAAATTGTACGGGATTCTTTAACAGGGTTGTTCTATATCATTCGTGCTTTAAAACATCTCCAGTTTGCAAAGTATGTATTACTTTTAATCATGCAAACTTGACAGTTTTAGTGATTACTTCCATAAATAATAATGTCTTTCATAAATAAGCGATAATACAAATAAAACAAAATTAACTTAATTTTAACAAATGCTCGCAAATTTCTAATTCAATATTTTGAAAGGAACATTTTACAAAAAAGAAACCACTTCATTTTGTCTCATACAAAAGGTTTGGATACTATGTGAACATTAGGAGCACCTTATTACATAATTAGAATTCCATCTGTTACAGTAATGGTGTAAATTGTAGAGAAACTGTTAAAACAACGCACCAATTAAAGTTTGCATAGCAACCAAACGTTTTGTATGAAGTAAACGGAATTAAGGTAACCTCTTTCAGAGAGGGGGAAAATTTATCTGATGTGTTGCACTCACCTGACTTTCTCTACTCTTGTACAAATTTATTTACAAACGCTTATTCTCCATGTACTTCATGTTAATTAGACAAACATTTGCAGAAACCATCTTATTGCTAATTTTCTTGTAGGTGCAAGGGGAATATGGTAGGCTTTAAGCGATAGTCAAATATTTTAAGAGCTGGTTGCTATGTGGAGCATTCCATTCTCTTTGCATGTCTAGGACATAAAAAACGAATAACGAATATCTATTTGAGAAAAAAGTATAAGTATTGGAAAATTCAAATAAATAACAAGGAATATCTCGGAAATACTTCACTGGACAAAAAAAAAATGTATATGACAAATTGTGTGTTTTAACGAAATCTACCTATTTTTTTTTTCTCTTTCTTTTTGAAGTAAAATTTTGTCTATCTCTTACGGTTACCCAGTTATGCGAAAGTCATCCAGAATGAAGAGGACATTTGGGGATATTCCCAGGAAATTCGACATACATTTCATTTGACATAAAAATACTTTAAACATATGATATTTTAATCAAAATCGTTAGAACCATTTTTGAGAAAATCAAAATTTTCGAAAACGTTACATGTAAAGAGTAGTCTGGTATGGGGGGATTTTCTTAAAAATCTTCGTGTCGCATCCTTGGAAGATGCTAAACTCAAATACCAAGTTTCGTATTTATCGGACTTTTAGTTTTTGAGTTATGCTGTTCACAGAGATACGGACAGGTTTACATAATGCCTTATTTGGATTCAGAGTACCCCAAAACACGTATTTCCGGTAACATCTCGGTATCGATTTTTTGGGTTAATGCAATACTTCCCCTACTTACTATACGTGGTAGAGAAAGTAATAATATTGTGTTGCCATTTAAAATTTTTGTCGACTCTCGCACGATACAATGGCAGAAAATGGTTTCTTTTTATATAAAATTTTCCTTTCAAAATATTAAATTTCACGTGTCCGAGCATTTAAAAAAAAGTTAATTTTATATGCATGATTATTTACTCACGAAAGACCCTGTATTCCCTTGTCAACGTCGATTTAAAGGTTAATCCAGTAGGATCCCCACATGCATTTGGAAGCACACGTATTTGGAAGCCAATTGCCATCAAAGTAGCTGTAATGTGATTCCGAATTTCAATATTGTGCAAGCAAGCAATATCTTTAATATTGTTCCCAAAAGAAAGACGGAAAGCAAACCTCTTCTGTTTGAAGATCCGAAGGGATTACCAATATCATCGGCACTTCGAGTGGCGTGTTCGGATAGCGATGCGCTGCTAAACTGTTTCATTCAAATTAAACGTGCTATAAATCACTCTAGACACAAAAGGCTTTTACTTATAGATGCTATTTTGTTAAAGCTGGTATATCACGAGTAAGTCCAGATCATTAAGTGATTAGCACAAGAAAACGTTTTCTTGTTATGAAGTTACTTCACTTCAAAATCCCATAAATCACTCAGAGTAATCCCCCCTTTTTGAGTTTCCGAAGAAAGCCATGCTAAGGATTCATCGCCCTCCCCCGGATTTGAACCCGCGACCTCGGGAAATAGAGGCTAGCAGGTACCACTAGACCAGAATAATCCCACATATCCCAGATATTTGAAATCTCCGTTACTTGCCTCTCTCATTGTTTCTTTATGGCCTATCCAAGGTGTTATGTTTTACTTTGCTATCATACGAGTCAAAATTACAAACGATTTATGTATGCTCTGCCCTAATGTACTCTGTGTAAACCTAAACTCTATAATTTCTACATTTCACCTGCCAGTTATCAGGCAAGAACCATGTAACTCTGGAAAATTTCTCTCTTGAGTTCAAGGCAGTGAACGGATATCACCCTCGCCACCTTGAGGTCAAGATACCTAACCTTGACGTCCGCTAACATACAATGGTAGGTACATGGCTACTTCCGTATAGCAGCGAATGACAGCTCTGAAGAATGGTCAGTGGTACTGTTTGTTACTGTTATTTCGGATACACTAAAAATCGGATTTTTCAACACGCTTATGTTGAGCAAGGGCTGTTCTGCTTCTGCCAACGGCAGGGATGGATCATGGGAGGCAATGATTTGTTCAACTGACTATGCAAATTTCAGGCGTTTGCTAAATATTGTAAAGCAGCGCTATGGCCCAAGCTTTTCGCGAGTTTGGCGTAGGGCACTTGGAGAACTAAAGAGACACTGTAGCGCTCTCGCTCAGCGTAAATACCAGAAGCGCTATCGAGCGATAACCAAAATCTTCTGGAAGTTTCCATTCTCCCCGCCTCAAGAACTTTCTCGAATGTTCTGCGGAAAATTCCAGCGGTTATATCAGCCAGTGCGTTCGCGAAAGAATGGGTTTCTGAATCGACATAAAGTGCGGTTCTACAAGTGAGTTTGTGACGACAGCGCGATGTACAGTGAGTGCTACTACCGCGGGAGATTAGGGATATCTTGTGTTCGATTCCCCTAAGAGCGAAGTGGACCGAAGAAGGGGGTGCTTCGCGCGTAATTATTTCATTATGCGGTTACGTCGCGAATAAAAGTGAAGTGACAGGAAAAATTTAACCAGATCACATTAGTGAAGTGAAGTGACAGTGTGAGCTAAGTGAAGTCACAGTAAATGTTAAAATGAACTGATCACATTGACAGTGAAAACTGGAAATGTCACAATATCCTCTCGCAACACGGAACCTCGCTCCTCGGCGAGAACAGATTGTCATGTTAAAAGTTTCTTCTGGCGTCATGGTCGGAATGTACAGAGTAAGCTCACAAACAGAAGCAAACCCTTCATAAAGTACGCTACCTTTTACAACAGATTTGTCTAAAATATTAACTTTCAGTTTTAACTGCGAGGTTCCGAAATCATTACCCATGGTGACGCTTGTGCCAAAGATTGGATTGGATGGCCCTTATGTCTGATTTTAGATTACTTGACCTCACTGCTTTGTGCTCGGCTGCCTCTTATTTGCCGAAAAAAGTTTCATAAATATACATTATGTTCTGAGGTTTATGACCAAGGTACAAGAAATAGTTTAATGTTTACAATAATAGATGTAAATACAGCAAAATTCTACTATATTTTCTACTATTTTAATTTAATTTACTTGGTAGACTTTTAAATAATACTAAAGCTCTACTTCTGAATCCTTTAAGAGGTCAGTAAAGCGCACTTTGTTGACAAATCCTTTTTATTGTAATTTTATTGCCATTGTCAATTCATTGCAACGAATTTACGCTAAAGCCACATTATAATGCAATTTCTATATTTGATGTTGCTATATAATGTACGTGTTTTGGCAAATAAAACAACTAGCTATCCATGTTGGGTCCGAAAGAAGGCACGTAATTGTGCCAAAATGCAGTTCCCCTCCGCTTTAAGCATAGTCATCTGCTTTGTCGTTGCAAGATTCCGGTTTCGATTTAATCACCTTTAGTTGAAATTGTAATTTAATTACTTTCTCCACTACCTATGGTAAGCAGGGGAGGCATTGTATTCCACCCAAAAATTCAATGTCGAGAATTCCCCAGAAATAAATATTTTGAGGCTCCTTGAAACCTCACCCGCCAAAAACGCGTCTGTAAACAGCGTAATTCAAAATCGAAAAGTCGGTTTAGTACCAAACTTGGTATTTAAGTTCAGCATCTTCCAAGGCTGCGATACGAAGATTTTCAAGAAAATCATCCCATACCAAACTGACCTTTACATGGAAAGATTTTTAAACATTTTTTTCTCAAAAATTGCTCCAGTGATTTTACCTAAGATGACTTGCATGGCAAAATACACATCTTGAATATTCTGGGAAGCTTGTCAAGTTGTTTCTATTCGTAAGAAATTTGATATAATCCAATATAACATGTAAACGTTAAGCGATAGAGAAAACGTACCACAAAAAATATAGATCTCTTTAAAACATACATTATATTTCAAATAACCTTTGGCATCGACCATTTCCGAGATATCCGTTATTACTGCTACAAATTGTTCAATACTTTGTTTTTTTATCCTGTCGACATTCAGTTGTTTCTCAGGAGTGCATGGAAAGTATGGAATTTTAAAGCTAGCATATAGCGTCCAGTTCTTAAACATTTGATTATAGCTATTCCCTTTGTATCTGTAACGAAATGTGTAACGTAGCTACTTCTGCAATGGTTTCTCTCTTAAAATAGAAAAATCAACTTTCGTGAGAATATTTGTATACCACTAATACATGAAGAGGGTAGAGAAAGTCATGTGAATGTAACATCAGATTTTTATTTTAGATGTGATCTTATACTTTGTTTTCTCTTAGGGAAACTTCAAGGCATGCCATTAAAATTAGTGCAATCAACACTGATAAAATTCCAGCTGTTACGAAATCTGCAATTGCAAATAGTAGATCCTTACCTACGCTGGATATGAAACTTGAGGCTTTTTACATGTAGTTTGGATCTAATTAGATACAACTAAAAATAAAAAAAATTCTGAACGTTTTATAACTAATTCACTGCTAATAACTGTTTCCCTCCAATTATACAGTGCAATTATTGCTACCTATTGTTGAGATAGTTAATTGCAGCTCCCGAGGTCATGTGTTCAAACCCGGCGGAGGATGATGGATTTTTTTTCGGGCGTAAAAATCCTTACAATGGCTTCCTTCAGAAGGGAACTAAAGCAGGAGTCCTGTGTCGTGGATTTACGGCACGTTAAACAACCTCAAGCCTGGTACGCCTTTGAGTAACATTTCCAGTCTTTCACACCCATATTAGAAGGGGACGTCAAGAAACATAGTAGTTAAAGAGCGTCCATAAATAAAACTTCATATAATTTAATAGTTAATTGTAGCTGTTGCTTTTATTGTATGTACCAGAAGTTTAGGAATTAGCTTGTGTTTCTGGCTATTTTAACGCTTCATTTAGAAAGCACATTTTTGTTCATAATGGATATCACACCTAAGAAAAGTAAAGTCATAGCCTTCAATAAATTTGGTAGTATAATCTGACAGACATTGAATGTAAGTGTAAATGCTGTTACTTAGGAATATTCTCCACACAATTCGGCGTATGTTAGCTAATTCTCTCTAGAAGGTTGGATATATGACCCATGAAGACATCTCCTTAATTGCTACACAAGAAGTACACGGTGTATTAATATAATTGCCTTTAAACCTGGCTCACATATTGGCTACATATTAGATCCAACAATACGATTTGAAACGAGTCCTACCCAAGCCAAGGAGGTCGATGATAAGAAAAAGAATATCCACCAGCCAACAGTTTTCTATATTATAAAGAAAAATATTCTCTTGGCCACATTGTGGTGACTGGGCTGTCAAGAGTTGCCAGTGGAACAATTCCAAAGTTCTTCGCTGACACCTGCAAGATGTTGGACTTGCCCACTATTGAGATCAAATCATTTGGTATGTCAGCTTTGAAAGGATCAGTAGCCCTCTTAAAAAAATCATCTTTATAGCCCTTGTTATCCACAGTAATGCTTCCCATGTTGTTCTACTGGCTTCCCTACAAATTATCGTGAATTTTCAAAGCAACCCACAATTTATATTTCATCTCTTCTGCATGGATATTTGTAAACGTTTTTAAAACATTTTCTAATCTTATTATTGTTATTATTACTTTCTTCTAAAATTGTTTCATTATATGACTTCTTTTCTTAGTGACCTATTCAACATTTATATGTCTGTTTATTGGTAATTCTGTATTAGTTATGCTTTGTCCTAGAGGCAGCCTTTCAATAAAGGAAGCTTTAAAATAAATTTAAAAAATAATAGTAGGAGGAAAAATGACCTCGTGCCAATTTCACCTCAAACTAAAGACGATCTGGATGAAAACGAAAAACGCTCAAGAAAGATCCTACCTATCTAATCAGAGCCAGCAAAATTAATCCTGAAAAGAACAATTTTAATTTACACGGAAAAAAATTGAGGCTGCAGGGGTGAAAATTGATTCCAACAGTGCATAGATGGCTCCTAAAGTTCGAACGAAAGATTGAAGACCGCTCGGGAAAAAGCTATCGATGTGTTGTATGAAACCTGATGTGTTACATTCACATGCCTTTCTCTATGCTGGCCTTAAAATTCCAAATTGCTTCCATGAAATAGCGAGAAACAACTGAATGTTTACAGATTAAGAGAATGTTCAAAAAATGAACAATTCGAACCTTTAATAACGGATATCAGAAACAGGTTACGCCCCCCCCCAAAAAAAACAAAAATTGAAATAAATTGTGTTTTAACGAGATCCATAATTTTTTGTATAGTACGTATTCGTCTATCGCTTAATGTTTATCAGTTAAACAAAATTATACAAAATTCTTTCTGAATGGAGAGGACTTTACAGGCTGTTCCCAGAAAATTCAAGATATACAAACACTTTGTCATGTAAATATCTTTAATACTTGGTATTTTAATCAAAATCGTCAGAACAGTTTGTTTTAGAAAATAAAAAAAACTTCGAAAAATGCTCCCTGTAAAGGATAGTTTGCGGTGGGGTGATTTTCTTGAAATCTTCGTGTCGCATCTTTGGAAGATACTGAATCCAAATACCAAGTTAGGTATTTATCCGACTCTTCTTTTATAAGTTATGCTGTTCACACACACACACACACACACACACACACACACACGTGCCATTTAATAAATTTTTTTTTTTGGATTCAGGGGTCCCCCAAAACATTTCCGGTGAAATCTCAATATCGAATTTTTGGGTGAAATGCAATAACTCCTGTACCTACTATTTACGTGGTTAAGAAAACAAAAATAGATGCTAGGAAACACAAATAGATACAAGAAGAGTGGAGGAGTGTAATTTCTGATGGATGTCCTTTTGGTACAGGGATCTAACATCTCTATGTAAGGAGAAGCGGTAGAGGAAATCTCGCCGAAGCACATCAAACAGTAAAGTTCCCAGAAAACAAGATGTCTGGGAGCTATTTTGCATTCACAGGCACTAAATGTTTGATTCCTATTGATGGAATGATGAACAGTGTGAAGTATATACATCCCAAGAGAACAGAGCGCCCCAGAACGGGAGAGATTGGCAGAAACATTGAAAAGGAATTTTCCAGCAAGAGCTTGCTCCATGTCAGAAATCGAAGAATGTGAAAGGCTTCATGGCGAATTTTTAGTGTTTGGACTGGAAATTCATGGATTTCAACCCCATTGAGAATCTTTAGTAGATTTATCACCAAAAAGATTTGTGCTGGGATAAAAGTGTGGTTTTATGACCCAGAAATGAGTAAAATCTGTGCCCAAATGAATGAAAACTGTAACTGAGGGCACGGATGGGCACATTAAATGCTAAAAATAGTGTTTAAAGCTAATATTGAAATTCTGTGAAATAATTCTAAAATAGAATTATATCTTTGTTCACATTAATTCGCACAAGCCTATGCGGCATTTTCATGAAAACCGTTATAAGCACCTTTTGAGGAAATAAAAAATAGGGAAATATTTCCAGTGAAATCTCGACTTCGAACTGTTAAGTGGAATGCAGTACTTCCTCTACCAATTAGCTACATGGCAGAGAAAGTAAACGTAGGAAATGTTCTGGACTTTGGGATGTTTAGGTTTCCCGGCTGAATCTTGAATAGTTGTAGCGTTATGTTCGACAATTCCGACCGGTACAATACATCAAAGATAATCTCGATTTTGCCACTAACTGTTCTGTTTCTTTGGGCAATTCCTCAGTTTTCAATGAAAAGTTTGCGTTTGCGAATTTTAGCGACACGATGTTGGTGTTAGACATGGATCTCAACAGCTCATTCACATTGCGGCAGCAGCTTCTACAAGAATGTAACTCGCAATCTTATCTGTCAGTAGGGTAAGTGTGTTAGCAGTTATGTAGTCTTGAAGGAACCAAATACTTAATAGCTATTTGATTGAGTAGCGGCATCTTGTCTGGCAAATCCTAAACTGCCTGAGGGAATTGACACCCTGACCACCTGATATCCCCAATACTGCCCTCTGCTGCTCACGACAGAGGATACAACGGTTGTAAGGTCGGCACAGGCTCTTCTCAAATTGTTGCCCCAGGAATTTAGTTTAAGTACCAACAAACAATAACGTGATAAATGCTGAGTCATATTCAAGTTATTCCTAATCTTAATACCTAAGTTTTGAGCCAAGTGCAACAACGTTTCCTTTGGAGAGTATTTATGTTTGAAATAAAATCCAAAATGATGAGACTGACTCTTAGAAGTATTCTAACACATCCTGAACCACTTGTTCAACTACATGATATAGCAAATGTTAACTTCCCACATACGCAGAAGATTCACGCTTCAATGCGAAAACTTCAAGAACCCAGTTAATGACTGCTGCTTCACGGATATATCTGACCCAGTTGCCTAACGGAGAGAAAAACCTGTCTCGGATTCGAACTCGTTCCATCCACGTGGAGTTCACCTCATTATACGCCTTATATCAGTAATCAAAGACCGTAACTTTCTATCGCTCGGGTAAAAATTAGTACTTTCATGTCATGATTTGACGTTGATGAAGAGACATTTTTAAAATAATGCCGCTTTCTCAGACCTCCTTATTGTTTATTTCAGTGGATGGATAGTTTCTCAAGGAAATGAATGTTCATTGTTCCCTGTGAGGATGTAAACTTTCTTGTGCATCCAATAAATAAGATCAACAGATTGGTTTACAACAATGTGATTAACGTTATCAGCAGTTGCAAAGCTGAGTTGTTGGTACATCATTGAAGTTTTTTTTTTTTTTAAAGCTTTCCATGGCAGACATTTTAACTATTAATTCGATCTATATGAACATGTATAAGAAATTCCGAATCTAATTGGGAATATCACGCACCAGCCATCCGCATGGCGCAGCATTCATTGTTTTTACTCCAAAACCGAACACATTCATTTTGACACCATCGCATAGAAATCCGATAGTTAAATGTAGGGTATAATTTGAAGCTTCTTGGAGTGGCAAAATTGACAGTCCCTCAATTAAGAAAGTTTCCTGGTCACCATCTCTTCCTTTTCTTCAGCACGAGTCATTTTTAAACACAAGTGACACAAGACCAAACCAGAAGCATTGGAAGCTTGCAGTACATCGAATATTCCAACAAATTAGTATTGCCTGTGTGTAAATCATCTGTTTCTAAGCTGTTTCTGTGGCTGTGTCTGTACTACCCCTATATAACCACGCATTTTCTCAATTTTAACACTATGAAGATACATGCAACAAAATTTAACTTATTTTGTGACAAATGCGATGACATTGACCATCGTTTCCGCCCAGTCAGCAATGAATCGACCTACACCGTTTTGGAAACCGTTGACGCACATCCACTACCACTATCTATCAGAAGCTCCTCAGTAATTTGTTTCGTATGAGTCGCGATTTGATGGCACTAGATATTTCCAAACATTCCAAACACTATACGCCAGCATGAACAAATTGAATCATTTCGGCACGCATTATTTCACTAGCTTGAACCACACCACAGCTATTACTTATGGGGATAGAATCCGGAAGAAAGAGTTTGCCGCTAAAATACTGCGCAGAAGCAAACATAAATAAATAAAACCGTGCTAGCAAACGATACACGGCAAGGGCAAGTTTATCGTGCCTCATGAAAAATTGCGACTTTCAACATATGTTATTTGACTACATTACTCAGAGAGCACGGTTATGTCCACCTCAAATTACAGTGCAATGCGTGTTAAATTTGAGATGTTACTTTCGGAGGTGTGAGCCACAAACCCTGCAAAAATTTCCACCCCACAAAATTTAACCGATCTAAAATCGAAAAACCCTGCTGTTATAATCTGATTTAGTAAAGAACAGAAACAGAGCCCATATCTTGAATGCAGTGATGCTTATTCCAAATGCACTTTCTTTTCTCTATCCTGGGGAAATAATATCGGCTTTATCTGCATCATCATCTTCACATGGAAGTGGTGTGGTAAGCTATAAAACAATGCCTGCAAATGGGATCCACTCCTTGTTTTGCTGCATTAAAGGCAAGCGATCAGGCCAGCCAAGCAGAAAATGTTGTAGAAACACAGGCAACACTACGCTCCGAGATAAGGTTTCATTTAATGATCAAGCTTTCCAAGAAGAGAAATCAAACACAATAACATGGATGGCAGCAATAACTTGCCTTTATGATCCAAGTTCAACAAAATGCACAGCAAGGCATAATTATTGTCTGTTACTAACCGAAAAGATCGTGTTGGTATAACCAATTGACAATTTTTAATCCAATGAAACTCATTCGAATTTGATTTTGCAAAAGATAATCGTTAATCAATGTACGAGATTATAAATAGCTGCTTTTGTTCATTAATTATTCTTATTAAAGTTCTGCCTACCCCCGGTTTGTAATTTTCTGAGTTACATAAAATTCTATAGGACCCTATACGAATGAAATGGGTATCGTCATCTATTCACAGAAAATTTAAGATGAGCATTTTGTCATGTTATCTCAAGTGACATTTTACTTAAAATTGTTAAAGCAGCTTCAGAATAAATGTTTCCATGGAGCTGGAAGCATTTTATGAAACCCTTCAGCTTGACATCCTGGAAAGACTGTGAATTCAAAGACCAAGTTTGGTACCTATTAGACTTCTCGTGTAGTTATTTGCGCTCTATTTTACCCACACAAACACGCCCGTGTCAATCTTTTTCAATAGAGTTTTTTAGGGGATTGAAGAAATCTCAAAACTCTTATTTCCTGTGAAATATCGGTATTAAAACTTTATAAGAAATACACTGCTTACTCTATCATTAGTAAGCTGTAGAACAAACAATTATAGTGAACCTTTTTTATTTCTAATATTTTTAGGGATGCAACTGCTTTTACAGGTGTAGAAAGTATGTTACAAAATGTTCACATACACATGCAAATGACCTTGAATAATCGGTGCTTTTTTTTGACAAGGCCAGTAAGGGCGACCAAGGAGGTGTTTGGCACATGGTGCAGTGCGGCAAACATTTTGGCAACTAACTTCTAGGAACACTTCATTCATGCTTTCTTTCGGGTGTGCTTAACCCAATTACCACATGACTCAGGTTGATGGAATCGTCAGCGTTACTCATGACTCTGACACTCCTAATATGAGTAACAAGTTTATCAGCTTTCTACATTAGAAGCAAGTCGAGGTATGACCAAAGCTTCTTTCCAAATATTTATGTTGTACCTTCAGCTTCTAGCCTAAAACTCAACTGCGTTTTCGAAATGTGTAAATCTTTTTTCTTTCTGGGTTTAATTACAAATGCGAATTAATTCTTTTGTAATTTTTGGCCCTTTTCTTAATAGTTATTAGAAACTTCTAAATTAATGTGACGGGCGTTCTATAAATGACGAAAACCTTTTTCGCGACATCTATCTCTAACCCATTTTCAAAACATACATAAATGAATCGTAAATTAGTAACGATGTGGATTTTTTTGTAGGGGGGACGGGGGGGCCTAAACGGTGGGTAAGGTCTAAATTTCGTTTATATTGTTTTTAATATTGGGAATAATGGATGAAGATGTGAACAAAACATGCTTTTTGGCGAACATGGAAATGCTTAATGGCAAATTTCTATACTTGAATTATAATTTAAACTTGAAAATAAATGTTCTTCAAATTAATTTGATCTCCCATGAAAAAACTCGCACTGACATTATACACCCAATATAAATACGTAGAACTGTTTCTTTCGCTATCCTAAAATATTGTGCAAAATGGATAGATTGCAAGTTGTTGCGTAATATTATCAATAAAAGTTGACAATTTTACTATAATCAACGTTGCTTAAAAAGACCGTACTTAAAATTATATGAAGCTCATAAAACTTTGAACAGTCATCAATTGAAGCACCTACGATAGGTGTATCCCGCAGGGAAAGTTCTGTTTGCTTACGTCGCTATTCCAAAATAAGTATATAAATGTCTCATACAACTGCAATGTAATGGACCTTACTGTCATTTGTGTTATAACTGAATTTTTTGGCAATAAGTATCGGTAGGAGTTCCGACTTATATATTCTTTAAAGTTTTCAAAAACATCTCCGATCAGCGGCCGTTTTTAAGAAACTGCTGTATCAACCTTCTTATTTCGGTATCTTTATCTCAGCTATTCATTTTCAATTATGTTCTGTACCTCCTCCTACAATAATTAAAATATGGGTAACATACATTTTGTATGCGATTCAAAAATTCAAAAAAGGTTACTGCCGTGTTTTGAGTTTGGTTTTTATAATCATGTTTATACTCATACAGCCATTGATTATATGTTAGCATTTTAAACAGAAAACTGAAATGAAATTCAGAGGTCCCCTTATACGCGTATGTTGCAATCTAAAATAAATTTTTCAGAATAAAACGCCAACATCTGTGTGAGTTGACAGAAACTGAGATTTTACAGAACATTTTCTATAAAATTAATCATAATCAAGTATATATACCAAAGTTAGCACTACTGCTGTAATATCTACTTAGGATATCTATATTAGGATATTCTCCGAAATAAGGTAGAAAAGTAATTTTTCGTCTGCAACTGCCTTAAAATGTTTTTTGGTTCTTGCTTTTCCTCCTGGCTTAATCCATGTGAAATTGAATGTTAACTCAAGATACAATTTGCTCTGAATTCACTTCCTGCATGTAAACCCCCAAGAGGACAAGTTATCTAAAAAGCTTCGGTTTGAAACTCAAGGACCGAAGTAAACTTAATGAAAATGTGATTTGAAACAAAAATTGTGAGTAAATATTCCAAAACAAGCGACTTTCAATGTTTTGGCTTATTTTTTAGGATTTCGTTACAATTATTGTCTATTTCCACCTCTTAAACTTCTAATGAACATTCCATACTTGCCAACTTCTTGAAATTGAAATCCGTAAGACTTTCTCTTTGTCCAACGAAGTGTGATAATTTTGCAATGACATGAAATTTAAATTGCGTAACATGTTCAGTGCAGTAAATGTACAAACATTAAATTCGAATTTCGTTTTATTAGAATCCTTGAAGATCTCTAGTATTGTTTCTGTTTGTCAAACAAGCTGAAATTCTTCCTGATGCCACAATCAACCGTATTAAATGATCATTTCTTAGGCCTGTAACAAGATTTCTAGACCATATTTTACGTTTTATAAAATAAATAATTTATTGAAGTACTAAGACATTACTTGTATTGGACTGCTCACTAAAATTGGCCCTGACCACTGCTGATTACTGGTGATCACCAGTGGTGCAATAAAATTTTACTCCCCACCTTAAGCATTTTGTTGAAGCCCAGTGAAGGATGGACCATGATCGTGATGAAGGATAGACACACAGATAAGCTCTGCTCTCTGAGGCACGGTACATTCAGTCTGTAATCTTAAGTTACACTATAATGCAATAAATGGCATGCCTGTGGTGAAGTTCAGTTAACACTATATTCTATTGCTTACGAACGTCCTTAATAATTCTGCATCTCAACCTCGTAGGTGACAAATCTCGGACACTTGTTAACTCATTAGAATGAAGCATAAATATGCAATGTCACCAACTGGTGAGTTGTCTAAATCATTTCGTAATTGATAGCAACGTAAGAACATTCTTTTTGACATGGGTCGTGCATCCAACACTTTTCAATAATTCTGCAAGCAATTTTGACAGAGTGTCGAAGTGCTACGTCATTTCATTAAAGATTTAACGCTTTTAGAACAAGGCCACAAGTATAGTGTTTGTTTCGGGGACGTTCGTTTTGCAGTAGAAATAGCACGCTAGCACTAGACAGTTATAGAGGGTCGTTTAAAAGGTGGTTTCAAATATTTTTAAGATAAAATGCGAATACACAAGCATATTCTGCATGTCAATGAATGGAAGAAAGGCTCAAAGTTTTAGGGTCATTGAGGTTATATGCATTTAACACGAGCAACATTTGATAGTCTATTTATTGCCACAAGCAAATCAACTGTTTCTTAGTTATCAAAATGTTATGATTAGGCGGCTGTTGAATTTACTAAAAACGTGGCTTCTTGGACTTTAACATTGGGTTCACAGCAAGGGGCAGCAAACGAAATTATTTTTCCTGTGCTCACCATTATTTTATTAACAATCAGCATTACTTTATCCTCTGAAAGGGAGTTCGAAATCTCCTTTTAAAAATTTGGACTTCTTGTAATCAGCGATTTGTAGAATGTATTTTCTGACTTTCATGGTTTGTATGAAGTTAAAGCCTTAGACACGTTTCTTTCCGAATAACCCCATTTTTATGGATATTTTGGGAAATTAATCTAAAAACGTTGAACTTAAGGAGACTCTCCATGGAGACCGCACTTAATTTTGGACTGCTTTCAACTAAATGTAACATGTGTCGAGACATTTTATTCTCAGTTTTGTGTTAAATATTTTAACTCACTATGTGCAGCGATTCGCCTGGATATGGTAACTTACTAATGTAATGATTACATCTAAACTTGAAATTTGCCTACCTTTTTCCAAATCTTCTTAGATTAACAATTTGCCCATAAATTTTGAAGTTTGGATATTTTCTACAAACAGCGAATTTTCGTAGGATTCTATGTGTATTCTCATTTAAACAAGGACCTGTAAAATGTGATAAACTGAAATGCAAATGCATCATCATCTCCTACCAATCCACTTATGTGCAAATGTGGCAACCAGTTAAGTCACGAACAATCCGTGCGAAATGAGATATCCGTTTTCTTTGTACACCAGTTTCCAAATTGTCATCCTGCTCCAGTTTTGGTTGAAGAAACACCTTTAGGATAAACAGATACGAAGTGTCTTGTCACTGTATGTCGGTGAAAATGATCCTACTCCATTGTCATTCGAAGGAACGTTATCCGGCAGGCGGTATTCAACATCACACCTGCAACAGTACTTCACTCGGAGTTTTGCATGGAACTGCACGGTGGACAAGTGGAACGTAACACTATCATGGACTCTGTCATTCAATATTCAATACTTTACAAACAAATTTTATTGTGCCATCCAGTGTATTGACTTGAACCTAATGTTTTTCTCAAAAGGCATCAAAACTGCACAATCATCCTGTATGAACCCTTCATTTTGAAAGATCCCAACATGGAATGTGTCGCCAGTTTTCTCAATATTCACGATCCCAACATGGAATGTGTCGCCAGTTTTCTCAATATTCACAACATTTCAACTCCGCATTTCATGTTGTTTCATGCTGACGAAAACTGCTATAAATCTGTAAGCAGGAAGCTGAGAAGTCAAATCAGTTGCTCAGTATGTCGATGTACATGTATCAGTCTTGAGCTCTCAAGAAAACAATGAACATGGTTTTTCTAAGGACCCTGGGAGAACTTGAATGCTTAAATGCAATCATTTCGTAAATGACAATCCCAAAAAGGAAAGTGCTTGTCTATACTATACGACTTCAGGTAACAAAATTCCGCAAGAGTTGAAAGCGTCTTAATCAGAATTTTATACAGAATTTACTGGCATTTCACCACATGTAGGCAAAATTTTTTACACTGATGCCTTGCGTTATACGCGATTCGGCCAACTGCAAATGCGCAATGCATTTTATTTGAGAGATTTAAGCGGTCCATTGTTTTGGTACCTATAAAACGCATTTACCATAACGTTACAATGCTTTATCAAAGTTGTTTAAGTTATTCTTATTGATATAACTTGTTTTTAAAACAAAATCTGATGTGTTACACTCACATGACTTTCTCTACTCTTGTACAAACTATTTTTACAAACGCTTATTCTCCATATGCTTCATGTTAATCGAGATATCGAGATGTTAACCTTATTGCTAATTTTCTTGTAGATGCAAGGGGAATTGGTAGGCTTTAGCTATAGTCAAATATTTTAAGAGATGGTTGCTATGTGGAGCATTCCATTCTCTTTGCATTACCAGGATAAAAAATGAATAACGAATTTGAGAAAAAGTATAAGTATTGGAAAATTTAAGGGAATAACAAACAATATCTCGAAAATGGTTCACTCAACAAACAAAAATGTATATGGCATAAACTGTGTATTTTAACGCGATTTTGTGTAGCAGAATTTTGTCTATCTCTTATGGTTTACCAGTTATGCAAAAGTCGTTCACAATGAAGAATACTTTTGGAGACATTCCCAGAAAATTCGAGATATACATTTCATTTGTCATGAAAATATCTTAAACATATAATATTTTAATCAAAATCGTTTCAGCCGTTTTTGAGAAAATTAAAATTTTCGAAAAATGTTCCATGTAAAGGGTAATCTGGGGTGGGGGGATTTTCTTGAAAACCTTCGTGTCGCATCTCTGGAAGATACTGAACCTAAATACCAAGTTTGGTGTTTATCCGACTGTTCGTTTCTGAGTTATGCGTTTCACAGACACGGACATGTTTCCCAAAAAAAAATTTTTGGATTCAGGGGGCCTCAAAACATGTATTTCCGGTGAAATCTCGGTATCGAATTTTTGTGTGGAATGCAATACTTCCCTTACTTACTCTACGTAGTAGAGAAAGTAAAAAAAGCTTAGGTGCAATATGAGAATTCTCTGGAGAAAAAAAAAAAGAGCTGCTGTACTAGCCTAAATGCCCGTAAGCCGATATCTACCATTTATCGCGATTCTTTCATTCACCTACAGGTAATCTTGAGATCATACACCTCGAATTTACAAAAGAATAAACTTTTGGATAATAATTTCAATTTTCACTTAAAACTAGGTATTTTTGTCTACGTCAGGGAAAACTTTACTAGTCACTTTCGTCCTAAAGAGAGATGTATTTTATAAACATTCGGATATATTTTATGTTTTAAGAAATAAATATGTAATATCAGGAAGCAACACAATGCCTAGGGATATTAACCAGGAAGACACACAGAAATGCTAGGTATCAAGAACTTTGTATATTGAAGGTTCTGTAGAATAACTTTGTGAAACATTTAAAATCAAAAAGCTTTCTTCAGATCAACTATTAATTGAAATGACTGAAGTACCGTTAAATGGACTTTGAACCAAATTCTCTCTGTAACTTCCCCATCTATCCGTAAGTATGCCATAAAATTATATCCGCTCAAGAGTTGGCATCACATTTCTTTATAGTATCTTTACGATTAAGTGGGAAATTTGAACAAGAAAGTTGGGCCAAAGTCACCGTACGGTGAGTGAATGTAACCTCGAACAAACTTTTCATAATCATTTAGAAATGCTAAGGAAAGCAGGGTAATGAAAGTGCAATTAAAAGTCTGGTCAGTACTTCATTACCTATAGAAAGGGCCTTAAATGGCTTAGCGCCACCCAGCAAGGTGACTCAGCCGTTGAGTCATGCGTGATGGAGGCGATGTCTCGAGTTGGGAGAGACCGGTTACTTGCACACGTGCATGACTAAGATGAGGGAGCTCATCTGGGTGGAAACATCCCATGCTTCCGGACAACCATCCATCTTGAAACAACTTAAGATATTATCATTAACTTTGTGTACCGTTTACCTTAGGTAGAGGGTGTATCGTGTTCGACCCACAAATTCAATATGGAGATTTCGCTCGAAATGCACTCGAGGCACCGGGACTGCAGGGAGGCTAGCACTGTACTCCACAATACCGCAGTATACCAAATTTATAGATCCTGAAACCTGCCTATAAAGATGTTAATTGATACTATACATATAGCCGATATTCGATTCTGGATAAAAACTGTCCAACCTGCAGATTGTCACAAACTGGCGAGTTTTGTGTAGCTATGATTTTCCTCGCAGAATTTATTTTAAAAATTTTCTACTTAATTATATTTAAGGGATCACACACATGTTTCGTTACTGTCGGGGTGCATATTTAATAAATTCTGTTGTTTTTGTTTGATCATTATAATCAATTAAACCTAAATGACGAAGTTTTTGTCTCTCATGCTGCTGGACCAGAAAAGGAGACAAAGACAGGATAGAAAAAAGGAGGTATGAAGATGGGTGATAATATTATCTATTTAACGATGCCAGTGTCATATCTTCGCCGGTGGGCCAGAGTTTCGTCCCACTGGTGTTTTTTAATGTTTTATTTTTAAGCCGCTTGACTACAAAGGTCTTATTGAGACATGTGGATTAGGCACACGAGTATATATGACAATTCTTGTTTTTCGAAACACAGAAATAATATCGTATTTTTACTTTCTCTATTACGTATACTAAGTAGGGAAAGTATTGTATTCCACCCAAAAATTAGATGTCGGGATTTCACTGGAAATGCATGTTTTGAGGCCCCATTAATAATAAAAGCATTTTTAGAAAAAGGTCCGCCTGTGTGTCTGTGAAAGCATAACTCAAAAACGAAAAGTCGAATACCAAACTTGGTATTTAGTTTCAATACCTTCCAAATATGCGGCACGAAGATTTTTAAGAAAATGCCCCCACTCGACTACCCTTTACATGGAAGATTTTTGGAAATTCTTGATTTTCTAAAAATGGCTCAAACGATTTTGATTAAAACACTATATATTAAATATATTTACATTACAAATAAAATGTACATCTTGAATTTTCGGGGAATGGCCTGTGAAGCTCATTTCAGATTGAAGAAATTATGTATAATCTTATGTAAATGGCAAATGTTAAGCGATAGACGAAAACTCTCCTTAAAACACACAATTTATTTCAAATAAATGTTTGTAGCATCAGTCATTTCCAAGATATCCGTTATTAAGAGTTCGATTTGTTCAATACTTTATTATTCTTTTTAAATCCCATCGATTTTAGTTGTTTCTCACGATTGCATGGAAACTACTGAATTTTAGGGCCAGCATAGTGTCCACTTATGACACATTTAGCTATCGCTGTTCCATTTGTACCTATAAAAAATCTGATGTGTTACACTCACATGACTTTCTCTACTCTTGTACAAACTATTTTTACAAACGCTTATTCTCCATCTACTTCATGTTAATCGAGATAAACATTTGCAGACACTATCTTATTGCTAATTTTCTAGTAGATGTAAGGGGAATATATATTTAGAAGGGGAATATAGAAATACAGTATCCTTTAAGCATATACATATCTCTTAATAGCTGGTTACTAGGTGCAGCACCATTCCCTTTGCCACAGATTAATACTCTTTGCACATCCAAGACAAAAAAAAATTAATAACGAATTCCCATTTGAGAAAATTAGTGTTGAAAAATTTAAGGGAATAACAAGCAATATCTCGAAAAGGGTTCACTCAACAAAAAAAAATGTATGACATAAATTGTGTATTTTAACGCGATCTACATTTTTTGTGTAGTAAAATTTTGTATATCTCATATGGTTTACCAGTTATGCAAAAGTCGTTCACAACGAAGAATACTTTTGGAGACATTCCCAGAAAATTCAAGATATACATTTTGTCATCAAAATATCTTAAACCTATGATATTTTAATCAAAATCGTTAGCCATTTTTGAGAAAATTAAAATTTTCGAAAAATCTTCCATGTAAAGGGTAATCTGGGGTGGGGGATTTTCTTGAAAACCTTCGTGTCGCATCTCTGGAAGATACTGAACCTAAATACCAAGTTTGGTGTTTATCCGACTGTTCTTTTCTGAGTTATGCTGTTCACAGGCACACACAGACACACACTCGGACATGTTTCGAAAAATGCCTTTTTTGGATTCAGGGGGTCTCAAAACATGTATTTCCGGTGAAATCTCGGTATCGAATTTTTGGGTGGAATACAATACTTCCCCTACTTACTATACGTAGAAGACAAAGTAAAAATGTTTAATGTAGCTATTTCTGCAAATGTTTATTTAGATTAAAATGAAGTAGATAGAAAAATAAGCTTTAGGAAAGATTGTACACCCACTAATAAACGATGGAGGGTAGAGAAAGTTGTGTGAATATATATCAGAATTTTTAAAATTACAATTTGGTTGTAAAGTGAAATATACAAATTTTGATGAAATATTTATAATGAATTAATTCACAATAGTGTTATTCATTTTTACTATTGCGGTTTACATCTGCGGTGATTAATATATTTGCTCTTTCTTCTTTAGGTGTATTTGGTAAGCGCTGGATTTCATGAAATTTCTTTGCTGGGTTCCAACAAAGCTCTGTATGATTATGCAGCTATATGTATTTTGAATATACTGGACATTCAATTACGAGCCTGATGGCTGCCTATGTTACAGTGTGTACATTGCGGAGATTCACTCTTATGGTTTAGGTGTGAGAGTTTGGAATAAGCTGTCCTGACGGGAAATTAGAATTTGCTCTGACCTCGAGGCGTGTGGCGGGTTATTACTCTTGGATTTTGTACTAATCCAAGCATTTTCGATGTTGGGTTCTCTGATAGCCCTTTACGACGCCAATGTTCTTGACTACATTTTTATGAAGGGTAATGTCAGATACGGGGTGTGTTGTAGCTTCTTTTGCTGTATCTTGTGCTGCTTCATTCCCTATTATACTGTGATGTGATGGTATCCATACTAATACTAATTTCTAATTCCTTTATGAATTTCGTTGTAGATGATATGCACGTCTTCAATGAGGGGAAGAGACGGAGATGAATTTTCCATAGCTACCAGTGTTGTAACTGAGTCAGAAAATGCAATGAATTCGCGTTCATTTGATTCCATGATGAATTCTAAGGCCTTTTTCACTGTATATTTTTCACAAGAAAATACACAACAACAACCTGATGTGTTACACTCACATGACTTTCTCTACTCTTGTACAAACTATTTTTACAAACGCTTATTCTACATCTACTTCATGTTAATCGAGATAAACATTTGCAGACACTATCTTATTGCTAATTTTCTTGTAGATGTAAGGGAATATATATTTACAAGGGCAATATAGAAATACAGTAGCCTTTAAGCATAGACATCTCTCTTAATAGCTGGTTGCTAGGTGCAGCACCATTCTCTTTGCCACAGATTAATACTCTTTGCATATACAACACAAAAAATGAATAACGAATTCCCATTTGAGAAAATAAGTATTGAAAAATTTAAGGGAATAACAAGCAATAGCTCGAAAATGGTTCACTCAACAACAAAAATGTAGATGACATAAATTGCGTATTTTAACGCTATCTACATTTTTTGTGTAGTAATATTTTGTCTATCTCTTATGGTTTACCAGTTATGCAAAAGTCGTTCACAATGAAGAATACTTTTGGAGACATTCCCAGAAAATTCAAGATCTACGTTTTATTTGTCATGAAAACATCTTAAACATATGATATTTTAATCAAAATCGTTAGAGCCATTTTTGAGAAAATTAAAATTTTCGAAAAATCTTCCATGTAAAGGGTAATCTGGGGTGGGGGGGATTTTCTTCAAAACCTTCGTGTCGCATCTCTGGAAGATACTGAAGAAGATAGCCGACTGTTCGTTTCTGAGCTATGCTGTTCACAGACACACACACGAACATGTTTCCAAAAATGCTTTTTTTGGCTTCAGGGGGTCTCAAAACATGTATTTCCGGTGAAATCTCGGTATCGAATTTTTGGGTGGAATACAATACTTCCCCTACTTACTATACGTAGTAGAGAAAGTAAAAATGTGGTAATGCGTATAACATTGTACAACCAGGTGTTACAACGGTATATCTACTTCTTCCAACCGTCAGTGAAGAATCCTTTGTGATAATCGTAATTTTGACATAATTCCTGGATCGTCTGTAGGTACAAGTGAACACTTGTTTGGCTTTTTTCTCCTCTGCGTAGATTTAAGTTTATTGCTGCGAACGTTAAATTTCAAAGGAGGCCCTGCTTGTTTTGTGTCTATAACATAGATAAGCGGGTGTGATATCAAATTCCCAGAGGTATGCAGTTGCTGATTGACAGAAGGGGATTGAGTGGGTATGTTGAAGAGAACATTTGGTTCATTTGGAGTAACATATGGGTTATTCCTGGGTGGGGTGAGGACGTCGTATTCACTGCATGTTTAAGGTTAGTTGTTTTCTTCGCATTGCAAGTGGCATATTACTTGATTCTATTTTAGACTTGTAACTGGAGTGTAAGGTATGCTCCCAAAATTATTCGGAGTGCCGTGGATTGGATTACATCGAGAACTTAAGTGCTCAGTGGTTTCAGAATTATTAACTATGATTCTTATGGTGTCTTAATATGTATTTCTAAGTACTATATAGTCAGCACCGCAATTGTTAGCTGGCAAGACTTTCATGATGTTGACCTTCTTCTGACAATCGTTATTCACGGCTTTACATGAGGGATCCATGCTAATCTCCGAATAAAACTTTTATCTCACTTTCCTATTTAATTCTACATCCTCCTACAAATAGTTCCACGTTTATTGTGAGCTATTTACTGTTCAAAATAATGCATTTCTACTCTCTGGAGCTTTAAAACCCAGTTTCTATGTCTAGTTAAGTATTTTAACGTAATAATGTCGACTTTTACATCCTTCCCTCTACAAACTGCATCAAGTCATCTTCAAACAAATTTATCTTTACTGAAGGATTTGCATTATGAGGTTTATTGCTACCAGGAATAAGGTAACACTAATTACAATCCTTGCGGTACTCAATTCTGCATAAGGACCTTTTTCGATAGACATCCGTTGGTCCTAACTTGAGTATATCTTCTTTAAAGGAAGTTATAAATGTAGGCGATCATGTTACCAGTGACGTTTTCTAGTGGCTGCTTAATTATCCGCTCATGACTAATCGTATCATGTTTCTTCAAGGTCAAGGGATATGCTGCTAAATGTTATGTTTGGATTCTTAAAAAGCTTGCCAAATTTCGCTTTCGAGAATTATGAGGTTGTGCATGGTAGAGCAACGTTGTCTGCATCCTCTTTGTGCATTAATGAAGACCATGATTGTTGTAGGAACCATCTTAGTCGTTTATTATTTTTTCAATTAATTTATACAATGTGCACATTAAAGTGATATGTATGTAATTCTGAGATAGAGAGCTTATTTTATTAATTTCAGAGTAGATATAACAATGACGCTGCGCCACTGACTTTGGAAGGTTTTGGTTATCCGGATATGATTGAAGTTATCTTAAGAGATACGCCAATCCTTCTAATGGTATTTATTGCAAGTTCATAGGAGATAAGGTCAGGTCCAGAGCTGGAGCTTTTACATTGATTCAACACCTCTTCCAGTTCTTGGAGCTGTAGAGCTTTACATTTAGCATCTATAGTAACTTTGGCGAATGAATTAGCTAATGCGTTCTCTATATCTTCATCTGGTAAGTACGCTCCTGTGCGAGGATGCCGGAGGAGGGTAATCTGCGAATGTGACTTTAAACCACTAATTCTTTTCATCCTCCTCCACATATCGCTCTAGGAAATTTCTTTATTTAAGGTTGATACATAATCGAGCCAATATTTCTTTTCTGCTTTTACTACCCTGCGCGCTATGCTGCATTTAAAAAAATTGATTTTGTCTTCCACTTTAGATTGCCGTTCGAGACGATAAAATAATTTGCTTTTGCTCTTAATGGCTATTTTACAAGACTCGTTCCTCCACGGTACAAGTGTACTACTAGTGTCCCTAGTTTAAGCCGTTTGAGACGATAAAATACTTTGCTTTTGCTCTTAATGGCTATTTTACAACACTCGTTCCACCACGGTACAAGTGTATTACTAGTGTCCCTAGTTTTAGCCGTTTGAGACGATAAAATACTTTGCTTTTGCTCTTAACGGCTATTTTACAAGACTCGTTCCACCACGGTACAAGTGTACTACTAGTGTCCCTAGTTTTAGCCGTTTGAGACGATAAAATACTTTGCTTTTGTTCTTAACGGCTATTTTACAAGACTCGTTCCACCACGGTACAAGTGTTTTACTGGTGTCCCTAGTTTTAGCCGTTTGAGACGATAAAATACTTTGCTTTTGCTCTTAATGGCTATTTTACAAGACTCGTCCAAATACGGTACAAGTGTTTTACTAGTGTCCCTAGTTTTAGCCGTTTGAGAAGATAAAATACTTTGCTTTTGCTCTTAACGGCTATTTTACAAGACTCGTTCCACCACGGTACAAGTGTATTACTAGTGTTTCTAGTTTTAGGGATTTTAGTTTAATGTTATTAATTCCTAATTCCTTGAAGTTTGTTGGAGCAAGTAATCCTTTTAACACAGTCGATGAATGAGACCTAATGCTTCGGTCTGTCTGCTTTAGTTAAGTTTTTTTTTGGGGACTGTAATATTATAAAACATTTGCGTGGAGGGTCTATCTGAATGGTAAGTGGCAAGTGATCACTATCATAGTTCTTTTACTTGCCAGTATTTCTGACATCAGACTCACATTAAAGCACATTTACATGCCATCGCAACCATAACCTTAGGCACAGAAAGCAGCACTGTACTGCGCCAGAGAGAGGGGAATCACTGCAGTTAATGCAATAACGGGAGCAGAGATGTGAATACTGCTAGTTATAAAAACGCAACGACAAATCATTTTTACTTTCTCTGACATTTATGATAGGTACAGGAAGTATTAAGTTGGATATCGAGATTTCACCGGAAATACACGTTCTGAGATGCTTAATTCACAACGAAAAAGCTGTTGGCGAGCCCACTCCTGTTTAAATTACATAACTCAAAAGCGGAAATTGGGATAAATACCAAACTTGCATCGAAGTTTGGCGTCTTCGAAGGATGCGACAAGGAAATTTTCAAGAATATTTCCCCACCTTTAAATGTAAGCTCTCCATTACTTTCGATAATCTCAAAAATAATAATAACGTGCACACTCATAACTTTTCCTATGAAGACGCCCCAATTCAATTTGGACTTAAACTACGAAACCAAAAATAGACAAAAGGTTGTTCCATAAAAATGTACAGCTTATTAAAATGTGTCAAATCACTTTTTGTTGTAGCTGCTTTAGCCTTGTCAAGGTATTTCCTGTTGATAGTCGGATTTTTCCGGTATAAACATACATTGCGTACTTGAAATGTTACGTCCGTTTCTGATTAGGCCTTGCAGAGTGTTTTAAAACTTCGTAGTCCAGCAAATATATAGAGAGCTTCTTTTTAAACATTTTACTGTCCCGTTAGTATTTGAACGCTTCTTTGTAACTACAATAAACTGTGTATTGAAAACATTTCGAAAAATTTTAATATTTTACATTCACATGACTTTCTCTATACTCTATAGCTTATTAGTGGGTATACAAACTATTCATACTAAAGCTTATTTGTCTAAAAAGTTCATTTTAATCCAAATAAACCTTTACAGAAATAGCTACTTTACACATTTCGTTATAAATACAAAGAGAACAGCGACAGTCAAATGTTTAAGAACTGGGCGCTATATGCTGGCCTTAAACTCCACATTGCTTCTGTGCAATTGCGAGAAATAACTGAATGTTGAAAGGCCTTTAAAGAATGACCAAATAATTAACAATTCTAACCATTAATAACAGATATCTCGGAAATGGCTGATACCACAAAAAAAAGTTATAGAAATTGTGTGTTCAAAAGCTCTAGATTTCTTGTGTAGTAAGTTTTCTTCTATAGCTTAATATTTGCTAAATATACAAGATTATACAACAATCCTTCCGAATGAAGAGGACTTCCAAATGCTATTCCAGAAAATAAGCTACACATTTTGCCATGTAAATATCATTAACCTATGACATTTTAATCAAAATCGTTACAGGCATTTTTTAGAAGATAAATTTCGAAAAATGTTATGTAAAGAGTAGTTTCGGGTGTGGGAATTTTCTTGAAAATCTTCGTGTCTCATCTTAAGAAGGTACTGAACGTAAATACGAATATGGTGTTTTCCGACTTTTCGTTTTTGAGTCACTTGTTCACTGACACTGACACGCACACGCGCGCGCGCGCGCACACACACACACACACACACAACTCCTTAGCTTCAATTAAGGCCATAAACGACAAGACTATTAGGCACTCCCTGCACATACTTACAACAATTAGAAAGTAAGCAATTAAACATCCACATTAAACGCATGAACTCTCACTGTTATTGTTCAAGTTTCATGGACAATCCCAGCAACTAACCATTGACGCGCTCGCATGCAACACCACTACACACACATACTAACCGGGGCGCTAAGCGGAACCCGACTAATACATCAATACACGTAATTACCAATATACGACTAATGCGTGGAGGTTTTTTTAGTGGGTATTCCGCAATTGAGCGGCGAGCCCCACATACCCCCCCCCAGCCATTGCAAACAGGCAGTAATGCATTCCCCCACCACGGAAAAAAAACACCCAAGGACCTTTTTCTAAAAATCTGAAGTGTTACACTCACATGACTTTCTCTACTCTTGTACAAACTATTTTTACAAACGCTTATTCTCCATCTACTTCATGTTAATCGAGATAAACATTTGCAGACTCTATCTTAATGCTAATTTTCTTGTAGATGTAAGGGGAATATATATTTACAAGGGCAATATAGAAACACAGTAGCCTTTAAGCACATACATATCTCTTAATAGCTGGTTGCTAGGTGCAGCACCATTCCCTTTGCCACAGATTAATACTCTTTGCATATCAAAGACAAAAAATCTGATGTGTTACACTCACATGACTTTCTCTACTCTTGTACAAACTATTTTTACAAACGTTTATTCTCCATATGCTTCATGTTACTCGAGATGTCAATCTTATTGCTAATTTTCTTGTAGATGCAAGGGGAATATGGTAGGTTATAAGCGATAGTCAAATCTTTTAAGCGCTGGTTGCTATGTGGCGCATTCTATTGTTTGCATATCCAGGATATAAACAATTGAATAACGAATTTGAGAAAAAGTATAAGTATTGGAAAATTTAAGGAAATAACAAGCAATATCTCGAAAATGGTTCACTCAACTAAAAAAATGTATATGACATAAATTGTGTATTTTAACGCGATCTACATTTTTTGTGTAGTAAAATTTTGTCTATCTCTTATGGTTTACCAGTTATGCAAAAGTCGTTCACAATAAAGAATACTTTTGGAGACATTCCCAGAAAATTCAAGATATACGTTTTATTTGTCATGAAAACATCTTAAACATGCGATATTTTAATCAAAATCGTTAGAGCCATTTTTGAGAAAATTAAAATTTTCGAAAAATCTTCCATGTAAAGGGTACTCTGGGGTGGTGGGATTTACTTGAAAACCTTCGTGTCGCATCCTTGGAAGATACTGAACCCAAAGACCAAGTTTGGTGTTTATCCGACTGTTCGTTTCTGAGTTATGCTGTTCACAGACAGACAGACACAGAGAGAGAGAGAGAGAGAGAGAGAGAGACAGACACACACACGGACCCGTTTCCAAAAATACTTTTTTTGGATTCAGGGGGTCTCAAAGCATGTATTTCCGGTGAAATCTCGGTATCGAATTTTTGGGTGGAATACAATACTTCCCCTACTTACTATACGTAGTAGAGAAAGTAAAAATGCTTTTCTTTCTTCTTTTTTTTTTATTCAGGGGGCCTCAGAACTTAAATTTCCGGTGAAACCTCGGCAATACCTTCTCTGCCTATTATGTACATGGCAAAGAAGGTTAAAATAGCATTTATAATGATTAAGAAATAGAAGAACGAGCTCTATTTGCAACTAATTTGCAAAATAGCTATGCAAGTGAAGGAAATCAGGTAGCGAGATTTGTGAGTGTAACCTGTCATTTTTTTTTATTTAAAGGTAGATATTGTAGCACTGATTAAATACTTAGCTAATTAAAAGCCGATATGAATGCAATCTCAAGAGATCTTATCAGGTAAAGGTATGAACAATGTGGCGCCAGACACTTCTCCCATGATAATGATTTGCAAACAGAAAACTACACAAGTCAACAACTGATCCCAGATATATCTAGATTCAAAGATCATTCATCTCTCGAGCACAAAACTACCTCTACTGAGAGCTTATGCAACAATTTGAATGTGTACGTACAGTAATCAATTTCAAATATGGAAACGCTGAATTTATTCAAGTCCCACAGCGCCCAATAATATGATCACGTTATTTGATAACGCATATACAAACAATTGAGCGTTATTAGCACTTAAAATGATTTGCTTAATGCAGTCATGAGAAATCTAACGCGTGAGTCACAAAGTTTCGTCGTTAGAAATCCACATGTGTCTTATATATCATACTAAACGTAAAACAAACCTGATATGTTGGTTTTTTACTGAGTTTCTCTACTCACTCTCCTACAAACTATTCTTTAAAAAAGCTTATTCTTCTCTCTACTACTCGTTAATCGAGATAAACTGCCATTAGTAGACATACATTTCGTTTTAGGTATAAGGCAAAGCGACGGTGAAAATTTTGAAAAGGTGACGTGGCAACTCAGTGAAGACACACATTATGATCCTTGGTAAGTGGCCAGCAGGATCCTAGACGAGTAGGTTACTCAGCATGGTTGCATGTTCTGTCTTTAGCTATGAGTGGATTTTGGCTTGAAGTTTCTGAAGCATTAACTCGAAACTAAGACTTGACGAACTGAAAGCATAAATCTTCTTCTTTAACGGATTACCCACCCCTCTTTATAGAACTTACACCCCCAAAAGACTTACAAGCCAATTCCTTGGATCAGTAGCATCAGGAGCAAGCAAACTTTTGAATCATAACATATCCAGGATGGGTGATGATCAGCCCAATGCCTGGTATGGCGGTGAAGAGGGAAATGAAAGGTAGTGACGAAAAGGATAATAGGAAAATTCGCGGATCAAATTATTCAACCCAGCATTCACAACGCAACCGAGGAAAACCGCGAAAAAAAAAAACCTTAGGTCAGGTTGGTCGGATCCGGGGGTTTAAACCAGCGACCTGCCGAATGCGAGTCGCACAAGTGCGGCGGAACCTCGCTCGTTCATTGTACACTAGTGAAAAAATAAAGAAAATTTATCACAAAATGTTTTCTAAGTGCAATATACGATTGTAAAAGACTTATTGAAGGGTAAAAAAAGGATATTCATACTTTTTTCATACACTTCAAAAATATGTGTAGCAAATTTTGAATCAATTCATCCCAAACCTTTATTTAAAAAATATGATATTACAATTTGAAATGCAAAACCCATATATTGTAAAAACTTTAAAGACAGTAATTGTACATTTAAATAGCAGAATAGCAAAAGCTGATAAATGTTTGGGTACCCAAAATTAGTTTAGGAGCAATAATCGCATACTGCTCATAATATTTTTCCACCGTGTGAACCTTATCCAAAATGCTTTTAATCGGTTTAGATGTCTCTTACAGACGTGTTTCCAGTGAAACATCGACACTACCAACATTTTGTGTGGAATACTATACTTCCCCTACCTCACATAAGTAATTAGTAGAGAAAGCAATAAAAATACATTGCTGCTGGCGCTCTCACCTATTATGATTCCGAGAGGCAACAACTGCCACGCCGTGTTTGTATGCAATATGCATTACAACCAGCATTCCGCGAATTCAGGCGTCTTCTAAGAACACCTCCATCCCTGTCAGTTGACGGACTATAATTAAACAAACAAGATTTTCGTCGAGCATGGCATTGACTAATGTTTTCTTAATCGCTTGAGTGGCTCTGATTTGATTTTTTCATGATGACATTTGCACAACTAATCTGAATTTGTTCCAGTAAACAAATGAAAAATGCATTCACGAATTGGCAATTATTAGCATTCTACTTTGGCAATGTTTTGGCTACATCTATTAACTTCAGGAGTGTATTGTGTTTCATTTAGATTTCGTGAATGCTTTAACTCGGGAGTGGCGAAAATGCACTCCTTCACAGAGTCCCAGGGATAGGCAACTTGTACGACACTGCCTAGCAGCACGTACAAAACGAAAGAAAATCGAGGGGGACTTGCTGTTGTGAGGGCAGGTCCCATTTCTGCCACCACTGTTTTACTGAAATGCTTTATGCTAAAATGGTATCTAACGAAAACCAGGTTACTCGTAGTTTGAAAACGATTATCTGATGTGTTGCAATCACATGACATTCTCTACTCACTCTTCTACAAAATATTCTTACAAAAGTTTATTATTCTATCCACTTCTTGTTAATCCAGATAAACTTTCAACTCACATTTACACATTTCGTTACAGGATATAGTAGATGAGGCGACTAAGATTTTTGAAGAGCGTGGCTATGTGATGGGTTCGAAATCCCCATGCTCTTTCCATGATCAGAGAAAAGAAAAAACAAAGAAGAACGACTTCCCAGGTGAAAAAAGTATAAGTAGGCATTTGAAAATTCAAATCAATAAAAAAGAATATCTCGGAAATAGTTAACTTTACAAAAAAGAGAATTTATATTCCAAATTGTATGCTTTAACAAAGTCTACTTATTCGTGTAATGCGACTTTTGTCTACTCCTATGGTTTATCAACTGCACAAAAGTCATTCAGAATGAAGAGGACTTCAGAGGCTATTCCCAAAAAATTCAGATATGCATCTTATTTGCCATGAAAATATCTTAAACATATGATACTTTAATCAAAATCGTTAGAGCCATTTTTGAGAAAATCAAAATTTTCGAACAATTTTTCATTTATAGAGTAGTTTGGGGTGGAGAGATTTTCTTGAAAATCTTCGTGTCGCAAAGCAGCAAAGAACTGCCGCATCATCACCTCTCTCTCTCTCTCTCTCTCTCTCTCTCTCTCTCTCTCTCTCTCTCCCTACGCTGTGTGTCCGGTCTGGTTAGGACTTAAGGAAACCTGGGAGTGAACTGACCAATTTCTGTTATTTGTACACGTCCTTAATGATACTGATAAGTTATGTAAAGATTATCAATTTATTATATTTAATTTCTAAATTATAAAATAGTGTGCAACATTACGCAAAAAGAAGTTGAAATTTCATAATAAAGCGCAAGATACCAACTTTTTTTCTTTTTCAAGCGAAGAATACTAGTTATCCGATTTTAAATCACATATTTGCTTATTTATTTATTTATTTATTTATTAAAGTCGCTTTAACTAGAGGCCATATCATTTGCTAATTGATATATAAATTTTCATTCCTTATAGATTTTTTTCAATAAAAACCGTAACTGTTCTACAGTGATTTTTCTGATCAACCCAATTAGATTACAGAAAAAATGAAATAGAATATAAAATTCCCCGATATAATTGAACTTATACGCAAGGAACAATTATCTATTTAAAAACGCATATCGGAGAAAAACACAAAAGAACGCATGATAAAATGCATTAAGGTAATGAATGTGTGAAATCTGACCAAATACTGTGGATAATTAAAACGTTTTTTTTTTCATAATAAAATATTAATTCTAAACTCTATGCAACCTTTTAGACAGCGTGGCCTAAAAGTAGAACTTATAACGCAGAGGACGCGAGCTAAAAGCTTTCGCATTAGATGCGATAATAATCTTCAATGTGACCAACTTTGGTTTCAAGTCCAATCACATGGCATCATTTGTATTTACACGTGTTTAATAACTCGACTTGGTTTGATTAGGTTTTACTTTTAATTATATACTTTTACATGACTAACTTCTCATAACGCTCGCATTATTTTTCACAATACACTTCGTCACGCTTTTATTCATCGCAATTCGCTGTACAGTTAACCTATACGTTAAATTGGCAACTTCCTTTGACCTAAAACGTTACTCATTTATCTAACCTACATAAAGATTAAATGGCGGAAATTATGCATTCAGAAGAAACTGAAATGGAAGTGAAATTACGGACACAGCAGAAAGAATAACACTAAGTACTTATCCAAAAATCCAGAAAGCAATATGATATAGCATTTAATTACTTCATTGCCTGATGTGTAAGGCAAAACATGTTGAAAATAATTTCACTGAAAATAACTGCTAGTGAATCATCAAAACATCTGACATCTCGCTTTTTTACTTTCTCTACTACGTATAGTAAGCAGGGGAAGTATTGTATTCCTCCCAAAAATTCGATACCGAAATTTCACCGGAAATACATGTTTTGAGACTCCCTGAATCCAAAAAAAGCATTTTTGGAAACATGTCCGTGTGTGTGTCTGTCTGTGTGTGTGTGTCTGTGTACAGCATAACTCAAAAACGAAGAGTCGGATAAACACCAAACTTGGTATTTAGGTTCAGTATCTTCCAGAGATGCGACACGAAGGTTTTCAAGAAAATCCCCCCAACCCAGACTACCCTTTACATGGAACATTTTTCGAAAATTTTAATTTTCTCAAAAACGGCTCTAACGATTTTGATTAAAATATCAAATGTTAAAGATATTGTCATGACAAATAAAATGTATATCTTGAATTTTCTGGGAATGTCTCCAAAAGTATTCTTCATTATGAACGACTTTTTCATAACTGGTAAACCATAAGAGATAGACAAAATTTTACTACACGAAAAATGTAGATCGCGTTAAAATATACAATTTATGTCATATACATTTCTTTTGTTGAGTAAACCGTTTGCGAGATATTGCTTGTTATTCCCTTAAATTTTCCAATACTTATACTTTTTCTCAAATTCGTTATTCATTTTTTTTATGTCCTGGACATGCAAAGAGAATGGAATGCGCCACATAGCAACCAGCGTTAAAATATTTGACTATCGCTTAAAACCTACCATATTCCCCTTGCATCTACAAGAAAATTATCAATAAGATTGACATCTCGATATCTCGATATACCCATTAACATGAAGCATATGGAGAATAAGCGTTTGTAAAAATAGTTTGTACAGGAGTAGAGAAAGTCATGTGAGTGTAACACATCAGATTTTTAACGTAGTTTCTCTTGTTTCAAGAACGCGTTCTAAATGTAATCTGTTGGTTTCAGGAATCAATATTATTATTTTATTGATATTTTACAAATTCCAGCGCTGTCTAAAAATGGTATATGCCACAGGTGTTAAAAGTGGTTTTATTTTGCTCGTAGGACTGCGAAATAAAACCCTGCTTTTATCCCTTGTATCATAATCTACTATGTTTCCTCTCGGCGCATTTAAACCACCAATTAACTGAAGTTATAAATGGACAGGCGCAAGCTTATTAATAGGCACGTCCAACTTTAAACCTTGTTTCCTCACAAACTTTTTTCCGTCGTCTTTTCATACTCAAAATGCAGAAGTACATTGAAAAAACAAGTGACCACATACTTTTTTAAATACTGTTCCAATGTTGAGATATAAATTATTAAATGTTGGAAAATAATTTTGGAGAATACAAAAATTAATACTTTTCTACAATAATTATGGGTTAATATAAAAGTATCCGACATGATAGATCTTTTTGTAAGCTCACTTACTGTAAAGCCTGAGCTTTTGGTGCTGATATTTTTAAAAATGCACAGCTTGCAGCAAGAATTTACGCAATAAAAATTAATATTTAAATAATCACGCAAGCTAGAATTTTGAAAAAGGGTAAAAGCATACTGCTATGGAAAGGTAGAATCCGACGACTGAAAAATTCAATGCCATAACCGGGATTTGAATCACGGATCTCCCGGTCTCCGGTACATTAAATTCACTAATGATTCGCATTTTTCCCGGTAAACGACACAAGGAGATCTCGAATTGTATTGAGATGACATACCCCAATGGCGACCTACAATGCTTTAAGTACTTTAAGTCCCGGGCTTCATAGTTTCGATCACTACTAGGTCAATTAATGGAATTAATTGTTCTTCCACAAAGCCGTATATTGGACAAGCTTGGAAGGGTAGAACCGGTTAGGGAATTTAATGTCGTATCGGCATGTTGCCATGGTAGCTCAGTGGTTAGAGCAACCGGACGGAGAGCGGGAGATCCGTGGTTCAAATCCCGGTTATGGCATTGAATTTTTCAGTCGTCTGATTCTACCCTTCCTTGTCCGACAAGAACAATTAATTACTGCTATGGAGTGTAATAACTGGCATAAATTTCAACAAGATAACTTGCATACTGTGGATTTTCCAAATTTTACAAATGCATTACCTTAAAATATCTAATTCTGACCGTCTTAACATTGTTAATACGCTTTTTAAAACGGCAGAATGCAAATATAATGCTACATTATGTGGTTGCACCCAGTGAATTAAAACTTAAACATTAGAAATAAACAACACCAAACAGGAAAGAGCATTACTCCGAACACTACTGGAGAGCTATGAACGTGCTCCATGGTCTGTTACGTTATCACCGCAGAACACAATCGTCGGGGTCATTAGCTTGGAAACTTCTTGAGATAAATGTACAGCAGCTGAGTCGTGCACCGCATGAAAATGCTTAAAATAAACAGCGACCCTCTCAACTATGAATAATAGGACATATGTGTCACCTAAGGCGCTGATGAGCAATCTGGTGACACTCCCGAGGCGGAGGCACCGTATTTATGACTTTCTTAATAGATAAACGAGCTGTGGGCAATATTCGGGTGCATTTATAGCAGAAAATGCAGCCAAAGAACTCAAAGGAAGCGATAAATTCGTGCTGATAGGAGGAATGCTGCATGTTTAGCTACATAGAAACTCTCTCAATGATATGTTACTTGGAAAAGGTCTCCAGCAAAAAATCCTGATGTGAATCGGTCTTCATAGATTCCATAAACCGCTCATATATTCGTCTCGTTAAAATCAAGGCGTCTCGCTAAAATCACTGAAAACGCATTAGTCCGTAAAGCTGTCAAGGACGCAACAATTCTTCCAAAATGTATAACCCAAAACGTCGACGTTTATTTAACAAGAATTCTGGTTGCGGCATGGAAAAAAATTCCTGGCATGCCTCTTGTACACCACGACTCAAGAAACAATTCCACTGCACCCTTTCCAGTGAACTACCTAACAGCCGGAACGAGATACGAATCCGAATTGGACAACTTAATTCACAATCCTACATCCTCCCCAAAGTTCAACCACTTGAATGCACAATCTGCAACACAAAGGAAGCTGTTCGGCATGTAATTCAGAACTCTCAGCGGTTGGAGAATTGCTCTGAAAATCCTTGGGAACCTAAGCCTCTCAAATAAAGAACCAAAGTGCATGTAAAACACTAAAAAGATAAGTCGGGTAGAATATCCTCCAGCACAATTAGATCACAAAATGGGTTGAAGTGATAACTGCAAAAATTATTTTTCCGATCTTTCTGCTTTTGTATAATACGAGGGCTGATCAATAACGACTGAGATTGATTTTTTCCTGTAGCTTTCTTGAGAGTTTCCTGTCTCTACCATGAATATTTGAAAAGAGCGGGGTTTCATGTGCAATGTCCATAGGCGGCAGCACTCTCGTATCGGTAGGTTGGTAGTAATGCTGTATATTGTTGACCCTAGTTGAATTTCGCATACCACAAAATGAAGGTAACACGAGAGGAGCAATAAAATTTTGTTTTCGTTTAAATCATACAGCCTCTGAAACTTTGGAAACGCTGAAGCAAGCATACGGTGAAGATGCACTACCTCGTGCAACAGTGTTTAGGTGGTTCAAAGACTTCAAAGTAGAGCGAGTCCTCTGTCTAGGCAAGGTGAGTCTGGTGCTTCGGCTTCTGCTATGACTGAAGTCAACATCAACACAGCTGCTGTGATTGTTGTTCCCACTCACACCACTGTTACAGCAGCGTACTACACGTCAGTATTGACTACACCGAGGAAGCACATTGCAAGGAAACATCCAGAACTTATCACAACACGTGCGGCCTCACGTTGAAAATCAAGTCCAGGAATTTTTGGCTAAATTCAACATTACCTGTGTGCCGCATCTGCCTTATAGCCCCAATCTTGTCCCCTGTGATTTCTTTTTATCCCCATCACTAAAGGCAAAGCTCCGGGGCATTCGATTTGAGAGCAGTGAAGCAGCGCTGAAGAAAAGTGAGGCGATTCTCAAAGACCTGACAAAGAATGGCCTGTACCATGTGTTCGAGGACTGGCAGAGACGCTATAAAAAGTGCATTCAAGTAGGAGAGGACTACTTTGAAAAAGGCCATGTCAACATTGAAATGAAGTAATAAATATCTGTGAAAAAAATTAGTCTCAGTCTTTATTGATCAGCCCTCGTACAATGAGAAAAACTGCGGTTTAATATGCCATCGTTTAAAAAGCTGAAAAAGCTCATATTGCTGGATTGACAGCAGAATTCCTTGCAAGGGGTAAGAGGAAATTTGGCAGTGAAAAGAATACGCTTGTTTAGCCTAACGATGACTTCAAACTGAAGTTCAGTTTTAGGGCTCATATCCGATCTGTTTTAGTATTATGTAAATAGTAAGTATTCTCCTTTATTTTTCTTCCTTTCAACCTAACCCAGTAGTATAGAACAAGCACGAGACCATTTCCCGCACTTCAAACACGATCACTTGCTAATCCATATCTAACTAAACGAGCTTTGGACTAGGTATCTCAATACCAAGAAAATATAATGTATCTTATCATAATTCATTATTTTTACGGGGATTTACCCGATGTCAAATTTAGCGGTATCTTCCAAAATTTCCTGTAAATATCCTGCATGAAGGTAGCGTTGATAAACATGGCTGACGACTTCGATTGCGCTCGAGCAATTATCTAATACTCACCAGTGGTATTTGCTAAGATTATTTACTGAATGACACGTTTAATAAACAAATTAATAAAACAGAACATAACACAGGTATTTTATATATTATTTAACAATGTTTATTGCGTACCAATATCACAACGTAACTGGTCTTCGATGTTCAAGAAACTTTTCGTCACTTTTTCTTACAAATCAGTGAATCAGATGCGGCAATTTCCATACAATTGCCAATCAATTTGGCTGATAGTCTACCGTGATTAGTTTAAACTTACACGGGCTGAGAATTGGATTGTGTGGCAGTATTTTATATCACAACACTGTGAATGCCAGAGTGATTGTAGTGTAAATTAGCATTATTGTATGACAATGATTTGAGATGTTTGTTAATTATAAGCATTGTTAGGAAATAAGTTTACACGACCTCACTGAAACTGACAATAGGAGCGGGCAACAATGAGCGAGGGGGTGAGTTGTTTATTAATTAGAAGAGGCAAGCAAATGACGTCAGAGTAGCGCGCTTTTCTGTAGAAATGGAGGGAATATTTTCCCTAGAGCATATATGTTCGTAATTATGATTGGATATAACTATAGACGCTAATGTTGGCGCGCCTTATTAACCAATAGCAGCTCGTTTATAATCTTTAGGCATATCGGGGTGAGGGAGTATAAATTCCGTGCCAGAGACGGGTAACGCGCAGTTTGACAGAATAATTCACAAGGCAAACGTCGTTCAGTTCCAACAGAATCATTCAGAAGTTAAACGTCGCTCACTTCATCAGAATCACTCACGCGTTAAACGTCGCGTAGTTCTACAAAATCTCTCGCGTTGTAAAGTTAGTTATAAATGTGAAATACGCGAATTAATAATGTGCAACAAATAAGTGATTATAGGATATTAGAAAATATAACAGTTTCAGTCTGGCGTGTATCAAGAGTCAATAGGTGAAATTAATTAAAAGTGACGGCAATAAAAGTGTAAAAACAAATTCTTTTATCAGTGTTATCTTTAATAACAACTCCTTTCGTTTACACACCCTGTTCAAGAGATATGCTCGACTGAGTAGTAATAATAGCTAACCGGAGGACAATTAACCCAAAATTCAAACTATTAATACAATAACAGGCGCCCAGCAATAGATAACACGAAGTTACCGTGACAAATTGGCTCCCATACGTTGTGCAGATAAACATGAAGCATTTTCCAACTACCAACAAATATTCTACTTCAATTAGTCACTATTGAATGCATGTGCCATGAAGTAAATAGTCACACTAATACTGTCGGTCTCTTCAAATAAGCTTTCAGCACTTAGTATAAAATGTTTTTTTTAAAAAGCCATAAATGATATGCCTTACGAGTAAGGCCTATACGACCCATTTTAAATAGTTGATCTTGTATACTTCTCAATCCTTTGCACTGCAATCTAAAACCTTGCTGTCTTTGGCCCACAATAACGCTGGTACGTGACACAAACCACAATTTCCGGGATATGAGCTCCATGCAAGCTTGAATTGATAAAACTATGGACGCAATTCATATTAATTCTAAACACTGCATGCAGGCATTTACTAAGAAAACAGTTGCGTTAAACTTCTTACGGTCGTCATCCGGGTTCCTAGCTTTCTGCGTTTCCTCGAAATGACGGACGTGTTCAACAATGTTTAGATTTCTTTCTGTAAGTACCTTGAGCTTTAAACTCTGTATTTCAGTTTCCGGTCAGAGATAATTCTCAACATGTCACCACAACTTTAATTGGATGTCGTCTGGCTGACAGTGTCAGTAAGCAGCAGACGGAATGCCCCCGATGAGGCGCAAGAGACGTGCATGTATGTCAAAGCAAGTAGGTTTCTGGTATACGCTAGGTATAAGTTTCTGGAGATGTATTCTTGAATATCGTTGAAGAATTCCACTAACTTCCTCTGATGCCAAATACCACCACAATCACTTCCACTAAGTTTCTTTAGCCTAAAGAAAACCACAAAATATAGAATAAGACTGCAGGTTTCTTACAAATGCCATTTTCCAAAGAGAAATAACTAACGTTTGCTCAAAGGCGAGAAATTTGAAATATGCCGAATATATGAATCTCTCTTGAAAACGTTTTCGGAACACATTTTGAGCGGCAGAAATTTGCATACTACATCGGATATACTATCTCGAAGTATTATGTACACGGTCTACATAAAAACTTGATGCGATGCATACACATGACTTCCTCTCTACCCTCTTTCGTTAATTAGTGGGTAAAACTAATCTTGCTAAAGCTTATTTTTCTGTCTACTACATTTTAATCCAATTAAAACTTTGTAGAAATGGTTGCATTACACATTTCGTTATAGATACAAAGAGAGCAGCGGTAGTCAAAAGATTTTGAACTGGACGCTATATGCCCACCTTAAAATTCTACTGTTTCCATGCAATTGCGAGAAACAACTGAATGTTGAAAGGACTTCACGAGAATGGCCAAGCATTGAACCATTCGAACCATTAAAAACGGATATCTCAGAAATGGCTTATGCCACACAAAAAATGAAATAAATTGTCTTAAAGAGATCTCCATTTTAGTGTAGTACGTTTTCGCCTATCGTTTAACGCTTACCAGTTACAGAATTCCTTCCGAAGGAATAGCATTTTATCGGAATATAAACATAGTTTGGGATGGGGAATTTTCTTGAAAATCTTCGTGACGCATTTTTGAAAGGTACTGGTGTTTATCCGATTTTTCGTTTTTGAGCTATGCTGTTCACAGACAGACACATCCACATACAAGGACATTTTTAAAATGCTTTGTTTGGATTCAGGGAGCCTCAAAAGATGTACTTCCGGTGAAATCTCGATTTCGAAATTTTGGGTGAAATGAAACCTTCTCTACCTACTAGGTAGGTACGTGGTAGAGAAAGTAATAATAATAATAATAATAATAATAATAATAATAATAATAATAATAATAATAATAATAATAATAATAATTCTACATACTTCACAAATATGGCGATTGAAACCTCAAATATTCTCTGCTTTATACATGAGAGTACTAATTCAATATTTAAAATGGAATGTCGTGAAAAATCGGTTTCAAAACGAACGTCCACAGCTTATAGGTCGCCCTCCGTGGACTAGTGGTACCGTGCTAGCCTCTAGTTCCCAAGGTCGCGGGTTCAAACCCGGCGGAGGGCGATGGATTTTTTTCGGGCGTAAAAATCCTTAGCATGGCTTCCTTCGGAAGGGAAGTAAAGCCGGTGGTCCCGTGTCGTAGATTGGCGGCACGTAAAAGAACCTCAAGCCTGATAAAGAGGCCTCTGAGCAAAATTTCCGGTCTTTCAAGCCCAATATAGAATGGGACGCTAAGGACCATAGCAGTTAAAGAGCGTCCATAAAAAAACAGCTTACAGTGTCGTATGCAGTAAGAACAGACATTCAATAACAAAATAACTAAGGGCATCAAAAATCCGTTTTAAATACACAAGACCGGAATAAGCGTTAATTAGGATACATACATATGCACGAAATTTGATTTTTGGCTTGAAAAAATTGGGCAAACGTTCTTTTAGGGCACCTAAGGGATACTTTTCTTTCAAATATATTCTAACACATTTACACGAGATTTCTGAAAAGAGATGTTTTAAACCATGTAATATTTAAAAAGTATCTGCTTTGCAAAAGCGAAATTTGAGATGCATCACACATCAAGAATACGTTAACATACCGTACAAAATGTTAATAGAAAATGTCAACAAATGAAATTAAAACAATGGTAACATAACCTACGAAACTTGCTACGTTAATGTCCTACAAAAGAGAAGCATTGTCGATTGAATGTTGGCCCTTGGATTGTGTGAAGGTCTCTCGGAGACAGGTCTGGTCTAGTGGTAGCATTCCGAAGTGACAGTGACAGTTTCCAAATGGAATGTCTGCTTACGTGACCCTTGGCACGTGACTCATTTGGTACAACCCAGACTAAACAAGAATACGGTAGTGTAATCTGGGAAAATTACTTTGCTTCCCCCTTCTTGTATCTTTTATCAAACGTACTATTGTATAAGCATACTTTAAAGAACTATACCTTCCAAGTCGCAGTGAAAAATTACAATCTGCTAATCTAACTGGTGATTTACCTCATGGCGACATCGTAATAGTAAGCTCGACGGGTATTAAATAACTTCAATGATAAAACCTACTTTATAATGCAAAACATTAGCTTTACTTTCAAAAAATGTTGCATTTTAAAGATGATTTCCCAAATATAATACAATAAGCATATGTTTCACGCATATCTTCACACATTAATAACATTGAAAAATGCACATTTATATGAAAATCCAACAACTCAAAGGCATTGATGTGCGTTACAAATGCGTCATATCAGGCTGGACGTAGGATCAATTAATACGCTTCTTTTTTCACCCAACATTTTCATGCTTCCACGTCTCTTCAACTTATGTTGGGAAATTTTACTGAATTCAAATAAAGTGTTTGATGATGTAAAAGGAATTTTAGACAACTGGCACTGAAAGTAGAGCTTTGAATAAGAGCCACTTATACTAGAAATTGAAGATAACACTCCTTGGAATGCAATTGTTATAAGGCTCCACTATTGCCACTTGTTTATTGCGGTGGAAATTATATGCATATTCAGCCGAGGTCTTGTACGTTTTAATGCAATTGCGGATTCATGTGCAAGTATCAATAGGTACAATTAAACGTCACAGAGGATGGAAAACCATCTACGGTTGCCGAGGGCTATATTGAAAATTCTTTAAATCAATAATGTCATCAATTTCAATTCCTCTGCACAAGGAATTAATGTCACTAATTGTAACAATTACATAATCGGTATCACTATTACATACAACAAAGAATAATAATGTTAAATTATTCGTTAATGTTCATTATTAACATTGTTAAACTTATTGTTTATTTACATTTACCACAACCTTCTACCGAGAGAGCCAAAAAACTACGAACCGGCTACGCGGTGTTTTTCCTGTCGGCGCCCTCGGCGCTCGTTGCCGTCTGCCGCTATTATAGAAACGCGCGGATGAAACCATACATTTTTTAAACTATTTTAAAGGCTATACTTACGAACTTTATGAAAGGAGATGCTGAAACTGGCAACCGTCGTTGTCCATACATTTTTGGCACCTCTTTAGGAAACTATCCATCACTCGCCGTAGTTCACGTTGAGAAATTCTTCCACGGTGTGTGGGTTTGTCTTGTACACTTTGCTTTAAGTTACCCCAGGGATAAAAATCGCAGGGGGTTAGGTCGGAGGACCGAGGGGGCCACAAATCTCTAGTAATAATTCTGTCCTCACTTTCAATTGTTCTCATCGAAATATTGGCCGTATAAGCTGTTGCAGAGTCTTGTTGAAAAAAAGGCAAAATCACGCTCGCTGTCAATTCTCTAAAAAAAGGGGGGACAAAATTGTATTTACATATGGACGGGCGTCAAATGTTGACTCGAAAAAAATTGGCGGTGGCCAGTTTCAGCATCTCTTTCCATAAAGTTGGTAAGTGACGCCTTTAAAAGTAGTTTTAAAAATGTTGTATGGTTTCATCCGCGCCTTTCTATGATAGCGCCAGACGGCAAACGAGCGCCGAGGACGCGGACAGGAAAAACACCGCGCAGTCGGTTCGTAGTTTTTTGGCTCTCCCTGTACATATGCTATATACTTCAGTGCTGTGTTAAAATAGTTATGACAACACGTGTTAAAAGTGATTTTATTTTGCTAGTAGCATTGCTTTCAACCCCCTTCCACAAATATCCCTATTCACACAATAAAACTGAAGTTTTAACACTTCTTTAACGGATTACCCTCCTCTGCGTATAACTTACACCCCAAAGGACTTACAAGTCAATGCCTTAGGTTAGTAGCCTGTCGAGGAGCAAGCAAATTCTAGATCATAGCATATTCAGGATAGGTGATCAGCCCAATGTCTGGTATGGCGGTGAAGAAGGGAATGAAATGTGATGAAAGGGATAGAAAAATTCGCGGATCAAATTAACCAACCCAACATTCGCATAGCGATTGAAGGAAAACACCAAAAAACATTCGGTCAAATAGGTTGGCCCCGGGGGGTTTAAACCCGAGACCTTCCGAATACGAAACGCACACGTTACGGCGCCACCTCGCTCGGTGCAATTTTAACAGTTGTACCACAAATAACCAGATATTATTCGTATTGGTTAGTGTATAACGTTGGAACATATCCAATCGGTCTACTTTTAACCACATCAAGTATTCATGATCCAAGATTACACTTTGTTACTCATCGAAACATGTCACTTAAAGCTCATATTGTCTGCAGTGGTAAAGGGATTTCCGCTCTTACATTGTAGTCCCAAGTCTTGGTTATTTCTAACATAATAATAATAATAATAATAATAATAATAATAATAATAAAAACTGAAGTGTTGCACTCACATGACTTTCTCTAATCTTATACAAACTATTTTTAAAAACGCTTATTCTCCATCTACTTCATATAACATTTGCTGAAACTATCTTATTGCTAATTTTCTTGTAGGTGCAAGGGGAATATGGTAGGCTTTAAGCAATAGTCAAATCTTTTAAGAGCTGGTTGCTATGTGGAGCATTCCGTTCTCTTTGTATATTCAGGACATAAGAAAAAGATTACATAATACGTGATATAAATTGTGTGTTTTAACGAGATCTACATTTTTTGTGCAGTAAAATTTTGTCTATATTTTACGGTTTACCAGTTATGCAAAAGTCATTCAGAATGAAAGCGACTTTTGGGTACATTCCCAGAAAATTCAAAAGATATATTTCATTTGCCATGGAAATATGTTAAATGCATGATATTTTAATCAAAATCGTTGGAGCCATTTTTTTAGGAAATCAAAATTTTCGAAAAATGCTCATGTATAGGGTGGTCAGGGGTGGGGAAATTTCTTGAAAATCGTGTTGCATCCTTGGAAGATCCTAAAATCAAATACCAAGTTTGCTATTTACCCCACTTTTCGTTTTTGAGTTATGCTGTTCACACAAACATTTCTTCCCAAAATGCTTTGTTTGGATTCAGGGCAGCTCAAAACATGTATTTCCGGTGAAATCTGACTATCGAATTTTTGGATGCAATACAATACTTACCCTACTTACTATATGTACTACAGAAAATAAAAACTCGATCATGAATCTCGTAAAGGAAATTCAGAAACACTCATCAAATGTATATTAGTTTTATATTTTGATATATCGAATCTAGCAACATCCTCGACGCTTCTGCGCGACTCTCAAGGGTGTCGGAATAGTGCGTTTGGAAAGCACCTACCAATTACAAAACTGTCTGAATGCGCGTAATGGTTAAGACAGTGGTGTCTGTGACTCGCATTACGAATGTTTCGGGTTCACTCCAACTAGGGACCTTTTTGGTTTTCCTTCGCCGTGTAAATACAAGTTTTATAATATTTCAACACAACACAAACTACTACAACAACAAAAATAAATCATACAAGAATGCGACTATGCAATCATGTCCCTCTATATGCCGTCAAACTGGCTACGTATTCAGTCCCACGATCCCGAGTCCCATATTCCAAATAAATCAAACGTTTATGGCACGGGAAGACAACCACGCAACTAGATCATGTGTCTGTCACACACACACACACACACACACACACACACACACACACACACACACACACACACACACACACACACACACACACACACACACACACACACACACACACACACACACACACACACACCACCTACAGAAAACCGTTGAGATATTCACGAGAGATGAACGGCGAAAATTAGTTTTGCTCTACTAAGTTGGTGTTACTGTTAAAATATTGCAGCGTCTGTGTGTTACTTGCAAACGTGTGCGAGTTTTTCCATATTTTTCCTTTAACAGCCTTTTCTATGAGTGACATTTTTTGGCATGAATCATCCGTTTTTTCAGAAGCCAATTGAAGATAGTTACATTAAAGCATGATACCAACAACCTGTAAGTGGTGATGTTGTGCATCTACTTTGGCGCTAATAATACGGTTGGATTCTTTTAATAATTGTCGATAAATTTTAATCAAAGTAGTTACACTATTGGTTAGACCGCTCGCCTCTCACCGAGGCGGCCCGGGTTCAATCCCAGGGACCCGCATGTGGGATTTGTGGTGGACGAAGCGGCGTCTGGGCCGGGTTTTCTCGGGGTTCTCCGGTTTCCCCCGCCCTTCATTCCACCAACTGCTCCATCACCACCTTTCCTTTCATCCATTTCACAATCACTTCGTTTCATGTACTTCCTTCCTCCCAGACCAGGCATCGGACTGATCACCCATCCTGGATATTCTGTCTGCTCCTCGACGGGCCTCTTACCCCAGGCACCCGCCTGTAAGTCCTACTTAAAAGGAGGTTAAACAGTGAAAGAAAGTAGTTACACTATAATTAAGAAAGCAATTCTTTCTTAATAAACAAACTTAATGTACAAAATTACATCAGTGAACTTAAAAGGCATTTATCTACATCCCGTCAAATTTTCGGTCTGATACCTATATTGAATAGTTTCAGATAATGAATGGGTCATGCACCTAGGATTTAATATCAATCTCTCCTTCAGAAGAGCGATCTGTGAATTTTTCAAAATCACAGTACTCCGAGTGTTTTAAATATTTTACATCTTATGGATAAAGAAGTATGGATGCAAAGTTAGGCGCATATGTTAAGTTATTCCTGGATTATGCATTTTAAAACTCAAATTTAAGCTATTTAAAAAAATGCTCTTTAAGATGCAATTTTCATAACTTATAAAACAGCATTTCAGATTTATGTTCCTTACTAGCTACAAAATAAGTTTGCTAAGAAATATACTCTTTAACTAATTGGTTTAATAATAATTTTGTTCAATTATGAGTTTGGGCCCTTGCAAAAATTTATTTATCAAACTTGGGTGAGCTTTGTTGGCATTATACATTTGTCTTATATTAATAACTGCATAACAAATTTTAGCTAGCATATATTGGGGGAAACTATTTCTAAAGTTTCACTTTGATTACTTAAAAATTGCATCGCAAGCAGCGTTTTAAATGCTGAAATATGTCCAACCATTACAACCGAGAAAAGCGCACCGGAAAACTTAAAAACTGGCCTGAAATTCTGCTCCTGTATCTTTTATTAAACAGTGTGGATAAATTAAATTGACTTTTATTTATGGACGCTCTTTAACTACATACTATGGTTCTTAGCGTTCCAGTCTATGCTGGGCGCGAAAAATCGGAAATTTTGTTCAGAGGCATCTTTATCAGCCTTGAGGTTCTTTTACGTGTCGTAAATCTACTACAAACCATTGGCATTCCTTCCGAAGAAGAAACAGCGTGAGTTTTCTTAAAACACAATTTATAAACTGATTAACATACGAGTATGTGCAGCAAAAAATTAGCAATATCAGAAAAAGCCTCAAGTGCGCAGTCACGCTCTCCTCTCAGGGATATTCAAATTGTCACGAGTCTCAATTTTTCACTCTGATAATATAAACGCTCCTGGAGAATGGGACGTAATGATTAGTTTAAAAGCCGAAATTGTAATTTTTTACCAATTTTGCTCAATATTCAACGATCGGTACACGATGCAGTGGTCTTATATAATGCGGGCTCCAAGGTTCCGAGTTTTCCCGATTTGACCTCAGGATAGGCTAACCCCTAGAAAACTCTTTGCGGCAAATCACCCCAACCGAAATTGGAACCCTGGCCCTCCTAATCACAAGCAGCATGCTAACAATTTCAGCATGAATTTTGGTAAGAACACACGAACCGAGAGAAGCACGGGAGGCGCTGGTTCTGCAGATTTTCTAACAAAACAACCTCTTTTTTTTGTCGCAGCCTTGTGGTCAAATGTTAACTATTATGATTCCAACTTGTGTCCTTGTAATTAATAGAAGCGTGAGGCGCTGTACGTGAGACGGGGCACGTGCACAATCGTGGCCAGTCATCGTTCAGGAATTCTCCAGCGCTAGACGGTGTCGCCGGCACCCCGAACTCCTCCACGACCGTCGACCTCTTCTAAAGATACAACACACTCGCTCGCTGACTAACGAGGCTGGAAAGGTGCACCCGCTTTCCAGGGGTGTCCTAAAAACGCGCATGTCTGTCCATCTTCTCGCGGTTCACCAGAGCATTTTCGAAGTACGACTCGGCCACGATTCACGCGTGTCCTTTCCTAAAAGACATTATGGAAACAAAAATGTGCAGGAAATGATCTAAGTGAAAAAGTTCTCATGCTACAAGGGAAGAAGTAAATTTCGTCACATACTCGTGAGAGGTATTCCCCAGTTTGTAGCCTGATAGTTACACTCAGAACGGCCTCAGAATGAACCGCTTGTTTGGAAGGACCGACGGTGCGGATTGAAGAACCTTAATTTGATTCGCCAAACCACCCAACTCCGTAATATTGGGGTAGGTATCTGCCTTACATTACAGATGTCCCGAGTTCGAATTTGCATTAGCAGGATTAATTTTTTCCGGGGTTTTCCTTACCCTGAAAATATAATCGGGTAACTTTTAAGCTCTATGGACCCCGGGCTCATATGAATATCCTTCACGCATTCATTCATTCATGTCCGATATGACTTAAAGATGTTAAACTATAAAAAAGAAAGAAAAAAGTCAAGCACGTGCAGCTTTAATTTATTTTATGCTCGACGATGCCAAAATGTAGTATTTATACGATTGGGGCCTCATTAAAGTATTGGTATTCGACCAATCAGAAGTGGCCACGTAACACTGTGAAAGCGCAAGTATCGACTATTCTGCGTAGTACGTCTCACAACGCTAGCAACTTTGACACAGGTGGTACAAGGTCATTGTATTGTAACACACACTCAAACCAGAAACGAACACTTATGAAACCATTAATTTATATGCAGTCGTATGAAACTTGACTATAATGGTGATTAAAACGTTCGTATGATAATTATTAACGGAGCTTAGCTTCGCTTCGCTCGCTTGGTTAATAATACTCGCGTTTTAATTACTACCATTATAGTCTCGTTGCATAATATACGTATTTCTAAATCATTAATTTAAAGCTTCTTTCAAACAACTTGTTTAAATATTCGGAATACCAATATCCAGCTGTCTTTAATAATATGAAACAAAACTCATAATTTTCAGAAATTTGCGAAGGCAACTATTATTGCACTGATTTTGCTTAAAAGAACATGGTGCTTTCCTTCTCTTTTTATTCTAATTTTTATCACGGGAATCCAAAGCTGCGGGAAAATTGCAAAACGTTAAAATACTGCATTTTTGCTACATGCAGCATATATGATTACATGATTCAAGCTTAAAGGGTTAAAGTCAAATGTCATAACAACTGTAATATCAAAAACAGTACGTTTCTCTCAATATCCCTCTGACGCGACAACGACGTTGCAGAACTGTAACACAATCGTGCGCTGTCAGAAACAAGAGTGCTTCATCTCTCCCCTTTCCGGACGCCAAGGTGAGAGATATTTCATCCACAGCATTTGTTACTCACTATTTGGTTGTTTACGTGCCATAAGGACGTCGCAGTCTGTACATGGACCATGAAGGCAGAATTTTTCCATTACCCTTTCTCACATCCATTCTTCCCGAGTTCAGCACCCAGCATTAGAAGCCAAACCAAAAACACAACGGAACGCTACATGCTTGGCATCCCTGTACTGGCCACTTCATTACTACTCACACCCAAGCCTCATGCATGTGTATAAGCGAGCTGGCTCGAGTGGCTCTTCCTGGGTTGGAGTCCCAACAAGACTTTTAGGGGAACGAATACGAGGGGATTGACAACTATTAAACAGGGAACGGGATACTTCTGGAGAGCCTGGAATGATACATGTCATCTTGATCCGCTTCGTTTTTTTTCCGAAGTGTACTCCCGGATCTGCGCATAACGCCATGCACCAATTCCTTTACATTTTTCATTCGCAGAGTTTGTCGACATACCTGGTATAGTTGTATTTGCTTAGCACTCACTGCATTTGTTTTCAATGAACTAATAATAATTCCCAATCTCACGCTTCTTCGGGTCCTTATTCGAGTCTCATTTGGATTAATCCACTTGGCTAAGGCTGGGCCTCTCTCTTTCCCTTTAATTCTTAGGATGAATGAGCATATTAAGGTTCTGCACTTTCAGTAATTGACTATCATCCGAATAGGACAGTCAATTACTGTCAAACAATAAATGCCTTGATAGGATGTGGTAATGCATTTAGAAATTCGCATATTATCGGGCTGAATTGCTTAGAGTTTAGTAAAAATATTAACAGTAATGCTACTGCTAAGTACAAAATCTAGTTATTTAAATACTAATTTTTAATTCGCGCAAATATGCTATCAAAACAAAATGCTCTACGCGATAGACTTTTGGTAAAATTTTATTCGTACAGTTAACAAATGTATAAAGAAATGTCATAATTTTGGTTCGTATTTAATTATCTCAATAAAATGTTTGTTTATACATTCCATGCACACCTATTTTTAAACGTACACCATTTTTTCCAGAAAAAGGACCACTTTCTAAAAGAAAAGAAAAACAATTGGAGTAAGGAAAAACGTTGGAAAGAAAGAGAGGGAGAAACGAGCACGACTGAACAAAACTTAAGCTTTTACGTGGCTAGTAGGCGCCTGCACATTTAAACACAAAGGGTTTAAACTTGACAAACTTGCCTGAGTTTTGAAGTTCATACAATTTTATCATGGGTAATACCATAAGCATTTTTCGGATGGAATCGCTAACATCGGTGGGATTTATTAAGATTACATGAATAAAATGTAACATTGTATGAATAACAATTATTTTCTTACTTGTTTAATATCAAATCACAATTACGTCACCTGACAGATCACGGCATACTAAATCAATGCGTTACGGGATACTAACCAATGCTACTAACTGTGAGAATGAGAAAATAGTTAACCTCAAAGTAAGCCAAAATCAGAACACAATTTAAAAAAAAACATTTTTTCAAGAACATAATTTATTTGTAAACTGACACTATTTGAATGTACATTGATTGAAAACACAATTGTATGACAGTCTATTAATCACTGCATACTGACACTATTACGATTCGTTAATGAGCTGGCGTTTTATCCGATAGAAGAGCACCCTTACAAGCAAATAAGGGAAACGATCATGATTGGTAGATAGCCCAGGCATTGCTAGACGTTATTGGACAATATCAAGTACCCGGAGTATGAACTAGTCATGAAAAAATTCAACTTTGAGCTTTCAAGATTCAAATATGACAAATGTACCACCGAAATGACCATCTCCATAGTGTGGGGTTAGGTTTGTATGCTTCCTAATCGTAGAGTCCGCGTTCGAATCTAGAGAGCTGACTGATTATACAAGGTGGACCATTAAGTTGAGACTGTACAATATCTCCAAAACTAAGCGCTGTAGAAAGAAATGTCTTGAATAAAAGTTGCTTGATATTATCGGGGAAATAAAATGCCATTAGTCGTGTTTTGTTCGGGGGACGGTATGATGGTCATTTTAGGGTCAATTTAAATTGACCCTAATTGTAGGTTCTCATTTAAAAAAAAACTTAAATGGTCCACCTATTTATTAAGACTACAGAATTCAACCGTCAAACTTTCAAGGGTTACACAGAAATGTTAGGCAAGCAGTTTAACAGTTCATAGTTATTTGTAATACATTAAAATTAATGCGCCAGTACCCACTGATTAAACTTCTGAGGTGCTACTACTTGTAAGTAATCGTGGTCATGCTATGTACAAACATTCCATGTGAATATTTATACATTGAAGGAAACGCAGTTCACTCCAAACACATATTCGTCTGTTTGGGGGGGAAAAAATGCTAAAACTGCTTGTAAGGGGGTTTGAACCCAGCACCACCAATTTGACAGCTCAGCATCTAATGACTCCACCATTACTACAGCTAACTGTAGTTTGTCTCTGATACGTATAACTATCTGAGAAAGCGGCAGTAACTGTGAGGCACTGGCCCTTACTAAGCTTAAAAATAAAATAAAATTAAAAACAAAAGCTAAGCTGCAATACTATATGCTGTTCATATATTTTCCGCGCTCAGAGGTTTCCTTTCCTATAGCCATATTAGTACGCATTGGGACATCGTGTGCATTCAGTTAGGAGGACAAGATTCGCTATGCAGTTGCGCATACTAGTAGACGATTTGCCCTGGTTTCCTCTTGCTTTAGAGTATTTTATAAGCAAGCACAGGCAAATAAACCCCCTCTCTGTCCTTTGAACGACCTCAATATATTCATGCTTATTCCCAACATCCTGTCGACACAGTTCAGAAGGGTAGGTCAAAGAGACACAACAGCAATTCTTGCAGAAATAGTCTCCTCCAGATACCGGAAGTGAACCCTTGGGTACCCATCAGTTCCTTCTGGATTCTGCAAAAAACGAAGAGACAAGCAACTCACTGACCCCCAGACCTTATTTGGTTTTGTGCAGTTGCTCGGCAATGCGGCTCCCTGAGATCGATCCAAAGGTTGTCCAGGTTACCAGGAAAGGAAAACCCGTTTCAGTGTCATCTTCGTCGCGCTTCATGATGCAACTCCAATGTTCTTGTAAATGCATTACCTTGGCCACATTTATAGCGTTCCCGGTAACATACAGAACATAAGGCAAGCAGACTTGCGGGGAATAACCATGCTGAATTAAAAATATACCGAGAGTACGTGCCGAATAGTAGAGCAATTTTATAGATATTTCACTGCATCCTCACTTATCACGGACCTGGATTTAATGACACGTCATATTTAACTGTGGCATCATAGTAATTGCTAACGTGTACATAAATCTTTATCATTGGTCCAAGATTATGAAAAAAACACATTTACTACTTTTTTTACCATTTTATGTCATTTTCTATTTTTAGGACATTTTTTTCGGTTTTACATTATTTTATTGCCTTTTGCGTCTTTATTTAGTGATTATCTTGGATTTACATTCAGTACCTATATAAATATTTTACACTACTGACATTTAACATATCTAACTTTTCAAACAACGGAAATGTTACATTTAACTGAGAAAAAAAGTACATCCTTTATTGGCATTCTTGGGGAAAAAACATCAATTCCTATTTAATGGTTAATGTGGAATGAGTTGCTTGTGGGTGGAGAGGTGGTCATTGGCAGGGAAGCAGGTATAATTATGATTTGAATTCATGTTCCAAACTAGGGATAAGACAGGTCAATTTTGTGTGTGCGCGCGCGACCCCCCCCCCATTTAATGAATGCTTCAGTCAGTTATTGTCCTTCTGTCGTGTCAAAAGCTATAGTCTTCCTTCTTAGCAATGAATTTTGCATAATCTGAATACTCAAAAGGAGTTAATGCTACAGCTTTGTAAGTCCTGCTTCGATTTCTTTTCAGGTTCTTCAAACAAAGAGCAAATATATATATATATATATATATATCATATAATTAATTTTCTCAACTATCTCATCATCATTGGAATCATTATGCTGCCTACTTTTTCTACTTATATAGCACTTATATTCATGTATAAGTTGATTCATGTATAAATTGATTCATTTTAAATATTACTTCTAAATATTTTAGGTCATCAAAATCCGGACCCTGGTTATCAAGCCTCTGCTATATTCAGCAAATTACCTATAGCTGTTTATTGTAAAACCGAGATTTTAAGCTCAATCCTTCCCAATGCGAGGCTCCGCATTACATGCGACAGATCTGTACCTCTAATCTAAACATCTTCTAATTTTAATTGTCGTTACGTATTATGTGAAGTTCGTAACCTCTTCCGTATCCCATTTTCTAACTACAGCACACAGCCGCAATAGCTACGGCAGAATTTAAATAAAATGAGACTTCTGACACTTCTTGGGGATACCGCTATTGCTCTTGCTAATAAGGTGCCACCACTCTCCTTCGAGGGGTAACACGTTGCCATGTTGGCGTGGTTTACTACTGCTCCTAAGCCGTACGTCCCAGCGAATTGTTTGCTATTCGGAATGCTGCTAAACGGCTGACACGTGCTCTAATACAACGTGGCAAGATAGCTTTCCCACTCTTCCGTCCACAGTGAAATGCCAGGAGTCTCAGGTTGTTTAAATGGCACTGTATTTGACAGACCTCAAGACTGCGCGAGGAGGGTTGTGAGAGGGCGAGAACTCTTCTGTGCTGTGTAAACAGTATATGTACATTCTACACCACCATTCGTGCCTGACTTCATGCTTACACAGCAGTCCACTGAAGTTTACTACCACGAACGTTAAGTAAGTTTGAGCTCTGGATAATCAACATTTTGCACTCCGTTTTGGAAGAAAAAAACATTATCTAGCTTAATTTTATCGGACATTTGACACAATACATCAGAATATAGTTATGTAAGCTACAAAATATTTGTAAAATGATTTAACCGATGATGAACGAATGAAATACGTAAATTTATGTTCAAAACAGTCAGTAGGGACATAGACCTAACTTGTCATTCTTGGTTAAATCTATCTAGAATAATATTTAAAGGCATTTGTTTTGAGCACAGTATACCCGAAATGCAACAATAGACTTGGTATTGGATGGATTGCACGGCTCTGTAAGGTGCATGACAATTTAGGTTCGCATACATAACCAGACATAGGAATTCTTAAGCATTGGCCAAGTTATCTACACTAAAACCATTATAACTACAAAGAATGCAAATCAGAAGCCAAGGTCACTGACAGATAGGTAAAAACCAGGAGTGTTGTCTACAAACACCAAAAGACTGTACGAGGGATGGGGTGGTTCATCTCCGACCTCCCTGCCTATAGTCCAGTGACAGTTCAACATTATTTCTTCCGTCCTGGCTTAAACGCTTAGAAATTCCTATGCCGGTACGTAACCATCCATCAAACTAAAATGTCCCCACCAGTTGGTGCAAAAACGAATAAAAAGTTATAAAGGTTTAGCTTGAATAATGCTTGGAATATGGGCGGGTAAGGCATTCTGAATTAACTTTCAACAGCAAACATTTGAAGCAGTAAGTTGCGCTGTAACTTATGAAAATTCGTGTAATCTGTGGATTAATCCGATAAAAAAAAAAAATTAGAAACATATTGCATAGATTTTATAACACGATGGCAATACCGGTGAAAGTTTAAGATGGACCGTTGGAAAAGAAGTACAATAAGCGTAAATGTGATTCTTAGTTATAACTAGAAGAATTTTCCGGGCTGAGACGCTGTGGTCTGTTGGAGTTTACAGTTGCGACCAAACCTTCACCGAGAAGACTTAGACCACGCCACTGAAGATGTTCACCGCAGTCGTGAACGAAACGTCTGGACCTGAAAATCCAGCAGACCACGGCTTCTCAGCCCGGAAAATGCTTCTAGTTATAATTTGGACTCCGGTCGTGAAAGCTTACGACTACTGATGTGATTCTTAGGTTTAGTAAAGTTCTGCACTTAAGGGTACCATATTCAGAGCAAGCAAACAAATAAGATGAATCGCTGTTACAATAGAAACAAACAGAAGATGGGTATTAAACGTTTCAAAGTAGAAAATCTGGCCCTTACTTTACCTCACCTCACCAACCACTGATAGAAACGTTGGGATTAACATTTCCGGTTGTTGCCAATGTTACTTCATCTGACTCCTTAGCAATTGTTCAAGAAGGATAAAAACGGACAAAGATGAGTACTATTGAACGATAGCTTGGTTATCTTTTGCTGATCCCTTATTGAATTGAGATTGCCTGATATTTTGATCTATCTATCTTCTTCGACAAGGTTTTCTAGTTGAGAGGTGGACAGAAGTAATGTGAGACCGGAACAGACCAGGTCCTAAACGTAATGGAAGGACATCTGCTGCTGGTCAACAATTAGCAAACATGGACCGCCTGCTATTTCATGCAAGCCGTTCAGCTAAACATCTTCTTTAGGGTCTGCAGTGTGTTGCCCCTCAAAACGGTCGGTCGAATAGAAAAAGTACTACAGTATAACGTATACCCAACAATATGGCTGCTTCTGAAGGTTAGCAATACTAGCCTTCAAATCCATATCCGGGATCTATTCCTGGCTGGAAGGTGGTTCACTTTTCTTTAGCCAGGATTATTCGCTGTGCTCCTTAGGTTCTGGTAGTATGAAGAGTTTGAATGTGTGTGTGATTTAAGTTTATACTAACGATTTAAAAAAGCTATTCTGGTGAGGCACCTCCAAAGCTGAAACGTGATGTCTGAACTTTGGTCATGCAACAGATTCAGATAAAATCCTCCTCTCCGTCGTTAATCCTGGCTCAGTTAAAAGAGCCAGCAAGAAAAGATGCGTGGAGGAACCGCCAATTTGTCCACGCACATATAGCGGTTTGTCAAGAGCTGGAGGCCTTGAGAACCCCCGGATACCTACTTCCCCAGTATCACATTCTTGACATTTGTGGTGGGTGTCTAGTTACTAGGCACTAAGACAGCGCCAGCTCTAATGGGATCTAGAGTTTCGTCGCCTTTGGTAAACTAACCGCCACCAGTGTTAAGTTACATCCTAGCAACCGCGAATTTCACAACAGGCGACATAATTAACACGATCCACTACTAATTTTGTTACCACCTTGCAAACAACCCAACATCCGTGATGCAAGAGCTCAGTGACAATAGGATCACAATGTGCACTAAAGGTCAAGGTGGCAACACTTTCACCGCCTGCACCTGCCACCGAAATAAACTACTGCAGTTTCCCACATCGACAGGGAGCTTATAAACAAAACAGTGAACCTGAAACAGCGCCAAAATATTTCAACTTCTGAAATTCCTTTTTTGTTCTTTAGAATGTGGCCATACTTTCTCTGATCTTGAATCTCTGAAATCTGTTTAGGAAAACACCTTACCTAAAGTTGATACCTTGCCTTCAACGCAGCTAATGGCTCTGTGTGGATTCTCAGACTATGTGGTGATGCAGAAGTATCTGATACCGTAGAATGAACACGTGTTGCAGAGAATTTTATAATAAAAAATACTACCTACTATCTCAGATTATCTCCATTGGATAACTCCTTCGTGTTTATAGGACGAGAAGGATTTGCATGGGTAAGAATGGGCGTTAGAAGCTTGAAAGGCCTAATGAGGATATAGGAAAATGTCTAATGTGGGTGAAGTAAACACGGATTTCCACTGTATATTACACTGTAATCAAACAAAAATATGGAGAGCAATTTTGGCAATAGAAATGGAAAAACTTAGATGGGGAAATATTAATAAGGAAGATTCTAACATAAAGGGGATACAAATATAAAAGCTATGGATAACTATTTGGGTAAGGTCAGACAGAAATGGTTAAGAATGACTACAAAGAAGATGAGGCTAAAGGCAGACGAAATAAACGATTGACGTACATAAGTATGCAGTGGGTCATCAATACACGGAAAATCAGTTGTGTGTATTGAGACCGTAGGTTATCATAGGCAAGCAACCAAGAGGTGAATTTAAAACGTAAATAGCCTAATATTTTTCAAATATTATTGTTCAGAATGTATGTAACTTAATTATGTAATCGTGAGTATTGAGAAATAAATTCATTCAGCTTCCTGTGTAAAAATGTAAATAGATTAATTAGTTTATAGAAAGTTAACGAAAAAATCTAATGTGTTACACTTACATGACTTTATCTACTCTTGTACAAACTATTTTTACAAACGCTTATTCTCCATATGCTTCATGTTAATCGAGATATCGAGATGTTAATCTTATTGCTAATTTTCTTGTAGATGCAAGGGGAATTGGTAGGCTTTAAGCGATAGTCAAATCTTTTAAGCGCTGGTTGCTATGTGGCGCATTCCATTCTCTTTGCATTACCAGGACCAAAAAAAAATTAATAACGAATTTGAGAAAACGTATAAGTATTGAAACATTTAAGGGAATAACAAGCAATATCTCGAAAATAGGTTCACTGAACAAAAAAAGTGTAAATGACATAAATTCTGTATTTTAACGCGATCTACATTTTTGTGCAGTAAAATTTTGTCTATCTCTTATGGTTTACCAGTTATGCAAAAGTCGTTTACAATGAAGAATACTTTTGGAGACATCCCCAGAAAATTTGAGGTATACATTTCATTTGTCATGAAAATATCTTAAACATATGATATTTTAATCAAAATCGTTAAGAGCCATTTTTGAGAACATTAAAATTTTCGAAAAATGTTCCATGTAAAGGGTAATCTGGGGTGGGGGGATTTTCTTGAAAACCTTTGTGTCTCATCTCTAGAAGATACTGAACCTAAATACCAAGATTGATGTTTATCCGACTGTTCGTTTCTGAGTTATGCTGTTCACAGACACACACACGGACATGTTTCCAAAAATGCTTTTTTTGGATTCAGGGGTCTCAAAACATGCACTTCCGGTGAAATCTCTGTATCGAATTTTTGGGTGGAATACAATACTTCCCCTACTTACTGTACGTAGTAGAGAAAGTAAAAAAAAAATCTGATGTGTTACACTCACATGACTTTCTCTACTATTGTACAAACTACTTATACAAACGCTTATTCTCCATCAACTTTATGTTAATCGAGATAAACATTTGCAGACTCTATCTTATTGCTAAGTTTCTTGTAGATGTAAGGGGAATATATATTTACAAGGGTAATTTGGAAATACAGTAGCCTTTAAGCACATACATATCTCTTAATAGCTGGTTGCTAGGTGCAGCACCATTCCCTTTCCCACAGATTAATAGTCTTTGCATATTCAAGACAAAAAATGAATAACGAATTCCCATTTGAGAAAATAAATATTGAAAAATTTAAGGGAATAACAAGTAATATCTCGAAAATGGTTCACTCAGCAAAAAAAAAAAAGGGTTATCTGGGGTAGGGGGATTTTCTTGAAAACCTTCGTGTCGCATCTCTGGAAGATACTGAACCTAAATACCAAGTTTGGTGTTTATCCGACTGTTCGTTTCTGAGTTATGCTGTTCACACACACACATGTTTCCAAAAATGTTTTTTTTTATTCAGGGGGTCTCAAAACATGTATTTCCGGTGAAATCTCGGTATCGAATTTTTGGGTGGAATACAATACTTCCCCTAGTTACTATACGTAGTAGAGAAAGTAAAAAAATGGATGAAGTCCTGAGCGTTACCGTCAGATTTTTACAGATTATTGTATCTTCTACCTGCACATCTTTGTTAATCTTATTTCAAGTGGCTTCACCTTTTCTGCGCAGTTGCAATGCCCACTCGTCAAATTCATCAGCGAAAATGTTTTGCTTAAGAGCGGGTCTTCACTACTAACACAGGTTCCTCCATCTTCTCTCTTTTTCATCTTACTCTCCTCCTCAAATAGCAAGTTATCTTAATGAATAGTGGTGAAGCTCTTTCTCGTTCACCATTTGTTCTAGTGCATCCCTTTGAAAGCATTTACTTCTCATCCAATTTTCATTTCCTTCGCCCACTCATACAACAGCGTCCTCACTTATTTAATTCCTCCTCTGTACACGCGTATTCGAAATTCTTCCAATGCTGGTTTTCCCTATCTAATCGCAACTTTCAAGTTTCTGCACTGTACAATACACATCACAAATCTCTTACTTGTCATTTCTTCAAGAGCACACAGAGGATTTTCCTATTTCTATTAAAAGCTTCCACCCATTGCTATTCTCAGACTTCTTGACAGCAGCTCATGTTACTATTTAACGGTGCAGATTAAGTATCTACAGCTGCCCACTTGTTCCACCTCATTTCGAATTCATAAATATATATTGTTTTCTTTGGTGGGAGGAGCTCAATTACAACTGTTTATCTCCATCAGCTTTGTATTACTTTCTCTACTACGTGTAGTAAGTACGGGAAGTATTGTATTCCATCCAAAAATTCGATACCGAGATTTCACCGGAAATATATGTTTTGAGACCCCCTGAATCCAAAAAAGCATTTCTGGAAACATGTCCGTGTGTGTGTGTGTGTGTGTGTGTGTGTGAACAGCACAACTCAGAAACGAACAGTCGGATAAACACCAAACTTGGTATTTACGTTCAGTATTTTCCAAAGATACGACAGGAAGGTTTTCAGGAAAATCCCCCCCACCCAAGATTACCCTTTACGTGGAACATTTTTCGAAAATATTCATTTTCTCAAAAATGGCTCTTAACGATTTTGATTAAAATATCATATGTTTAAGATATTTTCATGACAAATAAAATATATATCTTGAATTTTCTGGGAATGTCTCCAAAAGTATTCTTCATTGTGAACGACTTTTGCATAACTGGTAAACCATAAGGGATAGACAAAATTTTACTACACAAAAAATGTAGATCACGTTAAAATACACAATTTATGTCATATACATTTCTTTTTGTTGAGTGAACCATTTTCGAGAAATTGCTTGTTATTCACTTAAATTTTTCAATACTTATTTTCTCAAATGAGAATTCGTTATTCAGTTTTTTGTCTTGGATATGCAAAGAGTATTAATCTGTGGCAAAGAGAATGGTGCTGCACATAGCAACCAGCTATTAAGAGATATGTCTATGCTTAAAGGCTACTGTATTTCTATATTGCCCTTACAAATACAAAACATAGTACGCCTTAAGCGATAGTCAAATATTTTTAGAACTGGTCACTATGTGTAAAATGTAATTCTCTTTGCATGTCAAAAGATCGTTTCTGCAAATGTTTATCTCGATTAATATGACATAGATGGAAAATAAGAGTTTGTAAAAATAGTTTGTACAAGAGTAGAGAAAGTCATGTGAGTGTAACACATCAGCTTTTTATTTTTACTTTTTTCCTCTTTTTATTACCGCTCTTCCTTCGAGCAAATTCATAACCTATTTTTAAAAACTTACAATTCCGATTAGGCGTATTTCTCCCGCACGTGGACTACAATAAACCGACAGCAGAATTGAGTATGCGACCCCTGCTTTAATGCTTTTCTCATCTTCTGATTTTCCGAGATCTACTTACCTCAAACATTACGAACAAGTATTTTAAGTGTTTTATACTTGTTACATAGCAGCCCTTTTAGTTTGAAGGGAAAAGATGTTGCCATTCTACTGGTAAATTTCATATCAACAAAGGCTGTTTTGGTGCCAAATACTGCCAGACTTCTAGTAGCCCGGTTGTAAGATCTAGCAATTTTATAGCATTTACTATTTTACACTTCCCACTTGTACGTTTTTCTTATACGCGGATGTGTTGAAGCAAGTGAATAAAATGTAGGCTCGCCTGTGGTTAAGCGGGAAAGAATCTCCAGAAAATTATATAAAGGAGGATAAAATTCCTGGCCCAACGCAGACGACTCCGACTAAGAAAAAGAAAGTTACTGGTACAGGGTCAAAACAGCGAAAACAACAGTTAACATAGTGCGAAAAGTCAATTTTTTTTCGGACTGTGGTTGAATGGCGTGTTACCCAGTAGAAACTCGAACCAATTAACAGCAGGTGTGACTTGTGTAGGAATCACTACTGCTAAGAAAACTTAAATTCCGACATGTTCCTTACCCCCCCCCCAAGTAGGTTTTTCATCTAACATGACTTTTCTCATGATTTGTTGCGCCAGCACTGTGTACGAGTGGCAATACTATGGTATAAGGAATGTTGTACATGAAGTTTCATAGTAATCGGTTATTTTACTTGAAATAATAATAATAATCATGATAATACCTCACACAAATGCAATTTGGGCCTACTGTGCTCATTAGTTACTTACCCATAATAGAAAATTATCACAATTTTGATAGGATATTTCTACCCCCACCACCTTTCTATTATATCCATGTCACTTAAAATCTACCAAAAGCCCAATGAACTATTAACCAACCACGCGGTATTTTTCCACTGGGACACGTGTTTCCCGCCGCTGCTGCAATTAAGATTACAATATTGACGCTGGCTTTGCTCTGCTCTTTACTATTGCGTTTGACCGTGTAGATCAGTGCAATCGGTGTAGTGCTGTTATGAGTTATTTATTATTGCGCACTCTTTAGTCACAATTATGACTAAGTATATGTTTACTATCGCGGAGGGCGTATTTATGTATGATTCGTATGTGTTAACGCAGACTGCTCAATTGCAGAGAACGATTCCCGGGTGTAAAGGTTCCACGCCGTACAACAATTCATAATCTTGTCGCAGTTCTCATGGCTCGTGTTATCTTATTTACTGGGCACCTCTTGTTTTATTATTTTAAATTTGGGTTCATTGTCTTCCGGCTAGCTATTATAACTCAGTCGAGCAAGTATCTCTAAGCAGGGCGTGTAAACGGAAAGGAGTTGTTGCTAATAGATAACACTGATAAAAAAATTTGTTTCTACACTTTTATTGCCGTCACACTTAATTAATAGTTCACATATTTAATATTTATACACGCCTGACTGAAACTGTGATATTTCTGAATGTAACTACAGTCGTTATAGTTGCCGCGCACAAATTACTTCGCGTACTTTACATCTTTTTAACTAACTCTGCGACGTGCACCTCGTGAGAGATTCTTCAGAACTGTGCGAAACTTGCTTATGGCTCGAGAATATATACTCCTTCACCTCGAATTGCCTAAACATTATAATAGAGCTGCTATTGGTTACCAAATCGCGCCCACTTTAGCGTCTGTTTTGGTCAGCCAATCACTACTACTAACATATATACTCTAGGGAAGATATTCCCTCCATTTCTAAAAAAGGCACGCTACCCTGACGTCATTTGTTTATCTCTTCTTAGTGATAAACAACTCACCCCCTCGGTTTATTGTTACCCACTTCTATTGTAAGTTTCAGTGAGGCCGTGTAAACTTATTTCCTAACAATACTTATGGCTAACAAACATCTAAAATCCTGTACATACAATAATATTAATTTACACTACAATCATTTTGGTATTCACAGCATGTTATGATATAAAATACTTCCTCAATCTGTACAATAAATTTCAGGACGGAACTCTAAGGAAGCTATCAGACAGCCTTGGATTCTTACCAAAGAAACAGACGACATTGGTCATCGTTTGGAGACCACCCCTCCTCAGAAATCACTTAGATGCCTTTCACAACAGGCAGGCATTTCTTATGACTTTGGGCAAACAGCTACTAAATTGCTGAAGTTAAAAACCTTATAAGATAATTGTGGCACATACTCTTCAAGCAGATGATCCTGTATGCAGGTGAGCGAAGTCTCAATGATGTATAAAATGACGAAGTAGACCCATATCTAATACTTTTCTCGGGCGAGGTTTCGTTCCACCTTCATGGATATGTGTGTACACAAAATAATCCTAATTGGAATCCTGACAAACTTAATATTGTTCATGAAGTATCCCTCCATTGGAAAAAGTGTATAGTGCGCCACCATGAGCGGAGAATGAATCATAGGGGCCATTGTTTTCGAGTCAACAGTTGACGCCCCCACATTCGTGAATAAGTTTTGCCGCCCCCCCCCCTTTTAAAGGGAAAACACAGGCAGCGTGCGCTTGCCTTTTTACTTTCTCTACTACGTATAGTAAGTAGGGGAAGTATTGCATTCCACCAAAAAATTCGATACCGAGATTTCACCGGAAATACATGTTTTGAGATCCCCTGAATGCAAAAAAAAAAACATTTTTTGGAAACATGTCCTTGTGTGCGTGTGTGTGTGTGTGTCTGTGAACAGCATAACTCAGAAACGAACAGGCGGATAAACACCAAATTTGGTATTTAGGTTCAGTATCTTCCAGAGATGCCACACGAAGATTTTCAAGAAAATCCCTTCACCCCAAATTACCCTTTACATGGAACATTTTTCGAAAATTTTAATTTTCTCAAAAATGGCTCTAACGATTTTGAATAAAATATCATATGTTTAAGATATTTTCATGACAAATGAAATGTATATCTCGAATTTTCTGGGAATGTCTCCAAAAGTATTCTTTATTGTGAATGACTTTTGCATAACTGGTAAACCATAAGAAATAGACAAAATTTTACTACACAAAAAATGTAGATCGCGTTAAAATACACAATTTATATCATATACATTTTTGTTGTTGGGGGAACCGTCTCCGAGATATTGCTTGTTATTCCCTTAAATTTCTCAAATTCGTTATTCATTTTTTTTTGTCCTGGTAATGCAAAGAGAATGGAATCCTCCACATAGCAACCACGTCTTAAAGTATTTGACTATCGCTTAAAGCCACCATATTCCGCTTGCACCTACAAGTAAATTAGCAATAAGATTAACATCTCGATTAACATGAAGCATATGGAGAATAAGGGTTTGTAAAAATAGTTTGTAGAAGAGTAGAGAAAGTCATGTGAGTGTAACACATCAGTTTTTTTCAACAAGACTCGGCCACAGTTATACAACCAATATTTCGACGAGAACAATTGAAAGTTTATTTTAGGATGAAATTATTAGTAGAAATTTGAGAACACCCGCTCTCCCGACCTAACCCCCTGCGACTTTTATCTCTGGGGTATATAAAAACGAAGTACACAAGACAAACCCACACACGGAACGTGAATTACGGCGAATGATAGTTTCTTAAACAGGTGCCAAACAACGACGATGATCAGTCCAGCACCTTCTCCTTTCATGACGTTACTAAGTAAAGCCTTTAAACATAGCCAAGGAAATTGCTGTATGGTTGCATCGGCGACACACTATGATGCGCGGCCATCCCGAACCGGAAAAAGCACCACGTGGCCAGTTCATTGGGGCCTCCTGTATAATGAAATACAATGCGTAACATTATCCACCAGTATGAGAAAATCCCGAAAGCGGTTGTTTAGAGCAGTTGAGAGCAACAAAAGACATGGCAACTCTTGTTAAGACATGCATTACCACCTATGGTATGTGGCTAGCAGGATGGGGAATGAGTAGGTTAGGTCGCCAGGTTAAGTCCTTAACTACAGTGTCTTCGTTTTATGCCAAGGCCGAGGATCATGCGAATGCGTGCTCCGCACACAGTCCACTATACTGCGCAGTTTTCCGCCCCGTAACTCCCGCGTTATTAACATACTAGTAATGAATACCAACTTTGTTATAAGTGTTGTTAAAAGTGGTGTCAATCTGCGCGAAGACAGCCTTGACATCGTTGGATGAAATTACCATTCACACGCTTAAGTTCTTCCTGCGTAATGTTCATAATTTCCGCTTTTATATTGTCCTTAAGATCGTCTAGTGGTATTTGTTCCTATAAATATTATTTTTAGCGCTTTGCGATCCCCATCTAAATTTATTGACCAAACATCTCACAGTGCCTCTAACCGGAACTGAATAACCAGGAAATTGCTGCTGAAATTGTTTACATGATTCAGTTTTCACGCATGTATCGTACATAAAAATACGCTGTTCAAGCGTGGATTTGACAGCCACTTCCGTGAACTAATAAGATAACATTCCTAAGGAAATCACACACAACGCACGTATTGTCGAAATACTTCACAACACGAAGACAGAGGGGTCACAGCTGATAATCGTACCCTTGACACGTCCTGCGCCGCTTCTGCGCAGTGGCATAATACCGAGGTGACTGCCGTCTCGGCCGATACGCATATAAGGCGGTTGTGGCCTTGGAATAAAACGAAGGTACTGTATAACTAGATTTTAGCTTGAAAATTCTTAAGCGTCTTCTGCATTAACTCGAAATCAAGACTTGAATTTGAAAACATAAAAATCTTCACTCTTAAAACTGTGGGGAATACTCGGGAAAACGTTTAACAAATTAAACGGCACTGGGTAGTAGCGTATACGCGAAGATCGCTTTTCATCATGCATAATGCTCCTTGACAAGGATAATAAGAGGTAAACCTGGATAAAATGCCTGTAATTTGCAATTAAAAATATATTACTCTCTTTATGTAGTAATATTAAATGCATATAAGGTTTAACCAGATCCGTATTTCAGTAATTTGGATATCTTTAATGCGTCTTATTACGACACGTTTTAACCTGCCGCAAAATTTAAGGCTTGTATGAGCATAAATATGTGCTTTTAATATGGTTAAGAAACATCCTTTTGGAGCTTATTCCGTATCCGGGTAGAAGGTATCAAATTTTACAAAACTTACGGAATCGGTGTTTTTTTTATATGTACACACTGTTGTGTAATGCGTTGACTTCTTAAGTACAGGAGTGATTAATTTATTCATTTTATTGGACCCTTCTTGGCGACCTTTTAGCGATGGCTGACATCTTGTAAGGTATTAGTGCCAACGTGATAAAAAAAATTGAAGCTAACGGAATGTCGCCAAGCAATGTAAAAGGTAGCTAAAGTGAGGTGATAAGGGCATATTGTATAAGATTTGCGGAAATATCAGATCATGTAAAACAGTGAGGAATAACATGACGTGCCACGATTATCACCTCAGATTCTCGACCTTTTACTTTCTCTATCACGTACACATGTAGAGAAGATATTGCATTCCACCCAAACATCGGATGGGGAGATTTCAATGGAAATACATTTTTTGAGGCACCCTGAATGCAAAGAAACCATTTCTAGAAAAAGTTCCGGGAGTGTCTGAACACCACAACTCAAAAACAAACATTCGAATAAATACCTAACATGGTATTTAGGATGGCATCTTTTAAAGATGCAACTCAAAGATTTTCAAGAAAATTCCCACCCCAAACTACCCTTTACTTGGAACATTTTTGATTTTCTAAACCATGATTCTAACGATTTCAATTAAACTACCATGTATTAAAGCTTTTTACATGACAAATAAAATGCATATCTTAAATTTTATGGAAATAGCCTGTTAAGTCCTATTTATTTAGAAGGGATTTTGTATTATCTTGTGTAAGTAGTAAACGTTAAGCGATAGACGATAACGCACGTGTGCGCGCGCACACACACACACACACGCAATCTCTTTAAAACACAAAATTTACTTCAAATTAACTTTTTTACTTTCTCTACTACGTAGAGTAAGTAGGGGAAGTATTGTATTCCACCCAAAAATTCGATACCGAAATTTCACCGGAAATATAATTTTTGAGAACCCCTGAATCCAAAAAAAAGCATTTTTGGAAAGATGTCCGTGTGTGTGTCTGTCTGTGAACAGCATAACTCAGAAACGAACAGTCCGATAAACACCAAACTTGGTATTTAGGTTCAGTATCTTCCAGACGAAGATTTTCAAGAAAATCCCCCAACCCCAGATTACCCTTTACATTGAACATTTTTCGAAAATTTTAATTTTCTCAAAAATGGCTAACGATTTTGATTAAATATCATATGTTTAAGATATTTTCATGACAAATGAAATGTATATCTGAATTTTCTGGGAATGTCTCCAAAAAGTATTCTTCATTGTGAACGACTTTTGCATAACTGGTAAACCATAAGAGATAGACAAAATTTTACTACACTAAAAATGTAGATCGCGTTAAAATACTCAATTTATGTCATATACATTTTTTGTTGTTATTCCCTTAAATTTTCCAATACTTTTTCTCAAATGGGAATTCGTTATTCTTTTTTTTTGTCCTAGACATACAAAGAGAATGGAATGCGCCACATAGCAACCAGCTCTTAAAAGATTTGACTATCGCTTAAATACTACCATATTCCCCTTGCACCTACAAGCAAATTAGCAATAAGATTAACATCTCGATTAACATGAAGCATATGGAAAATAAGCGTTTGTAAAAATAGATTGTACAAGAGTAGAGAAAGTCATGTGAGTGTAACACATCAGTATTTTATTGTGGCATTAGCCGTTTGCGAAATATCTGTTATTAATGTTTGGGCTTGTTCAATACCTTATTCTTTTTAAGTTCCGCCGATTTTCAGACCTTAAATACGTTAAGAATAAGTGCATTCAAATCCATTCTTTGTATTAGTACCATTAAACAAATAAAATGCTTTTCCATCTTAATTGCGAAACGGCTCCTGTAGCCTCACCTTCTTAAAAATAAATAATAAATAAAATAAATTTCATAAACGCCCTGAAAACGTTAAGCAATTGGCGCATTACGAATTATTATGTGCTTCTGTAACATTCAGAAAAGATAAGTCGCTTCGTAAAGGCATGTATGACGATTCCGTAAGTTTCGTAACATTTCATAGCTGCTACCTGGATACGGAATAATGTCCATACTGTTAAATTAAATTTCATCTGTGTGCATAATCTGCACAGAGGATTTTGAATTTTGCCATAATTTCCACAAGTTTACCGTTTTTTTTATCAACACAAATAAATTACTAAAGTTCATGCCTACAACATATGAAGATGAATACGCAAACACTGCTTCACTGATACCTAATCACTAAAAACGAGCGTCATCCCAGGGTACCCCCCAAAAAATCTGATGTGTTACACTCACATGACTTTCTCTACTCTTGTACAAACTATTTATACAAACGCTTATCTCCATCTACTTCATGTTAATCGAGATAAACATTTGCAGACTCTATCTTATTGCTAAGTTTCTTGTAGATGTAAGGGGAATATATATTTACAAGGGCAATATAGAAATACAGTAGCCTTTAAGCACATACATATCTCTTAATAGCTGGTTGCTAGGTGCAGCACCATTCCCTTTGCCATAGATTAATACTCTTTGCATATCCAAGACAAAAAAATGAATAACGAATTCCCATTTGAGAAAGTAAGTATTGAAAAATTTAAGGGAATAACAAGTAACATCTCGAAAATGGTTCACTCAACTAAAAAAATGTATATGACATAAATTGTGTATTTTAACGCGATCTACATTTTTTGTGTAGTAAAATTTTGTCTATCTCTGATGGTTTACCAGTTATGCAAAAGTCGTTCACAATGAAGAATGCTTTTGGAGACATTCCCAGAAAATTCAAGATATACATTTTATTTGTCATAAAAATATCTTAAACATATGATATTTTAATCAAAATCGTTAAGAGTTATTTTTGAGAAAATTAAAATCTTCGAAAAATCTTCCATGTAAAGGGTAATTTGGGGTGGGGGGATTTTCTTGAAAACCTTCGTGTCGCATCTCTGGAAGATACTGAAACTAAATACCAAGTCTGGTGTTTATCCGACTGTTCGTTTCTGAGTTATGCTGTTCACACACACACACACACACACACACACGGACATGTTTCCAAAAATGCTTTTTTTTTGGATTCAGGGGATCTCAAAACATGTATTTCCGGTGAAATCTCGGTATCGAATTTTTGGGTGGAATACAATACTTTCCCTACTTACTATACGTAGTAGAGAAAGTAAAAATCCGGTGTGTTGCATTCACATGGTTTTCTTTACTATTCTACAAACTATCCTTACAAAAGCTTGTTCTTCTTTTACTTATTAACAAAGATAAAACCCAAATTGCACATTTCCATAGTTCGTAAAAGATACTTACAAAGATAATGCAATTAGGTTTTCAAAAAAGCAGATCCTACACGATGACTTTGAAATTTAAGTTCCTTGCTTGGCCACGAGAAAAATCCAACAGCGACATGCCACTTGCAAAAGTATAAATATTTAAAAATGTAAACTAATAACAAAGAATATCTTGGAAATGGTTAAAGCCACAACAAATCCTATTTCACATAAATTGTGTGTTAATGTGATCCACACTTCCTGTGCAGTAAGATTTTGTTTTCTTCCATTTATATGTCGCCTTCAATATCGAAATTTATATCCGCGGATTTGGCTTTAGAACTGCTTATCGACAATGATGCTCAATTGTTAGCCTTTTTGTGGTAATCTTTGAGCTTTACTTTATAAGCATTAAATTCACGCACACGTTTATACTCGCGTTCATACTTCCAGACTCTTGTGAGGGTGGGAAATGATCCTGGCCAAAGAAAATGTCCACTGTTTAGGCCGAAAATCGAACCCGGGACCTATGGATTTGGAAGATAGTATGCTACCACAGGGCCACAGAGGCAATCAGTAAGATTTTGACTATCTCTTACGGTTTACCAATTACACAAAATCGTTCAGAATAAAGGGAACTTCACAGTCTATTCTCAGAAAATTCAAGATAAACATTTTACTTGTCATGCAAGTATCATAAATATATGGAATTTTAACAAAATCCTTAGCCATTTTTGAGAAAATAAAAAATAAAGACATTTTATTCTCCTTTAATGCTTAGGGTAGTTTGAAATGTGGCAATATTCTTGACAATCTTTGTGTCTCATCTTCTTGGAAGTTTGAGATTTAACCGATTTTTTCGTTTCGAGCTATGCTGTCCCAAGGACACACACGCGGATTGTTTTCCTAATAAGGATTTTTATTCAGTGGACCTCAAAACACGTATTTCCAGTGAAATCACTGTAACGCATTTTTGAGTGGATTGCTATACTTCCTTTACTTTAGGCAAGTAGAAAAAATAATAAATGCAAATGTAATACTTCGTCAACGAATTCAATCACCTAAGCAGACTTTAACAAAATAAATGTCAAATTGCTTCACTCCAAAAAACAATCCGAGCACAATAAATAGTATATAAATTCAGGGCGGAAACGAAAACCGAAAGAACGAGTAACGATAAATATCTATACCAAGCCTTGGGCATATGGAAGTTTTCATATGCTTGAACTGTGAAGATTAATCTTTAGACTGAGTAATTCTAGCAGTATTGTAAAATTATTTATGTCATGTCAGTTCATATAAAAATGCGAGTCGCAGCAGAAAAACTGCAAGTCAGTTCGCTACTTTCTTTGTTCTGAGAAGCAAAGCTGCCCTTCGCGTGATGTATTAATTTTCGTGCACCTTCAACATTATGATGTCATTCTTGATAGAAAAGCCTTACGTGCTGCAAACGCACGATTTTCTCTACCATTTTTTTATTAACTGTTCTACAATACAAAGGCCTATTTTTCTATGTGCTCTCCCTTAATATTATAAATATTTGTCATAGATAACTCCAATACGTCACACATACAAAGGCACGTAGGTGGCGGCTTGGGGGGGGGCGACAGTCTTTTGTTAATAGGCAAGCATTTGCACGAGCTAATGAGTAGGTGTATATATACCTATGCATGTGTGTTACATTCACATGTTTTCTCTACCCATTCTTCAACAAACTATCTTTAAAAAAGCTTATTCTTCTACTTCAGGATAATCTAGACAAATATTTTCAGAAATCATTTTATTACACATTTTCTTGTAGGTACAAGGGGAATATGAGAATGCAATAAGTTTAAGCGACAGTCAAATATTTTAAGAACAGATAGTTATTTGATGGGAAAAACTCACAGAACTTTCTCTAACCTCTATCGTTTATTAGTGGGTATAAAAATTATTCTCATTAATGCTTATTTTTCTATCTACTACATTTTAATCCAAATAAGCCTTTGCAGAAATAGCTACATTACACATTTCGTTATATACACAAAGGGAACAGCGATAGTCAAATGTTTAAGAACTGGACGCTACACGCTGGCCTTAAAATTCCATACTGTTTCCGTGCAATCGCAAGAAACAACTGAATGTTGAAAGGTCCTAAAGAGAAATGACTAAGAAGTTCACAATTCGAATCTTTAAAACGGAAATGGATTAGACCACAAAAAACCTATTTGAAATAAATTTTATGTTTTAAACAGATCTACATTTTTGGTGCAGTACGTTTTCGTCCTTGGCGTAAATTTACCAGTTACACAAGATTATACAAAACTTCCTCCAAATGAAGTGGAGTTCACGGGCTATTCACAGAAAATTCAAAATTTACACATTATTTGTAATGTAAATATCTTTAATATATGGCATTTTAAACAAAACCATTAGGCATTTTTTTAGAAAATAAATTTCGAAAATCTTCCATGTAAAGGGTAGTCTGGGTGGGGGGAGTTTCTTGAAAATCTTCGTGTCACATATTTGTAAGGTACTGAAACTAAATACCCATTTTGGTATTTATCTGAGTTTTCGCTTTTGAGTTATGCTTTCAGACACACACACACGAATCTTTTTCTAAAAATGCATTTTTATTTAGGGGCCTCAAAACATGTATTTATAGTGAAATCTCTATATAGAATTTTTGGGTGGAATGCAATAATTCCCCTGCTTAGTAGAGAAAGTAAACAAGAACTATTTTGTATTTGAAAAACAAAGTGTTTGAGAATCGAAACACATGATAATTATTTTGGAAATGGTGAATGTCACAAAAATTGTTTGACAAATTGCTTGCTTTGACGAGATCTAAATTTTTTGTGTATTAAGATTTTTTCTATCTACTAAGTTTTCCAATTATACAAAAGCCATTTAGAATGAACAGGACTTCACAGGCTATTCCCACAAAATTCAAGATATACTCTTCATTTGTCATGCAAATATTTTAAACACATGGTATTTTAATCAAAATCGTTACACAATTTGAAAAAATAAAAATAACCAAACATATACCATGAAGTGTAGTTTGGGGTGGGGGATTTTCTTGAATATCTTCGTGTCGTATCTTGAAAGGTACTGATCGTTGACATTCTAGCCGATAAGCATAGTCCAGCTAGCGGAACAATACCGAGGTCACTGTAGTGTAAGCGAATCACACATACACGCGAGAGGCCGGGCCACAAAACGAGTCGGTCGGTATGAAGAGCACACAGGAGGCTGAAGTGTACAGAAACCTCTACAAAGATGTCGCTATGTAGTGGCAAACTCTTTACATGACCACGAGAATAAAAAACAAATAATGACTTAGCACTTGGAAAAAAAATAAAAAAAATTCTGATGTGCTACACTCACATGACTTTCTCTACTCTTGTACAAACTATTTTTACAAACGCTTATTCTCCATCTACTTCATGTTAATCGAGATAAACATTTGCAGACTCTATCTTATTGCTAATTTTCTTGTAGATGTAAGGGGAATATATATTTACAAGGGCAATATAGAAATACAGTAGCCCTTAAGCACATACATATCTCTTAATAGCTGGTTGCTAGGTGCAGCACCATTCCCTTTCCCACAGATTAATACTCTTTGCATATCCAAGACAAAAAAATGCATAACGAATTCCCATTTGAGAAAATAAGTATTGAAAAATTTAAGGGAATAACAAGTAATATCTCGAAAACGGTTCACTCAACAACAAAAATGTATATGACAAATTGTGTATTTTAACGCGATCTACATTTTTTGTGTAGTAAAATTTGTCTATCTCTTATGGTTTACCAGTTTACCAAAAGTCGTTCACAATGAAGAATACTTTTGAAGACATCACCAGAAAATTCAAGATATACATTTTATTTGTCATGAAAATATCTTACACATGATATTTTAATCAAAATCGTTAGAGCCATTTTTGAGAAAATTAAAATTTTCGAAAAATGTTCCATGTAAAGGGTACTCTGGGATGGGAGAATTTTCTTGAAAACCTTCGTGTCGCATCTTTGGAAGATACTGGACCTAAATACCAAGTTTGGTGTTTATCCGACTGTTCGTTTCTAAGTTATGCTGTTCACAGACAGACACACACACGAACATGTTTCCAAAAATGCTTTTTTTTGGATTCAGGGGATCTCAAAACATGTATTTCCGGTGAAATCTCGGTATCGAATTTTTGAGTGGAATACAATACTTCCCCTACTTACTATACGTAGTAGAGAAAGTAAAAAAGTATTTGAAAATTCAAACCAACAATGAAGAGTATCTCGGTAATGTCACAAAAACTGACTAAGTTTTAACGAGATCTATGTTTTTGTTTGCGTACAAAAGTACGCAAAATTCATTCAGAATAAAGAGGACTATGCAATTCGCAGAAATTCAAGATGTACATTTTATTTTACATCACAGATCTTAAACATGAGGTATTTTAATCAAATTTGTCAAGAATCATTTTAACAGAAAATAAAAAGGGAGGAAAGTCCATGTAAAGGGTGGTTTGCGATATGGGATTTTTTACTTTCTCTACTACGTATAGTAAGTAGGGGAAGTATTGCATTCCACCCAAAAATTCGATACCGAGATTTCACCGGAAATACATGTTTTGAGACCCCCTGAATCCAAAAAAAGCATTTTTGGAAACATGTCCGTGTGTGTGTCTGTGTGTGTGTGTATCTGTGAACAGCATAACTCAAAAGGAACAGTCCGATAAACACCAAACTTGGTATCTAGCTTTAGTATCTTCCAGAGATGCGACACGAAGGTTTTCAAGAAAATCCCCCCACCCCAGACTACCCTTTACATGGAACATTTTTCGAAAATTTTAATTTTCTCAAAAATGGCTCTAACGATTTTGATTAAAATATCATATGTTTAAGATATTGTCATGAGAAATGAAATGTATATCTCGAATTTTCTGGGAATGTCTCCAAAAGTGTTCTTCATTGTGAACGGCTTTTGCACAACTGGTAAACCATAAGGGAGAGACAAAATTTTACTACACAAAAAATGTAGATCGCGTTAAAATACACAATTTATGCCATATACATTTTTGTTGTTGAGTGAACCGTTTTCGAGATATTGCTTGTTATTCCCTTAAATTTTCCAATACTTATACTTTTTCTCAAATTCGTTATTCATTTTTTTTATGTCCTGGACATGCAAAGAGAATGGAATGCGCCACATAGCAACCAGCGTTAAAATATCTGACTATCGCTTAAAACCTACCATATTCCCCTTGCATCTACAAGAAAATTACCAATAAGATTGACATCTCGATATCTCGATTAACATGAAGCAAAAATAGATTGTACAAGAGTAGAGAAAGTCATGTGAGTGTAACACATCAGATTTTTTTAATCTTCGTGTCGCATCCTGAAATTTCTTCATAGTTCCTAATTACGAAGTTTTGATAATATTTATCTGACTTTCGTTTACTCTTCTGTTTCTCTCACACGCAATTTGTGCATACCAGATAAATAAAAAATTAACATAGCAGTTTAAGACCAAATTCAGCTGCAATGCCATCACCTTGTATTGTTTGCCTGAAGGAAATCTAGGCTACTTCATAGGGAAGATGGAATGCGCTGGACGCAGGATGTCGAGTACTGAATACAAAACAGGAGCCAGGTTGCGAAGGACGAATCTGTTAATACATTGCCCTTCATAACCACAATGGATTTAACTACCTCGTTGCTGTAGATAGAGCTATAAGGCTTGTTGTCCCTAATTGAATGACACATTGAAACTCTAGGTCAACTCTATCAGCTGATACCGGTCGTTCACTATTTCGGTTACATAACCAGGGCCTTTAGTAAATAGCCACTGATTTAGAAGATTGCGCCATTGTGTTTGTTAAACAGAGCAATTTTAAGGCACTTTTTTTCCCTGTGATGACGCCGTGTTGTCCCTTTAACACGTATAGCTGGGTCTTCTACACTGAAGACGTCACACGTGTCCACGCTTCTCTTGGGGAGCAGGTAAAAACGAGATGTGCAGCATTTCAATGTGGCACAACAAAGCTGAGAGTAATATCCTCAAATAATTATTGATGGCGCTGGACGCCCATTCCCGAAATATATATAGGATCTTTTTTAGAAATACCACGCCAACTCTTAAGTCTTAAAATAACTTTTATTTGTACTTTCTGTGCTGCTTAACTATGGTAAGAAGATGACGCATTGTCGTCCTCCGTGGACTAGTGGTACCGTGCTAGCCTCTAGTTCCCAAGGTCGCGGGTTCAAACCCGGAGGAGGGCAATGGAAGGGAAGTAAAACCGGTGTTCCCGTGTCGTAGATTTACGACACGTAAAAGAACCTCATGCCCGCAAATCCAATGAGCGTTGGTTCCTCCGGTGAAAGCGTCATTTATAGTTTGTTTATATGCAACTCTAAACTGGCTATTACCTAAAAAAAACAATGGCAAAAGCTACAAAGAACACAAAAACCGGTGGAAATTAAAAAAGAACAATAAACAACTTTAATGTATGACATTAAATAAAGGAATGCAAGCTTGACACAACTAGAGGGCTCGGAAATGTAATGGATATGCATTTAAATAATGTTTATCTATTGGCTAACCAGCGTTATATTGGCTAAAAAGTAGGTGAAAAAATATCATTGGTCAGTTAAAAAGCAAATGAAATCCCAAAGCGCAAAATCGACTTTCACTTTGTGATGGATATGCATTCCCGTTCTCGTTTCCGTTCTGGTTACCGTTCTCGGGCGATTGTGAACCAGCCTTTACAAGAAAGTTTCTCCACTCCAAACTACCCTTTACATGGATAATGCTTCGTTATTTTTTATTTTTGCAAAAATGACTAATGTTTTTGATTAAAATACCACATGCTTAAGATACTTGAATCACAAATAAAACGCGTATCTTAAATTTTCTGCGAATAGCCTATGAAGTCCTCTTCATTTTGAATTCATGTTGTATAACTTGCAAACCTTAAAGACAAACTTACTCATAAAAATGTAGATTTCGTTAAAACACTCAACTTGTATAAAACATTCTTGTAGCATTAGCCACTTCCGAGATATTCTTTATTATTGGTTTGAATTATCAAATACTAGTGCTTTTTTTTCAACTGATAGTTCGCTATTCCGCTTTTTCCCCTCTCTAGCTATGCAAGGAGAGCGGAATCTCAAAGGCTTCACATAGTGAACCGCTTTTAAAGCGTGTAATACTATCAATTAAGCCTGCTGTAAATCTACAACGAAAATCATAAGAGAACCATTTCTGCAAATGTTTATCCGAGTTAACTTGAAGCAAGTAGAAGAATAAGCTTTTTGTAAGAACAATTTTTAGAAGAGTGGATAGAGAAAGTCGCAAGAATGTACCAGATTTTTTAAATACAACAGCATCCTGCAATTATTTGTAAGGCTATGACATAACCGAGAAAGTTTTTAAATTGCAACGTACATTTTATCTCATTTTCAGGGCATTTAAAAGTGACTCCAGAAAGTATTCGTCGTATTTTAAAAGTTCTAGCAAAGAAACGGAGAGAAAGTCTTAACTTTTGATACACAGGAAGAACAAATGATATTACAGGATTTAGGGTTTCTGGAATTTTTCAAGATTTTAATAATAATAATAATAATAATAATAATATATATGAAAATTTCACTTATTTTTCAACCTTGTCATGTACTAGGTAAGTCCTCTTTATTGTCACTGAATCTTATATAAATGGGAAATCGTAAGATAAAGACATAAACATATCACAGGAAAAAATTCTTAAAATGTTTGCAATTTATGCAAATAACATTAACTTCCACATTTTAAGTAACACAATTTCCAAATGTTAAGCGTCGTTCTTTTGTTTTTCATGAGCTCAAAAGGAGTGTACATGAACAGCTTCTTGCCCTACTGTTTAAACAGTTGATTGTTGTCCGAGCCCCTTCCCATACCTACTTATAATATTGTCAAATTAAATCCATTTTCGGTGAATATTTATCACAACATCTATGGAAATGAATAACGAAGTGAAGAGAGTTGCGATTGTTAAAACAAAACCTGTTTTTATTTATATGGCTTTGCCTAAGGTCACCGGTAGCTTTTAGTTTGGAAACAGTTGCTTATCACAACACCAGCAACGGTGTTAGTTATGGGTTCTTTGGGTTGTTACTTTTAGTTTTGAATTTTGAATCATACAAATATTTCCATGACACTAATGGTTATATATTCCAAATGGCATTTCGGTATATGTACCACAAGAGCTGGATACTACAATAAAATCTGATTGGCCGGAATATTATCTACCGTGCGTTGCCCTCTAATGGAACTTGGGAGCGGAGACGGTTCCAAGGTTTTACGTCATATGCAGATAACTTATGTGGAAACGAACGATCAGGGCGTTTCTTCTGGAACAGGTTATAAGGATACTCGAACGATCGTGGTGGTGCAAATTTGGACTTACTTTGGAACTGTATAAATGGATCAATTGGTTATTAATTGGAGTTGCTGCCAAAGAACCGAGTCACTCAAACAATGGACCAAGAGTATCTAGCTGTTACGGATATACGTAATACTTGTGGACATACCTGGATGTCGTTTTGGAACGGTTAATTGAAATCTAGTAGATTTCGAAACTGGAACAGTCTGAACTGTTACTGAAAAATAACCAGTTTTCGCAATTCTGAATCAGATTTTGCGTGAAGAAAATAAAATTGCTTTATACGCGATATCAATCTACAATTAAAACGATTTTAACAGGATTGAAATTCTGATAGGCGCTGGTAACAAGATTCATCCAATCGGCAAACTACTTCATAGCAACCATGAGTAGAATAGTAACAAATTCAAAGAAAACGGATATACGAGTAAAAGAGATTAAATTTGACGTGTTCGTGCATTTTAAAAGAGCAGTTACATTTAGTTTTGTTGGTACTATGAGTTACTCACGAAAAAAACCCATATAAAACAGTATTTTCTAACTAAATATGTCGTCCTCCGTGGACTAGTGGTACCGTGCTAGCCTCTGGTTCCCGAGCTCGCGGAGGGCGATGGATTTTTTCGGGCGTAAAAATCCTTAGCATGTCTTCTTTCGGAAGGGAAGTACAGCCAGTGGTCCCGTGTCGTAGATTTACGGCACGTAAAAGATTCTCAAGCCTGATAAGAGGCCTCTGAGGAAAATTTCCGGTCTTTCACGTCCAATATAGAATGGGACGCTAAGAACCATAGTAGTTAAAGTGCGTCCATAAATAAAACTCAATTTCATTTAACTAAATATCATTAGAATGGACATAGAATCAATGTCTACCACTTTTATCGTGTTCTTTGGCTAAACATGTTAGGATAAAATCTAAAGTTGTAACAATGAAAAGTGGAATACTCTATTAATACACATCCTTTTTAGACCAAAGGTCTTTCTCGCTGTGTTTACGGGAATTAATACTGAGATGCTTTCCACACTCAGTAGAACCTAATTTATTACATCCGCCGAAACAGAGGCCTCAACTACTCATCAAATAACCAATGGTATAAATAAGAGGTGAACAAATTAACAAGGGCTGATGTTCTTAAATTAAAATTAAATTGAGTTTTATTTATGGATGGCTCTTTAACTGCTGTGGTCCTTAGCGTCCAATTCTGTATTGGGCGTAAAAGAATGGTAATTTTGCGCAGACCTCTATCAGGCTTGAGGTTCTTTTACGTGCCGTAAAATATAGACACGGGACCATCGGCTTTGCTTCCCTGCCGAAGTAAGCCATGCTAAGTACTTTTACACCCGAAAAAATCCAACGCCCTCCGCCAGGTTTGAAGCACGGATGTTTATCACTTCAAGGTCTAGGCATTCCGCGTGTTCCAACCTAGCATTCTTCACTTTAGTCCCATGTTTTTTCTGGAGCGTACGATGACTTTTTTCTAAAGGCTTATCGTTATTTTTTAAGATTGGTATCCTTCCTTCACTCATGCGGTACATAGCTCTTTCCAATTGTGTTTATTTTCTTCAACTTTATCAGTGATTTATAAATGTTCAGTTGTATATTTTTTTCATTTCTTATTAAGTTAGGTCTAGTGTACCCTTTAGTTTTAAAAATCTCATTTCTGCTGTTTGATTTTTACTTTTGTCCTTCTCTTTTATTATCCACGATTTGATGTTATACACGAGCAGAGGAACCGCCACGATCTTGTAGAATTCAATTTTCCCCCTTGTTTTACTTTGTGGAGTTCTTATTGTTCCACTTATTTGTTGAAATTTATTAAACTTATTTTCTGTATCTCTAGCGACATCGAAACTTGCACAAGCAATTAAAATTTACTCGTAGGTTATTTCCAATGTATATTTTTGTTCTCACTGGATATTTTCCTTGGTGTGCCATTACTTTTGTCTTTTTACAGACATATTTAAATTATATTTACTGCCCAGTTGGCGCCATTTTGTAGTATTACGATATCATCTGCATAAAACCATTTATATTTAAGTGGAATTCCTACGCAATTGCATTCCTGGATGCACTTATTTTTTCCATACTTTAAACACACATAATACAGTAAGAGCCTACATCCTTGTCTTACTCGTTTTGTTATTATTGCTTCCCATTTGGATGTGCCTAATTTATAACCATTTTAGTACCTGTATATATAAACAAAATTATATACAAATATATAATTTTAATTACCTCTTAAATCACCAGACTTATTCCCGTTTGTCATTATTTTCCGTAAAAATCTTCCTTAAAAGAAAGGAGAAAATAAATACATAACACCGTGAGCCGTGAAATCTGTTTTGTTTGTGTGCAACATCTCCTTGGTTTCCCAGAGAAATATCAGATTGAATGTTTCAACCCAAGGCTCAAGTTTCACCAACTGTTGGGAATAGAAACAAAATGTGTAGGAAGCCGACTACGCAACTTAGGTAATCTATTATTAAATCAATAGCAATTCGAGAGCTGGCAGAGAACAGCGGCCACGAAAATAAGTTACCGACTGACTCAACACATACCAAAGAATCCAAGGAAAAACTGTCGCTTTATGACATCGCAGTTAAAATGGAAATAGACACGAGCTATCTGCTATGCAATTAGTGCAGTATGCAAGACAGCTACATAGGTAACTAGAAAAATTTCAACTCACTAAATTAAGGGAAGAAAATTCTCGTTTTAATATGCAGAAAGGACAAACCATATTGCAGTTTAAAATATCTTCCGCGTATTTCTTTCATATGTATTCTTAATCTATTATATTTTGAAAATTCCAAGGAATTTTCAAATTTTTCACGTGTGGCCAATTTAAAATTACCCCGTATAACACTTGAAACAACGGTGAAAACGAGTTCTGATCTGACGGAAGAAAAAAATCTGATCTGTTATACCCGCACATGGCTTTCTCTAGCACTATCGTTTATTTCTATATAGCTTCTATAGTCTTCTTAGGAATGCTTATTTTTCTACTTAATGTCAATCGAGATAAACCTTTGCAGAAATAGTTTCATTACACATTTCCTTGGATGTACAAAGGGGAAAGGGGAAAATAAATCGGGAGTAAAGATGTTTAAAAGTGAGTCGCTATATGCTGGTCAAAAAAAAAATTTATACTCTAACCATGACGGGTTAAAAAATTAAAACTAATAACGGGTATCTCGGAAATGGCTAGTGCCACAAAAATGTTATTTGAAATTAAAATTGTGTGTTTTAAAGATATCTACATTGTTTGTGCACTAGTTTTTCTCTTTCTTAACGCTTACTTGTTATACAAAATTTCTTCTAGGTGAGAACCTTACAGACTATTCCCAGAAAATTTAATATTTTGTCATGTAAATAGCTTAAATGTATGCTGTTATCAATATCGTTAGACAATTTTTGAAAAAAAAAAAATTCGAAAAATGTTCCATAAAAATGGTAGCTAGAAGGGGGAAAATCTTCGTGTCGCAGAAGGTCCTGAAGTTTAATACCAAGGTTATTTATCCGAGTTTATATGTTTTAGTTATGTTGTTCACACACAGGATATTTATCTAAAAAAATAGTTTATTCAGGGGGCTCATAACATGTATTTCCAGTGAAATCTCTATACCAAATTTGTGGATGGAAATGCCATACCTTCTCTACCTAATAGGCACGCGGTAGAGCAAGCAAAAAATGGCCTTCCTCATTAATGACTCAATTTTCACTTCACAAATGTATTTATCCATCAGTTTAAATAATATGTCTGGCACACGTCAAGAATCATATATAAAATAACTGCTTTACTGAATGAACCTAAGATTTTTTAATACCACAAATGAAATATATTTAAAAAATCTGATGTGTTACACTCACATGACTTTCTCTACTCTTGTACAAACTATTTTTACAAACGCTTATTCTCCATATGCTTCATGTTAATCGAGATATCGAGATGTTAATCTTATTGCTAATTTTCTTGTAGGTGCAAGGAGAATATGGTAGTATTTAAGCGATAGTCAAATCTTTTTTTAAGAGCCGATTGCTATGTGGCGCATTCCATTCTCTTTGTATGTCCAGGACATAAAAAATTAATAACGAATTCCAATTTGAAAAAAAAGCATTGGAAAATTTAAGGGAATAACAAGCAATATCTCGAAAATGGTTCACAAATATGTATATGACAGAAATTGTGTACTTTAACGCGATTTACATCTTTTGTGTAGTAAAATTTTGTCTATCTCTTATGATTTACCAGTTATGCAAAAGTCATTCACAATGAAGAATACTTTTGGAGACATTCCCAGAAAATTCGAGATATACATTTCATTTGTCATAAAATATCTTAAACATATGATATTTTAATCAAAATTCGCTACAGCCATTTTTGAGAAAATTATAATTTTCGAAAAATGTTCCATGTAAAGGGTAACCTGGGGTGGAGGATTTTCTTGAAAACCTTCGTGTCGCATTTCTAGAAGATACTGAACCTAAATACCAAGTTTAGTGTTTATGCGACTGTTCGTTTTTGAGTTATGCTGTTCACAGACACACACACGGACATACTTTTTTTGGATTCAGTGGGTCTCAAAACATATATTTCCGGTGAAATCTCGGTATCGAATTTTCGGGTGGAATACAATACTTCCCCTACTTACTATACGCAGTAGGGAAAGTACAAATTATAAAAAAACTACAATTAAAATTCTTGAAAAAAAATGCCAGTGTATATAAACTGTAACATCGTTTGTTCTTTCTGTATATCAAATATGATAATTTTCTCTCCATTGATTTGGCTACTAGATTTTAGCACCCGGTGAACAGACCTCTAACACTCTCAACATCAAAGTAACGAGTAATCATTTCTTTAAATGATTCTCTAAATTGTAATGATCTTCACATCTATGGGTAGTGTAGAAAACGAGTATACAATGATATCTAAACATTTTCGGTTAGTGCTGATAAACATCTCACCATTTCTGACATACTCTCAAAGAAGAGTCTTAATGTGATTCAGCATGAAGCTACTTCTACACCAGCACAAAACTACAGATAAAATTAAGTTTCTGGTAGTTCTTTAAATACGAATATCTCATCAAGTGACGTGGCACTAAAGGCTCATATGAATAATTTTCAAATGAAACAACGCCCGTCCTTGTGGTCTTCTGGGAACCAAGGCGCCACTGTGGCCCTTATCCAGAGCGTGAAAAATGCAGTCACCGACATAAATAACTTCACACTATGGGTATCGGTACTGGGCTATTACTTAATAAGGCCACTTGGTTCACTGTAGCTACGCATACATTATAAACATGGTGGGAAACAGTCTAATCAACATATCTGCTGTCCACGCCCAAAAGGATAGCTGAGATGCCATAAGTCAGGGAAAAATCTGATGTGGTACATCCTTGAGACATTCTATACCCGTTACAAATCAATACTAATTTTATAGAGAACATTGTATTGTATAGGATAATCTTAAAAACCACTAAACCTACTTTAATGATTCTTTCACCATTGTAGAGCTATATTCTTTTTGACAGACATAGGCTATAAAACGCCTTATAAATTTAACTCATAAATTACAAAGCCTATTAGAATACGAACACACTGGAGTTTTAAAAGAACATACACGCGAATAATACAGAAAATAGTTATTAATCCAAAGAAAATGTGTGTAAAATAAGACACATGCCCCGGTTATTTCAGTCCAAGCAATATACAGCAACTAAGGCACATCAACAAAAAATCTGATGTGTTACACTCACATGACTTTCCCCACTCTTGTACAAACTATTTTTACAAAATCCTATTCTCCATCTATTTCGTATTAATCGAGATAAACATTTGCAGAAACGATCTTTTGACATGCAAAGAGAATTACATTCTACACATAGCGCCCAGTTCTAAAAATATTTGACTATCGCTTAAGGCCTACTATGTTCCCCTTGTTTTGTATTTGCAAGGGCAATATAGAAATACAGTAGCCTTTAAGCATAGACATACATATCTCTTAATAGCTGATTGCTAGGTACAGCACCATTCTCTTTGCCACAGATTAATACTCTTTGCATATCTAAGACAAAAAAAAATGAATAACGAATTCCCATTTGAGAAAATAAGTATTGAAAAGTTTAAGTGAATAACAAGCAATATCTCGAAAATGGTTCACTCAACAAAAAAAAATGTATATGACATAAATTGTGTATTTTAACGCGATCTAGATTTTTTGTGTAGTAAAATTTTGTCTATCCCTTATGTTTTACCAGTTATGCAAAAGTCGTTCACAATGAAGAATACTTTTGGAGACATTCCCAGAAAATTCAAGATATACATTTCATTTGTCATGAAAATATCTTAAACATATAATTATTTTAATCAAAATCGTTAGAGCCGTTATTGAGAAAATTAAAATTTACGAAAAATGTTCCATGTAAAGGGTAATCTGGGGTGGGGGGATTTTCTTGAAAACCTTCGTGTCGCATCTCTGGAAGATACTGAACCTAAATACCAAGTTTGGTGTTTATCAGACTGTTCGTTTCTGAGTTATGCTGTTCACAGACACACACATACACGGACATGTTTCCAATTTGTTTTGATTAAGGGGGTCTCAAAACATGTATTTCCGGTGAAATCTTGGTATCGAATTTTTGGGTGGAATTACTTCCCCTACTTACTACACGTAGTAGAGAAGAAAGTTTAAAAAGTATAACACGCATGCGATACCAATGCCAAAAATTCCTTGTGTAAGTAACGTTTGCTTCATTTTCTGTGTATGATGTTAAATTCGTTAGCAGGTTATGCTAAATAAGCGTATAAAAAGAGAAAACTTAATTTGGTGGCCTGGGAGTGCCGAATCATCATATTTACAATATTCACCTCTGTTTCGTTGTATACGTTAAGGGTTTCCATATTATCTGAGAACTATGCAGCATTTATGTTATGTATCAAATAAGTATGGTACCAAAAGAGAAGATACAAGGTTTAAAATGCCACCCACTGTGATTATCTGAAACAATTACTCAATCCTATGGATTATTGTTCCACCGCCAAACGGCAACTATGAGATATGCAGCATTTCCAGAACTTGAAAGACTGTGGGGAGAGATTGAGAAAGGCGTTTCGCCGATCAGGGGAATTTTCATCCGTCATTAGGAATAGGGGCTGCACGAAATTAAAATTTAAGGGGTAAAGGGGAGGATTCACCGTAAATATCTTATAGATCATTGTACTGCAATAACTTTTATAAAAAACGGCGGAAGATAAATGAAATTAAATTTAAAAAGCTAACCATGAGACACGAGGTAAGCCAATAGTTCATATATAACTTGGTCAGTTGAGACAGTGAAAGGGGGAGATAAGGACGTCGCGTAGCCGCACCAGCAGCTATCGCAAAGTACCGCCACGTGTAAAGGACCTAAGCAGGAGGAGCCTGTTTTCTACCTTCCGCTTTCTACTGTCTCAAAAGACTGAACAAAATATATAATCATTCTTCTACCCACGTTACCTTATTCGTAATATATTTTGCCTGTATTTCAAACTAAACAAAAGTGCTTAGTTGCACACAACAGGCTGAAATAGCATTCAACTATTAATATCCGAAGCATGGAGGAAGGATGGACAATTACTGATAAGCCACCTCCAGTACAGCAGTCATAAAATTCCATAGTTGCATTTAATTGATAAGCAAACACAGTAACAATGCAGCTTTATCAATTCATCAATACCTTTATCGGTGTTTACCGATATAATCGAAACACACCTATAACGGGAAATTGTGAACCAATGATAGAATATCTCTCTTCCTTTGTATGTTTTCGTGTTAAAGCCTGTGTTAAACTATAAACTAACCCAGGGGAGACCAATCCGAGGTCCGCGAGCCAAGTGATGGCCGTTAAGATACCTTGAACGGCCCGCCCATAGCTCAAGATCCGGTGTAAATCTATTTATGATTGCAAACTCTTCAACTTTCGAATCTGAAAAGGGCAACAGATTTATTCATAAATACTCCCCATCCTTGCAAATGAAAATAACAGAAATCCAAAACCATGTAGCACTTCGTGCTAAATTTAAAGAGCATTAGTAACTCCCGTCTCCTAATTTGACACTTTTGGAAATATGCTCCTTCAGATCTATTTCCCGAAGTTCACGATCTTACTCTCGGGCTGTGTGCAAATTTGGCTCCATATATTAAATTGCGTGAGCAGACTTATTCTGCCATGAATAAATTAAATTCAAGTATTGCAGATGCACATCTTGCTAATGTACTAATTCTTTGCACAAAAAAAAAATACACCCAATATTTAGATATTGGTAAATGAAAAGCAAGTTCAAAAGTCAAATTTACATTACAGGTCTTCAAAACTTATTGGAATGTTCTTATTAAATAGGGTAATAAGGAGCATTTCTATGATAATTAAAAAAAAGTGTACAATTATATGGCGTTCTTTCAAAATTAAAAAGGAGTAATAAGAATAACTGAATAACTTTTAAAACACTGTTTTATACATTGGCCTACAGCTACACTTAATGAATGCTTTAGTTGAGATTCAAAACAGTTAATATAAACTTAGCCCTCCAAAAAATTCTATTAATTTACAGGCCAAAGCTAAAATACGTTGGCCACCCCTGTACTAGCCTACGTTTCCAAGCATGGTCTATTTACACCTGCTATACGGATCTGCTTAAAAGTAATGTTTAAAGTTATTTTAAATTCACCCAAGCTACTTATTTTGTAGAAAATCTCATTCGCAACGGAAGCTGCAATAAATTACACAATATTCCCGTACATTTTATTAACAAAACTATTTGCCTCCCAAGAGTATGTTTCTTGCAATATTTCGTTTCGGACCCCATAATTTTATGCCTGAACTTGAATCTACACAAGAGAGCTGAATTGTGCTTTAAAATGGTATGTACAACATGTGGAAAAACTGAGGGACTTGCCAAAAGCTTTTTACCCACTGCATGAAAATGAATAAAAAGCAACGAATTAAATAATGAATAATGGCGTATTTTTTTTTTATTTTCCGTAAAGCTCTTACGCTCACGTGCCAGAAATAGAGGCTCCTGCCGAATAAAATAAAAATTAGAAAATGAATTTGTTCGGTCAAGGATATGCAATGCGAATTCTCAGCGCGTTTCACGTCCTGTTCATTCCGCATTACATTCACAGAAAGTGCTAATTTCCACCAATTCCAAAAAACTTATCTGAAATTTTATCACATATTTGTTGAACTCAATAGCATTAATTACGTTTTATGGTCTTATATAGCTGCTCTACTTTATAACTAACTTTCAAAACGTAAAAATTCAGTCTTACGCGAAATACCCCACATGCTGAAAATTTGAACTTCGAAGATTGAACTTAAAATTTTTTTCTGAAAAAAAAAAAATGTAGTACTTTCTATTTTTTAAAATCATTAATGTGTGAAAACTATTAAAAAATTCCAAATTCTAAACTGTATTTGATAGCAAGAAAACGCTCTTTATTAGAAGTGGTTACCATGCTAGCCGTTAGTTCCCGAGGTCGCGGGTTCAAACCCGGCGGAGGGCGATGGGTTTTTTCGGGCGTAAATCCTTAGGATGGCTTCCTTCGGAAGGAACTAAAGTCGGTGGTCCCAAGTCGTAGATTTACGGCACGTAAAAGAACCTCAAGCCAGATAAAGAGGCCTTTAAGCAAAATTACCGGTCTGTCACGTCCATTATAGAATGGGACGCTAAGGACCACAGCAGTTAAGCCACGTTTCGTCCATAAATAGAACTCAATTTAATTGTTTACTCTCAAAGAAATGTAATGAACTATACTCAACAAAAGATGCACAATGGAAAGCAACAAAGGTTCAAGAAAGCAAGATAGCCTCCGTAGTCAAGTGGTCAGCGTACTGGCTTCCGGGTTCGATTCCCGAATGGGGCGTGGACTTTTTCTTTAACCAGAATCATTCCCTATATCCACAGTCTGAAATATACTCGTGCGAGTGATTGTGAGTGCGTTTACTGCACTTTACTGAGTAATAAGTGATAACACAGTCAGTTGTTTGTCGTTCTGCGTGGTAGCCTCTAGTTCCCGAGGTGGCGGGTTCAAACCTGGCGGAGAGCGATGGATTTTTTTCGGCCGTAAAAATCCATAACATGGCTTCCTTCGGAAGGGAAGTAAAGCCCGTAATCCTGTCGTAGATTTACGGCAGGTAAAAGAACCTCAAGCCTGATAAAAGACGCCTATAAGCAAAATTGCCGGTCTTTCACGCCCATTATGGAATGGGACGCTAAAGACCACAGCAGTTAGGGAGCATCCATAAATAAAACTCAATTTAATTTATCAGTTGTTCCTCAAGTTAAACACCAACAGAAGTTAAAGGGGCTAAATAAGTGAAATAAAAAAATAACAGAAAACTAAGTTTTAACACTGTGCACCATTGGCGCACGATTATGCACGTCCATTTAAACGTTGCATTTAAGCATTTGAATCGCCTAAATGTAAAAAAATTGCAACTAGGTCCTTATTCTACAATGCTTGAGGATTTGTTCCCATTTAAATTTAAGTTCCCCCCCCCCGGAAATGTCGAAAATCCAGTATCAAGCAACCTTAACAGAATTTACGTGAATCTTCAGCAGAGCTGCAAAGCTTGTTCGCAAATGTAATTTAAGTATGTAGTTTCACACAGCACACCACTCAGCACAGATCTAACATGGTAGAAACAGCCAAATGTGTAACTGGGGTAAGTATATAATAGGGAAGGTATTATCAAATTAAACCAAATCCCTGTTCAATCATGCAATGCTTGATGCAAGTTACTAATAAAATGCTTATCTGGAATGTTCTAATGGTACTTGATATAGCTGGATACACCAGTTATTGCGCAAAATGCTATAGATCTCTTTAAAACACAAAATATTTCAAATTTTCGAGATATTCTTTGTTATTCTTTTGAATACTTTTGTCATTTCTGAAACGCTGTCACCATTCAGTTGTTTCTCGCGGTGTCGTGGAAACAGTATGGCTTTTTAACGCCAGCATATAACATACGACTATCGCTTCGGGCTCCTGCATCCCTCTTGCATTCAGGACCGCCCACGGGGGCAATCATGACACAAGCTGCGCCATCAGAAACATTTGGGGGAGGGGGGAATTCAAAATTTTGGGGAATACAAAAATTTTGAAGCAAATTAGCGCAATAATATAAAGACATTTATTACGATTTTTAATCCGGTACTGTAATTGTTAACTCACTTTGTATACTTAAGTTTGTTAATCTAATTGTGTTGTATTCTTCCAAAAAGTAGTCTTGAGTACAACTCACACTGTATGGTATAAAGTGGCATAATCAAGTGATAATTTTTGGAAATGCATAAAAGGAATTATAACATTATAGTAGGTTGCAGTGTTAAAAACGAACACCGTTATTACACTTACCATATTGGTCTATTGAGATAGATACAATAGGATACATTGAAATACCAAGTAATAAAATACTCCACCTACCAAACATTTTTGTTTTAGATTTTGCTGTAAATATTACGATTTTTTAGTTATTTTAATTTTTCAATTATTTAAGCTTTTATCACACTGTCATAGCACCTAAAGACAGCCTCGAGTTCCCGAGGTCGCGGGTTCAAACCCGGCTGAGGGCGATGGATTTAATGGGTGGCGTAAATATCCTTAGCATGGCTGATAAAGAGGCCTCTGAGCAAATTTTCCTGTCTTTCACGCCCAATATAGAATGAGACGGTAAGGATCACGGTAGTTAAAGAGCGTCCATAAATAAAACTCAACTTCAATTAAAGAGAGCCCATTTGCGAAGCTTTCCAGTAACAAAGAAAAGGAATTAAATAGTTTAAATTGAGCTCTCAGAAAAATTGTTCTGCGCCATAACCTTTGGGGGGGGGGGAATTGGCATCCCTGCTTGTGCCTAGAACGAAATGTGTACCGAAAACATTTCTGCAAACGTTACCTAAATTAACATGAAATAGAACGAAAACTAAAGTCTTGTGCTATTGTTTCTAGAAGAAAGGTAAAAATAAACGACAGTGGCTCGAGCCACATCAATGCAACACACAAGATTTTATATATATACACATTACATTTGAAGAAGATGGTTGATTCACGTATGGAAAGCCAATTTGAAGTAGGAGTTGTATTGTAGTTCAGCTGTTGGGGAGCCGAACTTGAAGTAGTTGCAATCGCACTATGGTACCCGGTAGCCTTCGTCCCAAATTTAAAAATATTAACTTTGTAATTTGGCTGTTTCTTTAAATATTATATATTTATATTTGCCTCGGCTGCGTCAGTATTATTGTTAGAGACATGGATTTCTTTGCAGGGAGTAGTGCGGCTAAGAATGTAGGCTTACACAGATTATAATTTTTACTTCACTACATTTATTTATTTATTCTTGACACGATTTAAATAACACTTCACTGATATACAGAGCTGTAAGATTCTTTTATTAAATACTTGCACTTTTTAAACACGTAAACTATTTTTCGTCTCACACTGAATACATATTAAATTTCTCGAGGACGCATCTCGCGTCCGGTTAGGAACACTGTCTACAACCAACGCATCCAGTTATGAGCGCTATCTACAAGCAACTGACTTGATTTCTACCGCCTAAATTTGTAAATTTCTGTATTTCAAGTCTCTGATTGGCTATTCCTAGTCCAATAGAATACCTTCATTTAACTGAAGTTTTTTCTGGTTCTTGATTGTCTATTTTATAAACTGTCTCAAAATTTACATTATTGTTGCTCCAAGAATGACTAGCAGCATTATTGCCTCAAGGTTACCTCATTGTTAGCAGCTTTTAACCTATTATTCTCACAGCTCCTACATTATTAAATTACGTAATACATTCACATAACATTATTACATGTGTATAATAATATAAACATATACAATGACTGTAATATACACTTTTTATATATTGTTACATACACATATTGCTTTAAGGCGGGCTGTTATATTTTTTTATTATATAATTTGACTGAAATCATTTGTGTTAAAAATACTGCCTCACATTTCCACCGTGAACTCCCTTCAAATTTGTTTCCACTTTAAAATTCTAGCTGCTCTGGGCATTCTTCTAAAGCAAGGTAAACTACGCAACAGACAATTTTTTCCCCGAACAATAAGTGGGAGGAATAAGGGTAGAATCTCTCCATGTCTAATGAACCTTGGAAAAACAAAAGAGCCACGTGCTTATGGCAGGAAGTAGGAGGTTTTAAGGTCCTCCTACCAGTTTATTGCTTCTGCGCAATAACTTCTGAGATCCTCTTAAGCATCCTATTGACAGAGATTATAAATCTGCGCAGCATTGCAACTGAAGAACTCCTTCCTTTACAGGATACGTTTTTATAAAACTTCGTGATAAGACAAATATGCTTAAACATAGTTTGGTAAATGGGAAGTGACGTGGCAACTGCAGCATATTCTGCTTATTACTTCACTACATGTTACGATCTTTCTCAAGTACCACGAATAAACCAGGAGCTGCTTGAATGGAAAAATATTCAAGTATCCAAAGAACGGAACGGGGGCTGAAGATTTTTACTTTCTCTACTACGTATAGTAAGTAGGGGAAGTATTGCATTCCACCCAAAAATTCGATACCGAGATTTCACCGGAAATATATGTTTTGAGACCCCCTGAATCCAAAAAAATCTGATGTGTTACACTCACATGACTTTCTCTACTCTTGTACAATCTATTTTTACAAACGCCTATTCTCCATATGCTTCATATTAATCGAGATATCGAGATGTCAATCTTATTTGTAATTTTCTTGTAGATGCAAGGGGAATATGGTAGGTTTTAAGCGATAGTCAAATATTTTAACGCTGGTTGCTATGTGGCGCATTCCATTCTCTTTGCATGTCCAGGACATAAAAGAATGAATAACGAATTGGAGAAAAACTATAAGTATTGGAAAATTTAAGGGAATAACAAGCAATATCTCGCAAACGGTTCACTCAACAAAAGAAATGTATATGACATAAATTGTGTATTTTAACGCGATCTACATTTTTTGTGTAGTAAAATTTTGTCTATCTCTTATGGTTTACCAGTTATGAAAAAGTCGTTCATAATAAAGAATACTTTTGGAGACATTCCCAGAAAATTCGAGATATACATTTTAATTATCATGACAATATCTTAAACATATGATATTTTAATCAAAATCGTTAGAGCCGTTTTTGAGAAAATTAAAATTTTCGAAAAATGTTCCATGTAAAGGGTAGTCTGGGGTGGGGGGATTTTCTTGAAAACCTTCGTGTCGCATCTCTGGAAGATACTGAACCTAAATACCAAGTTTGGTGTTTATCCGACTCTTCGTTTTTGAGTTATGCTGTTCACAGACACACAGACAGACAGACACACAGACACACAGACACACAGACAGACACACACACGGACATGTTTCCAAAAATGCTTTTTTTGGATTCAGTGAGTCTCAAAACATGTATTTCCGGTGAAATCTCGGTATCGAATTTTTGGGTGGAATGCAATACTTCCCCTACTTACTATACGTAGTAGAGAAAGTAAAAAGCATTTTTGGAAACATGTCCGTGTGTGTGTCTGTGAACAGCATAACTCAAAAACGAACAGTCGGATAAACACCAAACTTGGTATTTAGGTTCAGTATCTTCCAGAGATGCGACACGAAGGTTTTAAAGAAAATCCCCCCACCCCAAACTACCCTTTACATGGAACATTTTTCGAAAATTTTAATTTTCTCAAAAATGGCTCTAACGATTTTGATTAAAATATCATATGTTTAAGATATTGTCATGAGAAATGAAATGTATATCTCGAATTTTCTGGGAATGTCTCCAAAAGTATTCTTCATTGTGAACGACTTTTGCATAACTGGTAAACCATAAGAGATAGACAAAATTTTACTACACACAAAATGTAGATCGCGTTAAAATACACAATTTATGTCATATACATTTTTGTTGTTGAGTGAACCGTTTTTGAGATATTGCTTGTTATTCCCTTAAATCTTCCAATACTTATACTTTTTCTCAAATTCGTTATTCATTTTTTTTGTCCTGGACATGCAAAGAGAATGGAATGCGCCGCATAGCAACCACCGCTTAAAATATTTCACTATCGCTTAAAACCTATCATATTCCCCTTGCATCTACAAGAAAATTAGCAATAAGATTGACATCTCGGTATCTCGACTAACATGAAGCATATGGAGAATAGGCGTTTGTAAAAATAGATTGTACAAGAGTAGAGAAAGTCATTTGAGTGTAACACATCAGATTTTTTTTTTTTTTTTTTTTTTTTTTTTTGCTTAACCCCAAAAGCAGATATGTCTATGTAGTACACAAAATCCCGTCCTTCAACCACTCCCTGCCCTCAAAGAATGCGCTAAAGAGAAGCAAAGGGACCCCGACCGGCCCTGTTGTCTCCTGTTTCTCTTATCCACTATGATAATTCCTATCTTACTTTCTTTCGCATTATCTTTCCAAAAATAAACCTTCATTGCTTTCTCTCCTCTCTTCAATGCAAGGAGAGCTAGGTTTAAAAATCATGTTTTAAGACAACGGAGAAATCGGCTAGGCTTTTTCCATGTGTTAAAGTAAACAAATCTGACGTGTTACATTCACATGTAAACCACTCTACCACGTACTTAGTAGATAGAGGAAGCAATGCATTCCACTCAAAAGTTCGATATCGATATTTCACCAAAAATACCGTTTTTAGGTCCTCTGAACCCAAATGGGAGTCTTGTTACCACGTACTAGGTACTGTATTTCACCCAAAATTTCCATACCGTGATTTCAAAAGAAATACACGTTCTGAGGTCCCCTGAATCAAAAAAAATAAGATCCGCGTGTGTGTCTGAACAGCATAACCAAAAAACGAAAAGTGGATAAACATAAAATTTGGTATCTACGTTCAGTGTCTTCCAAAGAGGAGACACGAAGATTTTCAAGAAAATCCCCTTCACACCAAACTACCCCTTTACAAGGAAGATTTTTTGAAACGTTTGATTTTCTAAAAAATGAATCTAACGATAGTAATAGTCCCGGATGAGCCAATTGTTTTTAACGATAATCCTGCCGCTAGGGGCGCTAGTGTCGCTGCGTGCGACGGCGGCGGCGGTAAGTTTGAAAAGCGCCCTGAGCGGTAGGATTATCGTTAAATCGGTTGGCTCATCCGGGACGAGTTGAAAGAATTGAGGAAGTGACGTGGAGTGTTTTTGATTGGTTCGTTAATTTGGGGTGGGAGATGGAGGAAGGGAGATGGAGGAGTATGGAGGTCGCGTGATGGAGAGGAGCCGGGTGGCGAGGTGTTGTCTGTGCGGAGGTCGGTACTGAAAGAGGGGTAAAGATGGGGAGCGAGGGATAAAAAGTGTAACAGAAAGTGACGTGTGAAGTTGTGATTGGTGGGAGTAAGAAGTGATTTTATTGGTGGAAAGGAACAAATGAGAGTTGTTGATTGGTAGGAATAAGAGGGATTATGATTGGTGGAAAAGAAAAAGTTGTGGGAGTGGGGTATGTTGGAGGTGATGGGAAAGGTGAGTTTTGCTAGCAGCAAGATTTGCAAAAGCCTGTCTTGAACTGATCAGCAATTTTTGAACGTCGGATGGTAGTTTTCTTGAGTGGATAGAGAGATGGGGGCGATATGAGATGCGGTGGCGAAAATGGGAACTAGACAAGGTTGTTGAGACAAGAGGTTTAAGGACGAGGAAATTTGGAGGTTAGTGGTGAACACGGCGGTCGCAAGAGGTGGGGGTAAGGAGACGCGGTGGTGAGAATGGGAACTAAAAGAAGATGGCGGTAGCAAGAGGTTAGAAGAGTAGATTTTGAGGTTAAAATAGCGGGAACTAAAAATGGCGGAGGGTCTGCGACAAGGAGATGCGGTGAGAACTAAACAAGATGGCGGACGCAAGAGGTGGGAAAGGAGGTTTGAGGTTACAGTACCAAAACATGAAAGGATATATTCCTACGCCAAGCAGGTCCGAAAAATAATTATGCGTGTGTTACTTACCTGTTACCGGTGTGGATGCGTCACCAAAAGCGCGGCACGCGACGCGAAAAAATAAAAGCAAACTGTTTTTGAAAATGCTTAACCAGCTTTAAGATCAACCAACATCACTACGCACTGATATACCTAGGTTTTTAAAGCGGTACAGACACCCTTTGCAGAGGCGTAATTTAACTATACCAAAAACCTGGTACTGGACCATCGTGATGGTCGCTAGCGTACGTAGGAGCAGGGTTCTCAAGCCGGTCGAAAGCGGTCAAAAACGTGTACGACGTAGGTGTTCGCAGTAGCTGCTGTCGAGTCAACCGTCGAGGTGTGAATAAACGAGATCTGTTCTCGCCGGCAATTTGGTTCGGAGATGTGAGCAGCGGCGAGGTGTTGTCTGTGCGGAGGTCGGGACTGAAAGAGGGAAAAGATGGGGAGCGAGGGATAAAAAGTGTAACAGAAAGTGACGTGTGAAGTTGTGATTGGTGGGAATAAGAAGTGATTTTATTGGTGGAAAGGAGCAAATGAAAGTTGCTGATTGGTAAGAATAAGAGAGGTTATGATTGGTGGAAAGAAAAAGGAGTGGGGTATGTTGGAGGTGATGGGAAAGGTAAGTTTTGCTAGCAACAAGATTTGCAAAAGCCTGTCGTGAACTGATCAGCAATTTTTGAACGTTGGATGGTAGTTTTCTTGAGTGGATAGAGAGATGGGGCGATATGAGATGCGGTGGCGAAAATGGGAACTAAACAAGGTGGTTGAGACAAGAGGTTTAAGGACGAGGAAAGTTGGAGGTTAGTGGTGAACATGGCGGTCGCAAGAGGTGGGGGTAAGGAGATGCGGTGGTGAGAATGGGAACTAAAAGAAGATGGCGGTAGCAAGAGGTTAGAAGAGTAGATTTTGAGGTTAAAATAGCGGGAACTAAAAATGGCGGAGGGTTTGCGACAAGGAGATGCGGTGAGAACTAAACAAGATGGCGGACGCAAGAGGAGGGTAAGGAGGTTTGAGGTTACAGTACCAAAACACGAAAGGATATATTCCTACGCCAAGCAGGTCCGAAAAATAATTATGCGTGTGTTACTTACCTGTTACCGGTGTGGATGCGTCACCAAAAGCGCGGCACGCGAGGCGGAAAAATAAAAGCAAACTGTTTTTGAAAATGCTTAACCAGCTTTAAGATCAACCAACATCACTACGCACTGATATACCTAGGTTTTTAAAGCGGTACAGACACCCTTTGCAGAGGCGTAATTTAACTATACCAAAACCTGGTACTGGACCATCGTGATGGTCGCTAGCGTACGTAGGAGCAGGGTTCTCAAGCCGGTCGAAAGCGGTCAAAAACGTGTACGACGTAGGTGTTGGCAGTAGCTGCTGCCGAGGCAACCGTCGAGGTGCGAATGAACGAGATCTGTTCTTGCAGGCAATCTGGTTGAGAGATGAGAGGCGCGGTGGTAAAAATGTGAACTAAATAAGATGGCGGAGGCACGAAGTTGAGGTTAAGGAGCGGCGAGGCGTTGACTGTGCGGCGGTTGGGGTCTGAAAGAGGGGGAAAGATGGCGAACGAGGGATAAAAAGTATAACAGAAAGTGACGTGTGAAGTTGTGATTGGTGGGAATAAGAAGTGACGTTATTGGTGGAAAGGAACAAATGAAAGTTGCTGATTGGCGAGAATAAGAGAGATTATGATTGGTGGAAAGAAAAAAGGTGTGGGAGTGGGGTATGTTGGAGGTGATGGAAAAGGTGAGTTTTGCTACCAACAACATTTGCAAAAGCCTATGCAGAACTCATCAGCAATTTTAAATAACTAGTGTTTCGGGGGTTTTCTCTGGTTGGTAGACGAATGCAAGCTGTTTCTACCATACTTATATTATTCGTCTTTTTCCTTTTTTTTTTTAAAATGACTAGTTTTTTTTTTTTTTTTTTTTTTTTTTTTTTTTGGGAGTTTTCTGCGGATGGTAAACAAATGCAAGCTCTTTCTGCTTTTTCATAGGTTTTCCCTGGTTGGTAGGCGTGATCGGTAAGCGTTAGAATACTCTTAGAGCTTTTTTCAGGTTTTTTAGCGGTTGTCCCTGGCCGGTAGGCAAATGATAAAGTTTTTCTATAACGTCGTCGTTTTGGCTTGTGGCGCACGGATACTAGGCACGTACTCGCGCGCGCGCGCGCGCACACACACACACACACACACACTAAAATAGTAGCGTATAAAAAAAAACTGATGTGTTACACTCACATGACTTTCTCTACTCTTGTACAATCTAATTGGTAGCTTTTAAGCGATAGTCAAATATTTTAACGCTGGTTGCTATGTGGCGAATTCCATTCTGTTTGCATGTTCAGGACATAAAAAAAATGAATAAACGAATTTGAGAAAAAGTATAAGTATTGGAAAATTTAAGGAAATAACAAGCAATATCTCGAAAACGGTTCCCTCAACAAAAGAAACGTATATGACATAAGTTGTGTATTTTAACGCGATCTACATTTTTTGTGTAGTAAAATTTTGTCTATCTCTTACGGTTTTTCAGTTATGAAAAAGACGTTCACAATGAAGAATACTTTTGGAGACATTCCCAGAAAATTCGAGATATACATTTCATTTCTCACGACATTATATTAAACATACGATATTTTTCATCAAAATCGTTAGAGCCATTTTTTTTTAATACAAAGAGAACGGGATTTCACAAGTGAAACAGTACTGTGATAACGATACCAACAAAACTAATTATTATTCACCCACTGAAACACATAAAAAAAATCTGATGTGTAACACTCACATGACTTTTCTCATCTCTTGTACAAAGTATTTTTACAAACGCTTATTCCCCATCTAGTTCATGTTAATCGAGATAAACATTTGCAAACTCTGTTTTATTGCTAATTTTGTTGTAGATGTAGGGAAAATATATTTACAAGGGGAATATAGAAAAACAGTAGCCTTTAAGCACATACATATCTCTTAATAGCTGGTTGCTATGTGCAACACCATTCTTTTTGCCACAGATTAATACTGTTTGCATATCAAAGACAAAAAAAAAATGAATAACGAAGTCCCATTTGAGAAAATAAATATTGGAAAATTAACAACCAATATCTCGAAAACGGTTCACTCAACAACAAAAATGTATATTACATAAGATGTGTATTTTAACGCGATCTACATTTTTTGTGTAGTAAAATTTTGTCTATCTCTTACGGTTTTTCAGTTATGAAAAAGACGTTCACAATGAAGAATACTTTTGGAGACATTCCCAGATAAATTCGAGATATACATTTCATTTCTCACGACATTATATTAAACATACGATATTTTTCATCAAAATCGTTAGAGCCATTTTTTTTAATACAAAGAGAACGGGATTTCACAAGTGAAACAGTACTGTGATAACGATACCAACAAAACTAATTATTATTCACCCACTGAAACACATAAAAAAAATCTGATGTGTAACACTCACATGACTTTTCTCATCTCTTGTACAAAGTATTTTTACAAACGCTTATTCCCCATCTAGTTCATGTTAATCGAGATAAACATTTGCAAACTCTGTTTTATTGCTAATTTTGTTGTAGATGTAGGGAAAATATATTTACAAGGGGAATATAGAAAAACAGTAGCCTTTAAGCACATACATATCTCTTAATAGCTGGTTGCTATGTGCAGTACCATTCTTTTTGCCACAGATTAATACTCTTTGCATATCAAAGACAAAAAAAAAATGAATAACGAATTCCCATTTGAGAAAATAACTATTGGAAAATTTAAGTAAATAACAAGCAATATCTCGAAAACGGTTCACTCAACAATAAAGATGTATATGACATAAGTTGTGTATTTTAACGCGATCTACATACTTTCGTACTCACCTATAAGATATAGAGGGTAGAGGTCGTACGAACGTAGCACTTTGAGAATCTATATTCAACAGTTGGTGTTACTCCTTAGAAAGGAAGTATCTGCTGATTTTTATTTAATTCTTTACATTTTACATAACACGTATGCACTGGCACAGCACAAAAGCACTACACACAATACTCAGTTTTAATATTTGCACTAATAACATCAGGAATAACTGAAGTCTGCAAACAGTCATTTCCCATGGGCAGCCTTACGTACAGAAAACGTGTGTGGCTGATCTATGCGTAAAAAGAGCCTGAGAGCGGATGTACGTCAGCGGTAAAATCTTTTAAATGCATTTTTATTGGCGATGGTAGAAAACGTGCAGTGGTGGATCGTGAAAATTCATATAAATGGATGTATCACCTCATAATAAGCCTCTATATACCAAGAATATTGAGTTTTTAAAAAGTCAGCAACTGTACCTGTGTTTCTATACGTGAACGTCAGATGGCAGCTTCGATACGTGTCCACGGAGACCTTAGTGCTAGGCAACTGTACCTCTGTTTCTATACGTGAACGGCAGATTGCAGCTTCGATACGTGTCCACGGAGACCTTAGTGCTAGGCAACTGTACCTCTGTTTCTATACGTGAACGGCAGATTGCAGCTTCGATACGTGTCCACGGAGACCTTAGTGCTAGGCAACTGCACCTCTGTTTCTATACGTGAACGGCAGATTGCAGCTTCGATACGTGTCCACGGAGACCTTAGCGCTAGGCAACTGCACCTCTGTTTCTATACGTGAACGGCAGATTGCAGCTTCGATACGTGTCCACGGAGACCTTAGTGCTAGGCAACTGTACCTCTGTTTCTATACGTGAACGGCAGATTGCAGCTTCGATACGTGTCCACGGAGACCTTAGTGCTAGGCAACTGTACCTCTGTTTGTATACGTGAACGGCAGATTGCAGCTTCGATACGTGTCCACGGAGACCTTAGTGCTAGGCAACTGCACCTCTGTTTCTATACGTGAACGGCAGATTGCAGCTTCGATACGTATCCACGGAGACCTTAGTGCTAGGCAACTGCACCTCTGTTTCTATACGTGAACGGCAGATTGCAGCTTCAATACGTGTCCACGGAGACCTTAGTGCTAGGCAACTGTACCTCTGTTTCTATACGTGAACGGGAGATTGCAGCTTCGATACGTGTCCACGGAGACCTTAGTGCTAGGCAACTGCACCTCTGTTTCTATACGTGAACGTCAAATTGCAGCTTCGATACGTGTCCACGGAGACCTTAGTGCTAGGCAACTGCACCTCTGTTTCTATACGTGAACGGCAGATTGCAGCTTCGATACGTATCCACGGGGACCTTAGTGCTAGGGAACTGCACCTCTGTTTGTATACGTGAACGGCAGATTGCAGCTTCAATACGTGTACACGGAGACCTTAGTGCTAGGCAGCTGTACCTCTGTTTCTATACGTGAACGGCAGATTGCAGCTTCGATACGTGTCCACGGAGATCTTAGTGCTAGGCAGCTATACCTGTTTCTATACGTGAACGTCAGATTGCAGCTTCGATACGTGTTCACGGAGACCTTAGTGCTAGGCAACTGTACCTGTGTTTCTATACGTGTCCACGGAGACCTTAGTGCTAGACAACTGTACCTCTGTTTCTATACGTGAACGGCAGATTGCAGCTTCAATACGTGTCCACGGAGACCTTAGTGCTAGTGCTAGGCAACTATACCTCTGTTTCTATACGTGAACGGCAGATTGCAGGTTCGATACGTGTCCACGGAGATCTTAGTGCTAGGCAACTATACCTGTTTCTATACGTGAACGGCAGATTGCAGCTTCGATACGTGTCCACGGAGACCTTAGTGCTAGGCAACTGTACCTGTGTTTCTATACGTGAACGTCAGATGGCAGCTTCGATACGTGTCCACGGAGACCTTAGTGTTAGGCAACTGTACCTCTGTTTCTATACGTGAACGGCAGATTGCAGCTTCGATACGTGTCCACGGAGACCTTTCGCTTCAGGTGACAAAATAACACTAGGCACTTGTGTGCCGTGGTGTAAGCCGCAATCACGGTATTGGTAGCGTGGATCTCCTTGGGGCTCTCCTCGGAGTTACCTCAACACCACGTACATGACCTGGTTCGTCACGGGTACGCAGGTCTGCACTACCACTTCCTCGGCGTTGAGCAGGCCCAGGAGGCGATCGTACCGGTACACCAGCTAGCACGTGGACATGTTATCGCGCGGTGGTGTTGCGTGTGCGAGGTATGGAAACTCAAGGACGCAAAACATGCACGACCGAGGGTTAAAAAGCAGAACAAGTAGTGACGTGGAGCGTTGTGATTGGTGTAAATAAGACGATCTCTGATAGGTGGACAAATTGAAATAACGTGATGTGATAGGCGAAAATAAAATCAAAGGTGATTGGATGAAAAATGACGAGAAGGAATTAGCGGTGAATTTGTGAACTAAGATGGCGAAGATTTTTTTTTTTTTAAAAAAAAGGATAATATAAGTACGGCAACTGTAACGGTTTACGGCAAACGCGCGCCGCGCAATGCGTCACGCCCGGGCAATAAAACAAAAATCATATTGAGCAAGATGCCCGGCGTGACGCATTGCGCGGCGCGCGTTTGCCGTAAACCGTTACAGTTGCCGTACTTATATTATCCTTTTTTTTAAAAAAAAAAAAAATCTTCGCCATCTTAGTTCACAAATTCACCGCTAATTCCTTCTCGTCATTTTTCATCCAATCACCTTTGATTTTATTTTCGCCTATCACATCACGTTATTTCAATTTGTCCACCTATCAGAGATCGTCTTATTTACACCAATCACAACGCTCCACGTCACTACTTGTTCTGCTTTTTAACCCTCGGTCGTGCATGTTTTGCGTCCTTGAGTTTCCATACCTCGCACACGCAACACCACCGCGCGATAACATGTCCACGTGCTAGCTGGTGTACCGGTACGATCGCCTCCTGGGCCTGCTCAACGCCGAGCAAGTGGTAGTGCAGACCTGCGTACCCGTGACGAACCAGGTCATGTACGTGGTGTTGAGGTAACTCCGAGGAGAGCCCCAAGGAGATCCACGCTACCAATACCGTGATTGCGGCTTACACCACGGCACACAAGTGCCTAGTGTTATTTTGTCACCTGAAGCGAAAGGTCTCCGTGGACACGTATCGAAGCTGCAATCTGCCGTTCACGTATAGAAACAGAGGTACAGTTGCCTAACACTAAGGTCTCCGTGGACACGTATCGAAGCTGCCATCTGACGTTCACGTATAGAAACACAGGTACAGTTGCCTAGCACTAAGGTCTCCGTGGACACGTATCGAAGCTGCAATCTGCCGTTCACGTATAGAAACAGGTATAGTTGCCTAGCACTAAGATCTCCGTGGACACGTATCGAACCTGCAATCTGCCGTTCACGTATAGAAACAGAGGTATAGTTGCCTAGCACTAGCACTAAGGTCTCCGTGGACACGTATTGAAGCTGCAATCTGCCGTTCACGTATAGAAACAGAGGTACAGTTGTCTAGCACTAAGGTCTCCGTGGACACGTATAGAAACACAGGTACAGTTGCCTAGCACTAAGGTCTCCGTGAACACGTATCGAAGCTGCAATCTGACGTTCACGTATAGAAACAGGTATAGCTGCCTAGCACTAAGATCTCCGTGGACACGTATCGAAGCTGCAATCTGCCGTTCACGTATAGAAACAGAGGTACAGCTGCCTAGCACTAAGGTCTCCGTGTACACGTATTGAAGCTGCAATCTGCCGTTCACGTATACAAACAGAGGTGCAGTTCCCTAGCACTAAGGTCCCCGTGGATACGTATCGAAGCTGCAATCTGCCGTTCACGTATAGAAACAGAGGTGCAGTTGCCTAGCACTAAGGTCTCCGTGGACACGTATCGAAGCTGCAATTTGACGTTCACGTATAGAAACAGAGGTGCAGTTGCCTAGCACTAAGGTCTCCGTGGACACGTATCGAAGCTGCAATCTCCCGTTCACGTATAGAAACAGAGGTACAGTTGCCTAGCACTAAGGTCTCCGTGGACACGTATTGAAGCTGCAATCTGCCGTTCACGTATAGAAACAGAGGTGCAGTTGCCTAGCACTAAGGTCTCCGTGGATACGTATCGAAGCTGCAATCTGCCGTTCACGTATAGAAACAGAGGTGCAGTTGCCTAGCACTAAGGTCTCCGTGGACACGTATCGAAGCTGCAATCTGCCGTTCACGTATACAAACAGAGGTACAGTTGCCTAGCACTAAGGTCTCCGTGGACACGTATCGAAGCTGCAATCTGCCGTTCACGTATAGAAACAGAGGTACAGTTGCCTAGCACTAAGGTCTCCGTGGACACGTATCGAAGCTGCAATCTGCCGTTCACGTATAGAAACAGAGGTGCAGTTGCCTAGCGCTAAGGTCTCCGTGGACACGTATCGAAGCTGCAATCTGCCGTTCACGTATAGAAACAGAGGTGCAGTTGCCTAGCACTAAGGTCTCCGTGGACACGTATCGAAGCTGCAATCTGCCGTTCACGTATAGAAACAGAGGTACAGTTGCCTAGCACTAAGGTCTCCGTGGACACGTATCGAAGCTGCAATCTGCCGTTCACGTATAGAAACAGAGGTACAGTTGCCTAGCACTAAGGTCTCCGTGGACACGTATCGAAGCTGCCATCTGACGTTCACGTATAGAAACACAGGTACAGTTGCTGACTTTTTAAAAACTCAATATTCTTGGTATATAGAGGCTTATTATGAGGTGATACATCCATTTATATGAATTTTCACGATCCACCACTGCACGTTTTCTACCATCGCCAATAAAAATGCATTTAAAAGATTTTACCGCTGACGTACATCCGCTCTCAGGCTCTTTTTACGCATAGATCAGCCACACACGTTTTCTGTACGTAAGGCTGCCCATGGGAAATGACTGTTTGCAGACTTCAGTTATTCCTGATGTTATTAGTGCAAATATTAAAACTGAGTATTGTGTGTAGTGCTTTTGTGCTGTGCCAGTGCATACGTGTTATGTAAAATGTAAAGAATTAAATAAAAATCAGCAGATACTTCCTTTCTAAGGAGTAACACCAACTGTTGAATATAGATTCTCAAAGTGCTACGTTCGTACGACCTCTACCCTCTATATCTTATAGGTGAGTACGAAAGTATGTAGATCGCGTTAAAATACACAACTTATGTCATATACATCTTTATTGTTGAGTGAACCGTTTTCGAGATATTGCTTGTTATTTACTTAAATTTTCCAATAGTTATTTTCTCAAATGGGAATTCGTTATTCATTTTTTTTTTGTCTTTGATATGCAAAGAGTATTAATCTGTGGCAAAAAGAATGGTACTGCACATAGCAACCAGCTATTAAGAGATATGTATGTGCTTAAAGGCTACTGTTTTTCTATATTCCCCTTGTAAATATATTTTCCCTACATCTACAACAAAATTAGCAATAAAACAGAGTTTGCAAATGTTTATCTCGATTAACATGAACTAGATGGGGAATAAGCGTTTGTAAAAATACTTTGTACAAGAGATGAGAAAAGTCATGTGAGTGTTACACATCAGATTTTTTTTATGTGTTTCAGTGGGTGAATAATAATTAGTTTTGTTGGTATCGTTATCACAGTACTGTTTCACTTGTGAAATCCCGTTCTCTTTGTATTAAAAAAAATGGCTCTAACGATTTTGATGAAAAATATCGTATGTTTAATATAATGTCGTGAGAAATGAAATGTATATCTCGAATTTATCTGGGAATGTCTCCAAAAGTATTCTTCATTGTGAACGTCTTTTTCATAACTGAAAAACCGTAAGAGATAGACAAAATTTTACTACACAAAAAATGTAGATCGCGTTAAAATACACATCTTATGTAATATACATTTTTGTTGTTGAGTGAACCGTTTTCGAGATATTGTTTGTTAATTTTCCAATATTTATTTTCTCAAATGGGACTTCGTTATTCATTTTTTTTTTGTCTTTGATATGCAAACAGTATTAATCTGTGGCAAAAAGAATGGTGTTGCACATAGCAACCAGCTATTAAGAGATATGTATGTGCTTAAAGGCTACTGTTTTTCTATATTCCCCTTGTAAATATATTTTCCCTACATCTACAACAAAATTAGCAATAAAACAGAGTTTGCAAATGTTTATCTCGATTAACATGAACTAGATGGGGAATAAGCGTTTGTAAAAATACTTTGTACAAGAGATGAGAAAAGTCATGTGAGTGTTACACATCAGATTTTTTTTATGTGTTTCAGTGGGTGAATAATAATTAGTTTTGTTGGTATCGTTATCACAGTACTGTTTCACTTGTGAAATCCCGTTCTCTTTGTATTAAAAAAAAATGGCTCTAACGATTTTGATGAAAAATATCGTATGTTTAATATAATGTCGTGAGAAATGAAATGTATATCTCGAATTTTCTGGGAATGTCTCCAAAAGTATTCTTCATTGTGAACGTCTTTTTCATAACTGAAAAACCGTAAGAGATAGACAAAATTTTACTACACAAAAAATGTAGATCGCGTTAAAATACACATCTTATGTAATATACATTTTTGTTGTTGAGTGAACCGTTTTCGAGATATTGTTTGTTAATTTTCCAATATTTATTTTCTCAAATGGGACTTCGTTATTCATTTTTTTTTGTCTTTGATATGCAAACAGTATTAATCTGTGGCAAAAAGAATGGTGTTGCACATAGCAACCAGCTATTAAGAGATATGTATGTGCTTAAAGGCTACTGTTTTTCTATATTCCCCTTGTAAATATATTTTCCCCTACATCTACAAGAAAATTAGCAATAAAATAGAGTTTGCAAATGTTTATCTCGATTAACATGAACTAGATGGAGCATAAGCGTTTGTAAAAATACTTTGTACAAGAGTAGAGAACGTCATGTGAGTGTTACACATCAGATTTTTTTTTTATACAAGAAAATTAGCAATAAAATAGATTTTGCAAATGTTTATCTCGATTAACATGAACTAGATGGGGAATAAGCGTTTGTAAAAATACTTTGTACAAGAGTTGAGAAAGTCATGTGAGTGTTACACATCAGATTTTTTTTTTTGTTTCAGTGGTATCGTTATCACAGTACTGTTTCACTTGTGAAATCCCGTTCTCTTTGTATTAAAAAATGGCTCTAACGATTTTGATGAAAATATCATATATTTAAGATAATGTCGAGAGAAATGAAATGTATATCTCGAATTTTCTGGGAATGTCTCCAAAAGAATTCTTCATTGTGAACGACTTTTTCATAACTGATAAACCGTAAGAGATAGACAAAAGTTTGCTACACAAAAAATGTAGATCGCGTTAAAATACACAACTTATGCCATATACATTTATTTTGTTGAGTGAACCGTTTTTCGAGATATTGCTTGTTATTTCCTTTAAATTTTCCAATACTTATACTTTTTCTCAAATGCGTTATTCATTTTTACTTTCTCTACTACGTATAGTAAGTAGGGGAAGTATTGCATTCCACCCAAAAATTCGATACCGAGATTTCACTCGAAATACATGTTTTGAGAATCACTGAATCCAGAAAAAAAAAAAAAAAAAAGCATTTTTGGAAACATGTCCGTGTGTGTGTCTGTCTGTGTGTCTGTGTGTCTGTGAACAGCATAACTCAAAAACGAACAGTCGGATAAACACCAAACTTGGTATTTAGGTTCAGTATCTTCCAGAGATACGACATGAAGGTTTTCAAGAAAATCCCCCCACCCCAGACTACCCTTTACATGGAACATTTTTCGAAAATTTTAATTTTCTCAAAAACGGCTCTAACGATTTTGATTAAAACATCATATGTTTAAGATATTGTCATGTCAAATAAAATGTATATCTCGAATTTTCTGGGAATGTCTCCAAAAATATTCTTCATTGTGAACGACTTTTGCATAACTGGTAAACCATAAGAGATAGACAAAATTTTACTACACAAAAAATGTAGATCGCGTTAAAATACACAACTTATGTCATATACGTTTCTTTTGTTGAGGGAACCGTTTTCGAGATATTGCTTGTTATTTCCTTAAATTTTCCAATACTTATACTTTTTCTCAAATTCGTTTATTCATTTTTTTTATGTCCTGAACATGCAAACAGAATGGAATTCGCCACATAGCAACCAGCGTTAAAATATTTGACTATCGCTTAAAAGCTACCAATTAGATTGTACAAGAGTAGAGAAAGTCATGTGAGTGTAACACATCAGTTTTTTTTTATACGCTACTATTTTAGTGTGTGTGTGTGTGTGTGTGTGCGCGCGCGCGCGCGCGCGAGTACGTGCCTAGTATCCGTGCGCCACAAGCCAAAACGACGACGTTATAGAAAAACTTTATCATTTGCCTACCGGCCAGGGACAACCGCTAAAAAACCTGAAAAAAGCTCTAAGAGTATTCTAACGCTTACCGATCACGCCTACCAACCAGGGAAAACCTATGAAAAAGCAGAAAGAGCTTGCATTTGTTTACCATCCGCAGAAAACTCCCAAAAAAAAAAAAAAAAAAAAAAAAAAAAACTAGTCATTTTAAAAAAAAAAAGGAAAAAGACGAATAATATAAGTATGGTAGAAACAGCTTGCATTCGTCTACCAACCAGAGAAAACCCCCGAAACACTAGTTATTTAAAATTGCTGATGAGTTCTGCATAGGCTTTTGCAAATGTTGTTGGTAGCAAAACTCACCTTTTCCATCACCTCCAACATACCCCACTCCCACACCTTTTTTCTTTCCACCAATCATAATCTCTCTTATTCTCGCCAATCAGCAACTTTCATTTGTTCCTTTCCACCAATAACGTCACTTCTTATTCCCACCAATCACAACTTCACACGTCACTTTCTGTTATACTTTTTATCCCTCGTTCGCCATCTTTCCCCCTCTTTCAGACCCCAACCGCCGCACAGTCAACGCCTCGCCGCTCCTTAACCTCAACTTCGTGCCTCCGCCATCTTATTTAGTTCACATTTTTACCACCGCGCCTCTCATCTCTCAACCAGATTGCCTGCAAGAACAGATCTCGTTCATTCGCACCTCGACGGTTGCCTCGGCAGCAGCTACTGCCAACACCTACGTCGTACACGTTTTTGACCGCTTTCGACCGGCTTGAGAACCCTGCTCCTACGTACGCTAGCGACCATCACGATGGTCCAGTACCAGGTTTTGGTATAGTTAAATTACGCCTCTGCAAAGGGTGTCTGTACCGCTTTAAAAACCTAGGTATATCAGTGCGTAGTGATGTTGGTTGATCTTAAAGCTGGTTAAGCATTTTCAAAAACAGTTTGCTTTTATTTTTCCGCCTCGCGTGCCGCGCTTTTGGTGACGCATCCACACCGGTAACAGGTAAGTAACACACGCATAATTATTTTTCGGACCTGCTTGGCGTAGGAATATATCCTTTCGTGTTTTGGTACTGTAACCTCAAACCTCCTTACCCTCCTCTTGCGTCCGCCATCTTGTTTAGTTCTCACCGCATCTCCTTGTCGCAAACCCTCCGCCATTTTTAGTTCCCGCTATTTTAACCTCAAAATCTACTCTTCTAACCTCTTGCTACCGCCATCTTCTTTTAGTTCCCATTCTCACCACCGCATCTCCTTACCCCCACCTCTTGCGACCGCCATGTTCACCACTAACCTCCAACTTTCCTCGTCCTTAAACCTCTTGTCTCAACCACCTTGTTTAGTTCCCATTTTCGCCACCGCATCTCATATCGCCCCATCTCTCTATCCACTCAAGAAAACTACCATCCAACGTTCAAAAATTGCTGATCAGTTCACGACAGGCTTTTGCAAATCTTGTTGCTAGCAAAACTTACCTTTCCCATCACCTCCAACATACCCCACTCCTTTTTCTTTCCACCAATCATAACCTCTCTTATTCTTACCAATCAGCAACTTTCATTTGCTCCTTTCCACCAATAAAATCACTTCTTATTCCCACCAATCACAACTTCACACGTCACTTTCTGTTACACTTTTTATCCCTCGCTCCCCATCTTTTCCCTCTTTCAGTCCCGACCTCCGCACAGACAACACCTCGCCGCTGCTCACATCTCCGAACCAAATTGCCGGCGAGAACAGATCTCGTTTATTCACACCTCGACGGTTGACTCGACAGCAGCTACTGCGAACACCTACGTCGTACACGTTTTTGACCGCTTTCGACCGGCTTGAGAACCCTGCTCCTACGTACGCTAGCGACCATCACGATGGTCCAGTACCAGGTTTTTGGTATAGTTAAATTACGCCTCTGCAAAGGGTGTCTGTACCGCTTTAAAAACCTAGGTATATCAGTGCGTAGTGATGTTGGTTGATCTTAAAGCTGGTTAAGCATTTTCAAAAACAGTTTGCTTTTATTTTTTCGCGTCGCGTGCCGCGCTTTTGGTGACGCATCCACACCGGTAACAGGTAAGTAACACACGCATAATTATTTTTCGGACCTGCTTGGCGTAGGAATATATCCTTTCATGTTTTGGTACTGTAACCTCAAACCTCCTTTCCCACCTCTTGCGTCCGCCATCTTGTTTAGTTCTCACCGCATCTCCTTGTCGCAGACCCTCCGCCATTTTTAGTTCCCGCTATTTTAACCTCAAAATCTACTCTTCTAACCTCTTGCTACCGCCATCTTCTTTTAGTTCCCATTCTCACCACCGCGTCTCCTTACCCCCACCTCTTGCGACCGCCGTGTTCACCACTAACCTCCAAATTTCCTCGTCCTTAAACCTCTTGTCTCAACAACCTTGTCTAGTTCCCATTTTCGCCACCGCATCTCATATCGCCCCCATCTCTCTATCCACTCAAGAAAACTACCATCCGACGTTCAAAAATTGCTGATCAGTTCAAGACAGGCTTTTGCAAATCTTGCTGCTAGCAAAACTCACCTTTCCCATCACCTCCAACATACCCCACTCCCACAACTTTTTCTTTTCCACCAATCATAATCCCTCTTATTCCTACCAATCAACAACTCTCATTTGTTCCTTTCCACCAATAAAATCACTTCTTACTCCCACCAATCACAACTTCACACGTCACTTTCTGTTACACTTTTTATCCCTCGCTCCCCATCTTTACCCCTCTTTCAGTACCGACCTCCGCACAGACAACACCTCGCCACCCGGCTCCTCTCCATCACGCGACCTCCATACTCCTCCATCTCCCACCCCAAATTAACGAACCAATCAAAAACACTCCACGTCACTTCCTCAATTCTTTCAACTCGTCCCGGATGAGCCAACCGATTTAACGATAATCCTACCGCTCAGGGCGCTTTTCAAACTTACCGCCGCCGCCGTCGCACGCAGCGACACTAGCGACACTAGCGCCCCTAGCGGCAGGATTATCGTTAAAAACAATTGGCTCATCCGGGACTATTACTACTAACGATTTTGATTAAAATACTATATATTAAAGGTATTTACATTACAAATTAAATGCATATCTTGAATTTTCTGGAAATATCCTTTAAAGTCCTCTTCATTCAGAAGGAATTTTGTACTATCTTGTACAACTGGTAAACGTTAAGCATAAGAAGAAAACGTATACTACACAAGAAATGTAGATTTCTTTAAAACACAATTTATTTCAAATAACCTTTTATGTGGCATCAGCCATTTCCGAGATATCCGTTATTCATGGTTCGAATTGTTCAATACCTAGCTATTATTTTAAAGTCCTGCTGATTTTCAACTGTTTCTCATAGAAATAGCGTGTAATTTTAAGCCAGCTGAAGCAGCGTTCAGTTTTCAAAAATCTGACTCGCTAGCTCCCGTTGTATCTACAACGAAATGCGCATTGCAGCTGTTTCCGGAAAGGTTTATCTCGATTAAAATGGAGCAGATAGGAAAATAAACTTTCTTAAGAATAATTTCTATACCCATAAACGACAGTGTAGAGAAAGTCATGTGATTGTAACACATTTTTAAAAAAAGATCCGTGTGTGTGCGAACAACATAACTCAAAACCAAAACTGCAACCCCCATCCTAAACTACCCTTTACATGGACTTTTATCCCGTCACTTTTTATCTTATCAACTATGGCTCAACGATTTTGAATGAAATGCCTTTAAGATATTCACATGACAAATAATGTATATTAAAAATCTACGAGAACAGGCTTAACGCATGAATGTTGATGATACAGTATATCTTGAATTTTCTATAATTAGCCTATGAAGTCCTCTTCATTCAGAAGGATTTTGTATAAAAACTTATTTTAAAAAATTCTTTAAAATATACAATCTATTTCAAACAACGCTTTTTTTTTTTTTTTTTTTTTGGCATTAGCCATCTCCGAGGCTTAAGCCATTATGTTGATGATAAAGTATATCTTGAATTTTCTAGGTATAGTCTATGAAGCCCTCTTTATTCAGGAGGATTTTGTGCAAAAATTTATTTAAAAAAATTCTATGCAATAAAATACACAATTTATTTCAAACAACTTTTTTTTTGGGGGGGGCATTAGCCACCTCCGACACACCTATTGTTATTGGTTTGAATTTTTCATTACTTTGTCATTTCATATTTTGAAGTAGTACCTACTGCCTACTTTCAGTTGTCTCTCGTGATGCTGTTCATAAGCACACATGAAATTTTTTAAAAGACTTTTTTTTTAATTAAGGCAATTCAAAACATGTATTTCTGGTGAAATCTCAACATTGATCTTCTGGGTGGAATGTAATATTTCCTCTTACCTAGTAGATATGTGGTAGAGAAAGTAAAATGAGATGCATCTACTTTTTGCCAGTTTGAACTTAAATGAAAACTTCTTTTACATAATGCTATGACCACTAAGATCGTTTATTTCATTAGCTTACATTCAATCCTTAATGAATTAGTTTTCTTGAAAATAAGCTGATACCACATCAATTTTGGGAAAATGTATTCCACAAAATTTAACTTTACAGGAGAGGAAATCAAAACTGGGCAATGATGACTTTAAAAGTATTATAGTGAGTATATTTATATTAACCCTTTACAAATGTGATCACAATGGTGCATGCAGAAGAGTTGAAAATTCACTAGGTATGTACCAGCATGTGGTAGTAATAAGACAATGGGTTAGCATCAGCATCACCAGAGGAGCACAAGTTACACTGAATTAACACAGAAGTAACTGTGGGGAGGTAGAAAAAAAATTATGGGAATAGAAATATTAATGAATTGCACAGCTGCAATCCTTTCAAAGAAATATTGGAACTTGCTGGTAGACCTCATTCCACTCTGTAATCAATAATTATTAACAGGTTTTGTGTTTCAAAAAGATGTGAAAAAGATCAGGAAATGGAAGACTGTAAGTGTTGAAAAAGAAAAACAATCATTAGGGAAATAAAAAGAACTAAGACTGACTGCTGAAGTTTGCTGTGATATGGGACAGATATGGGCATTAAAGTTTCAGCCAACACAGTGTACAATCTTTTAGGACAAAAATGGGTGTAACTGTTGGGCTACCTTGGTAAGACATCTGAAGCAGGGCAAGATAATTCTTTTGGACAAAGAACAATTTAAGATTTGATTCAAATGGGAGCTGTGTGCTTTAAAGCAAGATCAATCGAGATGGAATAGTGCCTACAGTAAAACATGGACATAACTCATGGGTGTACGAATGCTAGGAATTTGGGCAACAACAGGTGTACATGACGTACACATGGTCTTCAAAAGTTAGGTATTCAACAAGATAGTAACCCTGAACATACAGCTAGAAATACTCTTCTGCGACTGGTCTGTAATTCCAACTAATCTCATAAATTCCCTCAGTCGCCTAAAGCTATTTACACAGAGCATAATTCTATGGTCTATTCTGGAGAATAATGTCAAGAAATTGCCGCCGCCTCCTCCAACTCCCACCTCTTAATAAAATGCTAAATTATGTGTATTGATAAAGAAGAAAAAAATGTAATCCTTATTACATTTTTTCTATCACATGCACATATATGCCTACATTTTTTGTCATAATTCTGTTGTTCAGATAACACCTAACATTCCATTCCTAATCCTCAGTTATTTTTTATGTTCTACTTTCCAGGCGCACAAAAACTTTTTATATGTTAACAGTACAGAGCACAAATTGTGAAACAACGTATGCTATTTTTCCACACGTAACAAATTATTTGGAATTATGTTATAAATATCATTAATCATCACAGTTTAAAATGAAGGAGTGGTGAAATAAGCATATAAAAATTGTTAAGCTTGCAATGCTTGAGTCATCATGAACTTGTCTTTTACACCGTATGATCTATTCCTACTTCACTCCGAGTTTTGTTCTAATAAAATTAATTTCCGCTTTTACTTTTCCGAAGATTGTTTCTTTTTCTTTTCACTGCAGTTTATTGACAGGCGCACAAACAAAAATGTTGAGCTAATATTTTGGCTTGCCTATTTATTGCTTCATCCCCTGCAATTTGATGTACGCCAATTAAAGAGAAACTATGGTGCTCCACTCACAAGAAGTACTCTGGGGGGGTAAGTATTTGTGAAGCTGTAACTACAGTGATATATCAGAGCTTAACTAAGCTTGGATTCTTATGCATCAAAAAGGCTTACACATCTCTCAAAACATACACTCAGCTGCATGTCAGTAATGCTGAACATAAGATGTCCCTATGGCACATCTGTTTTTATTGCTATTATGAGCAATGCACGACATCACTCAAATTGTCAAATGGTAATCTATTCTCTGTTCCCTTCTAGACTGTAGATACCTCTCAGGAAGAATAAGATGGTCAAGGCACATATCAGAAGCAAGTGGTATCAACATTTGTAGCATCTCCATTTAACAATGGGGGAGAATACAAGTTATAGAAATTGAGTTTTATTTATGGATGTTCTTTAACTACTATGGTCCTTAGCATCCCATTCTATATTGGGTGTGGAACACTGTAATTTTGCTCAGAGGCCTCTATATCAGGCCTGAGGTTCTTTTATGTGTCATACCCATTCTATATTGGGCGTGAAAGACGGTAATTTTGCTCAGAGGTCTCTTTATTAGGCTTGAGGTTCTTTTATGTGTCATAAATCTATGACATGGAACCACCGGCTTTACTTCCCTTCGGAAGGAAAAATACAAGTTACACTTATCCTCATCACTGCACTAATAAGAAGTGAAAGCAGTGACTTCTTACTGTGGATTGTAAACAAGCTCTGGTTCACTGAACTACAATGTTTATAAACAAAAATCCAGGGGACTGTATAAACAAAATCCTTCATAAACAATGAGGACACCATGTCAACCAACCATACAGCAACTCTCTATCCCATTACTTAGTTTTAAAGAGAACAAAACAAGCCAATAAGATGGAATGAGAGGAGAAATAAAATTATCTATCATTCCTTTCCTAAATGCAAAAAAGAAAACACATGACATTCTATTGCACACTACCTTTGAGTATTTAAGGAGCTGCACCAATGCATACTAAAAGAATTGTTTTAATTTCATTCTAAAATGGTTGTGACATAAGGATTGCCATAAATACGTTAAAAATCTTACATCACATATTTTTTAAATAATAAAATATGTATCAAAGCTTTATGGGCATGGTCTTCTCCTGGAAAGAATGAAAACATGATGCAGAAATCCTTCCCTGAATCTGCTATAGTTCCCCAACAATGCTGCTGTTGATGTACGATGTACAAGTTATTCTGTTTTTGCATGCTAATGTACAACAATAATCTTGTTCTAGGACAGTTTGCAGATAGATATTCTTCTTCACCTTTGGTTAGAATGTTAATACCAGGATCTTGATGTTTACATTCTAGAATAAAAAATAATACCCAAAACTGAAATTAAAATGATCCTAGTTTTATTGCAGCCTCTTAAGAGCTGAATACTGCATACTATTCAAATGTTGTCTCACTGGGCAGTATGAAACTGAGGAAAATCCTGACATCATGACATATCTTTGAGAAGATATGATTTCTTGCCTCACTAATGCAGTTAATAGGAACCAAAAATATTCTGAAGGTATGTATTTGCAGTAACAGTAATTTCTTTTTGGCAGCATTCTTGACACCATGCAGCTGTTTGTCATGTATGATATGCTGCTGCACCATGAATCTCTTCTCTGCTACACTTGAATTTCCTTCAGTTCCACATGCCTTACACAGCAATCACTGTCTGTCACAACTACACCTTTTCCATATTTAGAAACTGCATGTCTTAAGTAGCACTATTTAGATTTCATTTTTAACGTTATCGAAGTGCAGTTTAGCAACAGTGATTAGTAGAAAACTCTTCTCTTGCAGGGGAGACACAGAAATCAATAAATAAAGTAAGTTTAGATTTAAAACAATTAAGTCATTCTCCAGGGACACATCAGCACATCCAGGATTCAACATGGGAGGTTGATGCATGTATCCCTGCTGATAGTGGCGATATTGAGCAGTTTTTTTCAAGACAGACATATTTTGTTGGTATGCTCTTCAAATTTCATAGTGTACCTACCACAATCTTAAAAAAGTTCCAAAGTTGCAACAAAGGAACAAAGCAATTGTTGACTCATGTTTAAGTAAAAGATCTTATTTGAATAAGAAGAACGTGCCCCTAAAAGTTATGGTACACATTTTTGGTTTACCGTGCATGAAGTCCAAAAAAAATTAACAGAGACTGATTTTAATTGCAGCAAGTCAAATAAAAATTTTAATTTCTGTCAATACAACAGTAATGAAAAATTAAGCGCATATATCAAAATAGATTTGTGCTCAATAAACCAATCAACATTTAGAACATGTATCAATAAAACTTGATTTTTTTCTTCCACACTGTCCTATTTATATAAAAAAAACCAGATACAACTAATTGCTATATAATGCATGAACTTATGACATGCTTAAGTTGATGTGGCTGCCTTGAATTGTGGGAGGACAAGGGTCTGAGGTTTCTCTTTCCAATGCCTGACTTAAACCGGTAATTTTTCCATTAATGTAAACAAAACTGCTTTTCGCCAACCAGTCGGATAGCAATACAAATGTATATGAAATTGAATTATGCTGCAACATTAACTATTAAGCTATCCATTTTCAGTTCTAGCAGCCTACTATCTTGCAGTATCATACTTAGCAACTTAAATTCCAATGTTCTGGTCTTTCATAAACACCTATTACATATTAGTGTAATATTCAAGTTGTCAGTTACAATAAAGTGCCATTCTATTGCTACCAATTAAAGTTCAAATGGGTAATGAAATTAATGTAGTTCGTAACACAGGCAATTGCCATTTTAAATGTTAGATGTTAACAACTGAAAACTGAGTTAAGACAACGTTGAAAACATCCAATGCCTTTTTCTTTTCCTGGCCTTAAAGTTGACATATCAACTTCAAAAACTGCAAAGAACAGATCAACCTCGGAATTATGGAACAATCCAGTGTATAGTACATGCATACACAAATATCCAGCAATAAAAGACCATTCTTAGTAACCTTTTGTTTAATTTCACGTGTTACATGGAATTAAGAAACGCTGGTGCAGCAAAACTATTTGGTATCTTCTCCTCCAGTAATTAAAAAGATACATTCGGTATTTAACACACTTTAACTTTAATGTGAGAAAGAAGTACTCAAACTGGTGACTTCGTATAAATCTTAAAACACCATGCAGAACAGATAACATGCATAATATCAAGCTAACAGGCAAACGCATCAGCCATATTTATGTTTGATTGATCACGGAGAAGAAGAATGCTCGGAAAAACACTGCAGCCATTGCAGTATTTTCTATTGTTAGGAAATTTGATAAAACTACATACCTCTTCTCGTCTTTTTAGCCATCTACCACAAGGACTCTCTTCTAAAATTTCACTCTCATCTTCAGAATCTTCGCCACTTTCCCGTGGTGACTTATGCTCCGGGTCGTTACTTGAGCGACTTCCAGACATTCCGGAAACTAGAAAACACGATGTACGTCTTGAAAACAGACGTTGCACTGATTATAGACACATTTTGCCACACACTTAACACCAGAATTCACAGCCATGAATCATTATTCATTATCACCAGCCACACATTTCTCTCTGATGATGTTACAAGGTCTAGCTAAATTTATTATCCTCATTGGCTTAACGGGTTAACACAGTCACTTGTTTACCGGAACAGTTCGAAGAAGATTTCTCCTTTCTGGTAATTATATTGCGCTTATGCACTTTTAAATTTCAACTTAAGTCATTATGACTAAATTAAACTAAATATAGTATATCTTTCGACAGGAAATTGATCCAGAAAAGCTTTCGGTCTTTCCCTTCAATGTTGTCTCTTCACTTCTTGTTGTGGCTACACTGCTCCCTTACTGAACGTGTTTTACATGTTAAACCACAACGATTTCAGTGCCCTCTAACGGCATAGTTAAGTTAGTTCATAATCGATCCGCAAGGTTTCAGCATTCCTCAAGTACGACATGAATAGCTGGAAACCTAAAAAATGATAAGGGATTCTATGATAAATTCAAACCTTTATCAAATCAAATAAAAAAATGGAGAATATCTAATATCCTGGCATACCCAGTCTAAATAATGCAATTATTACGTGTAGCTGTCGGAAGTGGTAGATAAGCGGGAATTTGAATGAGACTAATGATGATTTGCATTGGATTGTTAAGCGGAGGGCATCGGCACCAATTTAGGCATGAGGATATTGTACACGGGAGGAAGGGATATGGTGAAGGGAGACACCGGGTGGGAACCAGGAGTGATGCCACAGCAATAACAAGATCCCTACAGTTACCAGATACAGAAGCCCCAGCAGTCGGACAGGCAGACTGGGGACCCCGCCCCGGTTCACATAGAGTGCTTTTTCCCTGCCACGCTGCACCGAAACGCAACGTCGATACTTCCAACCCTGAAATAGGCCAAACGGCGTGAAGGATGGATGAAATGATGAATGGAACGAAATGGAGGGACAGGAAATTTGGGGGATGAAAGAAACCACTCCAGCATTCGCTTGACAACGCTGGAAAACCCCCGAAAAAACCCAAGGATCAGAGTGGGCGGTCGCCTGGGATCGAACCTGTGATCTGGGAGATCACATGCGGGCTACAAACATTATCGCCCTGAGCCATCCCCTCGATTATCCATAAGGATACAATGTATTAATTTCAATTAGCTTTTCATTTATTGGCAGTAAATAAAATAATTTTCAAGTAGCTTTTAACTTTTAAACATGAGTGAAACTAAATACTTTTGTTTGAGTACTTTTGTAATGTCTGGTTCCTATTTGGAATTTGTTCTTCTATTCAGTAACTGAAAAAGTTGAATTTTTCAAGTCTCATACAATTTGTTTTAATTTAGAAGCTAATGTTTACAGCATTGAAAAAATATTTGAATACATTTATCATGAAAATATTTTAAAACATAATTTCATAGTCTGAAAGAGCAACTAGCAGAATCCCCATTTCTGTTCATGATACCATATTCAATGGAGAAATCCTTCTCTGTCTGTTTTCCTACAGTTTCTCCCTCTGCCCCTCCCTAAGCTTTTCTTCATATCCATCCATTCATATCCTTTGGCTTTCTTTCTCCTTTTATTCCTCCCTCTTTCTACCTCTATCTCTCCCTTTCTGCACTCTCTATTGTTTACTCTCCTTTTTCTCCTCTCTGGGCAACTTGCATGTCATGTGATATTTTGAAAACATGGGATGTTAATAAAACATGCTAAAACATGGAATGTAAAATAAAACATAACATTGCTGTTCCTGCAATACCTCCTTTAAGACAGTTTTGCTTGTTTTCAAATTTTTGCACCATTAAACAGGTTACGTAGTAGAGCAACATACAACAAAATCTCTCATGTGCAAGGATACGTCTTCCCTTTGAAAAGGCAAGGATTCACAATCTCCTATGTGCCGGTGCCATAAAGTGAATCATAAAACCTCCTAAGTGTGTGGGAACACATAGGAGCTATTGCAGACACCACCTATTTGTATTTATTTACACATAGTTGATTTTGTTTGCTCCATTACCGTTGTGACCTCAATAGCAGCTGTATTAGCTTACTGTTTTGCAGTTCTGTTGCCACACAGTGGACTGTTCACAGTCCTTCTTACCACTGCTTTATTCTGCTCTCCACAGTTTTAGTTTAATTATGCATCATCATTAAGAAATAGCTTAAAGCGTAAGTGTTTACTTGCAGTGCATCTAGCCATTAGACAATGTGATATTACAAGGATGGTAATTTATTGCAATAGTGACAATACTTGAAACATTTATAAAAACTTTTCCATTGTTTTAATTTAATTATGTATCGTCATTACGAAACAGCTTAAAGTGTCTTTACTTGCATGTTAAATTATATCTAGCTATTAGACAATGTGATATTATATTAATAAATTTTGTTAAACACACTGTACATAGTTAAAGGGTGCATTGTTAGCTAAAGTTTTCATCTTTTGCATAGAACTTTAAAGAATTTGGCCTTGTTTGGTACTGTTGACAACCATGTCCACAGAGAGTGCGGTACACTGCTCCAATGCCGGGTGGTATCCTCTTTGCTCATAGATTCTATGACAGAACTCATGATCCTCATGAAGACATTTTGCAACTTGAAATATGGCTTCTTCCACTTTTGTGTGTTCATAGCTGGTGTTAAGTAAAATTCTGAATGTGATATTATAGGGATGATAATTTTTCGCAGTAATGGCAATACTCGAAACATTTATAAAAACTTTATCCTTGTATTTTTGTAACTTTTTTTACTTGTAAGCCTCTTTTTATTGAGTATTGAATATGTTTTAAAAAGTAAAATTTATGTTAAAATTGACATAGTTGGGAAATCAAAAATTTTTCCAAACAATTCTCATTTTTCCTAGGGCTTTGTGCAAAACTTTGTTTAATTTCTAATAATGTTATAAAAAGATCTATTCATCAAAATAAGCTGAAACTTCGTTTTCCTTCCAAATACTATATTAAAATTTAAAAATAGCACAAAACATTAAATTTAAACTCGTAATGCTAAATTTCAATTTTAAAATGCCCATTACCCTAGCAATATACAATTAATTCAAAAGCAGTCTACATTGTTCTTTGCTTCTTCACTACGAATGTTGCCGAGAGGAAGGTTGATGGTTAAGATGGTTGAAGAACAGAATAATCTGCAATCAAAAAATCTGATGTGTTACACCCACATGACTTTCTCTACTCTTGTACAAACTATTTTTACAAACCTTATTCTCCATATGCTTCATGTTAATCAATATGTTAATCTTATTGCTAATTTTCTTGTAGGTGCAAGGGGAATATGGTGGACTTTAAACGATAGTCAAATCATTTAAGAGCTGGTTACTATGTGGCACATTCTCTTTGCATGTCCAGGACATTAAAAAAAAAAAAAAAAATGAATAACGAATTCCCATTTGAGAAAAAGTATAAGTATTGGAAAATTTAAGGGAATAACAAGCAATATCTCGAAAATGGTTCAATCAACAAACAAAAATGTATATAACATAAATTGTGTATTTTAACGCGATCTACATTTTTTGTGTAGTAAAATTTTGTTTATCTCTTATGGTTTACCAGTTATGCAAAAGTCGTTCACAATGAAGAATACTTTTGGAGACATTCCCAGAAAATTCTGATATACATTTCATTTGTCATGAAAATATCTTAAACATATGATATTTTAATCAAAATCATTAGAGCCATTTTTGAGAAAATTAAAATTTTCGAAAAATGTTCCATGTAAAGGGTAATCTGGGGGGGGGGATTTTCTTGAAAACCTTTGTGTCACATCTCTGGAAGATACTGAACCTAAATACCAAGTTTGGTGTTTATCCGATGTTCGTTTCTGAGTTATGCTGTTCACAGACTCACAGACAGACACACACACAGACATGTTTCCAAAAATGCTTTTTTTGGATTCAGAGGGTCTCAAAACATATATTTCCGGTGAAATCTCGGTATCGAATTTTTGGGTGGAATACAATACTTCCCCTACTTACTATACGTAGTAGAGAAACTAAAAATGCTGATACTGATTTAATAAATGACTAAGCATCAACTGAATGTAAACCAAGTGAGTTTACTCCTCAGAGCAATATTGGAGTTTTTAACTAGGACCTTATATTTCAGAATTATTAAGATATGACATGCCTGATGAAACAAACTCATCGTTAAATTCTTTAAATAGCTTAAATGATAATGAAGGTAGATTTGGGACTGCAGCTGCAGGTGAAGTTCAGGACATATAAAAATGCTGAAATTAATGTATCCATAGTTCCAGTAGAAGACAATGCGATTTCAGTCAGTCATTCAGAATTTCAGAAAATCAAATAATTGCTGAACAAGTCCTTGATCTAATTCTAGAGGTTACACTATGTCTGAATGCAGCTGAAAAATGCAACATACAGAATTGTAAATGGCAATTAGGAAACAAAACAGAAAAATGAAAAGAGGGAAGAGGAAGGGAAGGTTGAATAAGAGAAAGAAAAATGACAACAGGAGCATCAGGGAGATGAACACAAAAGGAAGAGAATTGTTCTGAGGATGATGAGGAAAGGTATTGTCCAGATATTGTGGAATGTGGTTCAAAAGTATGCCAGAGAAGCTATGAAACTAATGCCAACATGCAAAACATGCGAAAGTAACAGGACGAACACTTCAGTGTGCTGAAATTACAGAAGAGGTGATTATTAAACTGTTTAATACATTCTGGAACTTAGGATCATGGAATGAAAAGAGGGCATTTGTTTGTGGTCAGGTAACTACAAGAAACATTCTACGAAGGAGGCAGTCAATCTGTGAAAAAACAAGGAAGAAAATTGGCCATGACATATTTTTAAATAAGCCAACAGGTGAAAAAGTTAGGGTATGCTGAACTATGTTTATCAATATCTTTGGAATTGGTGAAGACATCTTCAAGCAATGGACAAAGGATGATATATGCCACTGTCAATTCTAATGAAAAGCAGCAAGTTATTGATACCAAAAAAATGACACTGTAAATGAACCTCCTAAAAAGAAAAAGCCCATTCATGAAAGCAGCAATGTGAAAAAGTGGCTTGATCTGCTACTGAAAGTTCCAAGCCACTACTGTAGTGCAGCTCTAAGAAGACCTATGTGGAATCGTCTTTTTGTTCAGTTTTACACATTCATGAAACGCATGTGACATGGTGCAAAGATAATGGTGAGCAACATGTGAGTAGAAGGTCCTTCATAGAAACTAAGAAAAGTGTGACATATGCTGTGGCTATAAACTCAAAACTGTAAGTAAGGATGATTACCAGGATCATATCAGAAGGAAGAATGAAGCTAGAGAAATGAAAAATAGAATGAAAGACAGTGCCTCAGAAGAGACATTTATCATAACCATGAATCTACAAAGTGTGCTCCTATGTCCTAGACTTGCTGCCTCTAAGGCATATTATAAGCAGATGCATAATTATACAGTATACGAACTCAATAACCTTGACGTTACACTCTATGTTTGGCATGAAAATAATGGAGGTGTATCTTCAAATGAATTCACAACCAGCATTGTCCATTATATAGACAATATTTCAGAAAACTACAAACATGTTTTGCTAATATCAGACGGATGAGCCTACCAAAGCAGAAATAACATTTTGGTAACTGCACTGAGTGATACAGCAAAGACAAAAGTCATTGTAATTGAACAAGTTTTTCTTGAGAAAGGCCACACCATGATGGAGGCTGATAGTGTTCATTTTACCCTTATGCAATACTTTAAACCACCAGTATACTCTCCAATGGACTACATCAGATCTTTGAGAATGGCCAAGCCTAAAAGACCTTCAAGAGCTTAAATCAGTAATAGATATCACCACTCATTTTATGACTGTTTGAAGTACAAATAACAAAATCACTTAAGACAACTTAGTGTTATATAAAAGTGTTGTAAAATGTAATATTGTTCTTTATTTGTGTTTAAAATATATATAAAAAAGTAACAGTAATCACCTTAAACTATTTGATTTAACAAATCCTGATGCTGACAACATAACTGCTAGAAGAAAGGCAATTATCTTATTATCACATATATTTGCATTCGTATCAATGTAACAATTTAAGTAAATGACAAATGTGAAATAAGTATGCTCCTACATTGTAATACTAATTTCTTTGTCTCAGAATTGAAAGTATTATTTTATAATAACTCAAGTGTTCAAGTATTAAATGTATATGGTTTATATCATCATGCTATGATGTTACTGCTTTATGTCACCTCAAGACTGACTATAACTCAAAAGAACTAATACATACAGGAAAAATAAGTAATGCAATTCCTCTTATGTGATGTAAGGGAGCAAGTAAAACCTCCTACATGCATATTCAGAAAATATTTTAGTTAATCTGATGTAGGTACTGGCTTCCTGAATACAAGGTATTATTATAAGTTACCTAATGTGATTGTCCAGGGATACTATTTTCGTATGCAGAATAAACAAATCAACAAAACATTGTTAGTAAAACACTTTTTTCTTTCTCCTGAAAAACTTATCATTTTGCACATAGGAGCTATTGCAGGAACGGCAATGATAAGTAGTAGGTTTAACAACAGACAAACTTATACCTCTTCCACAAGAGGAGCTACATTTTCAATGTGATCAGAAGTATAGTGTTTCTTGTGATAGCTGGTTTACATAATAGTAATGAAAATTTGTTATAACTACTTAAATATTATCCTATTGGAATTATTTAAAAAACTAAACTTGTTGGAAACATTAGGCCTACAAATTTGAATTATGCAGCATTTTTAAAAAAAGTTAGTAATAAGCAAAATACTTTTATTTATTTATTTTTTATTTTATTTGTTTATTATTTTCATTTTTTTACCCTATGAGCAGCCTCCTTTAGGCATAAAGCCTATTTTCTAAAATGCGACTTAAGGTGTATTATATATCAAGCTTCACGTTAATCAATTTTGTCAGTTTTGTATGAAAGAGAAAAAAAGAAAGAAAGAAAGGAAAGGGGAAAAAAAAGAACAGAAATACACACAGGGATAGGCTTCCAGCAGTCCATTATATTCATTCCACCAAAATTACCAGAAAGCATTTGGTTACAGCAGTTTTATTATATGAATAGATGGCACAATTAACAAAAAAATCTTACAATAGGCTGCACTGTTATCAGCTAAGATTAATTTTTTTTAGTGTTTAATACCTGTTCTTCCTGCACCTGGAACAAAAGACACAAGGGGACTGCGTGACCCAGGGGAGCGGGCGTCAGTGTGTTAATACTCCCACCCCCGAGAGCTTTTCCATGGGCCGGCACCTGGTTGTCTAAACCACCCATTACAGGGTGGAAGTGGATACACCATTTATGCGCATCAACCCCCGAAAGGGAAGACTACCGAATAACCTCGATGGGGCCGACATGATCTAGCAACTGTCTACCAGCTATCCAGGTTGGTACCAGAGGACCTTGAGGCATCTCACAACTCCGCCTGGATGGAAAGCCGCCAAGATGTACCCAATCTCCCATGGGTATCGGGAACCACTGCCCCGTCGAGTCCAACCCAATCTGAACAACTCCCTATCGGGAGGGGCTTGAAGTTCGGCCCGACGTACTTCTAGTACCATCGGAAGTACCATGAGTGCTCAGGGTCTGCAGTGCCTGTACCATGGCAGCTGAAGGGATTGAATAAAGAATCACTAACTGCATAATAAAACAGTTTTCAGGAGAGAAGAAAAACTGATATCACCTAAACTTACTGGCGCTTTTTGAAGGTTTTCATATCTAACTGTAGTGCAAATGCCACTTTCTTAAATACTGTTATCATTAAAATAATTTTTTCTTTTAATGCCACATTTATAATGAAAAATGATTAGGACTTGCTTCATTCTGAACCAATTATACTGCAAATATTATAATGAGCATTAAGAAAAAATGAAAAAAAAATTATATTTAATATTTTAATAAACAATTTCAATTCCACTTAAAAAAGCAGCTATGTGCAACTTTTGGGGAAAAAAAGTAAATCTTCAAATTTCATTTTCTGTAAACACCTTTACATAAATGATTTTTTCAACAAACACAACTGTGTTTCAGTATTTAAACAATGCCCATTTCTTCCTCCAAAGAGTCAAATTCTTTTTCATTCTGGTTTTCACTACAGAATGCAAAACCTTCATCCACAACCTTCACATAAAACTGCAGCTCAGCCTTACGTCTCCATTTACTCCCGAATCTCTTTTGTAAGAGTGCATTGACATCCTTCTTCTTTGCTTCATTAACTCTGCTTTGGAGTGTTAAGCCCTGAACCTGAGGTATTCACTCAAATGCAACTCCCTGTTTCAGTGGAGATATGAATGGTTTAGAGGGATGGGAAAAGTTCATTAGGTTTGGATCTTATTGCTGAATAATCTGCAATAAGGTTATATAATAAGACTATCTTATATTATATAAGATAAATAGAATAAGTCTACTATCTATATTAGGGAAGGTGTATACAGGAATTTTGGCTGACAGACTAAGGGAATGGGTAGAAACTGAAAAAAAGATATCAGAATTCCAGGCAGGTTTTAGGAAAGGAAGGCAGACTGTAGATAACATATTTATAATAAAGACTATAATAGATAAAGATTTAATTAGGAAAAGAAGGGTATACATGTTTTTCGCTGACTTTGAAAATCCTTTTGATAAAATAAATAGAGATGCTCTGGAATATAAACTAAGGGAAAGTAACAAGTTTATAAGAGAAATCAAGAAAATATATAAAGATGTAAAGTTTTGCATACATGGTGAAAAAAGCAACATCACAGAGATGATTCAGCAAACAATAGGATTAAGACAGGGATGTAAGTTGAGTCCAATATTACTTAACCTATTCATAGATGATATATTAGGAGTAAAAATAAGAAATCAGCATTGTTCAGTAATAAGGGATAAGGAGATTCCAGGTTTATTATATGCAGACAACCTTATGGTAGGTGCCATATCAATAATAGGGTTACAAAAAGCAATAACTGAAATTCAAGAATTTTGTAAGAAATGGGGAATTAAGGTAAATATAAATAAATCCAAAGCGATAGTGTTTAAAAAAGGAAATAAATTGAGGAAGGAAGAAAAATTGTTTCTAGATAGTCAAGAACTGGAGGTACTCAAAGAATATGACTATTTAGGAGTAAGGTTGAGTAATTGTGGGGAATGGGGAGCACATGACAGGAAGATGTTAGCGAAAGGGAAGGCAGCTATGGCAGGAATAAGAATATGCAAATATAAATTAGAGATGTTGACAAAATGGTCGGAGAGAATGGAGGCATTGGTAGAATCAAAAATGCTCTATGCAGTGGAAATATGGGGGGGGGGCGAGAATTAAGTAAGAAAATTGACCAAATGTATAGAATGTTTTGTAAAGAATTAATTGGACTACCAAGAGCAGCACCAGGCGAGGTTGCATTAGGAGAACTAGGAAGAACGAGGAGAAAAGGTATAATAGTAGAAAGAATTTTAAAGTTTTGCTTTAGATTATGAAAATAGAAGAAGGTAAAATCTTAAAGATATGCCTGACTCAGCAAAAGGTTCTAAGAAACAAAAACAGCTGGTGGAAAGAAACTGAAAAAATAATGGAGTCAATTGGAATGGGGGATATATGGGGGTTGGAGGAAAGAAATACAAACGGCTTTTGGAAAGTAGTAAGGAACAGAGTAGAAGGTATAGAATGACAAGAAATATGGGGAGGCATTGAAGATAAAAAATCATTAAGCTTTTATAAATAGATAAAGAAAGAGTGAAGAAGAGAGAGGTGCATTGATTGCTGTAAAAAACAAGAAAGGGAAGCTTTAGCATGGATGAGAACGGGATCAATGTATTTAAGAGGGATGAATGGCAGCAGAAGAGGGATATGCAGAGGAAGAGAAAGTACAGGACACTATATGACAGAATGTAAAGAAATAAGGAGCTGGAAGGAAAAAGTGTGGGAGAAGAAATGGGAAAATATGGATAGAAAAATAGTAGCTATAAAGATGTTGACAGGGAAAGAAGAAAAGAAAATCAAGGGCATGGGAGAATTTTTAAGGAAGGTAAAGGAAAAATGGTCTAGAAAAGTAAGAGAGGCAAGGGCTGCTCAGTGGGCTACAAGGTCTGGGAACCAAGAAATCTGCGTGGCTCAATAAGAAAACAAACACCAGACAAATTGTACATAAGACGTAGGGGTAAGAGTGATACCTACATTAATATACATTGTATATATTGTAAACCAAATTGTAGAACAAATTGTACAATAAATTCAAATTCAAAATTCATATAATATAATTATATAAAGGATAATATAAGAAAAAGAGAACTTAATACTCCTCACCATTTTTAAAACTACCAAGAAAGACAAAACAACCAGAAAATAATCTCAGTATCCTTTGCAGCCATTCCCTGCATTTATTTGCATGAGAGTAATACAATAAATACATTTTAATGACATAGTACAAGCTTTTTAAGTCAGTTCTACTTCTTTGGTTCTCTTTGTTTCCTGCATTTTGATTCTCTTTCTAGTACTTCTTCATTGCCTACAACAATTATTTCCTTTCCCATGCTGTAATACTTTAGCAATTCTACTATTAGTGCTTCCTTGACACAGCTCCCTATCTCAGAACTTCATAGAAGCAGATTCGTTTTCTTCATTTATTTATTTAGCATGAAGTAATATTGCTAACAGGACCCAAGGAAGCAATATCTGATACTGTTTGGCAGCAAATAATATAATTGTAAATGCAATGACCATGAATCAGAGTTGGCTATCTTCATAGATTTATCAAAGGCCTTTGATTGTATGAGTATAAAAATACTACTGAATAAATTAGAAACATGTGGTATTCAAGGTTTGCTGATGGATTGGATATCAACATATCTGGAAAATCGAACATAATGTGTCAAAATAAATAATTTAAATACAAATGGTGTCATAAAAAAGCTAAAGGAAGATTTAAAAATAGTAAAACAAGGGGTCCCGCAAGGCTCAAAATTGTGGCCATTTTTATTTCTTATATACATAAAAGAAATTTTTGAGGACATACAAGAAAATGGAGGCATCACAATTGGATATGCAGACGACATGACTGTCATAATTAAAGGTCAAACAGCAAAAGAGGTTAAATTAGAGCAAATTCAATTTTAAAAACTGTAAAACAATATTATGCTGATTTAAATATGATGATAAATACACAAAAGACAACATGTATTAACTTTGAATTAACAAAACTTAACCCGAGTAGTATTAAACTAGGTATAGATGGGGAAAACATATGAGAAATGAATTGCACTAATTTTCTTGGAGTAATAATTGATAAACATTTAAATTGGCAATCTCAGGTAGCATCAATTAGTAAAAAGATAAATAAAGACATTCATATAATAGATAATTAACTAAAATAATGGACAGTAAAACAATGAAACAGGTCTATTATGCTTTTATATATTCGCATGTAAGATATGGAATTACGTTATGGGGAAATATTACAGCAAGAGATATGGATAAAGTCTTTAAACTGCCAAATAAAAAAAAAAAAGCCATTAGAATAATAAGCAAAATGGAAAACAAATAAACTTGCAGGGAGGTATTTAAGAATCAAAACTTGTTAACAGTGCCATATATGAATGCATAAAAACTGTGATAAATATAAATATGCCAAAAAAATTCCAGTGTACATAACCATAATTTAACAAACAATGCCAATTATTATAGAATAACATTAAGGGAACTCTAAATAATCATGCCATAGAAGTTAGAGGAAGAGAATTATTCAATAAATTACTTAGAAAAATAAAGAACATAAACCAGATGAATGTAATGATGAAAACAATAAAGAAATACTTAATAGAAAAGGAATTTTATAGTGTAGATGAATTTAGACATGGAAAAGCAATGTAAAGTGAAAATTGATATTTAAGGTAAACTTAATGTAAATGCAATGTAAAAGATTAAATTGATACTTAAGGTAAAATGTTAATGAAAAGTAATGTAAAATTATAAGCTGTACTTGTTAAATTATTTTATATTTATAATTGGACGTGTCCTTTAAATGTATTTAAAAGGATGATAATAAAATGGAATGGAATATGCATTTTTAGTTCCACAGATTGCAAATACAGCAATCACAGTTGTATGCACAGTGTCGCATAAGCAATTCTTTGCTTCTGTAAAATGGTGCAATTTGTTCCATTTGCCTTGCTGGATTAAGCACTTTCTGAACCAAAAGCTGTATTTGAAGCATTTTATAATAGGAGGAAGTGCCATTTGAAAAAATGGATTGCATGTACCAATTCAGCATTATTGAAATAGGGGGAATCCGTATCAAAAAGTATTTTAATCCCAGAATCCTGTCCTCTCTTTGTAGCCATATATCACCCATAATGTTCATTGTAAGTTGATGCCTAATTTCACCTATCTAATTCTTTGTGTGAATTCTTAGGCAATTTTTCCTATGGTAAGTGATAAATTCTAAATATTTCAGTACTCTTTCTAAAATCATCCTTAGTTCATTCACTTTGGGTAATTCTAACATGGCTCCTTCCACTGCAGAGTTATATGGAACTCTTAAAATAAATTTCAAAGCATCTGAATAAGCCCATTAAATTGTATGAACTAGAATTCCTGTTTAGCAATGTGAAGCTTTCAAGGATCCAGCTATCTTGGCTTGGAATGTGGTGTTCCTTCTATTGGAATGAAATATGGGACATGTGCTCAATTCTTGATGGTATTAATTGGGATTTTGAGTTTTTGACATTGTGCTGCCATAGCTGGTAATATATACCAGCTGTAATTTCATTCTTGATGCAAAGCTTAGTTTAAGAAGGCACTCCTTGCACTTATAAGCTCCTCAGTTCAAATCTTGCATTAGTTATTGTTATTTTTTATGTTGTTAATTTTATAACTGGATGTGTAGGACATAATATTGCATTAATATAACCTTAGCATTTTAAGTTTCTGGCATATCTATGCACACAAAGACATAATTCCACTAAAACACTCATTTTGAATAATAGAAGAAATAAATGCGTATAACTTATATCTTCTAAAACAAAAATGCATAAAAAAGTAAACAACATAAATATTGGGTGTATAAACCACAAGCACGTATAACTTCCCTCAATTTTTGTGTTATAGATTAAATCAAATCTTGCAGTAATATGGACGAGAAGCTACAACATTCCAGGATTCTTGAATTCGTGCCAGAAGCCATCTTTTATCCTTCATGCATCTGCAGGGAAGTTTGAGTGCAGCTCCCTTTTCACCTCAGCCCACACATTTTTAATAGAGTTCAAATCTGATGAACAGGGAGCCCAGTCTATCACTCTGATATCCTACCTCTCTGAGAACCTTTCGACATACCTTTCGACTATTATCGTATATGAATTCAACAATTCCATTAGGATACCTAATCCTCATAGAGAGAATTAAAAGATTCTTAAGTTTTACCATGTATTGTGCACTGTTCAATGTATCATGAAGCTGCCACAATATGTTTAAACTGTCTCTTGATATCTAACAAGATACAGATATGTGACCATGATGAAATTGTGAAGCCACGTATTTTCCATCGTAATAACTATTCCATTATGTTCTTTACGAGATGCTATGTATGAAATGCAGTATATTGACAATAAGTCGTCACTCTGTGTTGATTAAACATTACTAACAGGAAAAAAAGAAGTGTTTGCTACATGTGGGAAGCAAGTCTGCAGTCTTAACCACAGAAGTACACTATACTTTGCCATTGTGCTACAGAGAAGACATATGGAAGGTAGCATGTTTAATAATGCCATATAAAAACTGCAGCGGCTATACAATTATATTGTGCATGGTGTAAACAAGGAACTGTGCCGTTTAGGACTTAGAAACATTTGGCATTCAAGACTTTTTTTTTGTCCACAGGTGTACTTGCTTGAAAGTTTGCAATTTCCCCTCCCTTTCTTTTCTACCATTGCAAGAGCTTGTTACCACAAATAAACACATGAATGCTATTTATGCATGTTGAAACCTTCTTGCTTAGTTTCAAACAATTCCTAGATAAAAATATATTGTGAGTAATGTAGTGAGGATAGAAGAATAATTTTTATATGATTAGTATATTACATAATGAACAATGTGAATTTGTCATTGATAGAGCAGAATAATTATTTTTATCCAATTATGCAACATATTTTGAGCTTTAAAATAAGCCTTCATATGTAAACATTATTTGACAGTGTAATGATTATATTATGTTATTGTGTTTATTTTAATTGCAATGTTAAATTAGCTTTAAAGATGGAAGGCTGAAATTGAGCAAGCAGACACATATTAGGCTAGAACATACATTATAGTATTATTCCCAGTCACATACGTCTATATTAATATTATAAAGAGAAATTTGTGAGAGTGTGCATGCGTACGTGCACATGTGTGTATGTTTGTGTGCATTTGTGGTAATCTCAAAAACCACTGAACCGATTTTGAAATCTCTTTCACCATTGAAAAGCTATATTCTTCCAGATGGCCAAAGTCTTTATAATGTTTCCAAAAATTTTAAAACTTGGAGCTTAAGAGTTTCTTTTTCATATTTATTCACCAAATTTCAAACCCATTTGTTGAACTGGGATAAAGGTTACTTTTGGCACTTTATTGCAAATATGGCAGATTTTTAATGACTTTAAGCCTAAAAAAGTAAATGAGAAGGCTAAAAATATTTTAAGATTTAGTTATTTTAGGGAAGCAGTTTAGTGGGGGTTGTTCATACCACATTTCCCTCATACTTCATGAAATTTTACCAAGTAATATTTTTGGTATGATTTTGATAAAACAGCGTACATCTGGATTCTAAAAACCCTTACATTCAATCCCTAATTTCAACCCCTAATATACAAATCAACATTCTTTGACCTATCTAGGTGAAGCTTTGAATGCTTATACTATGGGACCCAATAAAAATTATAAGCTACCTTATAACTCTAAAAAATTATTGCTATAATATTTTCAACTCTCCATGTAGAAATCTGCACTGTTTAAATCATATGGTCAAAATATTGCACAATTATACAATGGTAGATGGCAAAAATCATACGTTACACTACAACTTCCAAAAAACACCTAATCCTCATTTTAAATTAAATAATACTCAAAATCTTTAAAATATACCCTTATCTTATTTTCAACTCCTTATAGTAAAACTATACTGCTTGATTAACCAGGGTACAAATTTGTGCACTTGGATTATAGGACTTGTCGAAAATTATAGGATGCTATACAGCATCAAAAAGCTACCCATTTTCCAACCCCTTATGTATAATTGTCACTTTTTGAGCAATCTGAACAAAACTTTGGACACTTGCACTTTAGGTACAAGTACAAATTACAGAATTACTTATGACTTTCAATAATCACCCCATCCTTATTTTCAACCGGTGCTTATACATGCAAGTACCAATGCAATGGCAGGTAATAATTGAGGCGTTGTGTCAGAGATAAGCCACAAAATCACAATTTTACATGAAAATGTTTTAAACCTTTGAAGAAATCCAAAAATCAGAATAGTCTAAACCATGGCACAATATATTCTCTTATATTTGAAGAAACATTTTACACAAGAAAATGTTATTTTATCTAATCAGTTTTTTATTATTTATGTAAAAATGTTAAAAGCATATAAGTATTTTAGTTGTGGCTTACAACTTTCTCTCTGGAAATACACAATTATTGTATTTTCAATGCTTTATTAGTTTCTTTTCATCTAATACCATAAGAATAAAGTATAAGTATTAAAAATTGTTCATCATTTCTTCCTAATCAACATCTTCAACTCTCATTATCAGCTACAAGGGCATGAAAGAATGTCTGATTTACCATTGGGACATAATTTATTAATGAGTTTCTTTTTGTTTATTTTCAAGGATTCTTTGTATTTTTCGGGCAAACTAAATGGTTTGGAAGGGGCAGATCTGACTTTTCTATGAATGGGAACTTTATAATAGCATCCTTGACTGTAATACTGAGAAAGCTGGAAGTTACTATTATTTTCTTCAAACTTAAAGCTCACAGCGTCTGCAAAATGAATGGGTCTATTGTTTTTCACTATGTCAGAATGCAGACTTTCTACGTCCTTGAAATCTTCTCTTTGCATCATAGTGACAATAAAAGGTACTTTAACAGACAATTTATCATAACAGTTCTTCGAACATGTACAGTTTTGTCTCACAGTGACAGCTTCAATTTTCTTTTTGGTTTTATCTGAAACATAAGACCTTCCTTCATTTCTCCTCATTTGCATTTTGATCTAGACCATGATTTCTTTACAGCATTTTTCTTCCTTGATTTTGCAGTTCTACAAGGGCTCACTTCATTACTTCTAGATTTTGGTGTCAACTGAAAAAATTACAACAGAGGTAATCATAAGCCACATATAGCAAGCTGTAGTAATTTAAATATTGTAATATCTACAATAATATATAATGCAAAAAGGAAACTATATAACTGAAGTCGATTTTGTTTACTGTATATTTTATGTTATTGGTAATAAAAAGCACAATATTTCCCTAAGAGAAATCCTATGCTATATAAGTTTATCATTCAGAAATGTTTACTTCTCTTACCTGTTCATTTTCTGAATCAGATTTAGAGGAGAATCCATTAGAAGTTTGCTTTCATCTTCATCACTTTCTACAGATATATCAGATATATCATTCTTCCCAGGTGGAAAATCAAGTTTTCTTTTCACTGGCGCCATAATGTGTGTCTGATTATGTCTCAGGGAAAATATGAAGTCAAAGAATGAAGGAGAGAACAACACCTGCTTGTAATTTTGAATACAGATGACAGCAAGTTATACTGTTTAGAGACATCTGTTGATGGAGTGTAGAATTTTAGCAAAATGTTGATATGTCTTAGAGTGTGGCTTGTGGCTATCTCTGATGCAATGCCTCAGTTGTTTAAAGGGAGAACACTGAGTCCATCTAACATTAGAAATCAGTCCACTGATATTTTATTATTAACAACTCAGAGTATTATTTTTCTCAATGCCCGCAAACTATGCATCTTTTCTAAAGGGTTGGCTTGGTGGTTTGAGAGTGGTAAATCGTCATATTCACCAGCTTCATCTCTATTTCACTGTATATGTTAAGGATCTATGTATTATGTGAAAACTAGTAGGTAGCTTTTATGTTATTAAATGGTGGGAGGCTAAGGAAGTCAGATGTTCTGCTGATATTTCACATACTTTTATGTGAATATCAGGCAACTTTTAATTTGTTATTAGTAATAGCTGGGGCTTTACAGAATTACAATTATAAGGCATAAAGGGGAGAATTCACCATAAAAATCTTATAGATCATTGTACAGTAATTTAAAAAAAGAATGGGGCAGGAATTAAATAAATTAAATTGCCATTCAAGTTTAAAAACCTATCCGTGCAATGTTGGGCAGTTAGCTAGTCATTGATAAATGTCAATAGCAAGCAGGCAAAGCAATCCTGCTAGTAAGTGTGTGTATTAGCATTATGTATGTATATTTAATGTTGTTACCATATTACAATAAAGTAAAATGTTACAATTTTTTTAGTAGTTACTCATGTTTAGTGACCAATCGTAAGTAACATTGGTTGTTGTTGGTGAGCCAAGCTTCACTCTTGAAAACTTATGTGAGAAGCCAGACACAACACAGAACAAGGAAAATAATTTTATAATTCGTATGAAACAAGAAGGAATCTGAAGCAAGCCAATGAAGTGCCAGCAGGAGCGCTGTGTTGACAGATGGTTTGTGAATGTGACAGAGAATTAGAGGAAGAGATATTTCAATAAATTACCTAGAGAAATAAAGAACATAAACCAGCCAAATGTAATGATGAAAACAATAAAGAAATACTTAATAGAAAATGAATTTTATAGTATAGATGAATTTAGACATGGTAAAGCAATGTAAAGTGAAAATGATATTTAAGGTAAACTTAATGTACATGCAATGTAAAAGAAGTAATGTAAAATTATAAGCTGTACTTGTTAAATTATTTCATATTTGTAATTGGACATGTCCTTTAAATGTATTTAAAAGGATGATAATAAATAATAAATAAAAAGAGACAGAGGGATAGAGACAAGACACACAGCATGAAGCAAGATACGGCCAGTGTAGCACACACATTCACCCCGATCACTTGGTGCGGAGTCTAGCGGGTATGCTTTCATCATTGTTAAACACTTAATTAAAACCACTACACTTATAACACTAACTTTGAAACTTAAAGCTTATATAAAGAATACTTTCGCATGTAAATACACTGTCTGAAAGGTAAATTACAAACAAAAAATTAAGAACTGAGGTTGACACGTCTTCACTTCGCTAATCTTGGAATTCAACTACTCTAAGCTCTTGCAAACAACTGAACATAAACACAACACTGCTGATGGTGGTGTACAATGGTCAAGGTCTTTCAGCAACCCTCATAAATATCTGCTTTGACATATAACTAAAGAACCAAACATAGTAGAAAGACAGTTTTTGGACATTTTGATTCAAAAATTTTAGCCCTGCTCAGCTATAATACTATAAATGATGAGTAATTAACAACTTTTAATAGCCCAATTGAAAAGTAGAAACCATAGCCTACAGCGAGACCATGCAGCACTTGAACTAGGCAACCTCGCTCTAGCGCTATTGGCTGAGCGACTTTCATCAGCGTTATCTACCTCTGCCTCAGATTCCTTCTCATTTTGCACAGATAATAATTAGAAATTGTGAGTAAGTAACTTTATTACTTGCAACATAGAGAACATTTACAACAATGTAATTCCACAAAGTTTCAGCAGAAATAATGATATGTAAATTAAATATTTTGGTTAATATTAATATATGAAAAGAAACTAGAAACAGCAATGCATTTTAAAATTTATTTGAAGTGAGCAAAACTAATAATAAGGTGTCTGAATAACCTTCTGATGATGGGAACAAATGGTTTCTTGAAGCATATTAAGTGAGTAAAATAAGTGATGTTAGTGTTATTAGTTCTGACCCACCTTAAGTAAATTCAACTATCTTGCCTTTAGCCACATAAGGAAATATCTGTAACAAAAGCATTCAAAAGTTTCAAATATGGAAGACTTAAACAGAAAGTCTGTCTTCAATTATTTCTGAGCACCAGAGCCAAGATATACACCAAAATAATTTATATAGGCCAGAAACAGTTATACGGTAAGCTAGCAGCTGGAAAGAAAATAAATAGAAGGCAGTGACAATGACAACAAACATCACTATAATCAATGCAGTGAATCACACGTATTTTAAACGGCACACAATATAAATACTATAACAATGGTGCACACCGTGCATGTCAGAAAATTACAGTTACCATGTCAAATAACATCAAATATGAAACAAACAACACACGAAATACAAATAGCTATTTCAGGGTTAAAACTGTATATATTTTCTGTTTTACAATAGCATTTCCATTAAAACAGGTTAATCTAAAAAATACACACCATAAAGGGTGGGTGACTAAAGGGATACGAGTGTCCTCAGAGAGATTAAAGTTCTTGTACACATTGAAAAAAAAGGGGAATGTGCCATGGGTAACCTTATATTATATAGAGAAATATAAAAAAGTATATAAAAAAGTCATTAGGGATGCAAAAAGCTAGAAAATGATAAAGACATTCAAACGGTAACAAACAAAAGTAAGGCAATGTGGCAAGTAATTAATAAGGAAACTGGAAAAGGCAATGCAAGTGTAAGTAAATTTGAACTGATGCATGAAAGTCAAAAAATCAATGATCCAGTACAAATAGCTGAACTATTCAATACATATTTTGTTGCAGTAGCAAATAAATTAGTAATGGGATAAATATGGTGCAGGAGTTAATCCAATAATGGAAAACAGTAACGTTAAGGAATGTATGAATTCAGTATTTATTAAACCCATAAATGAAAAGGAACTAATAATTAAAGCAAAGGGACTGAAAAACAAGCTATCAGCAGGTATAGATGATATTCCTGATTTAGTAATCAAGGATTGCATAGAAGAAATAGCAAAACCATTAATGAATGTTTATAACTCATCTTTTGAGACAGGCATATTCCCAGAAAAATTAAAAACAGCTAAAGGGCCTCAAGACAAGATGTAAAATTTCAGACCGGTATCTATGTTGTCAGCATTCTCAAAGATTTTGTAAAAGCGAATGTTCATTAGAATAGTTAATTTTTTAGAGAAAAATAAAGTTATCACAGAGGCACAGCATGGTTTTAGGCAAAACAAATCCACAGAATCAGCAGTTTACTCCCTAGTGTAAAAAATTATTAACTCCATAGAACAGAAAGAGAAACCTATAGGTTTGTATTTTTGACTCTAACCAAGGCGTATGATGTGCTAGATCATAATATACTATGCTAGATCATAATATACTACTGGGTAAATTAGAGGCATATGATATTAGAGGAATAGACAATACTTGGTTCAGATCATATTTAGCACAACGAACACAAATAGTAGAAATCAACAATCTGAACAGTGAACATCACAGTATAGAAAGATGCAAATCTACACAGAGGAGGTTATTACAGGGGTATCAGGGATCTATATTGGGGTCACTTTTTTCCTACTTTATGTAAATTATCTGCCATTGTGTGTTCAGGAGTCTGAAGCAGTGTTATTTGCTGATGATACGATGACCTAGTGGTAGGATCTATTACAGTAAGTGGTTTAAAACAATCATTACAAGCAATTGATGTATATTGTAAAGTATGGAGGTTAAAAGTGAATCAAGAGAAAACACAGATTGTGGTTTTCAAAAAGGGGGGAAAATTGTGAGAGAACAACAAATTGTATATACATTTATGTTTATAGCACCACGTTGTGGAGCCAATGTTGATGTGGTATTAATGTTATGTTGACTTCTGCGTTGCCATCTTGTGTGACGTCACTCCTTGTTTGGTTCGTTTAACTCCATCTGGCGTAGCAATTTGCATCAATTAGTTTCTGAAAGAATTTAAGGTTATGTATATTGTCCTCCGGCTAGCTATCATCTTTTCTTGGTAGAACTTGTATCTCTTGCAGGGTGTGAAGCGGAAAGGAATCTTTTGTCTAGAAATGATATTGACGAAGAAATTGGTTTTATAATCTTTATTGCAGAACACGTTCACGAACACTTTCACATATTTATTTGGATACTCGCCATACTGAAACTGTTTGTAATAACTTCTTATCACTTTTAACTCGCATACTTCAACTTTGTGTATTTAACTGTATAATACTTTATAAGATTTCTCGTACTTCTGCTGCGCGTAACTTGACGAAATGAAGGACTGACTTACGATATGTAGTGTACTGAGAATTCCGTTGAACTGGGGGAACGCTCCCTTGAATCTACACTATTTATAGGCTTGCTTCAAGATACGCCTAAAGATTATAAATGAACTGCTATTGGCTAATAAAACGCGCCAACATTAGCGTCTATTTTACTATCCAATGAAAACCACTAATACATATTACTTTTAGGGAAAATTCTAGAAGCTTTTACCGAAAAGGCGCGAAATATTACGTAACTTCCTGGTTCCCGGTAACGATAAACAACTCATCCCCTCGCTGCATTATTGCGTTATTGTTGACAGTTTCAGTAAAGCCGTATATTATTATTTACCAATAATAATTACAATTATTAAACCTCTGAAATCAATGTTACATAAAAATACATATTCATATTACTATCATTATTTACATTAAAGTAATTTGTGATACAAATTACCGTCTCATATGCCCCACTAGAAACATAATTATAAATATTTATAACTTGTTTAGAAATTTTAAAATTGTGTTTTTAGTCTCCTAAATCTTGGAACACACGTTATCACTTTCACTTAACACTTCACATGCATTTAACACACGACATATGTTTTATCTCGCCACTACTTACTGGCTTTGGTTTAATTAATTTAGATATTAATCTTACATTACAATTTTTTTTATAGCAAATACTTTACCCTAAATTATTTAACTAGTGTTACAAAAAATGGTTTACTTTCTTATATTGTTACCAAAAATTTATCAATTCAAGAATTTTTTTGTAATTATTATACATATTTACCAAAATATTCACCCATTACATAAATATTTACATCTCTTAAATCTAGACAATGTTTCACATGTTCTGTTTGCTACATAAGTTTTTGTTTTGAATTATTTTTTACCATTTTTGTTATTTTGAATTTTATTTTAACAATACTCTTTGAATTGTATTTACGTACTTTTAATTTAATATCACATTAAGTTTCAATCTTTGCATTCTTAATTTTTAAATGTTGTTACAGTTACCACAAATTTAATTTTTTTTTATATATATATAATTTATTTCTCTTTTCAAATGACATATATAAATAGTTAACCCTCTTACGTTCCAATACATTTCTCTGCAAGTCGTCTTTAACTATCCAGCATTTACTTTACATCTCATTGCTATTTACCCACCTGGATCAAATTGTGTGTGGCTAAACATTACTCGTAGCCGTAACCTAACCTTCAAATTATTGTTCATGAATAACCTCTTGTATTCATTTGAAATTTCATCACATGATAACATTTGAAAACAATCTACAGTTTCTTGAACAACACATCTTTTACCAACTTTCATTTTCAATTCATCTACTATCTTTTTAACTTGAGAGTACTCTGACAAATCTGTACCAAACTGTACTGGACTGGAGTTTTCATTTTGAATATCTTGGTACAATTTATTTCTTTGCGTTACTGTTTCATTCTGTATTTCTGATATTTCCCCTCTGAAATTAACTTGCGCCTGATTTACATCTACATTCCTAACCTCATTTATCTCTCTTATCTCACTTGCAATACTACTTACTTGATTTCCTAACTCTGTGCATTCTACATTAACCTCACTTTTAGTATTAACCTCACTTTCTTTATTATCTCTTTCCCTGCTCATGTCTAGCATTTTCTTTGAAATTTCTATCTCACTTGCTATTACCTCCTTTTCATCACTCATTTTTGGCATACTACTATCTAGCTTCGTAACTTTCTTTTCAATTTCTTCACTGCTTTTATCTACTTTTTGCTCTAATACCTCATTCTTCTTACCAATACTTTCTCTCCATTCCCTATGATCTTTGTTTATAGCTTCTATCAATTCCCTATGATCTTTGTTTATAGCTTCTCTCAATTCCCTATGACTCTTCTGCATATCTTCCCTAATATTTCTCAAAATTTCCATCATTTCCATCATCATACCAGCATTAATATTAATATTTCCTGCTATTCTATTCTTAGTTTCTGCACTAATATTTCCTCCCTCAAAAACTACATTGTTTGAGCCTTTTTTTTTTTAACCTGTATTGACTTACAGCTAACCGTTACACTATCCCCTTCCATCATTGTTTCTTCTGTATTACTAGCAGCCATTGTTTTTGTTTTCTAAAAAAAAATTACGATACCTTTGTGATGTTTTCTGTTGATGTAGCTTTGATGTCCAGCGTTCTGCCCCATTCTCCTAAATTTGATGTCGCTTCTGCGTTGTGTTATGATGAATCTACGTCGTCTTGTGGTTTTATAGTTGAATTCCTTGTTGCATCGTAATCTCGGAATTACGATCGAAGTCTGTCGTCCCTGTTGTTTCTTGAATCTGGGTCATGTAGATGATTTCACCGCTGCATTCCTGGTTATGTTGATCCTTTCCTAGTTAATTCTGCTACTTCCTGGTTATTCTTGTTCCTTTCCTAGTCATCTAGCCCCACGTTATGGGTGCCAATTTGTAAGAGAACAACAAATTGTATTTGTTTAAAGCACCACGTTGTGGAGCCAATGTTGATGTGGTATTAATGTTATGTTGACTTCTGCGTTGCCATCTTGTGTGACGTCACTCCTTGTTTGGTTCGTTTAACTCCATCTGGCGTAGCAATTTGCATCAATTAGTTTCTGAAAGAATTTAAGGTTATGTATATTGTCCTCCGGCTAGCTATCATCTTTTCTTGGTAGAACTTGTATCTCTTGCAGGGTGTGAAGCGGAAAGGAATCTTTTGTCTAGAAATGATATTGACGAAGAAATTGGTTTTATAATCTTTATTGCAGAACACGTTCACGAACACTTTCACATATTTATTTGGATACTCGCCATACTGAAACTGTTTGTAATAACTTCTTATCACTTTTAACTCGCATACTTCAACTTTGTGTATTTAACTGTATAATACTTTATAAGATTTCTCGTACTTCTGCTGCGCGTAACTTGACGAAATGAAGGACTGACTTACGATATGTAGTGTACTGAGAATTCCGTTGAACTGGGGGAACGCTCCCTTGAATCTACACTATTTATAGGCTTGCCTCAAGATACGCCTAAAGATTATAAATGAACTGCTATTGGCTAATAAAACGCGCCAACATTAGCGTCTATTTTACTATCCAATGAAAACCACTAATACATATTACTTTTAGGGAAAATTCTAGAAGCTTTTACCGAAAAGGCGCGAAATATTACGTAACTTCCTGGTTCCCGGTAACGATAAACAACTCATCCCCTCGCTGCATTATTGCGTTATTGTTGACAGTTTCAGTAAAGCCGTATATTATTATTTACCAATAATAATTACAATTATTAAACCTCTGAAATCAATGTTACATAAAAATACATATTCATATTACTATCATTATTTACATTAAAGTAATTTGTGATACAAATTACCGTCTCAAAATTAAGCAAATATGAAAAGTGGAAGGGAGAGAATAAAGATTACAGGGTAGTGCCTGACTGTATCTATTTAGGAGTAAAAATAGATGGAGGTAATAAATGGGAGAAACAAAAGAAGTTTGCATTGGCAAAAGGTAAAGGGGTGATGGCAGCAATTAGAAGCTGCAAATATAAAGTACCTAATATAAATGTTAAATGGCTGGAAAAAGTTTATGAGATGGTTGTGGAGGCAAAAATTATGTATGGTATAGGAATATGGGGATTAGATAGAGGATGGGAAAGTATAGATGTGGTGCACAGGATGTTTTGTAGAGAAATACTAGGGCTACCGAAGTCAATTGTAAGACAGGTAGCACAATTAGTGATGGGCAGGGTGGCAACTAAGGGGAAGATAATGGAAAGAGCTTTGAAATTTTGGTTCAGAACTTTAAATGTAAGAAAAAGTAATGTGCTAAGACAATGTATTGAATACCAAGAGAATAGCTTAATGAATGATGGATGGTTAAGTAAATTACGGAACATTTTGGAGAAAAATGGATTAGGCAATATATGGAGAAGGAGAGAAAATAACGTGAAAAATGTTTGGAAAAAGGTGAGGAAAAGACTGGAAGATATAGAAATACAAATCATGTTCAGTGAGATTGCCGAAAAGAGCTCATTAGTTTATTATAGGCCAATGAAAACTACATGGGGTAGGGAAAAATATATAGACATAGTAAATAAAGAAGAGAGAGAATCTATTACATGGTTAAGAACCGGAGCATGGAGGCTAAAAGGGCTAAGACAGGGTACTCCTCAGAACCAATGTCCGATATGTGGTGGTAATGAAGACATTGAACACATAGTATTTAAGTGCCAAGGAACAGAAAATTGGAGAAAAGAATTTTTTAATAAGAAGTGGTTGAAGGGGGTTATAGAAATACACTTATGATTGAAATGATATCCAAGGACGCTAGAAGCATTGGACAGTTTTTGTGTAAAGTAAAAAATAAATGGCTTTGGACAGTGGAAAGAGAAAAGTAAGAGGTAGCGCATTTCACTTTGAATGGAAAACTATAGTGAATGTGTGATGGTTAAGTAATCAATAAATGAAAAGTGAAAAACAAGTGGAAATGGGACATGAAAAAAAAAAAAAGAGCAAGATAATTTATTGACAAGAAATTGTAAAGTGTAAATAAACTGTAGTGATTGTCTACTGAATGAGTGACCAGGGTCAAAGTGCAGTAGACAATCAAATTTGTAAAACTCTTAGCACAATAAAGAACCAACCCTTAGCTGATGATACGAATTTACTGATAAAGGCAAACAATGAATCAGATCTACAGGAGAAAGCAAGTGCTAATATATTAAAATTGATATCATGGTTTAAGGCAAATAGGCTGCTAATAAACACACAAAAACTGTTGCAATGAGCTTTTGTGCATGCCATCATAGAAATATGGTAAAGCCGCAGATAGAGCTAGAAAGCAAAATTATAAAATATCAAGAAGAAATCAAATTTTGGGGAATAATTATAACAGAAGACCTAAAATAGTGGGCTCATATGAATATGCTAACCAGGAACCTAAGTGTGGGATGCTACATATTAAATACATTGAAAAAGGTAACAAGCACACAAGTCCTTAGAAGTGCATATTATGCACATATCCATACTCATATAAGGTATGGAATAATGTTCTGGGGGCCTCAGCAGAATCAGAAAAAGTTTTTCATTTACAAAAGAGAGCTATAAGAATAATGACTGGTGAATTTAGTAGATCATCTTGCAGAGAATGGTTCAAAAAATTAAGGGTTGTGACTCTAGCAAGCATGTACAAATTAAAAGTTATACGTTATACCCCAGTAATAAGACATCAGCTACCAGATAACAAAGAGATTCACTCTCATAGTACAAGGCAGAAAGAAAATTTACACGTCCAAAATTGTAGAACAAATCTAGCAAAAAACACTGCTTATCATAATGGAATAAAGTTATTCAACAGGTTACTCCCTAGCATAAAGAACATAAAAAATGTAAATCTGTTTAAAAACAAGCTTAAATCATAATTATTAATACATACATTTTATTCGGTTTCAGAATATGTAAATAGGTAAATTTGTATATTCTAAATACTTGCTACAGTGTGTGTATGTGTGTGTGGGTGTGTAGGTGTGTACAAAAGAGAGGAGAGAGGGAGAGTAGATGTTTATAAATTTGTAACGTTTCAATCTAGGAAATGTTTGTAAGCTTTTTTTTTTGTTATTTGTAATGTATTAACTTTTTTATTGTATTGTAAAACTTGACAATTCCATATCATGTATACATGATCTTTAGGATGAAATAAATGAATATAAATAATATGAATATAAATGAACCTCTTGATTAATATGTAAGCACAATAGCAACTGTGTGAATAAACACTACTATGATCAGGTGGGAGTAAATGTTACTGCTTACAGTAAAGATCAAATCTCATTAGCTGAAGTGAATTGGCATGTGTTTTATAATTCTTTGAAGAAGACAAAACAGTACAATGGATTATAAATCTGGTATGAGTTGTACGTATATTATCTCAAGTAAACTGCACAGTATTTGACTGCAATTACACCTTTGAAAACAGTCTAGTAGAACTAACTTAAAAATATACTAAATTTAACTATGCTTGCCATGATTTGGACATCAAAGGAAAATCTGAGCCAATAAAACTCTGATATTACATTTACATGTCTTTCTGTACCCACTAATGTTTAGTTTTACATATCTCCTACAAACTATTCTTATTTTTCTGTCTGCATCATGTTATCTGAGACAAACCATTGCAGAAATACTTTAATTATACATTTCATTGTAGGTACAAGGGGGATAGAGGAAACTGAATCAATAGTCAGATGTTTAAAAGCTAGTCGGTATATGCTGGCCTTGAAATTTCATACTCTTTCCATGACATTATGAAAAACATGGCAACAGTGCTTTAACAAACTAACAGTGTTGAAAAATTCAAGTGAACAATAATGGATATTTAGGAAGTGGCTGATGCTAAGAAAAAGTTATTTGAAGTAAATTACGTATTCTAAAGAGAGAATCTTTTCTTATGTAATACATTTTTGCTAATTTTTCTTATGGCTTACCTGTTATACAAAATTCCTTCATAATGAAGAGGACTTGGCAGGCTATGACCAGAAAATTAAAGGTGCATGGTTCATTTTTCATGTAAATACCTTAAATATAAGGTATTTTAATAAAAAATTTTAGAGCCATTTCTGGGAAAATATAAAAAGAATGTCCATGTAAAGGGTAGTTTGGGGTGGTGGAATTTTCCTGAAAATCTTCATGTCTCATTTATGAAGATACTGAACTTAAATACAAGTTTTGGTATTAGTCAGGCTTTTTGTGTTTGAGTTTTTTTTACACACACACACATGCACACAAACACAGAAAAAAAAATAAAAACCCACACATACAGACAGTACGCAATAAAGAAAGTAAAAGGTAAATACTGGACTTTTAGGTTTTCTGGGTTACACCAGTTGGGGTCAGTACTTCCTGTAAAGTTGTCTGTCTGAGCCATGAGTGACATTTCATCTACTTGATCATAGCCTAATCTACTTTTTATTGGATCACTGCTAGTTTTCTCATACAACTTTTCTTTCACTTGAGTGATACTGCTAATATCTAAAAGGAGGATTCTTTCATATTTCCATACTTTTTTCCTTTATAGTTAAACATACGCATGGGAGAGATAAATGTGTTTCATGATATGAGGAATCAACTGCAGAGGTTTTATAGTGCGTATAAATGCACATCATGGGATTAGTGCATATTTCACTAATATTTATATATGGATGCATACATTATGGTTTTTGTTTCTCTACTTGTTATTGAAATATTCATTTTGTTTCCATAAAATGCTTTCCAGCAAGAAGCTGTAAAAATTATATTTTTTCAACAGATTTGTGCAAGGCATTGCTTTCATTCAACATTCCTCTAAAGAAATTGAACAGTTTAGAATTTCCTCCTGGAAAATATTGTAGATAAAAGGTTATTGATGAGTTTACATTGAGGAAAAAATTACATTGGTCCCCTTCATGAAGAGATAGGTTTCTTTAATTAAAAAACTTATCACTAATTAAGGACATTTTCACAAAAAGAGCATTTATAATGCTGTGCAATATAATTACAGACTTTATGGCAGTTATAAATTGCATCATTTAAAATATTTATATCTATATTTTGTATATTCTAGGTGTTCCAAGAAATCAGAGACAACAGTGATGATTTGAATCCCAGGAAAATTAAGAAAAACTATTGCTGACAGTTACAGATGTGGCAGCATAAATGTTTAAGACAGTTGAAGCTTTATAAATATTTTATCCAAAGCCAGTGCAAAAGACATGTCTTGCTCATGGCCTACACATATTAGCAGAGGAAATTAGAATAAACTTCCCCAAAGGTAATATTTTAATTTCTTCTGTGAAGAAAATATTGGGGAAGGCTCCCTTAAAAATAAGGTTATTTTCTGAAATGATGCCAGATACTTGTTTGCCCCCAGAGCCAAACCTTAACAGCTAGTGAACATGGATAAAAGCAGCACTGTATTTTAGTGACCACCTAGAAGACATAAAAAAGGGTCCTGGAAGCTTCAAATACAAGTGAAACAAACAAGTATTGCAGCTGCAATGTATGTAAGAGTATATAGACTAAATTATTGTTTATAAGAATCTATTTGCAATCACAATCACAATCGGGAAGAAAGAGGGGTGCTACAGTAGGTGTATGATACTGCTATTGCTGAAGACGTGCCTGGAGAAATTGAAGAATGCATTCATCACAAAATAGAAAAAATCAAAGACAGGAATCCAGAACTAGCGTTTCTTCAGGATGCTAAAAATGTGATACATGGCAAATCTGGAAAACATATAATTCATATTCTGTGAGTGACATAGCCTATTTGCAATACTGCCCTGTGACTTTATGTGTAATAGAAATGACATTTTGTTCGTACAAAATCATTTTAAGTGAGAAAAGCATAAGTTTCCTGACAGAAAATATAGAAAGCTGTTTGGTTGTTTATTATAATAAAACTATTGATAAATAAGGAATGTTTTTGTAGAGATATTGGATGGTGAAATTAGGAGTGAGGAAATAATAAAACAAGTTAAGTTACTGAAGAAAAATAAAGCTACTGGAATTGATGGCATCCCAACAGAGTTTCTTAAGGAGTGGTGTAATGAAACAGGGAGAGTGAAAATTTTACTAGATTTATTTAATGTAATTATTAGAAAGGGTTATGTACCTAAACGATGGAGAGAAGCTATCATCCATCCTATATATAAAGGCAAGGGCAATGTCGATAAACCTAATAACTACAGAGGTATTGCATTATTATCGAATATAGGAAAACTTTTTGCGGGCATTTTGGCAGCGAGACTACAATCTTGGGTTGAAGAATATAATATCCTTTCGGAATTCCAGATGGGCTTTCGCAAGGGAAGGAGAACAATTGATAATTTATTTATTATAAAGACATTAGCAGACAAATATTTAAAAGAAAAAAGGGGTAAACTGTATATGGCTTTTGTAGACTTAGAGAAGGCTTATGACCGAATTGAGCTACAACTTCTGTGGCATAAATTAGTGTGTAAGGGAGTAAGTCAGCAATTGGTGAATATTCTAAAAGCACTGTATTTTGAGAACACCTTCTGTGTAAGGGTGGAGACAGGCTGTGTAACAAACGAAATTCCACAAAAGAAAGGCCTTCGGCAACGATGTAAGCTAAGTCCAGTTTTATTTAATTTATATATAGATGATGTCTTACTAGAAATTGGAAGGAATAATAACTGTGCACCAGTAATTAACAACATCCAAATTCCAGGACTTATTTTTGCAGATGAACCTAGTGGTAGGATCTATTACAGCAAGTGGTTTAAAACAATCATTACAAGCAATTGATGTATATTGTAAAGAATGGAGGTTAAAAGTGAATCAAGAGAAAACACAGATTGTGGTTTTCAAAAAGGGGGGAAAATTAGGCAAATTTGAAAAGTGGAAGGGAGAGAATAAAGATTACAGGGTAGTGCGTGACTGTATCTATTTAGGAGTAAAAATAGATGGAGGTAATAAATGGGAGAAACAAAAGAAGTTTGCATTGGCAAAAGGTAAAGGGGCGATGGCAGCAATTAGAAGCTGCAAATATAAAGTACCTAATATAAATGTTAAATGGCTGGAAAAAGTTTATGAGATGGTTGTGGAGGCAAAAATGATGTATGGTATAGAAATATGGGGATTAGATAGAGGATGGGAATGTATAGATGTGGTGCACAGGATGTTTTGTAGAGAAATACTAGGGCTACTGAAGTCAATTGTAAGACAGGTAGCACAATTAGTGATGGGCAGGGTGGCAACTAAGGGGAAGATAATGGAAAGAGCTTTGAAATTTTGGTTCAGAAGTTTAAATCTAAGAAAAAGTAATGTGTTAAGACAATGTATTGAATACCAAGAGAATAGCTTAATGAATGATGGATGGGTAAGTAAATTACGGAATATTTTGGAGAAAAATGGGTTAGGAGATATATGGAGAAGGAGAGAAAATAACATAAAACATTTTTGGAAAAAGGCAAGGAAAAGACTGGAAGATATAGAAATACAAATCATGTTCAGTGAGATTGCCGAAAAGAGCTCATTAGTTTATTATAGGCCAATGAAAAATACGTGGGGTAGGAAAAAATATATAGACATAGTAAATAAAGAAGAGAGAGAATCTATTGCATGGTTAAGAACCGGAGCATGGAGGCTAAAAGGGCTAAGACAGGGTATTCCTCAGAACCAATGTCTGATATGTGGTGGTAATGAAGACATTGAGCACATAGTATTTAAGTGCCAAGGGACAGAAAATTGGAGAAAAGAATTTTTTAATAAGAAGTGGTTGAAGGGGGATAGAAATACACTTATAATTGAAATGATATGCAAGGACGCTAGAAGCATTAGGCAGTTTTTGTGTAAAGTAAAAAATAAATGGCTTTGGACAGTGGAAAGAGAAAAGTAAGAGGTAGTGCATCTTACTTTGAATGGAAAACTGTAGTGAATGTGTTAATTTAGTGACAAGAGATTGTAAAATGTAAATAAACTGTAGTGATTGTCTACTGAATAAGTGACCAGGGTCAAAATGCAGTAGACAATCTAATTTGTAAAACTCTTAGCACAATAAATACAATACAATACAACATGATCATTAAAAGATTGAATAATACTAATAATGCTATAGTGACCATAAATAATACAAGATCATAATTACTACTATTCGACTGCTTAACCATGATTCCATGGAAGAATGGCAAGTCCTTGATATGAGATGCTACTTGTGTGGATACTGTGGTCCCTTCACAATATATTCTATCTCTCAACTATTAGAGCAGCTGCAGAGTCAGCTGGACTCTGAAATGGCACAAACACCGCAATATTACCCAAGATTACATCTTTGTTGCATTTGCTTTTGCCCTTCGGGTCATGGCTTGCAGAAGGCAAAGAACTTGTCCGTGAAATTGGCCAACTTCTAGCAGATGTTTCCGGTGATTTTTGTTCAACTGAATATTTTTGGCAATGAATAGCTGTTGCCATACTAGCATCATGGCAATATTCCCAGATTCACCACCATTGGAGGAAATTTTCTATTTAAATAAGGTCCCTCCAGCTGCAATTTATAACAACTGACACCTACTTCTTGAGAAATATCTAATGGCTCTGAAGTGAGGTCAAAACAAAACAACAAACAGGTGAAAGCAAAAGTGGTAGGTCTGGATGGGACCCTGGACTTCATGTTCAAGTCCGCCAACAGATGCTCCTGCTACCACTGCAAGAAAGGCTAACCTTATGTCCTCGTACCTGTTTTTTCCTTTCCTGTAGAACTATAGCTTATATTAATATTGTTAATTTAATCCATTTTGAATAACCAATGACAGATTAAAGACCAATACACTTATTACTTTATAAAAACCAATAAAGTAATGTAAGAAAGTTTTGTAGTTCATTATGCTATTAATATGTTTTTAGTGCATATGTTTCAGTTTTAGAGCATATTTTCAACCTTTTTTATTGCATAAATACATGCATATAAATCTGCACTCTACTAATATCATACAATTGATTTCCTTTACAGAAAGTAAAAAAAGTGTAAACCCTAAAACATCTACAGTTTCATAGGATTTTATGAAAAGCTGTGATATTAACAGTAGCCATACCTATTATACTACACTGACTGATTTTTAAACCTAATCTAAATTACAATAGTGCCAGCCTTTGGCATGCTTTATTTCTCCTATAGAAACCACATATTATAAGACAGCCACAATTTTGAATTCATAATACATACAAGTCAATGTAAAATATGATTAAAAAATTTATACGTCTGTGTAACATTTGAAACACCCTTTGCTATCATAAAGACATTGTTTCAATAAATATTCTTTTATAAATTCTATACATTTTTTTTATCTCTTGTTTGTTTAAAACCCTCATCTAATCTGTTATACAGCTTTAAGCCTAAAACCATAGTATATATATAGTTCTGGTATAATAATCATGACTATCTCTAATGGAACTAAATTCAGTAATATTACTATTTGTATTGTAAAGAAACACAAACATTAATGTGTTATGCTCACATATGTTTTCTCTACCCATTACAGCTTTACATAATGTCTTATTTATAGTATTCATATAAAAACTGATTCCTTATTCATGTTATGTTACAATACATTTTTATTAGAAATAATCTCAAATTAAGTAATATGGACTTGGTTACATAATACAGAAAACATAACAGATGTTTGCATATCGTAAGTAATTTTTGTTACTAATTAAACAAAGGAGGAAGAATGAAGGATCACACATTTTCAAAGGTTCTTATAGATGGCATTACCTGTCTGGGAAAATGTAAAATATTGTAATGACAAATAGTTTGAAAACAGCTACTGCTGCAAAAAAAAAAGGAATTTATATAAAAGAGCTATTGTTACATAAGAACGAATCTGGGAAATTTAATTACAAATACTGAAGTATATGTGATCACAATTCATGTTATAAAAATAAATTGTATACTCATTTTCATAAAACCTCTGCATTTGAAAAATACTTTTAAGTTCACTGGAGTAGACTAATACAGTAATCTGCCAACATATATAAAAAGAATAAGCCTTATATTAAAACTTAAAAAAGAAATACACAAATTCTTATTAAATAACAACTTCTACTCAATTAAAGAATTCTGTACAGAAAATAAATATGAATGATTATAAATATCTGTGCCATAAAAATACTACAGGGTGAGCCAAAAAACTATGAACAGCTGACGCAGTGTTTTTTCCTGTCCACGTCCTCGACGCTCGTTGCCGTCTGCCACTATCATAGAAAAGCATGGATGAAACCATACAACATTTTTAAAACTACTTTTAAAGGCTTTACTTACCAACTTTATGAAAGGAAATGCTGAAACTGGCCACCGTCATTGTCCATACAATTTTTGGCATCATCCTTGGGAACTAGAATGGTGGTGGTGGTGGTGGTGGTGGTGGAGGTGGCAGCAGTGGTGGTTTCTGTTACTCCTATTGAAAGCATAGGGTCTTAATGAAAGCACACCACTAGACTCTATTTTTGCTTTCCCTACCATGTACTAGTAGGTAGAAAAGGTATTGCATTCCACCAAAAAATTTGATATTGCAATTTCAACAGAAATGCGTGTTTTGAGACACTTGAATCCAAAAAACACCATTTTTAAAAAAAGATCCAGGTGTGTGTGTGTGTGTGAACAGTATAACTTGAAAAAACAAAATGTTAAATAAATACCAAACTTGGTATTGAGGTTCAGTACCTTTCAACGATGTGACAAAAAGATTTTGAAGAAAATCCCTCCACCCCAATTTACCCTTTACAAGGAAGCTTTTCGAAATATTTGATTTTCTAAAAACTGGCTTTAACAATTTTGATTAAAATACTGTATTAAAGATGTTTACATGACAAATGAAATGTGTATTTTGAATTTTCTGGGAATAGCCTGTGAAGTTCTCATTATTTGGAAGGAATGTTGCATAATCTTGTATTGCTGGTAAATGTTAAATGATAGATGAAAACGTACTGTACAAAAAATGTATGCTTTAAAACATACAATTTATTTCAAATAGGTTTTTCTTGTGGCATTAGCCATTTCTGAGATATTCATTATTAATGGTTTGATTTGTTCGATAATTTGTAATTTTTTTTAATCCCATTGATTTTCAGTTGCTTTTGGCGATTGCATGGAAACAGTATGGAATTTTAAGGCCAGCATATAGCATCCAGTTCTTAAACATTTGACTATCTCTGTTCCCTTTGTATCCTAACAAAATGTGTAGTGTAGCTATTTCTGCAAAGGTTTATCTGGATTAAAATGAAGTAGATAGAAAAAAAACTCTCATAAGAATAATTTGTATACCCACTAATAAACGATAGAGGATGGAGAAAGTCATGTGAATGTAACAACTAAGAATTTTTGCCAAGTTTTTTTATTTTGTTCCAACTCTTCCTTCGTTCAATTTCTTTCCTCACTGTGTTTTGCCATGTAATCTTTGGTCTTCCTATTTTTCTTGGTAGTCCATGAGGATTCCATTCCAGGGTTCTCTTTGGAATATATTGATGTTCTCTTCTGAGAATATGTCCTATCCACTTCCCTTCTGATACTTGATCGCCTGCCACATTTCATGTTGAAATGTTTACTTCCATAATTATTATTAAATAAAGCAATGGCCACCAGATTCCCAGTATGAATATCAAGCACTTATTTACATGAATCTGCAGTTTTTTTATATATTCCAATACAAAATTTAAGTATATGCAAAATGCAAAGCAGAGGAAATTTCACAAAGAAAATGCAGGATATGCATTTTTTTTAGTGATGCAGATATCTTAAGTGTAGGTATTTCAAACAAAATTAGGAATAAATTGATAACAAAGCCACTAACATTTATCATTGTCTATATATGTCTGGTTCAAACATAACTAGGATTTATTATTATTGATTCTGGATAAATAACTAATGTTAAAATGTAAAAGCATTTACCATGAAGCCATAAATCATATTTTTAATTTTTCTGCTGCTTACAATGGATAGGTAGAGGAGGTGTTGCATTCCACACAAAAATGAGGTGTCAAGGATTCACTGGAAGTTTACATTTTGAGGTTCCCTAAAACAAAACAAAAAATAACATTTTTAGAAAAATATCTATATGAGAGAGAGAGAGAGAGAGAGAGAGAGAGAGAGAGAGTGTGTGTGTGTGTATGTGTGCGTGCGTGTGCGTGCGCGTGTGCGTGTGCGTGTGCGTGTGTGTGTGTGTGTGTGTGTGTGTGTGTGTGGGTGTGTGTGTGTGTGTGTAAAATGAAAATATGAGTTTTAGGGATTTCTCCTCATTGTAAACCACACTTTATATGGGAAATTGTTCACTTTCCCCAAAAAGACATGCTTTTTAATTTCAGGGTTTATAGTTAAAAATTTTAGGGTTAATTTAAGCTTGATACCTTGTTATTTCACATTAACCATATTATGTATGCACGAGTTGAAAAGTTGAATCAGACTTGCAACATTGAGGGTCTCCTTTGAAGAATGATATCTTTAATATTTGAGTTCATTTTGGAGATTTACCAGGATTTAAAAAAGTTTTATGTGTATACCATACAAGTATCTTGCACAATATGGTTGCTCAATGGTAAAAGCATAGACTGGAGAGCCAAAGGTACATTGTTTTAGTCCCGACCATGGCATTTAATTTTTCCAGTCTGATATAACTTTCTAAGTAATACTGTGTCATATTCATCTTCAATGGAAGCTATATGGAACACAAAATATAGGCATATGGTGCTCAGGAGCAACATGAGAGGGATTCAGAAAGCTCTAGACCTGACAAAGAGATAGTGCTGGCAGTATCAGATAGCAAGGATAGTTTTTAAATACGATCATTTAGATGGTCCAACATGCAATTTGCTACATGTACTTTCATTTGTTAGTTGTTAAGTGCTGCAAAATGAATAAGTTGAGGCTTCTCCTGGAAGCTGTTTAACATCAATGAAAATAAAAAAGAATGTACTCTACTCTGTAAGACTCTTCACTATCATTTTGTGTGGTGAAAAATGGATTATGGAGTTAAAATGCACTGCTCTTTTTGATGATGTGCATCTAGGATGTCCAGTTATCGCTACAACTGAAGGAAATATGAAAAATCGCATGCCATATAGACAAATCAAAATACATAAGCTTACTGATTTTCCCAGATCTTATAAGATTGTGTCTGGAGCATTTTGAAGGAGCATTTTCACATAAGAAAGCTTGCAGTATGGTGGATGTAGCACTTCACCACCACTCCCAAAGATAAAGCAGCAGTCAAACAATGGAGGATGCAAGAGGTTGAAAACACTCCAAAGAAAGCTTTTAACCTTAGCAGGAAAGGTGATTGGCACTGTTTACAGAGATTTGTAGGATGTGGTATTGGTAGACTACCAAGAAAAGGGAGTAAAACCATCAATGGAGAACAGTATACAACTTTTCTGGAGCACTGAAAGATGTTATGAAGGCCAAATGTCTGCATGTATTAGTGAAGAAAGCTCTTTTCCATCAAGACAATGTGCTGGCATACCTGCTTCAACTGTGATCACAATGTTGCATGACTTTTGCTTTGAACTGCTACCACAAGCCCGAATTTGGCTCCCAATGACATTTTCCACTTCCCAAATCTGAAGAAATGACTTGTTAGACAGAAATCTACCTCATATGTGGAAATCACACCATACAGACTTTTATTTGGCAAAGTTAGACAAATCATTTTATTCTGATGGTATAGAGAAGTTAAAGCATCATTGATATAAGTAAATAGTGTGAAAAGTAATTGTGTTAAAAAATAAAAGAAGTTACATTAAAAATCTTGCATTTTCTATCTCAGGCTGAAAACTTTCTGAATAGCCCTTGTGTGCATATCAAACTACACAAGAACCTCATTTATCCAGCTTCATTAATCTGAACTTCCAGTTTTTCCAGAGTGATTTTTGCTCACTTTTTCAGCTCAAAAATATGTGCATTCTTTGATAAATACACATGAATGTAAATGGTTATAATTTTAGTGCCACAGGATGCATAAGATCACTTATGGTTGCAGGATTCAACCTAACAATAAGATTGCCATGGTCAATGACACAGAACAACAAAACTAAAGTGTGTGAGATTATGTTTCATTAGTTTTTATGTAGGATCATAGATGTCTTATCTAAACAGCTTTCAATTCTTTTCTCTTCTGCTTTTGCAGTGAACCATATTTCATACATACATCAAAGTTCATATTCATTTAAGTTTGTTTCTAGATTATCTAGATTTCCATTAATCTGGATTACATCCATTCCCACCTAATTTGGATAAACAAGCTTCTTGTGTATGTCAAAATATATGCAGATATGTGTAAACATCTTTAATAGATAATTAACTGATTTAAGTATAACTCCTATAGAATCACTTATGATTCAGTTAAGTATAAATTTGAAATATTCCTAGTAATAATTATTGTAATAAATTCATTTAATGCATCCTGTGAGGATAAAATACTAATTAATATATTACCAAGTACATAAGAATAAAATATTTGTTGCTAGAGTCAGTTATATTTCCAAAACATTCAGTGCCTGTTTTTATAAACTTGAAAAATATCATATCTGGCTGATGCGAACACTATCCATTTAATTTCATATGACACATGTGCATATCTCATGTTATACCTAAGTGTTTACAGTTCAAGAATTATTTAACATTTATGTTTTATTTTGCAAAAATGTACCAAGGAATAAAGGCAAGCCTAAGTCATGTAAGCTATTTTGTCACTATTTCTTAGCCTTACATAACATCTTAAGATAAGATTAGTCATCCTGCTTGGCCATTGCAATATCTGCTTTTGACTGATGGCATTACTGGACCATGGGCTGCTTCTTGTCAGCTGCTACATGTATCCTAGGGTGCTATTTCTCTGTAGCTTATCACAAGCCCTCTTTGGAAATAAAACCCAGTACCACTTAATCCTCAGTCAACGGCACTATCTGCAATACAATGGAGAAGGTCTGATACTAAATATTTAAAAATGGTTAATGTCATGTCACAAGAAGATATTTTCTTCTTCTTAGGAAATTAATGACAATGGTATATTTAATATTTGGGGAAGAGTGGAACTTAGGTTGTAAGGTTGTAAGTGATGCATAAAGATCACTAATTGACTCAAATTCTTCCCCAAATCACAAGATTTTCATTTTACATAAATTGTATTGCAACAGTTTTATAAGATTGTGATAAATATAATTTTATAAGGCCAGGAAATTCAAAACAAAATTTGTTTAAGAGGAACGATACAATTGACTTTAGATATTCTGGTGAGTGTTTTCCCAGATGCTTATGTAAACAGGGAAGTATCCTGTGATTTTAAGGATATATTTTCCGAATATTCATGAATGTACCGTCATGTGGATGGAATGTGTAAATCATGCTGATGGTGCTTCCATCAGAGCTGGGCAAAGCACTAGATCAGCATGGCCTGCTGGTATTTAAACTTAGAGTTTTTAATGGCTTGCTCTCTCTGTTAGATATGTACTAACAGGAATCTGCGACACTCAGTCGTTTAATCTTTAATCTAATCATCAGCTATGGGGATGAAAACCCAACCTTCTTTGCACCCCAGGTATACTTGCCTCTTGCAGCTTTATCATCATCGATAGATACATTTACAGTAATGTAGCATATAACTTTAGACAAATAAATTTTTGTTTATTGTAGTGTGGAGTAGTACTGTAAATTAAACTAAATTTGGAACCAGAGTTACACACCAATAATTTGCCACCCTTCACCACTGCTCCTCCTTGGTCACCCCTATGCCAAGCTTTGCTCTCCTGTCTGGAAACCTGAACTTTTGTCCTTGTCCCATCCAGTGAAGACATGTGGTGTCATCACATCTGATGGAGCCACCAGGGCTCCTCACATCTGGTGGCATTGCCATGTCAAATAGAGGCATATCACTTTTAGGAAAAACGTATCCTTAGAATCATGTGATACTTTCCTGCTTACATGAGATTTTTTTTTATTGTGCTAAGAGTTTTACAAATTTGATTGTCTACTGCACTTTGGCCCTGGTCACTCATTCAGTAGACAATCACTACAGTTTATTTACATTTTACAATTTCTTATCAATAAATTATCTTGCTCCTTTTTACTTTCTCTACTACGTACAGTAAGTAGGGGAAGTATTGCATTCCACCCAAAAATTCGATACCGAGATTTCACCGGAAATACATGTTTTGAGACCTCCTGAATCCAAAAAAAGCATTTTTGGAAACATGTCCGTGTGTGTGTCTGTGTGTGTGTGTGTCTGTGTGTGTGTGTGTCTGTGTGTCTGTGTGTGTGTGAACAGCATAACTCAAAAACGAACAGTCGGATAAACACCAAACTTGGTATTTAGGTTCAGTATCTTCCAGAGATGCGACACGAAGGTTTTCAAGAAAATCCCCCCACCCCAGACTACCCTTTACATGGAACATTTTTCGAAAATTTTAATTTTCTCAAAAATGGCTCTAACGATTTTGATGAAAATATCATATGTTTAAGATAATATCATGAGAAATGAAATGTATATCTCGAATTTTCTGGGAATGTCTCCAAAAGTATTCTTCATTCTGAACGACTTTTGCATAACTGGTAAACTATAAGAGATAGACAAAATTTTACTACACAAAAAATATAGATCGCGTTAAAATACACAACTTATGTCATATACATTTCTTTTGTTGAGTGAACCGTTTTCGAGATATTGCTTGTTATTTCCTTAAATTTTGCAATACTTATACTTTTTCTCAAATTCGTTATTCATTTTTTTATGTCCTGGACATGCAAAGAGAATGGAATGCGCCACATAGCAACCAGCGTTAAAATATTTGACTATCGCTTAAAAGCTACCATATTCCCCTTGCATCTACAAGAAAATTACCAATAAGATTGACATTTCGATATCTCGATTAACATGAAGCATATGGAGAATAGGCGTTTGTAAAATTAGATTGTACAAGAGTAGAGAAAGTCATGTGAGTGTAACACATCAGATTTTTTTTTTCATGTCCCATTTCCACTTGTTTTTCACTTTTCATTTATTGATTACTTAACCATCACACATTCACTATAGTTTTCCATTCAAAGTAAGATGCGCTACCTCTTACTTTTCTCTTTCCACTGTCCAAAGCCATTTATTTTTTACTTTACACAAAAACTGTCCAATGCTTCTAGCGTCCTTGGATATCATTTCAATTATAAGTGTATTTCTATAACCCTCTTCAACCACTTCTTATTAAAAAATTCTTTTCTCCAATTTTCTGTTCCTTGGCACTTAAATACTATGTGTTCAATGTCTTCATTACCACCACATATCGGACATTGGTTCTGAGGAATACCCTGTCTTAGCCCTTTTAGCCTCCATGCTCCGGTTCTTACCCATGCAATAGATTCTCTCTCTTCTTTATTTACTATGTCTATATATTTTTCCCTACCCCATGTAGTTTTCATTGGCCTATAATAAACTAATGAGCTCTTTTCGGCAATCTCACTGAACATGATTTCTACTTCTATATCTTCCAGTCTTTTCCTCGCCTTTTTCCAAAAAATTTTCACATTATTTTCTCTCCTTCTCCACATGTCTCCTAACCCATTATTCTCCAAAATGTTCCGTAAATTACTTACCCATCCATCGTTCATTAAACTATTCTCTTGATATTCAATACATTGTCTTAACGCATTACTTTTTCCTAGATTTAAAGTTCTGAACCAAAATTTCAAAGCTCTTTCCATTATCTTCCCCTTAGTTGTCACCCTGGCCATCTCTAATTGTGCTACCTGTCTTACAATTGACTTCGGCAGCCCTAGTATCCTGCTTACATAAGCATTCAGGAAATGACTTGCCAGAATTTCTAAACCCAATTTTATTGTTCCTCTTGAAAAAAATTTTGTTCTGAACATCCTAGCTTTATAAAATGGTATTTATTACAATCTTATAAAACAGGAATATAAACGTCACAGTATAACTAGATCTAAATTCCAACAATAAGGCAATTTAGTTGTTCATTACTTGTGGATTTACTTATTATTTCTGTTGGCTTATGTGGTGTTATGGTTCTAAAAATAAGAACCTCATTTATTTGGTCCTCATTAATCTGACTTCCAATTTATTTGGATTGATTTTTGCTTGTTTTTACATCACAAAAATATGTGATAAATACATATGAATGTATACTGCATAATGCTAGCACCGCAGGTGGTGTAGAAGTTGCCATTGTTGTATGCTTCAAATTAACAATAAGTATCATTACTATCATCAGTGTCACAGAAGAGCAAACTAAGGTGTGTGTGAGATTATGTTTAATTAATTTCCACCACAATCCTGATAGCAATCATGGACAGCTCATTTGGACATCTTTCATTTATTTTTCCCTGCCTTTGCAGTGATACAAATTTTAGTATCATGCATCAAAGTTTGTATTCATTTTATAGTTTGTTTCTGGATTATCCAGTTTTATTTAATCTGGATTACCTCCATTCCCTCTAATTCTGCATAAATGAGGTTGTTGTGTATTTGCCACAAATATCAGTACTGTTTCTACATTTCACTTGGACTTGACTTCAATTTCTTAGGAGCAGAAACAACATGTAGTGACATTAAGAGGACCGGACTCATAGTTTTATTGGGTACTGTGTTTTAAAGGAACAATTTTTTGTAAATAATTGATTTTAAAATCATATGTTTCCTGAGTTTTCTTAAATGTTTGTCAAGTACATAACTACAAAGAATTAGCTGTTTAATATCTTTCTGATGTGTGATACAATGATCTCCTACAAGAAGTCCCGCTACTTATCATAATGACAGGTGTAGACTTTTATAGCATGCCCAATTTTAATGTTCATATCTATTGTTATACTTACTTTGTTTATGGTTTATGATCTTTTGCCAGGTCCTTTTTTGTGAAAATGTATTATAATTCAAGTGTCATGATTTATTCATTTATTTTTACGAGAAAAATAAGCTGCTGCCAATTCAAGTGCAAGCTGGCGAAATAAATTGCTGTAGTACAAATATTCACAATGAAATAAGTTGAGCTTCTAGCAGGGCACCATGAAATAGTAATACTCAAAATTCTTACAAAATTGTGGGCAGATGTAACAGTGGAAACAAATTATCATATTTTTATAGTCAACAGCACTTGATACGGTAATTTGTATCACAAATTACTCAAATGTAAATAACGATTGTAATATGAATATGTATTTTTATGTGACATTGATTTCAGAGGTTTATTTAATTGTAATTATTATTTGTAAATAATAATTTATGGCTTTACTGAAACTGTCAGTAATAACGCAATAATGCAGCAATGGGGTGAGTTGTTTATCATTACCGGGAACCAGGAAGTTACGTAATGTTTCGCGCCTTTTCGTTAGAAGCTTCTAGAACATTTCCTAAAGTAATATGTATTAGTGGTTTTCATTGGATATTAAAATAGACGCTAATGTTGGCGCGTTTTATTAGCCAATAGCAGTTCATTTATAATCTTTAGGCGTATCTTGATGCAGGCCTATAAATAGTGTAGGTTCGAGGTAGCTTGCCCCCCAGTTCAACAGAATTCTCAATACTCTACACGTCGGTCTCTCAGTTCATTCATTTCGCCAAGTTACACGCAGCAGAATTACGAGAATTATTATAAAGTATTATACATTTAAAAAATTACATAAAGTTGAAGTATGCGAGTTAAAAGTGATAAATAAGAAGTTATTACAAACAGTTTCAGTTTGGCGAGTATCTATCTCAATATGTAAAAAGTGTTAGTGAACGTGTTCGACAATAAAAGTTATAAAACCAATTTCTTCATCAGTATCATTTCTGGATAAAAGATTCCTTTCCGATTCATGCCCTGCAAGAGATACAAGTTCGACCCAAACAGCTAGCCGGAGAACATTTTAAAGTGAATTATTTCAAAACTGATGCAAATTGCTACGCCAGAGGGAGCTACGAACCAAAACAAGGAGTGACGTCACAAGATGGGAACACATGAAGTCACACAACCTTAATACCGCATCAAATTGGTTTTCAAACGTGGTGCTATAATAATGTTAAACACATTTGTAACATTAATACCCCCGCAAATTGGCTCCCATACGTGGGGCAGTTAAAGTTATGTAAACAAACATTTATTTGCAACATACAATTTGTAACATTAATATTGTTACACACTCCAAACGTTTGTGGATTATATTTAGGTAACATTAAATATGAAGTGCAAAGAATTCTGTTGCAATCAGCAGTTTTGAATGAATAAAAGCAATTTGTAAAGGCCCTGTTCTATTATTTCCTTTAAATATGTAATTTGTGTCAAAAATATTCTGGTTTCCTTAAAAATGTAATGGAATTACTCATTTCCCAGTGAACTATTGTAAGTAATAAAGCTTGGCATAATATAAGTTCATGTACTTATACATAACATAGAAATAGCATGATATAAAATTTTCTCTCTTCAGATTTCTTTAGTACAGTGCTTTCTTTCCACACTGCGGCCACCACATGGCGGCTTGCAGACCAGCTGCTGCAGCTCAGACTCCCACCAAAACAGTTATAATATCTGCACAATAGTCCCACATTCTCATATTTACAATTACAATTACAATAAGAGTAAATACGTACCTTTATCATAAGAGATGCTGGAAATGTTGTCCTTTTCTATCCACACATTTCTGGCATCTTCTCAGAAAATTCTCCTTCACCTCAAGAGTTTAGTATCTAAAACGGTGAATTTCTTGCCTGATGTTTTCTTTTACTTATTCCAATGTATGAGATTTATTGCATACTCTTTATTTTTAAAGTTCTCCCATATAGTTAAAGTGAGGGATCTTGAGAGCTATAATCCTTTACTAATTATTCTATCTTCAAAAATTTTCCTGAACTAAATTTAATAACTCATCAGCTGTATGCACTGTAGCAAAAGTCTTGTTGGAAATACCCAGACTGATATTCAATGCTGGACAACTGTTCAAAAAATGGTGTAAGTCATTCCTGTATCTCCCTGCTTTTATTATTTGCTCAGAAAATATAGGTCTTATTATTTTGTATGCATTTACTGCACACCACACACAAATTTTCATGCCATGCAAAGGAATATTGTGAATGAGAGTTTGGATATCTTTAGTTACAAGAAAAATATATGTGAAACACTAATATAAAAACTTGACAATGTCAGATATCTGTACTAAGTTCCATTGACAATCGTATGGGACAGATATCTAGGGGTGGGAACCTACGGAAAGGCTAAGCCAAGTAAGAACACATTTTCTAAAAGGTATCTGGGTATGGGAAGAGGTACAGCAAATTGCAGCATTTTTAGAGAATATGGTGCACACAGCAAAACAATTGAATGTAAGGTACAGGCGATCAAATATTGGATTAGAATTATGAGAGGGGATCATTCACTTATGAGAGCTGTATGCTATAAGGAACAGCTTAGAATGGGAGGATACAAGACATGGGCAGCAAAAATCAAGAGGGGATTAGAGAGAATAGGAATGAGTAATATTGGGCTTGAAGGACCTGGAAATAGAGTGAATGTGTGAAGAAAAGTACAGAAGTGGCTGAAAGATATAGATCGACAGCAGATGCTGTCATAATGTAATGAGAAAGTATCATTAAGCTTATAGTTGAAACTAAAATCAGAATGGGGTATAGAACAATATAGTTTGTCCAGAAATGGAGCCAGCAAGCAAGGGTTTTCTTGACTGAGACTGGGATCAAATTTATTAACGAAGAAGGCATAAGAATTTGCCCCTGGTGTAGAGAGGAGGAAGAGACTTTGATTCATATTCTGGCACATTGTACTAAGACAGAACAGTTGAGGAGAAAAGCATCTGTCAGGTTTCATTGTTATTCAAGGAGAGGTTACAAGTGTTGGACCTTACTGGCTAAGAGGGGGGGAGGGGGAAGCGATTTGTACAGTTTTACAAAAGGTTTTGCAGCTCAGATCCGAGTCTAAGGAAGAGGATTAAGGGTGGGAGGGGGAGGGTTACTGGCTTAGTGGTGGGTATTGTTTTGTAAACAATAGCTTGTGCTTGTGAACAAGTTCTTTTTTTCTCTTCTTTTGTTTTGTTTGTGTGATTTTTGTTGTTAGTTTATCTGTTTGTTTTTCTTCTTTTTATTTCTTGTAAATATAATTAACTTTAAAGTTCAATGTGATGAATATAGTCTGAAAAATATGAACTACAGTGTATTATATAAGCATGTACAGACTACCTGACCCATGCGATGTATGAGTTTGAACATGTAAAATGTTTAAGACCAATAAATACACCACTCTACTCTAATGAAGATTATATTATTATTATTTATTCTCCCATCATTTTCATATTTTTATTCCCTTTAGTCTCCAGCTTTCCTCTTTTTTTTTTCTTTTCTTTTTACCATAGCTGTTATCTCCACAACTTTGTTTGTTCTCAGATTGCTGTGGTAACTCATTTTCAGGTCCACTGCAGTGCCAGCTGGAATTCTTTGAGAAACTGGGCTAAACAAAATGTTTTTATGAGTATTCATTATTTATTGCCTCAATACTTATCTAGTTGTCTTCATACAACATATATTTATATTTAATAGATAATATAAAATTTATAGATGAATAAAAATAAGAAAGGATGTAATACAAGATGGTCAAATTAATCTATAATTCTATAGCTTATACATAGGAATACTTATTAAATTCACCTACTGTGTAAAAGCAGTGTTCCCACAAAAGAACCTTTGCCCAGATTTAAATGCACCATATTTTTTATATGTTTTAATAGAATTAGGAAGAGAATTATATATTTTTATGCTGGAATGTAAGATGATATTTTTTTACAGCACAGTTCTAATGGGGGTTATGTGAATATTCTGATTATTTGTAGTAAAATGTGGATGAACATTTTCGTTTTTTTGGAAATTATATAAATTTTTCTTTACAAATAAAACTGTTTCTAATATATAGGTAAGTATGTACTAGTGTTTTTAAAATAGCTTTAACTCAGGTAATGACCATCATTTAAACTCACTCTGAGTTTCTATGTAAAGAAAAAAAACTTGAAACATTTATATTCTGAAGTTCACAAATACTCATGCTTGCACGAAGATACTATAAGAAGTCACACTGGATGTACCAGACAAAGTTACTGACATATGATTGCGTAAAACTTATTGTGAAACTGATACAACTTTCTTCTTATTTTACAAGCTATGTGAAAGGGTTCTGTTTGCATTGTCAAATTCAGTAAAGAACAATTAAAGTGTTGAACTAAAAAAAAGGCGCTAACTGCCATTTTCTCACAAACTCTTTAGTCATAATCCTGATCTCCTTAATCAAATAAAAAAAAGATATAGATAGGCTGAAGGAGAAATTTGTAACTGTAGAGGTAATACTAATGGGAGACTTTAATATCAGGATTGGGGAAAGTGATACATATGTTGGAAATGATTGTATGAGTGATGAAATTGTGTTTAAAAGTGAGAAATTTAGGCAAAGCAAGGACAAATTTGTTGATAAAGAGTGTGAAAAATGTATTGATTTTTGTGAGTTGAATGCTTTAGAAATTTTGAATGGAAAATATGGGGATGATGAACAAGGAGAATTTACCTTTGATAGCAATAATGGGCAGAGTGTAATAGATTTTGTGTTGTGGCCTCCAAATTTAGGACATATTTTAAGCAATTTTAAGGTATTAAATTTAAGCTCAACTAGCGGGCATTATCCACTGATTATGGATTTTATGATGCACACAGCACAAGTAAAACACAATATAAGAGTGGAAAGCTATTGTAAAAAACAGTATATTAGCTATAAATGGAAAGAAGAATTTTGTGACACATTTAAACACTCTAGATTCAAATTATGGAAAGATATGTCTATGTGGAGTAACATTCATGATTAAGAATAATCAAATAGAGAATGCAATAAATATCCTTAATAGAGTTATGCAAAGGGCAGAAGAGGAAATGAAAACAAAAAAGAGGGTTTACATACATGATAAGGACTGGTTTGACAAAGAATGTAGGGTATCAAAAAGACAAGTAAAACAACTGTTGGTTTGGTGGAGGGAATTAGGTGATAGAAAATCTAGGTATGATTATATGCAAGGGAGGAATTCACATAATTTATTGTTAGAACAAAAGAAAAAGAACTGGAGAGAAAGTAATGAAAGGAATGTGATAAAATGTCTAAATGAAAATAATGTTAATAAGGTATGGCAGGCTCTTAAGTCGACCTATAATAAATGTGTAACTAAACCCAATGTTGAGCCAGGTCAATGGATGGAGTATTTTAAAACGTTATATGGGGAAGACAGGAGTATAGGAATTACAGGATTTCTGGAAATAGGGAATGTTTTTGTAGAGATATTGGAAGGTGAAATTAGGAGTGAGGAAATAATAAAACAAGTTAAGTTATTGAAGAAAAATAACGCTACTGGAATTGATGACATCCCAACAGAGTTTCTTAAGGAGTGGTGTACTGAAACAGGAAGAGTGAAAATTTTATTAGATTTATTTAATCTAATTATTAGAAAGGGTTATGTACCTACATGATGGAGGGAAGCTATCATCCATCCTATATATAAAGGCAAGGGTAATGTCGATAAACCTAATAACTACAGAGGTATTACATTATTATCTAATATAGGAAAACTTTTTGCAGGCATTTTGGCAGCTAGACTACAATTTTGAGTTGAAGAATATAATATACTTTTGGAATTCCAGATGGGCTTTCGAAAGGGAAGGAGAATAATTGATAATTTATTTATTATAAAGACATTAGCAGACAAATACTTAAAAGAAAAAATGGGGTAAATTGTATATGGCTTTTGTAGACTTAGAGAAAGCTTATGACCGAATTGAGCTACAACTTCTGTGGCATAAATTAGTGTGTAAGGGAGTAAGTCAGCAATTGGTAAGGGTGGAGACAGGCTGTGTAACAAGAGAAATTCAACAAAAGAAAGGCCTCAGGCAAGGATGTAAGTTAAGCCCAGTTTTATTTAATTTATACATAGATGATGTCTTACTAGAAATTGGAAGGTATAATAACTGTTCACCAGTAATTAACAACATCCAAATCCCAGGACTTATTTTTGCAGATGACCTAGTGGTAGGATCTATTGCAGTAAGTGGTTTAAAACAATCATTATAAGCAATTGATGTATATTGTAAAGAATGGAGGTTAAAAGTGAATCAAGAAAAACACAGCTTGTGGTATTCAAAAAGGGGGGAAAATTAAGCAAATATGAAAAGTGGAAGGAAGAGAATAAAGATTACAGGGTGGTGCGTGACTGTATTTATTTAGGAGTAAAAATAGATGGAGGTAATAAATGGGAGAAACAAAAGAAGTTTGCATTGGCAAAAGGTAAAGGGGCCATGGCAGCAATTAGAAGCTGTAAATATAGAGTACCTAATATAAATGTTAAATGGCTGGAAAAAGTTTATGAGATGGTTGTGTAGGCAAAAATGATGTATGGTATAGAAATATGGGGATTAGATAGAGGATGGGAAAGTATAGATGAGGTGCACAAGATGTTTTCTAGAGAAATACTAGGGTTACCGAAGTCAATTGTAAGACAGGTAGCACAATTAGTGATGGGCAGGGTAGCAACTAAGGAGAAGATAATGAAAAGAGCTTTGAAATTTTGGTTCAGAACTTTAAATCTAGGAAAAAGTAATGTGTTAAGACAATGTATTGAATACCAAGAGAATAGCTTAATGAATGATGGATGGGGAGTAATTTACGGAACATTTTGGAGAAAAATGGGTTAGGAGACATGTGGAGAAGGAGAAAAAATAACGTAAAACATTTTTGGAAAAAGGCGAGGAAAAGACTGGAAGATGTAGAAATACAAATCATGTTCAGTGAGATTGCAGAAAAGAGCTCATTAGCTTGTTATAGGACAATGAAAAATACATGGGGTAGGGAAAAATGTATAGACATAGTAAATAAAGAAGAGAGAGAATCTATTGCATGGCTAAGAACCAGAGCATGGAGGCTAAGAGGGTTAAGACAGGGTATTCCTCAGAACCAATGTCCGATATGTGGTGGTAATGAAGACATTGAACACATAGTATTTAAGTGCCAAGGAACAGAAAATTGGAGAAAAGAATTTTTTAATAAGAAGTGGTTGAAGGGGGATAGAAATACACTTATGATCGAAATGATGTACAAGGACACTAGAAGCATTGGACAGTTTTTGTGTAAAGTAAAAAATAAATGGCTTTGGACAGTGAATAGAGAAAAGTAAGAGGTAGTGTATCTTACTTTGAATGAAAAACTATAGTGAATGTGTGATGGTTAAGTAATCAATAAGTGAAAAGTGAAAAACAAGTGGAATTGGGACATGAAAAAACTGAAAAAAAAACCAAGATAATTTATTGACAAGAAATTGTAAAATGTGAATAATCTGTAGTGATTGTCTACAGAATGCGTTGACGGGAAATTGTAAAATGTAAATAAACTGTAGTGATTGTCTACTGAATGAGTGGCGAGGGTCAAAGTGCAGTAGACAATCAAATTTTAAAACTCTTAGCACAAAATTCAAGTGAGAAGTAGTACAGAAATATTCCTACAGATATCACTAGGGCTATATTCAAAGGTTGCTTAACTCAAAAAGGTGGTATCAGCATAGTATTGTACAGCATTGTTGCAGAACACCTAACAGTGTTTGTTTATTGAAGATGGAGGGAAGTTATTGTTTTACCTCAGCTAAAACTAAAAGGAAACGTGGGAAAAACAAGTATATTAAAACAAAGTGGAAAAGCCTACAAAACCATCAGTGGAAAACATTCCTGCAAAAAAGCCTCCAGAGAAATGAGCAAGTAAACAATGTTATAAAGAAAATACTGGTATTGTGTTTATGGAATTACAGTCAAGTTAATGTTACATGTATTTGAAGAAAAACAAAAATATTTCTAATACTATGAATAAAAAATAGTCAATTAAATACTGCTTAATATTCATAATTTCATGGTAGTTTTTCAAGCTATGCTCAAGCATGCTCAATGTACATGTGCTAGTTTTTTTGGCATGAGCTGCATTTCATGTAGATACAGCCCCTATATATGAGGGTAAGTAAATAAGCATCCACATATAATTTTTTAAATTTATTATAAAAATTGTCTCATTTTTCAAGTAGTCCCCTTGCTTCTCAATGTGCTTGGTCCATCATTGCACAAGCTTTCTGATGCCCTCAAAAAAACAGTTTTCGGCTGAGCAGCAAGCCATGTATATACTGCTTCCTTCACTTCTTAGTCTGTGGTGAGTCGACAATCCTTTAAGATATGTTTAAGTAGACCAGAAAAATATGGTTTGCCACTTCATCGACAGTTAATCTTCAATTCGTCTGAATCAGGAAATAACTTGCTCAGTGTTGGCAGTGGATATGGATGGGCGTCCTGCTGTTTCCTCATTCTTCACAGTTGTCTGGACATTTTTTAACTTTTCAATCCATTCGTGCACACTTCGCTGTGGTTAAACATTGCCCCCTTATTGTGCCAAAAGACTTCAATGGATTTTGGCTCCTGGTACACCTTCAGATGACAAAAAGCAGATAACCTCATGCTGTTCTTCTTTGGTGCAAACAGTGAGTGGTGCAGCCATATTCATTATGCAACAGCGCAACACTCACTGGAGTGATAATGTCCAAATATTCCACAAGTGAAGACAAAGGAACAGTATGTCAATGTGCATGTGCACAAACCAGTACAGCTAATCTACAAAAAACTAAAAATAGTGTGCGAATACTTATTGACTTACCCTCGCACTTATATTTTTTCTATAAAAGGAGTACTGGTTTGTTACATTTTTATATTATGTTTTTATTTATCTTATGTAGTGTACTATTTTACTTTGCCAGGATACTTTAATGTTTTTTTTAGGTAAAAAGCTGTAATTGCAACTTCAAATGTAATGAACTATCATGGGAGCATAAAATAAAGATTTCTACTGCTTTCTATGCTCAAATGCTTAAACAGCAGGGTACTTACTTGATGAACCTTATGCACTTGATACCTGTGAAGAGAAGGCTGGAAAGAAAACAAGATGATGTAAGCTGTTGTAACACCACTGTGTGTTACCTCCTACCAGATGGAAAGGGTGGTTTCATTCAGGTTTGCCTATAAACATTCATGGAAGTTTTTGATATCAAACACAAGAGAGCTGAGATTTTGGTGAAGAAGAAGAAAAGAGGAGAAATGGTGTACAATGAAGGGAAGGGAGGATATGTAAGGGAATACAGTTTCACTTGTGAAGACAATCAAAATATAAAGGATCACATTAATTCCATCCCAGGAAGTGAATCACATTACTCTAGAGCAAAGTCTTCTAAGGAATTATTATGTCCAGACTTAAATATCAGCAATTTCACTGGGCACTTTAATAAAAGTACAAAGATTGCAAAGTTACTCTTCTGCATTAATGTAAAATATTTAAACAAGAATTTAATCTTAGTTTTCAGCGTCTATGTGTGAATACATGCAAGATCTGCGACTGCCTGAACTGTGAAATAAGATCAAGATTACCTGTTCTTCCTCAAGCCAAGAAATCACTGCAATTACATCATGCTAGAGTAGAAAAAGCACAGTCTCTATTGAAGCAGAATTGTGTGAAATCTCAACTTCTAGGGAATACTTCATCAGCAATGTCTATAGATCTTCAAAAAGTGTTATTTGTACTCATAGTGAGACGTATTACAAGAGACAGCTATCATGCTCAACTTTTGTGTGCTTGTGGCGGATACTAACCAAGTAATGTTTTGCTTATGGCATGAGGGTAAATCCTCTCATGGTGCTAATGAAATTGCTTCATGCTTATTGCATGTAATAAATATGGGGTATGGGAAGCAAGAAATCCTAGCAATTTGGGATAACTGTGCTGGACAAAATAAGAATAGAGTAATGGTGTTTCTTGTGATGTCATTGGTGATAAACAAAAATTTCAAAGTGACTTATTTGAAGTTTTTTGTTAGAGGTCATAGTTTTCTTGCCATGTGACCATGCTTCTGCACAAATTGAGTAAAGAAAAAGGATAATGACAGCATTTGTTCCTGATGAACTTGAACATGTCATTAAATTTGCAAGAGTTGACCATTCTTACCAAGTGCTAAAAATGCGTGAAAATAATTTTCTGAACATTCAAGAAAATGCAAACAGGTTTATTTCAACAGCTAAACTAAAAATATCTTAAGCTGTTTGCATACAGGTAGCTTTAGATTATCCAGATAGTGTTCTAAGAAATATAACCATAGTGAACTAGTAGATTGGCAAAAAATGTGTGTGTTGAAAAACGCGCTACAGTAGATGATGTGAAAAAGGTGGAATTATCAGTGAATGCTGTACAAAATAAACCTCATCAAAGAAAAACAAAATGATTTGCTATCAACTATACCTTATTTAGATGAAAAATACGTGGGTTTCTATGAGCAGCTGTACAAAAGTGCATAGGAAATAACATTTTCCCTCTTTGATATTGAAATAATAATCTGTTGTATACCTCTGTAATCTGAAAACTGCATATGAACATAGCCTTTTTTTAATTTCATAAAAGGTGCATTTGGTGTGTCCTTACTTTTGACAAATCAAAATCAATTTTAACCTCATTAGGTTTAATATTGTTTGGAGGAAAAGTACATTCCCTTATAAAAAGTTTAATGTAGAATGTTTATGCTGAAGGTGAAATAAATTATGATGTTTATCTCTGATGTTTATGTTTTTTTTATCTCATTTTGAACTTTTTGATATTTAGCCCCCTTTTTGTTTCAGTGCTACAATTATTTTCAGATGAAAAGATAATAGCAAGGCAGAAGACAATGTTAACTGGGGTATATTAACTTGGCAAATTTCTACAGCACTATATATCTGGAGGAGGAGGAGGAGGAGGAGGAGGAGGAGGAGGAGGAGGAGGCGGAGGAGGAGGAGGTTGTAGAATGGCTGTGTAACAGTGTATAGTTGCAAGTGGCAATTAAACAGTAATGTTCACAAAAGTATGTTTTATCTCAACCCACAAACCAAAACTACAACAGTCTTCTGGTAAGACTGCTAAGGTCATAGCTGATGTCATAAACCCAAATTTTAAATAGTGGAACATTGGTGAACATAAACTCATATGCCAAACATATGATGAAGCTACAGTTATGTCAGGTCTTAAGGGTGGTGTTCAGGCGATTGTAAGACAGTCATATCCTCTTGCAATCTTTGTATGCTGCTATGCCCACCAACTCAATCTGGTTCTTCTCCATGCTGCAAACTATAAAAGAGGTGAAGTTATTTATCTGCAATTGAACTGTCTTTCATTCATTCTTCTCTCATTCCTCACGACGAGCAGAATTACTAAGAGAGAGGTTTACAGCTTCTGTACCCTTCTGCTAGCCGATGGAATTTTCATTTTCAGGCTGTTGTGACTATAAAAAGGTATCATTTTAATTAAAAATGGCAGTCCAACATATCATTAATTCTGACAATTGGGATCCAGAATCAGTTCAGGCAGCCATAGTAATGGATAATATATTGAGCAGTGATAGATTTCTGTTCTTCCTCTGTCTATTTTCTAGGATTTTTGTTTATACTAATTTTTTGTTTAACATTCTACAATCCAAAATGACTTCTGATGTAAGTTTGTGCATAAAAGAGGTGAAGGTTGCAACAGAGAATATCAAGTCCCTAAGAAGTGACAAGATAATTAAAGAAATTGAAGAGGGGTGTAATGTTTTGCGTTCTAATTCGATAACTGTCAACAAGGTTCTAAGAAGAGTTGCTTATGAAATTCTTGATACAGTGCTGGTTCAACTGGAAACATGTTTCAGTAATTTCAAGCAGCTGGCTTTCATGGAACTTCTTGACAAAACTGAATTTCACAATTAACATTCTCAGATTCCACAATACCACTTAAATCAATTAAATCATCCATATCCTAAGCCCTTCTATACAGATCAACTTAAGAATGAACTCACAAATATTTATTCTGATCCTGAAAAATACATCATCTATTGTTGTCTTAACAATGAACTTCAGAATGTGTATACAGAAACAACAAACCTGGTTAAATCCTTTTGACATATCCTTGACACAATCCTTGTGTATAGAGCGAACGTGCTATGAGTACCTTGAAATGAGTTAAAACATATTTAAGAAATTCTATGAGTAATCAAAGATTGTCTAACTGGAAACCTAGCTCTCTTGGAAACTCTAGCTAGAAGGAACGCCTTTGGCATCCCAATAAAACATCTGACTTCAAGATGAGAGTGATAGACATATTTGCTGAAATGAAGGACAAGAGGATTGAGATGATTTACAAGAATATTGTTTAAGTGAGTTGAAGTAATAGTTTTTATTATTATGTTGTTAACTATTCACACAAAAATGTAGAATAATCTTTTTTTTTCTTTTTGTAATTTTAAGCAACTATACTGCTTGTGTCACACTTAGCATAATTTAATATGTGATGACATAATTTATAAGCATAGAGTTCTATCCCATTCTTAACCACTAAATTCGTGATAACATTATTAGACTAAACACTGCACATTTCCATGTTTTACACTCTGTAGCATAATAAAAGAAAACACAGTCATGGTTGTTGAGGAGTAAGAAATATTTTCAAAATTTTGTGGGATTTTTCATTAGTCAGTATTTCATAAATGCAGTGAAGTGTGGTAATGTTTGCAAAAATCTTATTTGGAATATGCCAAAGATATAAATGTACAAAGAGATACAAACTGGCTAATAACAATGTTATAGGCCAATAAATAGAACACGTTTGAATATCATTGATATTCAAATGTATTCATACTTTCATACTTTGATCATGATCTCTATGTATTCAAATCTAGAGGAATCGCATATGTGTCAAACATGAGAGTTCTCCCTGAAGCTGTCCTTACAAAGTGGAATGCTGTTATGTATTCAAACCCTCTGCGAAAGCAAGGGCATCTCAGGTGTGGACATGTCAATGACCTTGTGTGGTTGTGTTGCCAACAGGCAAACAGGTGGTTTATCAGAAAAAGCTTTGCCCGAAGCAGGAGGCAAAGAAGATGAAAGTGTTATTAATTAATTAGTTCACAGCTAGAAGTTGCATGCTCAGTTGTTTGTGTCCCATGGCAAGTCAGAGATACAAGACTGAGTGCATGCTCACTGCATCATTTTTCCTTACTTTTGGAGTAAGAGATACTGATATAAACCTACAGATGTTAACCAAAGGAGTGATAAAGCATGCTTTCTTCATTCTGTGCCTATCTAAGTATACAGTGAGAATCTTTTTCATACCAAGATCTAACAAGTCTTATCCATAAGTTGCAGTTGAAGGTATGGTACAGAACTTATCAAAGGCTTAACATCCATTTTCAACTCATTTAGAAGCAAAGTGAGCAAACTGTCTGCCTTTGCATTAAAGTGTTATAAGTGGGCCAATATTATAAGTGCATGGAGAAATGTTTGAAGTATACACAACCATAAAGTTACATCCAATATTAAGCTTGTGATAAGTATAATTTACAATTGACATACTGCACCTGTTTAATTAATATGTAATTTAGTACAGTGCTTTTCCTCACACTGTGGCCACCGTTCGGTTGCTCATGGCTGGCCACCTCAGCTCACTCTACCACCAGAAGAGGTATAATATCCCCGCAGGTGCTTCATGTTCTTATAGTTATAGTTACAATGATAATAAGCTTATGGTTTATCATAAGAAATGTTGGAAATGTCGTTCTTCTCTATCCACACATTTCTGGCAGCTTCTCAGGAAATTTGCATTCTCACTCAAGAGTTCAATATCTGAAATTAAGTGAATTTCTTGCCTGACACTTACTTTTAGTTCTTTGAAACCATGTGGGATGGCTCAGGCAGCAATGTCTATGGCCTGTATTTGGGAGATTGTGGGTTTTATTCCTGTGGCCGATCTTCCTGACCCATGGGTTTTTTTCGGAAGTTTCCTCGGATTGCTAGGCAAATGTTGAGAAGGTTCATTACATCCCCTGAATTTCCTATCCCTTCATTTCACCTCCATTCTCATTTCACTCCACCTTTGATCTTCTTGGCTGTTTCAGGACTACAAGTGTTGGCGGGAGTCTTGACATTGCATAGCAGGGGAAAAGGATGCTCTATGCAACACTTTGTCTCCTGGAATGGGGGTGGTCTCCGAGTTCCGGGCCCACCAATGGGCTGTGCAAGCCTGTAGGGGGGGAGGGAAGCTTAGGCACAAATATCTTTGTAGGTCGAGGTGGTAAATCCCCCTCCAGTCCTAGTCCTAGATCTTTCAATGTATGGAGGTTTGTTGCTTTTGTTTGTTACTTTAATTTTCAAGTTTCCCCATAGATATAAACCACATACAGGGTATCACAGGGCCATAATTCTTTATTAATTAACTTATCTTCCAAAAATTTCCTGAATTAAATTTAATGGCTCATCAGCTGTAAGCTTGGTAGCAGAGTCAGATGCAGACTGAAATTCAATGTTGGCCAGCTGCTCAAAAATCATGTGATATGACATTCCTGTATCCGCACTCATTGTTTGTTAAAATAATATAAGTCCTATTATTCAGTGTGCATTTATTGCAGGCCAATTATCATGTAAAGGGATCTTATGTGTAAAATTGGGTTTCTCTGTACTCCAATATCTGTTATTTTGTGAAAAAACATAGCCGTATAAGTGGAAACATGCTTTGTCAGATAAGAACATTAAGTGTGGTTCAATTACTCTATCATTTTGCAAAATTCAATTACAGAAATTTACCCAAATTTGATGATCACATAAAAAGTAAGCCACGCCCGAAAAAATCCATTGTCCTCCGCCTGGTTTTGAACCCGTGACCTCGGGAAATAGAGGCTAGCATGGTAACCATTATACCACAGAGGACGATGTGAACCAGATGGACATGACAGTAGTAAGCCAAGATTTGACAGGATTCAAATCTCAGGACCAGGGACATACTCAGAGTGCATTTGGGAAGGCTAAAAAGAGTGCATTTGTGGGGGGGACTAAACAGGAATGGCTGAAACTCATGATTTCAATCATATCTTCATTCTCTGGTCACTTTTAGAGGTATATCCAAGAGAGTGAGTTATCAACTAGATCAATGAAAAGTTATACTGAGTAAATAAAGACTGTGTTAGATCAGCATGGTGAACAAACAATCTTTTAATTATTTATAGGACTCTCCACTAGATTACGGAGAGATCCACTAACTTCATTACAACTACAGGAGGTACTCCATATCCATCTGGTACTAACTACCTGTGACTAAACGAGTGCGGATAGTAACATGAGCAAAGTGAGCTGTTTAATGAATTTGCCAACGAACATATAGGGTAATCTTGTGTGAATCGGGACAGGAGGTGAATAGGTACAGTTTTGAGAAATCTTTTCTCAACTTTAAAGTAAATGTGCATAGGAAGCCATGATATCTTATAGCCAGCATCAGTGCTTGATATATCAGAAGACTGCCAAATCATTGTCCATACAAGTTTGTTTTCTGCAGATCGCAACATAAAGAGCTGCAGTTGAAGGTAAGAAAGTGATTTATTTCTGACTTCTAATATTTTATTTTGGTAAAAAGAGTGTAATTGATTAACTCTTGCTCTGATTATTGATTAGTTTGTGCTCAATGATAAAGTATTCACCAGAAAAGAGGTCAAGACAGTCTCTTACTTGTCAACAATGGGTAAAGCGTTACCAACCTATGAAAAATCAGATACCACATTTAGGGTGTATAGGGACACTAAGCTATGGCTGAGTAGGAACTACACATTTTGCTCATTTATTTTACTATTTTGGTGCAGATGATATGAAAAACATAGTCAGACAGGAGATGATATGTGCAAAACTGTTACTGCATTCAGCTAGGGGAGGGCCATGTGTCATGCAGCAGAGCTATTTGAAATCCCTCACTTGTGTCTCCATCATTGTCTACAATGTGATAATGGCATTCCATTGAAGAAAAGGGGTTGATAAACCACATTTACCACAGAGCAGGTAAAGGAATTTGTGGCAAGAATGCTTAGATTGCTTATATGTGGTTTTGGTTCAGATTCCAGTGATTAAGAAGACAGGTCTTTGTTTCACAGAGAACAATGGAATTAAAAATAAATTTTTTAAAGAAAATCAAATGTCAGGGATGGATTGGTTTATTCATTCATTCATTCATTCATTCATTCATTCATTCATTCATTCATTCATTCATTATCTGTTTACCCTCTTCTTATGTAGGACTTACACCCCCCAGGACTTATAAGCGGGTGCCTGGGGTCAGAGGCCCGTCAAGGAGCAGACAGATACTCATGGATCAGACAGAGCATCCAGGATGGGTGATCAGCCCGATGCCTGGTATGGGATGAAGGAAGTAGATGAAACGAAATGTTGGTGAAATGGATGAAAGGAAAGGCGATGATGGAACAGTTGGTGGAATGAATGGCGGGGGAAACCGGAGAACCCGGAGAAAACCCGCCCAGATGCCGCTTCGTCCACCACAAATCCCACATGCAGGTCCCACAAATCCCACATGCAGATATTTTGTACTACTTTGTCATTTTTTGAAGTGTCACCATTCATTTGTTTCTCACAGTGTCATGGAAAGAGTATGGAATTTCAATGCTAATGTATAAATATTTGACTATCACTTGAACAACCTTCTCTGTCCCCCTTATACCTGGAATTAAATCTGAATGAAAGTATTTCTACAATCATTTATCTTGATTAACATAAAATAGATAAAAAAATACATTATTGTAAGAGTAATTTGTAGAAGAGATATACAAATAAATAATAATGGCTAAGAAAGTCAGACACATAAAATTTGTTTTTTTATAGGATAGATTATGTACAAGAAGATGCTGTAAAGTATACTTTAAAGAATCTGATGTGTTACATTCACATGACTTTCACTATCCTCTGTCTTACTAAAGCTTATTTTTCTACCTACTACATTTCAATCCAAATAAACCTTTGCAGAAATAGCTACATTACACATTTCATTATTGATACAAAGGGAACAGCAATAGTCAAATGTTTAAGAACTGGACGCTATATGCTGGCTTTAAAATTCCATGCTGTTTCCATGCAATAATGAGAAACAAGACTTTATGGGAATGACCAAGAAATGAAAAATTCAATTTTAATAACAGATATTTCAAAATTGCCTATGCCACAAAAAAAACTTATTTGAAATAAATTGCGTGTTTTAAAGATATCTACATTTTTTGTGTAGTAGGTTTTTGTCTATTGCTTAAATGTTTATCAGTTATACAAAATTCCTTCCGAATGAAGAGGCTAAGGTCTATTAAAAGTATAATTAATTTATATAATAACAACAACAAAATAATTAAAACCCTTAATAATAATATATGCACCCAGCACTGAAGTACTTGCAATAAGCAGGTCGCCCTAAGTTTGTCATCTCGAGGGAGATGCCTTAGTAGGTATGTCTGGGAAACAACTTGAGTCAATTGGGGAATTCAGTGCCCCACCAGCATGTTGTCACAGTAGCTCAATGGTTAGAGCAACTGCACGGAGAGCGGGAAAACCATGTTCAAATCCTGGCTGTGGCGTTGAATTTTTCAGTTGACTCTATATTAAAAAAAAAAAAGGACTTTACATGCTATTCCCAGAAAATTCAAGATGTACATTTTATTTGTCATGTAAACATCTTTGATGTGTGGTATTTTAATCAAAATGGTTAGAGCCATTTCGAAAAATGTTCATGTAAAGGATAGTTTGGGGTTGGGGGGATTTTCTTGAAAATCTTTGTATAGCAGCTTTGGAAGGTACTGAATCTAAATACCAACTTTGGTATTTATCCGAATTTATGTTTTTGAGTTACCTGTTTACACACACAAACACACACACACACACACACACACACACACACACACACACACACACACACACACACACACACACACACACACACACACACACGCACACGCACACGCACACGCACACGAGCACGCGCACGCGCATGCACGCACGCACGCACGCACGCACGCATGCACACACACACATACAGTGGTCCCGTGTCATAGATTTATGGCACATAAAAGAACTCAAGCCTTATAAAGAGGCCTCCGAGCAAAATTTCCAGTCTTTCATGCACAATATAGAATGGGATGCTAAGAACCACAGCAGTTAACCATAAATAAAAAGCAACTTAACACACATGCATGCAGGCACACACACACATGCGCACGCACACACACACACACACACACACACACACACACACATAGGCTCTTTACAAAGTTTTTTTTTTTTGGATTCAGGGGTCCCCAAAGCATGTATTTCTGGCAAACTCTTGGTATCAAATTTTTGGGTGGAACATGATACCTTTTCTACTTACTATGTGCGTGGTAGAGAAAGTAAAAAACAAAATCAAAACCTATTATTGTGAATCTTGTACTTATACAAAATAAAACTTCAGAGTGATTCCTAAAAGAAGGATGATTTCCTTGACTATATTAAACACAAATACATTCCCACTATTTATGTCATTCTTCACTCTTTGTAAAAACTGGTACCCAAATGTACATTTTTCTGTTCTGTTTTCATAGTTACTTACCATCATTTGATGATGACAGAAGTCCAACTGTGGTCCAGTGATCTCCAAGGAGTTGGTGGTTCTGTTTTAATGCACAGTGTAGGAAACAATAATTGAGCAGCTGAGTACTTTCTAAGTCAAAGAAGTTCACTCTATGTGTGCTTAAAATATATTACCTTGGTTGACATGATCATAAAACGTCCTTCTCATTTTTCCATGCAGATGCTCCATCATATCTCTGTAAAGAGTGGAATTCTTTGACTTGAAAAATACTTGAGTCACTCAACTATTCTTCCCCCACTGTATCAGGGACAGATAGGATGCAAAATATGTGCAATCCACAGCTACTCAAGGATATGTCTAAGAAACCGATAACCATCTAGTCTGGCTAAGACAGATATTATATTTGTATTGGATCCATTTTCTGCAAGTTGTGGATTGATCACATTGTTTTTGTTTAGTATTAATCTGAAAGTGTATGCTTGTACTTATAATTCCACAGATTTATCTATTTGTTGCCAATAAATGGTACAAGTACAATCTACTAAATGGCATGTTTGTGTGTTCACCTTCATTTACAGCAAGAGATGTACCATGATGGACATGCCTCATGCCAAAGTTTGAACACAGCTATATGACTGCAAATGAAGCATCAAAGTCACTTTAGTGCCTGCATTTTTCCCTTCTTACAATTGATTGAGCTGAATTTGTGGAAAATATTTGTAATTTAATTATTAGTTTTCTTACTTTTGCATTTATGGTTTTCTAAGAGTTAGTATTCTCAAATTTAGAACAATAAATTCTGTTTGCTCTGCCAGGGATACTAATTTGTGTCTGCTACTCTAAAAGCCTTTTCTGCAAGCATTCTTTAAACTTTGATGTATTTTCCTGTCTCCAAGTATAGATACACATTGCAAAAATAGTTGCAATTCCTTCTATAATATAACTGAAAGCATTTTATCTTCATTTAATTTAAATCACAACTAGAGCTACAGTAATTATGTATGTAAATCATTATTCTATTTCACTTAACTGTGTCAGTAGAGGTTTCCCCTTTAATGAAATGGTTAAAGCAGGGTTTAAGTTACAGTTGCTTTTTGCTACTCGAGGTTATGAAATAGGAAATTTAAAACAGAATATACAAAACATGCAACAACCATCTTTCACAGAAAAAGCATTTAATTGGAAGGTATTTATTCTGTGTTGACTTTTGAGGCAGGCCAATATAGAGAGAGGAAGCTAAATGTTCCTCTTCTATGTGATGTTGCTAAAAACTTTCCTAACAACTTGGATTTCTATTAAAAATAGACACTATATGGCAAAGTTATGTGAAGGGAGGAATGGATTCTTTGATAATCATATTATTATGTTACTCGGAAGTTAAAATGCGGCTTGCCTTTGTTACTCAGAATCAACTCAGGTATTGTTAACTCTGCGTGGATTGAAACAATTTCTTTGCTTTCCTTGGCTAAAGTGACATACCATAATCTGATAATAACATAATAACCAGGACATTTTTCATTGTTAGTTTAATCTATTTAAGGAAATGAAATTTTGAAAAATAAGGAGCTCTAATGTAGGAGAAATATACATTTAATTAATAATCTAGAGTTTTAAAAGGACTGTTTTCTTGTATTTTACCTTAAGTAAGCACATATTATCAAAATGTATTAAATTGATTCAGTACAACTTAATATATGTATCAATATTTAAATTTTGTTTTATACCAATCATATTTCTTAGAACTGGATCAGAAGAAAGGAACTTGGTATTATTCAGAATAAGTTTATGAAACTTACTACAACTTATATTTTTCATACTTTATTGCATTTGCAGCATTGCAGTAACTGATTTTATTGTTAACCTACTCCTTACTTCTTGTCACAGAGCACTGATGACATTTAAATCTCTCTATACTGTTGTTATAACCAGGAATGGAGAAATAATATCCTACAAGTTTTAGCAACTCTGAATACTGCCCACTAGAAATGTAGTTATGAATGAAGGCAACCCATTTCTTATGTGATAACAAATTAATAAAACTATTATCTCTGGCACCCCCCCCCCAAAAAAAAAGAAAAACATTGCAGACCTTTTTACTTTCTCTACTACGTATAGTAAGTAGGGGAAGTATTGCATTCCACCCAAAAATTCGATACCGAGATTTCACCGGAAATACATGTTTTGAGACCTCCTGAATCCAAAAAAAGCATTTTTGGAAACATGTCCGTGTGTGTGTCTGTGTGTGTGTGTGTCTGTGTGTGTGTGTCTGTGTGTCTGTGAACAGCATAACTCAAAAACAAACAGTCGGATAAACACTAAACTTGGTATTTAGGTTCAGTATCTTCCAGAGATGCGACACGAAGGTTTTCAAGAGAATCCCCCCACCCCAGACTACCCTTTACATGGAAGATTTTTCGAAAATTTTAATTTTCTCAAAAATGGCTCTAACGATTTTGATGAAAATATCATATGTTTAAGATAATGTCATGAGAAATGAAATGTATATCTCGAATTTTCTGGGAATGTCTCCAAAAGTATTCTTCACTGTGAACGACTTTTGCATAACTGGTAAACCATAAGAGATAGACAAAATTTTACTACACAAAAAATGTAGATCGCATTAAAATACACAACTTATGTCATATACATTTCTTTTGTTGAGTGAACCGTTTTTGAGATATTGCTTGTTATTTCCTTAAATTTTCCAATACTTTTACTTTTTCTCAAAGTCATTATTCATTTTTTATATGTCCTGGACATGCAAAGAGAATGGAATGTGCCACATAGCAACCAGCGTTAAAATATTTGACTATCACTTAAAACCTACCATATTTCCCTTGCATCTACATGAAAATTACCAATAAGATTGACCTCGATATCTCCATTAACATGAAGCATATGGAGAATAAGCGTTTGTAAAAATAGTTTGTACAGGAGTAGAGAAAGTCATGTGAGTGTAACACATCAGATTTTTTTTTTTTGGTCTAGACATTTTCATTTAGCATAAAATCTTGGACAGTCCGCAAAACCCATGGCATGTGGCAACCCTAGTAGACACAATCATTGGTGCAATGTAAAACATCAGCGAGCATCATTTATCTTTTAAAGTTTCAGTTCAATAAATAGATTACTGCTTGTTTCAGTTAAATATACATAGTTCACCTCTATGAGCCTCATTAAAATTATTGTTTGGAAAATTTACTAAAGAAGTTTGCACAAAATTTTCACAGCTTGCATAAATATAAATTTTGATTTGTGCATTTTTGCAACACGTTTTTATATTCCAGCATAAACTCTGTCTAGAAGACACTGCCTCAGAATTAATGCTAAATGATGTTTTTTTTTTTCACATTTACAGATTCAGATGTTAAATACCCATATTATACTTTCGATGGGTATAAATACGAATACTATATTGTAAGCTTTGTGTATTCTATTAGTAAAATATATAAATATCCTGAGGCCTCATTCCTGAATTCACATAATCACTATGCATTAATAAAAAATTCTTTGTTATGTTTTCAGTAAAAAATCTCATAGGCTTAAATAGAAATTTTTAGGTTATGGGCACTTAATAATAATATTGTTATGGAATACTAATGGGTAAATGCATAATGAATTCTTTGGTCTCTCTAACTAGATCAACATCAGAGTTCAAAGTTTATGGTAAATGCTATAGGTCCCTTATATCACTGCATCCTCATTGTCATCCTGCCTTGTTACCAGTGTAACACTTCAAGTGTTATTATAGGAAGATGTACTCAGTATTACTTCAAATTCCATAAACTTTGTATATATTGAAGCAATAATTTGAGCTTAATATAAAAGAGCTTCAATTCAGTATCTCCAAGAATGTTATAAAGAATGTTTAATACAATTGTTTGATGAATATATCGAATTCTAAAGAAATATATATATACATCTTTTTTTTTTTTTTTTTTTTTAATTTGCACCATCATCCAAAGTAAAATACAATGAATCATTTCTCTATCAGATAACTGCTGAGGACTCATAGTTTATTATAAATTTATTTAATTATTCATTTTATCATTTCCATCTCAAATGGTGCTCCAGTGTATGCGGCTTTCTTATTTCAATTACATAAATGTTTTATCATTTCCACTTCAGTATTAGTACTCCATCTGCTTTCTGAAGCCTTGCTAATAGCAGGCATCCAACCTCATCCAAGCCTGCAGAAAAGTTAATGGAGATTCCTGCTTCTTCTGCAATTGGTCTTATGATAACATGAAACAGTCTAACATTAGACAGGACTAAAACCTAAGAGATATTCCATTTGATAAATATTGAGAAGTAAATGAGACTGTAATAGATACTCTATAGTGGCATTATTTCTGTGCTTTGCCAAAAAAAAAAGTGTAGCACTTGTAGTGACCTAGATATACGTTTTTGACTGGTATATTTACATGCACATAATCTCTTAATTTGTGTGCATGGATTTCTCAACTACATTTACTTTTACAATAATCACATACTTTTGCCAGAGAAAATGTAGAAAATTGTGCCCTTCTACTGTCATGTATTTCTAACATAATGATTGATTAATAATGATTGCATTCATATACATTAGTAATTTGCTCTTATGAAATTCCTGTAATTCCTCTTTTTTACTTCCTCTACCTTGTGCCCAGTGTGCAGAGAAGATATTGCATTCCATTTAAGAATTCAGTATTAAGATTTCATCATAAATACATGTTTTGAGGCACCCTGAATTAGAGAAAAAGCATTTTTAGGAGAAGGTCTATGTGTACGTGTGTGTGCTTGTATGTGTGTGCATTGGTTATGTGTGTACCAAACTTAGTGCTTAAGCTTAGCACCTTCCAATGATGTGACATGAAAATTTTCAAGAAAATTCCTTCATCCCAAACTATTCTTTACATGAAAGATTTTTCATTTCCTCAAAAATGGTTCTAACAATTTTGATTAAAATACCACATGTTTAAGATGTTTGAATGACAAAAAGTATATATTAAACTTTCTGGGAATACCTGTGAAGCCGCTACATTCAGAATTAGTATAATTTTGTATATTAGATAATGTACCATAAGAGAGAGACAAAATCATATACACAAAAATGTGTCGTCCTCCATGGACTAGTGGTACTGTGCAAGCCTCTAGTTCCCAAGGTCGCAGGTTCAAACCCAGCGGAAGATGATGGATTTTTTCGAGTATAAAAATCCTTAGCTGGTGGTCTCATATCGTAGATTACGGCACGTAAAAGAACCTCAAGCCTGATAGAGACCTCTGAGCAAAATTACCGCTCTTTCATGCCCAATATAGAATGGGACGCTAATGACCATAGTAGTTAAAGAGTGTCCATATATAAAACTCAATTTAATTTACACAAAAATGTAGATCTCCTTTAAAGCATACAATTTATTTCCAATAACCTTTTTTGTGGCATCAGCCACTTCCAAAATATTTATTGTTACTGATTTGAATTTTCAATATTTTGTAAAGTGCTGTCACTTTTCAGTTGTTTCTTGTGATGTCATGGAAAGAGTATTGAATTTGCAGGCTAGCATATAGCAAACTGTTCAAACATCTATCAATTTGGTTTCCACTATCCCCCGTGTACCTTTAACAAAAATGTTGATCAATCTATTTCTGCAAAGATTTGTCTTGGTTCATTTGAAATAGGTGGAAAAATAAGCCTTTGTAAGAATAGGTTATAGAAGCTATATAAACATATGTAGTAGAGAGGTAGTAGAGTAGATAGTAGGTAGAGCAAGTTATGTTAATGTAATAAATCAGATTTATGATCTTTAACGGTTATTGTTGTAGAGCTTATTTTTCAAGTTTACTAATTATCAGCTGATGTTACCCATGATGTTCTCCTCTGAAGGCCAGAGGAGCCAGTTACTGATTTATAACATGAAAGCTGCTCTCTCTAGCAGAAAATTGCAGAAATAATGGCACTCCAGTATTCCTTCAGATAAAGCATGATTCTGAATGAAAAGTGTGATAGATAACTTTGATTTTTAGTGTTATATGGCAAGCTTAAACGCAAATACTTGAATTTCTTCTTATTGCAAAATAAGTCTATGTCAAAATAAATCTATTCTTTTCTCATAAATCTCTAATTTCTGTAGCATTAATTCTCTTCATGTAGATTATGAATTAGTGTGTAATATTCTGTTTTATATTCTCTACAGTAGATCTATTTTTGCAATACTGTATTTTCTACTGACCCAAACCCTGTTTGTAAAACAACCAAATTTTTAAATGAAATATATTATTGTTTATAACCAGTTAGATGCACTTTCTTTTGCTGTATTTGTAAATCAAATCCCCAACATGCACAGCAGTGAAGAAAAGAAAAAAAAATCTTGAGCCAGAAAATGTTCCATTTACATCACAAAAAGTAATGAGTGCATATTGAAAGACACTGAGACTATGTGTAGCCATCATGGCTGATGTACCAAACTTGGTCCCTAAGCACAGCACATAATAGTGTATTATGGAATCTATATTACTGTTATAAAGAGAGAAAATTTATGTGTGTGTGTTTGTGTATGTAGGCTAATCTCAAAAACCACTGAATCAATTTTGGTAATTATTTCACCATTGAAAAGCCCAGTTCATTCTGACGGATATGGGCTATAAATATCTGAATAAGTTCTAATTTTTTTTCATAAGTTACTAAAAGATTAAAAATGATTTACAAATCCCTTGTACTTGAATACAAACACAGTGGAGTTATAAAAGAACATGTTGCGAAGAAGGCTTTGACTTTTAATTGACATTATTATGGAGTAGAAAATAGTTGTTGTTACTTCACAAAATACAAATAGTTGCTGCACAGAATATACATAGATGACCATAGTGAAACACTTCAGCAAACAGAACTCAGTTTAAAAAGTGACAATCAATCCTGTGTTATGCTTATTTCTTTAATTGCCATTTATTAAATACTGCTGATGTGTATGTGATGAAACAGTATCAAACTTTCTGAACAACTTTTATTCTAATTCTATAGATGTATGCACTGAAGCTTTTGGCTCCAAAACCTACTAATAAATCTCATGTAAGAAATGTAACCAGCTTTATTTCCTTTGTATTTAAATTGTAATCAAGTTCAATAGCAGGGGATGCTAAATAATAATTGTATAAAGAGAGAAAACTACTAACATTAGAAATCAGTGAACACACTTTTAAGGTAATTTATTCCTTTCCTTTAGCTTTTATTAATGTTTTCAATGAAGAACAAAGTAATACAAAAAAGCCTATTTTATATTAACTGACAAGATTATTTTTCTTGATGGTTTCAGACTATGTGGCTTCTCCAAAGAAGTTAAATTGGTGGCCTGGGAGTGTGGAGTCATTTCATTGTATACTATGTTAAGGGTTTCTGCATTATGTGGAAATTATGTAGGTAGCTTTTATTTTATTAAATAATAATGGGAACAAAAAGAAGGCACAAAGGACTAAACTTTAACCTTGTATAATTATCTAAAAACTTACTTGTCCATTCCAATCAAAATTCTTGCACCACTAAAGGATACTTATATGCTATGCAGCATTTCCAGAACTTGAAAGACTATCGGGAGAGATTAAGGAAGTCATATGTTCCACCGATGTTTCACATCCTTTATATGAGATGACTTTTCATCTGGACTGTGTGAAATTACAATTATAGGGGTTAAAGAGGAGGGTTCATTATAAAAACCCTCTAAATCATTGCACAATAGTTTCATAAAGAACAGTGGTGCTTAAATGAAATGAATTAATTCGTCACTGGAGTTTAAAAAGCTAAACGTGCAACATCAGTTAAGCCAGCTATAGTTCAGCAACTTAGAAATAACCCTTGGGAGGGGTAACTCACTTGGTCATGTATGCCCTTTCTCTAACTGCTTTGGGCAGTTATGTCTCTGAATCACTGCTTAAGCACCACATGCCATAATTTCACCTAGCCTGTGTTTTATTTTATTTTAATTTATTCTCACAAAATCATTTATCACTCAATCACACCACTGTTGTAACTATTCAACTGTAGAGGCAGGACTAAAGACAAAGAGCATTGCAACAAAAATGCTGTATTTGTAGATTGCTGTGACAGGCTACGCAAAGAGCAAGGTGCAGTGGGTGTGAAAACAAAAGTTTGCATATAACTAGCAATAACATTTCATATACATGTGGCATTATCATGGGATATCTTCCAAAGATTAATTCAGGGTTTTTAAGGTATTTCATAGCTTCCAACCTATCTATCTTTTCAAGGAAAGAAGTTCCTCGCTGATTGATTTTCATAATACAAATTGTTTCAATTGAAGTTTTACAAAGAAAACTAGGGGCTTTAATTTTTTTACAGGAAGATCAATCACACATCATCATCATCATCAGCATCATCATATCTCAAAACTATCGTCTTTAACATACCCATTACAGAACTGGAATAAGGATTTTAGTTTTTGAGTTATCATAATGTAAACAAGAACCTAATAAATTTTTCTGCAGTATAAAATTGTTGTATTAACAATGATGTGACACTTGTTTTCCACGTATCAGCCCACTTCCTCTTTAAGACACCACATTGGGTAACTCAGTAGTAAAGGCAAAAGACAAGTAGAGTGGGAGTGATTTATCCCTTCTGAATACTTGTGCAGTCCGTAGACCGCGGGAGTTTATTAAGTTATTACACTATTGTTAACATTATAAAAAAGCCTGATGTGTTACACTCACATCACTTTCTCTACTCTTGTACAAACTACTTTTACAAACGCTTATTCTCCATATGCTTCATGCTAATCGAGATGTTAATCTTATTGCTAATTTTCTTGTAGATGCAAGGGAATATGGTAGGCTTTAAGCGATAGTCAAATATTTTAAGAGCTGGTTGCTATGTGGTGCATTCCATTCTCTTTGTATGTCCAGGACATAAGAAAAATGAATAACAAATTCCCATTTGAGAAAAAGTATAAGTATTGGAAAGTTTAAGGAAATAAGCAATATCTTGGAAATGGTTCACTCAACAAAAAAAATGTATATGACATAAATTGTGTATTTTGATGCGATCTACATTTTTTGTGTAGTAAAATTTTGTCTATCTCTTATGGTTTACCAGTCATGCAAGAGTCGTTCACATGAAGAATACTTTTGGAGACATTCCCAGAAAAATTCAAGATATACATTGTATTTGACATAAAAGTATCTTAAATATATGATATTTTAATCAAAATCATTAGAGCCATTTCTGAAAAAATTAAAATTTTCGAAATATGTTCCATGTAAAGGGTAATCTGGGGTGGGCGAATTTTGTTGAAAACCTTTGTGTCGCATATCTGGAAGATACTGAACCCAAATACCAAGTTTGGTGTTTATCCGACTGTTCGTTTCTGCGTTATGCTGTTCACACACACACACAGACACACACACGGGCATGTTTCCAAAAATGCTTTTTTTGGATTCAGGGTGCCTCAAAACATATATTTTCGGTGAAATCTCGGTATCGAAGTTTTGGGTGGAATACAATACTTCCCCTACTTACTATACGTAGTAGAGAAAGTAAAAAGAAAATTTGTATCTATGTGTATGTAGAGTAATCTCAAAAACCACTCAACCCATTTGGATAATTCTTTCACCACTGAAAAGCCCAAATTGTTCTGGCAGACATGAAACTATAAAACACGTAATTTCATTTCATAAATTACTAAAAGATTAAAAAGGATTTATAAAGCTCTTGTATTTGAATATGAACAGATTGGAGTTAGAACATGCTTGCAAAGAAAGCCTAGATTTTTAGTTGAGAATGCCATGGGTAGAAAACAGTTGTTGATACTCCACAGAATGTAAAAGGATATTTCATTCCAAGCAATTATATATGAATGGTCATGATTTAGCAATTAAGACACAGCAAGACAAAAAGTGAATCCAATCTGTTTATAATTCTATGATACACATGAGATACCAGTGGCAAAATATTTTAATAATCCTCATGTAAGAAAGTTTTGCTTTATTTCCTTTGTACTTATGAGTAATCAACTTTGTTAGCATAACATGCTAAATAATTGAACAAAGAGAGAAAACTGGTAACATTAGAAATCAGTGAACCAATATTGTTTAGTTAACTTCTAAAAAGATTGTTTTTCTCGATGGTTGCTGACTATATGCTTTTTTCAAAGAGGTTAACTTGGTAGTCTGTGAATGCAGAATCTACAAATTCACCAGATTCACCTCTATTTTGTTGTATATGTTAACCGTTTCTGTATTATGTGAAAGCGTTTATCTTTTATGTTATTAAATAACTTTGGGACCAAAGGGAAGGTACAAAGGTTTAAAATATCCTTTACTGTAATTATGTAACAAGCTACTCAACCATTCCAATTGATGATTGTTCCACAGCCAAAGGGTGCTCATAGGCTTTGCAGAATTTTCAGAACTTTGAAAATTGTCAGGGGGAGGTTAAAGAAATCAAATGTTCTGCCGATGTTTCACATCCTTTGTAGATCATTGTACAATTATTTAATAAATAATTAGGGAAGGTAAATGAAATTCATTTATCATTCAAGTTTAAAAATTTACCTGTGCAACATCAGCTAGGCAGCTACTAAGCTTATAACTGTATACATTTATAAATTACTTTCATACAGTGCTACCTTTTTTTGTAAAACAAAGTTATAAAATGTAAAAATAAAATTAATATTATAAAGTGAGTGTACATATGTGTGTGTGTGTGTGTTTTATTTTTATATAATTTTATCTAAGGAGCTTTGTTGTCAAGGAAAACTGCAATTGCAATTCTGTTGAAATTAATATGTTCTTAAAATTCCAAAGATAATTAATTGCTAGATATCTTAAGCTTCCAGATGCAGATAAATTTTTAGGCCACACATTTTGAAGGACATCAACAATCATATTCACAGATCATGGAGCCAATTTAATGACCCCAAAATGCCTTGATGGATGGCAATCCTCTATGGTGGTGGAAGGTTATGTGGAGGAATTTACAGAAGAAAGACCAAACAGAAAGTTTGTGTCGGGGGGAAATTCAGAAAACTGGAGAATCACAGTAATGTGGTTTAAATGTGTTGAATTTCAAATTGTTGGCATTTTCTTTGATTAACATGACAAATTGCACTTTCCACTTTCATGTCCATAAGTAGAGTAATAAATACTATAATGATGGATTCTGTTTGATTGTAATTTTTTTCTATTTTGTAACTAGTTTATGACATAATTATTAATATGGTAATATTATTAAACCAAGCATACTGTGAACAATTTTGACCAACAGTAAAGGCTGTTCATACGTTTGGTTACAAAAATGTTTTAATGATGAACTTGCATTTGAAGACTACTTTCTGTAAGAAGTTTAGTAACCTCAGAAATATTTGCTATTAGGAAAATTCAGAATTGATACATCCACATGACTTCTCTTCTCACTATTTAACAAACTCTTCTTCAAAACTTATTATTCCATCTATTTCTTATTAATACAGATCACTTTGTGTAGGAATCAGTAGGCAAAGCGATAGTCAGATTTTTAAAGAAATGTAGTTATGTGAAGGCTCTGAAATTCCATGCTGACCACAAGAAAAACATGAATAAGGACTTCCCAGTTGAGAAAAATAAAAGTATTTGAAAGTTCAAACCAATAACAAGGCATATCCCAGAAATGGTTAACTCCACCCCCCCCCAAATTATTTAATTTAATTTAGGTCTACATTTTTAGTGTAGTAAGATTTTGTCTGTCTCTTATGGTTTACCAACTATACAAAATCATCCAGAATAAAGAGCACTTCAAAAGCTATTCCTATAAAATTTCAGATATATGCTTAATTTGTCATGAAAATTCCTTAAACATATGGTATTTTAATCACAATCACTAGAGCCATTTTTGAGGAAATTAAAATTTTAAAAAAATTTGGCCATGTAATTCTGTCAGAGAGAAAGTAAAGTAGAGAAAGTAACATAAAGTATGTAATAAAACTCAAATACAAGAGCATTATCATATGTAGTTACATATTCTACTTAATTAAAGCAAGCCTGCAATTGTATACTGCGTTGTGATTAAATTTATATATCAAACATTAATTTCTTCTACATTAAGCAGACTCATATCAGATGAAGTATACTATTGATCTTATTATGCAAATCAAACAGAGACAATAATGAAGAATAATCCAGAATTATGTGAGTATATTATTTTTTAAAATATGATATTTAACAGTCAGTACTTTTTATAATTATTCATTATAATTGACATAACCATTCCAAAACTTATTCTGTAAGATTATTTTGACTTTCTCTACTGCTTACCTACAATATACAATATACAAAGGATGTATTGTATTCCATCTAAACAGAGACATACTTTGAGGTTTTCTGACCTGACAGGGGGGCAAAGAAGTAATAATTCATACTTTCCCTATCATGTACCTAGTAGGTAGAGAAGGTATTGCATTCCAAAATTTCTATACCATGATTTCACTGGAAATAAATGTTTTGGGGTTGCCTGAATAAAAAAAATAAAGCATGTTTAGAAAAAGTTCCATGTATATGTATGTGCATGTCTGTGTGTGTGTGAACAGCATGTCTCAAAAATTAAAATTTGGATAAATACATAACTTGGTATTTAGGTTCAGTACCTTCCAAAGATGTAACATGAAGATTTTTCAAGAAAATCCCCCTGCCCCAAACTACCTTTTACATGGAACATTTTTTGAAATGTTTGATTTTCTAAAAAATGGCTTAACGGTTTTGATTAAAATACCATATACTAAAGATATTGATATGGCAACTAAAATGTATATTTTGAATTTTATGGAAAAACCCGTGAAGTGCTCTTTATTCAGAAGGAATTTTGTATAATTTCATTTAACTGGCAAACGTTAAGCAATGGAAAAAAATGTGCTACACAAAAAAATGTAAATATCTTTAAAACACACAATTTAATTACGTTTTATGTGGCATTGGTCATTTCCAAGATATCTGTTATTATTGGTTTGAATTATTCATTACTTGGTCAGTCTCTTCAAGTCCTATCAACATTCAGTTGTTTCTTGTGATTGCATGGAAACAATATGGAATTGTAAGGGAAGCGTCCAGCTTGGGTAGGAGCTAGAGAAAGTAAAACTGCTTTTACTGGATTCAGAGAGCCTGAAACGATGAAACCTTTATATCAACTTTGTGGGTTTAATGCAATATTTCTTCTAATTTAAGTGAAGGGGTAGAGAAAATAACAAACACGAAAATTCAGGGGAGTGATTCCCTGTTCTCCATAAGAGGATCCTGCTACTATAAATAATCCATGCAAATATCTACATAATATATTGTGATGCAGCGGCTATGGCCTAAGGTTATCAGGAGGTTGGTGCCGCCAAGTCAAAGATAAACAGAGATAAGCAACGCTCTCGCCTGGTGTAAACATCAGAATTGTTATCGGAAGAATTAATTTCCAGAAAATTCGATACCGAGATTTCACCGGAAATACATGTTTTGAGACCCCCTGAATCCAGAAAAAGCATTTTTGGAAACATGTCCGTGTGTGTGTCTGTGTGTGTGTCTGTGAACAGCATAACTCAGAAACGAACAGTTAAACACCAAACTTGGTAATTAGGTTCAGAATCTTCCAGAGATGCGACACGAAGGTTTTCAAGAAAATCCCCCACCCTAGATTACCCTTTACATGGAACATTTTTCGAAAATTTTAATTTTCTCAAAAGTGGATCTAACGACTTTGATTAAAATATCATATGTTTAAGATATTGTCATGAGAAATGAAATGTATATCTCGAATTTACTGGGAATGTCTCCAAAAGTATTCTTCATTGTGAATGACTTTTGCATAACTGGTAAACCATAATAGATAGACAAAATTTTACTACACAAAAAATGTAGATCGCATTAAAATACACAATTTATGTCACATACATTGTTTTTGTTGAGTGAACTATTTTCGAAATATTGCTTGTTATTCCTGTACATTTTCCAATACTTATACTTTTCCTAAAATTCGTTTTCATTTTTTTTTGTCCTGGACATACATAGAGAATGTAATACTCCACATAGCAAACAGCTCTTAAAATATTTGACTATCACATAAAACCTACCAATTCCCCTTGCATCTACAAGAAAATTAGCAATAAGATTAACATCTCGATTAACATGAAGCATATGGAGAATAAGGGTTTGTAAAAATAGTTTGTACAAGAGTAGAGTAAGTCATGTGAGTGTAACACATCAGATTTTTTTTCTTTCTTTTGTTTTGCAAGAGCTTGTTACTAAGACTTCAGAATTTATTCCTCCATGCAGCTGATGAAACCTTCTTTTGTGCATATTGAATTTAACTAACACTTATAGCCACTGGTAGAAAGGAAAGCATTATAACTATTCTTTGTATACAATCATTATATGTTATAATTACTCTCTTGATGCGTAGCTTTTGTTCTTTGTATATTGTAACATAAATGGTTATAAGCAAAATGGGAGATAAAACAATCTGAATACATCTTGGTTCTTTCTTTTTTACTATGCCATTTTTCCATAGTTTTATGTTGTAACTAATGTCACATATAATCACATCAGTGTCACCAATACTTTACTGGAATGTTATTTTTATCAAATAAGAAGTAATAGCCAAGATGCATTCAGATTGTTTTATCTCCCATTTTATTTTTAAGCATTGTTGTTACAACATACAAAGAACAAAAGCGACTCATCAAGAGAGTAATTATAACATATAACAATCACTTTCAAAGTACAATTATAATATGTTGCTTCCTATACACTTATTGCACAGTTTGAAATCACATGCTCTTTGCTAATGTTATGTTTTAACTATCTTCTTATTAAGAATTATCACTAGAAGTAATTACTATATTACTATAATTTGGTTTAAGAAACCATTACTTGCTTTTCAGAGAAAAATTATCTATTCATTCAATAGATCTATTTATTTGAGATGAAAATAATACTAATAAATTTAAACTGAACAAGTGTTGAGAACCAGAACAACCACTTAAGGCAGTGCATCAGTGAAATGTGGTAAAAAATGTGAAAGTTTTCAATTTGATGCATTTTATATTTGTGTTATACTTATACTTTTATGCTACACATTGGGTTTTATAATATCAACAATTTTAACGTCACAAATGGAGATTTAATTGATCCTAAGCCATTTAGGTAAAGCTTCATATTGAACTTTAAATTCAGTTTTTCACAGTTTCTTTTCTTTACCATTTTTCACTGTTCAAAATGTTCCTTGAACCACAGTTTGTAACTTATGAGCTTCAAATTCTCACAAGAGCTTCAGAAATTATGAATTTAAAACCTTTTTGCACACTAGTTAAAAAATATTAAATAGTAGTTCAGCTGAAATTGATTACTTTCCACAACTCACACTCAAAAAGTTAAAAAAATTGCAATGACATGTTTACGAAAAATCTTTTTTCTCTTAAAGTACTCAAAATTAAGAAATGTCTGCAGAACAATTTTTACTTTCTCTACTAGATATAGTAAGTAGGGGAAGTATTGTATTCCACCCAAAAATTCAATACCGAGATTTTATCAGAAATACATGTTTTGAGACCCCCTGAATCCAAAAAAAGCATTTTTGGAAACATGTCCGTGTGTGTGTCTGTGAGCAGCATAACTCAGAAACGAACACTCAGATAAACACCAAACTTGGTATTTAGGTTCAGTATCTTCCAGAAATGCGACACCAAGGTTTTCAAGAAAATCCCCCCACCCCAGATTACCCTTTAGATGGAACATTTTTCGAAATTTTTAATTTTCTCAAAAATGGCTCTAACGATTTTGATTAAAATATTATAGGTTTAAGATATTTTCATGAAAAATAAAATGTATATCTCGAATTTTCTGGGAATGTCTCCAAAAGTATTCTTCATTGTGAACGACTTTTGTATAACTGGTAAACCATAAGAGATAGACAAAATTTTACTACACAAAAAATGTAGATCGCGTTAAAATACACAATTTATATCATATACATTTTTGTTGTTGAGTGAACCATTTTCGAGATATTGCTTGTTATTCCCTTAAATTTTTCAATACTTATTTTCTCAAATGGGAATTCGTTATTCATTTTTATGTCTTTGATATGCAAAGAGTATTAATCTGTGGCAAAGGGAATGGTGCTGCACCTAGTCACCAGCTATTAAGAGCTATGTATGTGCTTAAAGGCTACTGTATTTCTATATTGCCCTTGTAAATATATATTCCCCTTACATCTACAAGAAAATTAGAAATAAGATAGAGTCTGCAAATGTTTATCTCGATTAACATGAAGTAGATGGAGAATAAGCGTTTGTAAAAATAGTTTGTACAAGAGTAGAGAAAGTCATGTGAGTGTAACACATCAGATTTTTTATGTTTGTATAGCAAGTTCAAATTAAAACTTTGGGACTGATACAATAAACTGTAATGTCCAATGAGCATTTCATATTACCATATCAAAAAGTGGTTAATTATGAATAAAAAATTAATATCTTAACAAAAGTTTGGCATAGTTCATTAGAAACCTATAAGTTTTATGTTCTGAGTATATGGTAAAAAACCTAACTGTAAATTTTTGGATTTTCGCAGATGCACTACCTTAAAATGTACTCCTTAAAATGTTTAAACATATAAATGAATAACATCAGAAATTTTGAAAATGCTTAATGCCATGTAACTTTCTATTTCACATAAAATCTGTATTTTAAAGATCTCAATGGTTGTCTTGTTTGTGTCTTACAATTTCACAATTATAAAATTTAGTGGGAATGATGACTTCAAAAACTGTTCATTTAGAATTCTTAAATGGTGTCTGATTAAGTAGGAAAATTGGCATATTCACTTAATGGTGATAAATTTTTGCAGAAATGGTTTATACTCTTTTTGTGACATTGAATGGTGACCGTTAAAGAAAAAAAAGACAAAGTATTAAAACATCCAAACCAATAACAATGAGACTCTGTGGTCTGGTGGTTAGCATACTAGCTTCCAAATCTATAAGTACCAGGTTCGATTCCCGCCCGAAGAATGGGATTTTTCTTCAGCCAGATTTATTCCCTGTCCTCCCTAAAGTCTGGAAGTATGAGTGAGAGTGTAAATGTGTATATGAATTTAATGTAAATAAAGAAAACCCAATGGAAGCAAATGCAACAATTAATAGATTGGTAAACGAGTGAACATCATTACTGATGAGCAATTGTTCCAAAGGCAAAGCCCCTAATATGAGCTTAGATGCTAAAGGTGGCATATAAATATTTGATACTAATTATGATTTTTAAAGAAATCCACATTTTTGTGTAGTAAATATTTGTCCAACTCTCATACTTTACTAGTTATACAAAATTATATAAAATTCTGAATTAAGAAGCTATTCCCAGAAAATTAAAAATCTACATTTTATTTGTTCATTTAAATATCTTAAACATAGAAAATTTTAATCAAATTAGAGCTAGTTTTGCGAAAATAAAAAGATAATGAAAAATTTTCCATCTAAAGGTAGTTCGAGGTAAGGAGATTTTCTTGAAAATCTTCATGTCACATTTTTGGTAGTTATTGAATTTAAATGAACAGCTTGTATTTATCTGACTTTTAATTCTAAGTCTTGCTGTTCTCTCTCTCTATTTGTAAAATACTCTTTTAAGGATCAGGGGGCCTCAAAACCTGCATTTCCGAAGAAATCTCTATATTGAATTTTTGGGTCTCTAGCTTGGGTAGGAGTTAGAGAAAGTAAACTGCTTTTACTGGATTCAGAGAGCCGGAAACGATGAAACCTTTATATCAACTTTGTGGGTTTAATGCAATATTTCTTCTAATTTAAGTGAAGGGGTAGAGAAAATAACAAACACGAAAATTCAGGGGAGTGATTCCCTGTTCTCCATAGGAGGATCCTGCTACTCTAAATAATCCATGCCAATAATTACATAATATATTGTGATGCAGCGACTATGGCCTAAGGTTATCAGGAGGTCGGCGCCGCCAAGTCAAAGATAAACAGAGATAAGCAACGCTCTCACCTGGTGTAAACATCGGAATCGTTATCGGAAGATAACCGGAATTTTCTGGAAATTCCCTCCCCTCGCTTCCAGAATGTGTATCCAGATAGTTCTGGAATGTTCTGTGGAAGATTCCATTGCCTATATAAGCGAGCTTTCTCGCAAGAGCAATTAGTCAGTGAGTTGAGTCGGTTAGGTGAGCAAGTTGGTGAGCGCATTTCTGCTGCGACATCAAGTACGGTTCTCCGAGAGAGTTGGCCACGACTGCTGTGGAGTACAGCGAGTACTACTGGGGAGCGAGAGATTGCAGAAGTCATGTGCTCGACTCCCCGAGTGAACCGTCAGGAAGAAGAGGCTACGTCACAAAGAAAGTGAAATGACGGAGAAGTTGAACTAGTTCAAATTAGTGAAGTGACAGTGTGAACTAAGCGAAGTCCCAGTGAAAGTTGAACGAGATCAAAACAGTGACAGTGAAAACTGAGTGAGGTGATAGTTAAGATCTGGGTAAATCACAATATTGTATAATAGAAGATAATATTTTGTGCTTCATCTCTTGCAAAGTATTACACTAGTGTGAGTTTTTTCTTTTCATTTATTTTATGGAATTGTTGCTTATGTTTTGGAGTGGACATTTCTAAAGTGCAGGTAACTCAAGTGTTTTATAAGAGGTTCATCAATGTGCTTTGTTTTGTTGTTGAAGAAGTATGTAACTTACAATAACATTGGATGGTGCATGTAAGTTGTAACTAAAATTGAAAAATTGATTAGTCTTACATTTTTTGTTATAAGTGATAAAATTCTTTTTTGCCAGTGCTTTTGGGAAGGTTTTCTGTTGCAAGTGATTCAAAACCACTGATGTGTACGTCAGCCACAAAGTAACACACGCCAATGCCAATAATTTTCTTCTGGTCAACTGACTTCTGCAATTCTATACAACATTCTGTCTGGTTTCGATATGTGGCAGGGATTACAATGAAAGGTACATGAAACAGGATATGTAATCACAAAGGCAATACCAGAAAGCTATATACACTTCACTGATACCACTCTAATGAAGCTGTAATCAACGTGCGATTATCAGAAACACGAGCAATGTAACAAACGGTTCTTGGAGTTGCAGGATAGCAATTCGTTGTTTCCACGTGACTGATCTTCCCGTAATCGGAGGCTTTCATTTTACGTGGTCCTGGTAATTGTACTGTGAGCCGTGATCATTGACACAAACACGCATTTGCTACAACCTGTGGATGGGAAAAGTACCAGAGCAATATTCAGTGTCTAAAGTAATATTCTATAACATTTGATCACATATTTAATACATTAAAGGAAGTTGGCTATATTTAACGTTGATGCTGATATCGCGGAGGAATAAATTTACTCCATGACTGACATTTGTTACTTCAATTGTTTCCGAGAAATGGCATAATTTCGCTGCGATCTACGAGATCAAGATCTCTTGTCGATCATTTTCGACTACCTTTCCGTCTATTACTTCTCTACTACGTATAGTAAGTAGGGGTAGTATTGTGTTCCACCCAAAAATTCGATACCAAGATTTCACCGGAAATATATGTTTAGAGACCTCCCGAATCCAAAAAAATGCATTTCTGGAAACATGTCCGTGTGTGTGTGTGTGTGTGTGTGTGTGTGTGTGTGTGTGTGAACAGCATAACTCAGAAACGAACAGTCGGATAAACACCAAACTTGGTATTTAGGTTCAGTATCTTCCAGAAATGCGACACGAAGGTTTTCAAGAAAATCCCCCCCACCACAGATTATCCTTTACATGGAATATTTTTCGAAAATTTTAATTTTCTCAAAAATGGCTCTAACGATTTTGAATAAAATATCATAAGTTTAAGACATTTGTATGGCAAATGAATTGTATATCTCGAATTTTCTGGGAATGTTTTCAAAATTATTCTTCATTGTGAACACTTTTGCAATTATGATCATACTTTCAATAAGTAAACCTGTAAAACCTGCAGACATGTAAAACAATATAATTATGAGCATACACATGTGAAAGCGCACTTGTTGATAATAGTTTTGAATTGCTTGTGTTACGCTACTTGCATCATAGGCAAGAAGCTCCCTACTATAATCCACTGTACGCTTGCAGTTCAAGGACAAAGACATTTTCCTGAGTCATCCACAGTAGGACTAGTTGCGAAGGGGGACTTAGCACCCGACCTACAAGATCTTTTGTGCCTATGCCCTGACGGGGTGCCCCGGAATGAAGGGGTGAGGTGAGAGGAGACAGAGGGCGGCCGTACCAGGAGGCAGGGCATAAGGCAGGGTCCCTACCTTTTACAGATTGAAACTTCCCAGATGACAACTGGAAAACCGGCTCCCCTCCCCTCCCACTGGGGAGCCCGGGATTCGGAGAAGCCCCATCACGGGGGACGAGGGGTTACTAGAGCAGCCACTGAGACTCTCGCCGGCACCTTCAACCAACAAGCAGATGAAAGGTGAAGTGACATGAGGATGGGGGTGAAATGGAGGGACAGGAAAGTCAGGGGATGTATTGGACCTTCCCAGCATTCGCCTAGCGACCCGGGAAACCCCGAAAAAACCCATAGGTCAGGAAGGTAGGCCGCAGGAATCGAACCCACGACCTCCCGAATGCAAGCCACAGACGTTACCGCCTGAGCCATCCCGGTCGGTTAATAAATGTTAAATAAAGCAGTTGATTTGTCCCCTCCTCCTCCTCGCACTGTATTTTGCTATTGCCTAGCAAACTTTCCAAGCGTTTCGAAAACACTCGGCTATTTCGCTTCCGAATACTAGACTATAGGTAAATTACGAACTTTAAATTCGATTTTGATAACTTGGCGACAATAATCTACAGTTTGGATTTTTGCACAATCTAGAATACAAGCGCTTTTAATACTAAGAGTCTCAAAAATTCCCATTTGTAAAACACAGGGCGGGAATATGGATCTAAAATATAACATAAACAAGAGGAAATGTTAAATTTAAATTGTTATACACAGATATATAATCCAGGTAGTTTGGGGAAGTATTCCATTCCTCCCAAACTTTTGATATGGAGATCACATGTTCTCAAGTTCTCTTTGGGGGTTCCCCAAATGGATATCGAGATACCAAAGCTAATACGTTTTCAGGCCCTTTGAATAAACAACAAACTTTCTCTACCGCTTGCTTATTGTAGGTAGCAGAAGTATGCTATACCGACAGAAGTTTGATATCGAAATTTTACCGGGAATACACGTTTTCATTTCCTCTGAATACATACATCCGAACAAAATTGCTTTCTCTGCCGCTTACCTATGGTAGGCATGGAAAGTATTAGTAATCAACCATTTGATAAAGAGATTTCACAGAAAATAAATCCTTCCAGGTCCTCTAAATCTCTCTCCCAATATGGCGTCTTTTACTTTCTTTAATGCTTAACGTTGTGGGTAGGGGAAATACTATTCCACCCAAAAGTTTGATATCGAGAGTTTACAGCAAATACACACTTTCAGCCCTCTGAAAAATAATAATAATAATATATATATTTTTTTTCTCTACCCGCTTAACTATGGTATGTAAACTAGAGAGATGGCTCCGCGGTAACGTGTGAGACTCGCATTCGGGAGGCCCCGGGTCGATTACCGTTGACCGCTCACCCTGACCTTGGGCTTTTCGTAGTTTTCCCGGTCAGTAGACGAATGCTGGGCTGGTTGATTGTCTACCACGATTTCCGTTTCATTCTGTTTCCTTCTCGTCTTTCAGGAGTATTTCTAGAGTTCGTGGCGTATGGGGTGCCGAACAGGGGATGCGGATGCTTGCTCAAAGGAAACAGCGCTCCTCGTGGACACTAGAGGGCTGCTTGGTGGACGGGTCGTACATTGCCCTCTCTAGGCAGCTTCAGTAGTGGGACGGGTCTTCGAACCTGTAACTTTAAGGGCCTTCCGCGCGTCTCTGTGATCTGTCTGCCTGCGGCCGTAGCCTCCTGCGGTTCATTCACTTCATCCCTTCCCCTGGTGGGGTAGCCGTAATACACACACACACGCATATATATATATATATATATATATATATATATATATATATATATATATATAGGGGCACGATGTCCCCCTCCGTTGTATAACCTATACCTATAAAGGTACGTATTACGGAGGGTCCCCCGGAACTGGGGTAGGCCAGTCGCCCATTGTGCCTCCAACGTGGCCCCTGGGAGGGAAGGATGAGGGGAGAGACCCAAAGGTCGACGGGCGCAAGCAATGATGGGGTACCTAACGTTCCCAGATAGAACGCATCTGACGCCGCACGGTACCCACAAGCCACCAACCTCCAGGGTTCCCCGGAGCGGAGCCCCACGCTGAGGTGGGACCTAATTGAGCGGTACCATAGCGGCGCTAGGAAAGAAACCTTTACAAGCGCAAGTCACCGCCCAACCGCAACCCGCCGAACACTTCGCCTGGTCCTACAACCCTGAAACAGATGAGAAGGAAGATGATGGGTACAGTAAATGAGAGGAAGGAGAGTCGTGGTAGAAGATGAACCGCGGGTTCAAACCCGGAGGAGGGTGATGGATTTTTTCGGGCGTAAAAATCCTTAGCATGGTTTCCTTTGGAAGGGAAGTAAAGCCGGTGGTCCCGTGTCGTAGATTTACGTCACGTGAAAGAGCTTCAAGCCTGATAAAGGGGCTTCTGAGCAAAATTACCGGTCTTTCACGTCCAATATAGAATGAGACGCTAAGGAGCGTCCATAGTCATTAAAGAGCGTCCATAAATAAAACTCAATTTAATTTAACCCCAGCATTCACCCGGCGACCTGGGGAAACCACGAAAAACCCATGGATCAGAGTGGGCAGTCGCCGGGATCTATCCCGGAACCTCGCAAATGGGGGCCACAGACATAACCGCCTGAGCCATCCTGCTCGGTACCTATACATATAACTACGTTACATAGAAAAAGCACAGTACTCCAGCCAAAAATTTCACATCGAGATTTCACAAAAAATAGACACTTTTTACTAGATGGCTGGATTATCTGTAGATAAACGTTCGTGGTACTGGGGAACAGAAATGCATTGCAATGCTTGTTGTTTGTTCAATTTTGTCACTTCACAAGGAGTATAAGTAACTATGCTTCTTTAGCATAAGTATAAAATACACGTGTGCTGCAATTTGTCATCTAACCAGCCTCAGACAAACAATAAGCTTTGGAGACACTGACATTATACGTTACGTTGCTTAAGCGGAATCCCAGCTGCTGTCATTAATTGCTGCAGTTTAGAAACCAATTTCCCGGGGCTTTTCACATCACGTTGTCACCGTTTTTAACCCCCCTCTTTTTCCCTGGGATGAAATATCACAAAAGCCATTTGTATCACTTTCAGCACGGCTCTTGTTTTTTTGTTTTGCAATTAAAATGCTAGGCATTTGCGGCGTGACAGTGCGTATTATGGTGCTAAATCTTTTTGTTTTTTTGTTTGCTTCCTAAATACTGCTCTGCACGACGTTCATGGGCATAGCAATACGGGTTTATGGTATTAATGGATACAGCACTGATTTGCTAAAGGAAAATCACAGTCACATTTTGGAATATTGTACCACTTAGCCTAAAATGGTACAGAAGTTGTTGTAAATGTAGGTAATTGCATTCCTGCTTTATAATATTGGATTAAAGACTCTAATTGTTGCAAAAACGAATTACCTATTAATCAAGAATGTTCATATATTTACACATAACTTAAAATACCATATTGTGAGTATTGTAATGGAGTTTTCATTTTAAATAGCTTTACGGCCTGATGGACTTACATCTCTTCACGAATATTTAGCACTCACATTTGATTTTTGGCTCTTGCTGTTTGAAGAATCCCTTAGCACTAAACCTTGGACGTTTTGATGTTCAAGAAAATCCCCCTACCCCAACATGCCCTTTATATGGAACATTTTCGAAATTAATTGGTAATGTTGCTGAAGAGGTCGACGTGTCATGGCGGACGATGTTAATGAGCAATGTTAGGTACCAAATGTAAAGCAGAAAAAACGCTGTGGCTATACGAAACATGGAAATAGTTGATACACTTGCGAAATGTTATACGCTGCGGCAATAGAAAAGCTGAACTACATCACATCACCGTCAATTCAATACTGCACTTCACGCTGCAAAGCTAAACCACAGCGTGACTTTGTTTATAGCAGCAGTACGTTACCTTTTTACTTTCTCTACTACGTATAGTAAGTAGGGGAAGTATTGTATTCCACCCAAAAATTCAATACCGAGATTTCACCGGAAATATGTGTTTTGAGACCCCCTGAATCCAAAAAAAGCATTTTTGGAAACATGTCCGTGTGTGTGTCTGTGTGTATGTGTCTGTCTGTGAACAGCATAACTCAGAAACGAACAGTCGGATAAACACCAAACTTGGTATTTGGGTTCAGTATCTTCCAAGGATGCGACACGAAGGTTTTCAAGAAGATCCCCCACCCCAGATTACCCTTTACATGGAACATTTTTCGAAAATTTTAATTTTCTCAAAAATGGCTCTAACGATTTTAATTAAAATATCATATGTTTAAGATATTTTTATGACAAATATAATGTATATCTTGAATTTCCTGGGAATGTCTCCAAAAGTATTCTTCATTGTGAACGACTTTTGTATAACTGGTCAACCATAAAAGATAGACAAAATTTTACTACACAAAAAATGTATATCGCGTTAAAATACACAATTTATGTCATATACATTTTTTTTGTTGAGTGAACCATTTTCGAGATATTACCTTAAATTTTTCAATACTTATTTTCTCAAATGGGAATTCGTTATTCATTTTTTGTCTTGGATATGCAAAGAGTATTAATCTGTGGGAAAGGGGATGGTGCTGCACCTAGCAACCAGCTATTAAGAGATATGTATGTGATTAAAGGCTACTGTATTTCCAAATTGCCGTTGTAAATATATATTCCCCTTACATCTACAAGAAAATTAGCAATAAGATAGACTCTGCAAATGTTTATCTCGATTAACATGGAGTAGATGGAGAATAAGCGTTTGTAAAAATAGTTTGTACAAGAGTAGAGAAAGTCATGTGAGTGTAACACATCAGATTTTTACTTTCTCTACTACGTATAGTAAGTAGGGGAAGTACTGTATTCCACCCAAAAATTTGATACCGAGATTTCACCGGAAATACATGTTTTGAGACCCCCTGAATCCAGAAAAAGCATTTTTGGAAACATGTCCGTGGTGTGTCTGTCTGTGTGTCTGTGAACAGCATAAGTCAGAAACGAACAGTCGGATAAACACCAAACTTGGTATTTAGGTTCAGTATCTTCCAGAGATGCGACACAAAGGTTTTCAAGAAAATCCCCCACCCCAGACTACCCTTTACATGGAACATTTTCCGAAAATTTTAATTTTCTCAAAAATGGCTATAACGATTTTTATTAAAATATCATATGTTTAAGATATTGTCATGAGAAATGAAATGTATATCTCGAATTTTCTGGGAATGTCTCCAAAAGTGTTTTCATTGTGAACGACTTTTGCATAACTGGTAAACCATAAGAGATAGACAAAATTTTACTACACGAAAAATGTAGATCGCATTAAAATACACAATTTATGTCATATACATTTCTTTTGTTGAGTGAACCGTTTTCGAGATATTGCTTGTTATTCCCTTAAATTTTCCAATAGTTATACTTTGTAGTAACAAATATTCTTGGTTACGTAATATGTTTTTACGTAAATTATTAGAACTTGAAGATCTTATATTGTGCTGCTTTTGTTTTGTTTGGTTACATAATTTTAACTGCCCCACGTATGGGAGTCAATTTGGGATGTACTTGCAAATGTTTGTTTACATCAGTGTTGAAGCCATCTTGTGACGTCATTCATTTGTTCGGTTTGTAGCTCCATCTTGTGTTAGCAATTTGCATCAGTGTTAGTTTTGTTTGATTTCATTTTTAAATGTCCTCCGGCTAGCTATTATCTTATCTTGGGTCGAACATGTGTCTCTATACAGGTTGTGAAGCGGAAAGGAATCTTTTATCCAAAAAATATTACACTGATGAAGAAATTTGTTTTATAATTTTTATTTTCGAACACGTTCACTATCACTTTTACATATTGATCTAGATACTCGCCAAACTGAAACTGTTATAATACTTCTTACTGATCACTTTTAATTCACGTACTTCAACTTTGTGTATAATTAACTTTATAATACTTTAGATTTTCGTAACTTGTGAATCTATAGCCGACGTATCTCATACAAATATTTTGACGAACTGACGAACTTAAGACGACGTATATTGCACTAAGAATTTTGATGAACTGCCCAAATACGACGTGTAATGTATGAATGCTTTCGGCGAACTGAAGGACTGACTGACTTCACCTCAAACTTACCCTATTTATACTCCTGCAATCAAGATACGCCTAAAGATTATAACTGAACTGCAATTGGCTAATAAAACGCGTCAACATTAGCGTCTACTTTAATATCCAATGAAAACCACGAATACATATTGCTTTTAGGGAGAAAATATTCCAGAAGTTTCTACCGAAAACGCGCCAACATTACGTAACTTCCTCGTTCCCAATAATGATAAACAGCTCACCCCCCTCGCTGCATTATTGCGCCATTATTGACAGTTTCAGTAAAGCCGTATAAACTTATTTCCCAATAATAATTACAATTAATAAACATCTGAAATCAATGTCACAGAAAAATGCATATTCATATTACAATCATTATTTACATTTAAGTAATTTGTGATACAAATTACTGCATCATATGCCCCACTAGAAACATAATTATAAATATTTACAACTTGTTTGGAAATTTTATAATTGGGTTTTTAGTCTCCTAAATCTTGGAACACACGCTATCACTTTCACTTAACACTTCACACGCATTTAACACACGACTTTTTGTTTTTTTTTATCTCGCCACTCTTACTGGCTCTGGTTTAATTAATTTAGATATTAATCTGACATCACAAAATTTTTTTTATAGCAAATACTGTACCCTAAATTATTTAATTACTGTTTCAAAATGGTTTACTCTCTTACATTGTTGACAAAATTTATGCATTTAAGATTTTTGTAATTATTACACATATTTACCAAAATATTCACCCTCTACACAAATATTTACATCTCTTATCTCTAGGCACTGTTTCACATGTTCTGTTTACTACATAAATATTTGTTTTTAATTAGTTTTAACAATTTTTTGTTATTTTGTACTTTATCTTAACAATACTCTTGGAATAGTATTTTAGTATTTTACTCTAATATAACATCATGCTTTATTTCACATGTTCAGTTACTAATAAAATGTTAATTTCCTCTTAAATATTTAGTCATGTCCAAAATTTATTTCTCCTTTCTGATGACATACATATATAATTAACCCTCTTACGTTCCAATACGTTGCTCTGCATTTCGTCTTTAACTATCCAGCATTTACTTTACATCTCATTGCTATTTACCCTCCTGGATCAAATTGTGTGTGGCTAAACATTACTCGTAGCTGTATCCTAACCTTCAAATTTTTGTTCATGAATAACCTCTTGTATTCATATGAAATTTCGTTCCCTGATAATATTTGAAAACAATCTAAAGCTTCCTGAACAATACATCTTTTGACAACTTTCATTTTCAATTCTTCTGCTATCTTTTTAATCTGAGAATACTCTGACAAATCTGTACTAAACTGTACTGGACTGGAGTTTTCATTTTGAACATCTTGGTACAATTTCTTTCTTTGCATTATTGACTCCTTCTGTATTTCTGATATTTCCCCTCTGAAATTAACCTGCGCCTGATTCACAATTACATTCATAACCTCTTTCATCTCTCTTATCTCACTTGAAATATTACTCATTCTACTACCTGACTCTGTACATTCTACATTAACATGTTCACTTTTAGTATTAACCTCACTTTCTTTGTTACCTATTTCCCTGCTCATGTCTGACATTTTCTTTGAAATTTCTCTTATCTCACTTGCTATTACTTCCTCATTTTCATCTCTCATTTTTGGCATACTACGATCTAGCTTCATAACTTTATTTTCAATTTCTCCACTACTTTGATCTACTTTTTGCTCTAATATCTCATTACTCCTACCAATATTTTCAATTAATTTCCTGTTTTGTTCTAAGCTCTTACCAATATCTTCCCTCAATTCCCTATTATTCTTTTGCATATCTTCCCTTAATTGATCTGTAATACTCTTACTAATATCTTCCCTCAATTCTTTCTTATTCTTTTCCATATCTTCCCTTAATGTCCCAATATTCTTTTGCATATCTTCCCTTAATTTCTCATTATTCTTTTGCATATCTTCCCTGTTTTGTTCTATTTTCTCATTAGTCTTTTCCATATTCTCATTAGTCTTTTTTATATTCTCATTCAAATTTTTCAGCATTTCCATAATCATACTAGTATCAGAATTAATATTTCCTGCTATTCTATTCTCACTTTCTGCACTAACATTTTCATCCTCAAATCCTAAAAGGTTTGGGCTATTTTCTGTAACCTGTATTGAATTACAGATAACTGTTACATTATCTCCTTCCATAATTATTTCTTCTGTATTATTAGTAGCCATTGTTTTCTTTATCCTACCGCTCCTAAGGTACATTTGTAGGTTACAATTTTGTTTTCTAAAAAAAAATTACAATACTCTGACCTTTGTGATGCTGTCTGTTGCTGTTACTTTGATGTCCAGCTTCCTGCCCCTTTCTCCTAGATTTGTATGTCGCTTCTGCGTTGTATTATGACGAATCTACGTTGTCTCGATGTTTTTGTGTCCACTTATCCGCGTCGTTTGTCGCTCCTCTAGTTGTTTCTTGAATCTGCGTCTTGTAGATCATTTCACTGCTGCATTCGCCCCTTCCTGGTCATCTCACTTCTTCCTGGTTAATTCTGATCCTTTCCTGGTCATCGTGTTCCTTTCCTGGTCACTATGCTTCTTTCCTGGTCATCGTGTTCCTTTCCTGGTTATCGTGCCCCACGTTCTGAGTGCCAATTTGTAGTAACAAATATTCTTGGTTACGTAATATGTTTTTACGTAAATTATTAGAACTTGAAGATCTTATATTGTGTTGCTTTTGTTTTGTTTGGTTACATAATTTTAACTGCCCCACGTATGGGAGTCAATTTGGGATGTACTTGTCAGTGTTGAAGCCATCTTGTGACGTCATTCATTTGTTCGGTTTGTAGCTCCATCTTGTGTTAGCAATTTGCATCAGTGTTAGTTTTGTTTGATTTCATTTTTAAATGTCCTCCGGCTAGCTATTATCTTATCTTATCTTGGGTCGAACATGTGTCTCTATACAGGTTGTGAAGCTGAAAGGAATCTTTTATCCAAAAAAAATTACACTGATGAAGAAATTTGTTTTATAATTTTTATTTTCGAACACGTTCACTATCACTTTTACATATTGATCTAGATACTCGTCAAACTGAAACTGTTATAATACTTCTTACTGATCACTTTTAATTCACGTACTTCAACTTTGTGTATAATTAACTTTATAATACTTTAGATTTTCGTAACTTGTGAATCTATAGCCGACGTATCTCATACAAATATTTTGACGAACTGACGAACTTAAGACGACGTATATTGCACTAAGAATTTTGATGAACTGCCCAAATACGACGTGTAATGTATGAATGCTTTCGGCGAACTGAAGGACCTACTGACTTCACCTCAAACTTACCGTATTTATACTCCTGCAATCAAGATACGCCTAAAGATTATAACTGAACTGCAATTGGCTAATAAAACGCGCCAACATTAGCGTCTATTTTAATATCCAATGAAAACCAGGAATACATATTGCTTTTAGGGAGAAAATATTCCAGAAGTTTCTACCGATAACGCGCCAACATTACGTAACTTCCTCGTTCCCAATAATGATAAACAGCTCACCCCCCTCGCTGCATTATTGCGCCATTATTGACAGTTTCAGTAAAGCCGTATAAACTTATTTCCCAATAATAATTACAATTAATAAACATCTGGAATCAATGTCACATAAAAATGCATATTCATATTACAATCATTATTTACATTTAAGTAACTGCATCAACTTTTTCTCAAATTCATTATTCATTTTCTTTATGTCCTGGACATGCAAAGATAATGGAATGCGCCACATAGCAACCAGCGTTAAAATATTTGACTATCGCTTAAAACCTACCATATTACCCTTGCATCTACAAGAAAATTACCAATAAGATTGACATCTCGATTAACATGAAGCATATGGAGAATAAGCGTTTGTAAAATAGTTTCTACAAGAGTAGAGAAAGTCATGTGAGTGTAACACATCAGATTTTTTTGGATTCAGGGGGTCTCAAAACATATATCTGTGGTGAAATCTCGGTATCGAATTTTTGGGTGGAATACAATACTTCCCCTACTTATTATACGTAGTAGAGAAAGTAAAAAGAAAGGAAGATAAGAATTCTGGAAGACGTATGTAGAAGAAACATGGAGTTCTGGAGGAGAGGATAGTCATTGAAAAGGTAACGCCAGATAACAACTATAATTCAATAAATCGTGCCAAAATACGTAATGGGAAGTTTGAAAGGCCAAATGCCGTACATTCGCGGAAATTTAGCGAGGTTTATTCCAACAAGGTAACCTGCCTGACGTTGCGCGGTACGCGCCATGACATGTCAACCTCTGCAGCAACTTTACCAATTTATCTTCATGTCGCATCTTTGAAAGGTACTTAACTTAAATACCAAGTTTGGTGTTGATCCAATCTTTCGTCTTTGAGTTATGCTGTTTATAGACACACACACACATAGGCGCTGGCCTTCTGATCGCGGTCGCGGCTCAAACCCGGCCCAGACCGATGGTTTTTAAGTGTGCTTAAAAGCGACAGCCCCATGATAGTAGATTTACTACGATGTAAAAGAACTCGGCGGCGCCGTGGCCGAGTGGTTAGACCGCTCGCCTCCCACCGACGCGGCCCGGGTTCAATCCCAGGGACCTGCATGTGGGATTTGTGGTGGACGAAGCGGCGTCTGGGCGGGTTTTCTCCGGGTTCTCCGGTTTCCCCCGCCATTCATTCCAACTGCTCCATCATCACCTTTCCTTTCATCCATTTCACCACCATTTCGTTTCATCTACTTCCTTCATCCCATACCAGGCATCGGGCTGATCACCCATCCTGGATGCTCTGTCTGATCCATGAGTGTCTGCTCCTCGACGGGCCTCTGACCCCAGGCACCCGCTTGTAAGTCCTGGGGGGTGTAAGTCCTACATAAGAGGAGGGTAAACAGATAATGAATGAATAAAAGAACTCCTGCGGGACTAAATTCTGGCACACCGGCGGCTGATATGATCCTGGCAATTGAGATCGTCGTTAACAAGCAAAATATTATCACACGCACGCACGAACCTCTTAAACGACGACTCATTATTAAACGAACCAATATAATACAACAAACAGAACAAAATAATTTGGTTTTAAGCAAATATTTAGTTTTATGCTTGTGGCACAGTCTTCTTTTTAGCGGGTAAAATTTGGTAACGTGAACAACGCTGCGATCAACTCATTCTTTTGTTTGATGGCAACATAATATAGGTGGCTATGAGCTTTAAACGGACAATTGTTGTAAAATTGAAGCATTATTTGCAATAACATAGCGAACAGAACAAACTAATTTAGTTTTAAGCGCATATTTAGTTTTAAGTTTGTGGCGTCTTATTTTTAGCAGGTAAACAGTTGGTGACATTGTGACCAGCGCTGTGATTTTGCTTGACGCAACGTGATGTAGGTTGCAATGAACTTACAGCAGCCAATTGTTGTGAAATCGACGCATATTTTGCAAGTTAATGAAGTAATTTTAGAATTTAATATTTCTGCGACATTGCTAAGGTTGAGAATTTTCGATTGGTATGCTACACTTCAGTCCGTAATTTCAGGATTAATGCGCAAATTCGTGTACAGCTCTAAATTATATACGGAATAGCTCTTTTTATTCGGAATAGAGCTTTTACTAAAAATTATTCTATCATTTATATCTTACCTGGGTCTTCTCTTCCTTTTTATTTATTAATATTTACTTACAGTTCTATTCATGCAGGAGCTAAGTATGAACTGTTAGTTATTGACTTTTTTAAGGTCAGCAAGGCGTGGAAAATAGATCGCCACTAAGATTAATGCTGATAACCTTGTTGTTGGAACCACTATGTTCAATAACTATTAGGTAATAATTAATTTTATTTTTGTGTAAGTACCAATATTTCTATTATTTATTATCGTCGAAAAAATAGCATGCAATACACTTCGTTAAAAACACTTGGTAGAGGTCGCAGAGTATTTTTACGTTTTTTCGCAATTGAAAGAAAGCCAGTTATAGCCAGTTATTTCTAGAATCACACTATCACACCATCAAAAGTATAATGACCTTTTAATGCCTATTAAAGAAGGTTTTCTGAGTATATTGGTATCAAGGATTTTTAGCTAGCTTTAAAATTTTAATTATAAAAATATTTAAATTTAAAACAATTTCTAAACAAAATTACTTTCATTTATAGGGGTACACCTTTTTTCTAAAAATTTTCTAAAAACTCCACCAATTTTTACATTCTCTACTACGTATAGTAAGTAGGGGAAGTATTGTATTCCACCTAAAAATTAGATACCGAGATTTCACCGGAAATACATGTTTTGAGGCCCCCTGAATCCAAAAAAAGCATTTTTGGAAACATGTCCGTGTGTGTCTGTGAACAAAATAACTCAGAAACGAACAGTCGGATAAACATCAAACTTGGTATTTTGGTTCAGTATCTTCCAGAGATGTGACACCAAGGGTTTCAAGAAAATCCCCCCACCCCAGATTACCCTTTACGTGGAACATTTTTCGAAAATTTTAATTTTCTCAAAAATGGCTCTAAGAATCTTTATTAAAATATCATATGATTAAGTTATTTTCATGACAAATGAAATGTATATCTAGAATTTTCTGGTAATGTCTCCAAAAGTATTCTTCATTGTGAACGAACCATTGTGCATAAATGGTAAACCATAAGAGATAGACAAAAGTTTACTACACAAAAAATGTAGATCGCGTTAAAATACACAATTTATGTCATATACATTTTTTGTTTGGTTGAACCATTTTCGAGATATTGCTTGTTATTCCCTTAAACTTTCCAATACTTATACTTTTTCTCAAATTCGTTAGTAGTCTTATTATGAGAGTTCTGAAACAAAGGAAGATGCCGACAAGCGATAAAGTTCTTTGTTCTACGCCGACAAGTCCGCCTCCTCCCTTTGTGTGCTCACATGCCGACAGGTCTCGTGTCGTTAGGCCCCGCCCCCTCTCGCTTTGTGTGCTTACCTAATGCCGACAGTGTCTGTGCTAACAGGTCCTACCCCCCCTCCCCAATGCGTTCTACTGTGGCGTCATGACTTGATGGAATTGTTTTCTCGAGTCCTGCCGCCCCTCGGCAAATTAATTAGGTAATGTTCGTCAAACATTTTTTTTATGATTACTAAGGTCTGCAGATTGCATCCTCGAGCAATTAAGTTTTTTGATTAATGAATTGTTGACTGGAGCTTGAGTATAAGTAGTCTGCTCACGGTAACAGTCTGTCATGTAATGAAACACTGCAGCCTTCTTGTATCTGGGGAAATCGCTTGTCCATTAGCTGAACATGTTAGACGCTTTCAACACATTAATAGGCTTTTAAGTTTACATTCCGGATCTGTTTACATACATTAGCGAACGACATACTTCCGCCAGGCGGTAACGGTGACCTCTATTAGCTGACCCGTTAGACGCTTTCACCCCATTAGCGAACAATGTCAGTAATTGTTTTCCTAAGTGCTCTGCCCAACACTCAACACTTTAGATTTTAGCGATGGAAATGATATAAAAAGCACCAGCTTCTCCAACGAGTTCCAAGTTGACCAGGATGCCCGGGTTCGAATTACAAATTCAGCTTCTAATAACTCAGAGACTAATTACGATAAAGACATCAAATAAAGTTTATTACATTAATGTCATTAGATAGTTTCTTGTGAATGTATATTTGGGTACATGGTGTCCAGGGTTCGAATACCGATAAAATGTAATTTAATTATAAATTTAATAACTCCTAAACTAATTAAGATAAAGACACCAAATAAACTTTATTGCCTTTATGTTATTAGGTAGTATCTTGTGGAGGTGTAATTAGATACCTGACGTTCTGGGTTCGAGCCTAATGTTTAAATCGTCATTATCTCAGAAACTAAGAGAGGTAGAGGAATTGACCAAAGCATGATTGATAGCTCCTATGATGGGTAATTAATACTGTATATAATTTTTAATCAGTTGTCCTTATTTCGAATCCCGACCTTTCAATCACTTACTTATTTTTTCTCTATACTCTAGAATATGTCACTTAGATTGATGCTGTAACTGCATACAGCACCTTTAAACATATCAAACTACTATTGTAAATAATTTTGTTTCTGGTGTCCAGGGTTCGAATACCGATAAAATGTAATTTAATTATAAATTTAATAACTTCTAAACTAATTAAGATAAAGACGCCAAATAAACTTTATTGCCTTTATGTTATTAGGTATTATCTTGTGGATGTGTAATTAGATACCTGACGTTCAGGGTTCGATCCTAATTTTTAAATCGTCATTATCCCAGAAACTAAGAGAGGTAGACGAGTGAACCAAAGCATGATTGATAGCTCCTATGAGGGGTAATTAATACTGTATATAATTTTCAATCAGTTGTCCTTACTTCGAATCCCGATCTTTCAATCACTTACTTATTTTTTCTCTATACTCTAGAATATATCACTTAGATTGATGCTGTAACTGCATACAGCACCTTTAAACATATCAAACTAATATTGTAAATAATTTTGTTTCTGGTGTCCAGGGTTCGAATACCGATAAAATGTAGTTTAATTATAAATTTATTAACTTCTAAACTAATTAAGATAAAGACGCCAAATAAACTTTATTGCCTTTATGTTATTAGGTATTATCTTGTGGATGTGTAATTAGATACCTGACGTTCTGGGTTCGATCCTAATTTTAAATCGTCATTATCTCAGAAACTAAGAGAGGTAGAGGAGTTGACCAAAGCATGATTGATAGCTCCTATGATGGGCAATTAATACTGTATATAATTTTTAATCAGTTGTCCTTACTTCGAATCCCGATCTTTCAATCACTTACTTATTTTTTCTCTATACTCTAGAATATATCACTTAGATTGATGCTGTAAATGCATACAGCACCTTTAAACATATCAAACTAATATTGTAAATAATTTTGTTTCTGGTGTCCAGGGTTCGAATACCAATAAAATGTAATTTAATTATAAATTTAATAACTCCTAAACTAATTAAGATAAAGATACCAAATAAACTTTATTGTGTTTATGTTATTAGGTAGTATCTTGTGGATGTGTATTTAGATACCTGACGTTCTGGGTTCGAGCCTAATTTTAAATCGTCATTATCTCAGAAACTAAGAGAGGTAGAGGAGTTGACCAAAGCATGATTGATAACTCCTATGATGGGCAATTAATACTGTATATAATTTTCAATCAGTTATCCTTACTTCGAATCCCGATCTTTCAATCACTTACTTATTTTTTCTCTATACTCTAGAATATATCACTTAGATTGATGCTGTAAATGTATACAGCACCTTTAAACATATCAAACTAATACTGTAAATAATTTTGTTTCTGGTGTTCAGGGTTCGAATACCGATAAAATGTAATTTAATTATAAATTTAATAACTCCTAAACTAATTAAGATAAAGACGCCAAATAAACTTTATTGCCTTTATGTTATTAGGTAGTATCTTGTGGAGGTGTAATTAGATACCTGACGTTCTGGGTTCGAGCCTAATGTTTAAATCGTCATTATCTCAGAAACTAAGAGAGGTAGGGGAATTGACCAAAGCATGATTGATAGCTCCTATGAGGGGCAATTAATACTGTATATAATTTTCAATCAGCTGTCCTTACTTCGAATCCCGATCTTTCAATCACTTACTTATTTTTCTCTATACTCTAGAATATATCACTTAGCTTGATGCTGTAAATGCATACAGCACCCTTAAACACATCAAACTAATATTGTAAATAATTCTGGTTCTGGTGTCCAGGGTTCGAATACCGATAAAATGTAATTTAATTATAAATTTAATAACTCCTAAACTAATTAAGATAAAGACACCAAATAAACTTTTATAGGGGGAAAGGATGCTCTCCTGAAACATTAGGGCTCTAGATAGAAGTATTTATAGGGGAGAGATAGGGAATACCAGGGCTGATGCTAGGCTAGTCAGATGCTAAAGGAGGGAGGGATATGCTTTATACGAGAGAGATAGGGAACACAAGGAAAGATGCTATACTAAACAGGACTTGAAGGATAGAATATGGGCGATATAGTGAACCGAGGAGAGGTATTAGGATAGGAGTTTTGAATGATGGAGTAGGTGTTTATATGCGAGAGATAGGGAATACGAGGGTCGATGCTAGGCTAGACGGTGTTGAATGAGGGAATGCATCTTATATGAGAGAGGTAGGGGAATATGAGGAGAAGTGCTAGGCTAGTCGGGAAGGTCTGAATGAGAGAGTATACGTCTATATGGGAAAATATAGGGAAAACGAAGGTAGGTGCTAGGTTGAGAGAGTCTTCAAGGAGGAAAATGCATTTATATGAGAGCGTTAGGGCATACGAGGAGAGGTGCTAGTCTAGACATGGTTTGAGGATTAGAGTATACGTTTATATGGGAGAAATATGGAAAACGGGAGAGATACAAGGATAGACAGAGATTGAAGGAGGAGGAATGTAGGTTTATACTGTAATATAGAGAGTAATTCGATTATAAAACTTTTCTCATCCAGCCTTACAACACTTTTATATACTTATTTTCTAAACCTTACAAACTTTATATTTGTTAAACAGTAGTGCGCGAGACGGAGAGGGACAAACAGTATATCGGTTTACAGTGAAGTATACATCCTAACCTATTCCCACCTTGTTTGTTCTGGATCTTCTCATTGTCTATCATCTAACGTAAACACGTAACAAGACGTAACACAGGAAATCATACATATGGCACATTAAAAAAATAAAGGTATATATAATGAAACATAAACAAGTAGACAGAGGGTCATCGATACATAGAAAACCAGGAGTTGTATGTACTGAGACCATAGATTAGTATAGGCAAACAACAAAGAAGTGAATTTATAGTGTAAATAGCCAAATATTTTCAAATATTATTATAATCTAAAAGTATATAACTTAATTATGTATCGAGTATTGAGAAATAAACGTTATTCATTATTCACTAATCTCAGATCACTGCAATTGTATTGAATCAATTCACAATAGCTAATGCCATTCAACTTTCATTCGTCTCTGATACATAAACAAATTGCAAAATGGAGAAGGACGAAAGTAATAAAAAGACTCAGGCAGCAAATTTTAAGAAAGAAGAGAAAGATATATGACCGACATTGTTTTGGAACACAAATTAGTCTTGAAAATAAAATGACTGATAGCTCTGCTAAGCGTAAGGAAGAGACATGGAAATAAATTGCAAATGAATACAATTCTAGGTTGGAAAAGAAGATAAACAACATTCATGTAAACCAATTTTTAAAAATCAGTTTAACTGAATACATGTAAAAAAACATATCACTTTACAAAAAGTAATGCAGACAACATTTATTTTTTATAAACATTATCCTATTACATTACTTTACAAAAAACCATACATATTTCCTAAAGGCAAAGGTGATAGTCTAGACATTCTAAACACTCAGTTATATAATCATATACATCACACAGAAAGAGACCTGCATTATCAGTAAAAAAAACTAAATATCTCAACAATGTCTGAATGATGTATTTTATAAGTACAAGTTTTTTGATATTTCAAAGTTCCTGTTAACCATGGCAGTAATTGATTAACACAATTTCTCGATCCTGTCATGCTATAACTTTAGATGCTTTCAGCTTACTTATAATTTCCTCAATCTCTTGGGTGTGACTATTATTACCAGCATCCCTCGACGCAATTAGTAACCTCAATATATTTACTAGTCTATTCGGATTTTCAAGCGTTGATATCACTGAATCATCATCATCTGAAGATTTCATATTCTCGCAACTTCCGATGTATCCAGATTTTTCACCAACAGTAGTCTCCAGTGAAGGACAGAGGCTTGATCCGGTATAACATTCCCCTCTATACATCTTCGGATCTTCAAGTGCAGGTGAGAGAGTCGATTCAGTATAACATGTTGCTCTATGAAACTTAAATCTTGACAAAGAACGATTCTTAAAAATCCGCCCGCATACACAGCATCTAATAACGCGTTTTCCTCCATGTGTAATGTATGAAAAATCGTGTTTCTCATTCCTCAGTTGCACAGATTTTCTCGGGCAGTAGCTCATGCTAAAACTAAAAGAAATTAAATGAATACGTGAATGCTAACGCTCGAAGGAATTAAAAGCGAATGAATGAATTCATAACACGCACCTATGTATATATCCAGGATGAGGACGACGGAGGGAATTGCAATCAATGCATAGCAGGGAGAAAGGATACTCTCTTGAAACATTAGTCATCTAAACAACTATTGTTCACGGAGCCTGTAGACGTCAGGTTGAATGGGACAGACCTCAGCTTCAAATCTTTAAGGGTACGGACCCCTGGCTTTTGCCTGGCATGTATACTAAACCATCCTAACAGCGTAACATTACATAACAACGACACGTAACCAGAACATGACGAGTGCGAGCATGGAAAAAAGGATGCTCGCTGAGAACATTAGTGGAAAAGGATGCTCTCTGGAAACAGTAGCCATCCGCACAACGGATTGTCCCTAACATTTCCAGATTTCAAAACGTTCAACATCGTGACGCGCTACTGTCATCTACATTTCGACGAAATTTTACCTCCTGAATTAGTTTGATGCTCTGTATAGAACCTTAGAACATGCATTACGCTGCGTGTCCCTAGCGTTTCCAGCTCCTGAATCGTTCCAGCTAGTGGAATGCCTCTACCATCTTCATGTCAACGATCTGTTACTCTGAATTAAAGTTTGGTGATATGTATAGACCTGTACAACATGCATTACGCTATGTAACAGACTCATCACGCTATGTAACAACACAATCACGCTATGTAACAACTGATCACGCTATGTAACAACATGATCACGCTATGTAACAACCTGAGCACGCTATGTAACAACAGGATCACGCTATGTAACAACTGATCACGCTATGTAACAACCTGAGCAGGCTATGTAACAACAGGTTCACGCTATGTAACAACCTGAGCACGCTATGTAACAACCTGAGCACGCTATGTAACAACATGTTCGCGCTATGTAACAACATGAACACGCTATGTAACAATACGATCACGCTATGTAACAACCTGATTACGCTATGTAACAACTGATCACACTATGTAACAACCTGAGCACGCTATGTAACAACATGATCACGCTATGTAACAACCTGAGCACGCTATGTAACAACACGATCACCCTATGTAACAACCTGAGCACGCTATGTAACAACATGATCACGCTATGTAACAACCTGAGCACGCTATGTAACAACCTGAGCACGCTATGTAACAACATGATCACGCTATGTAACAACATGAACACGCTATGTAACAACCTGAGCACGCTATGTAACAACCTGAGCACGCTATGTAACAAACTGAGCACGCTATGTAACAACATGTTCACGCTATGTAACAACCTGAGCACGCTATGTAACAACCTGAGCACGCTATGTAACAACCTGAGCACGCTTGTAACAACCTGATTACGCTATGTAACAACTGATCACGCTATGTAACAACATGATCACGCTATGTAACAACATGATCACGCTATGTAACAACATGATCACGCTATGTAACAACCTGAGCACGCTATGTAACAACATGATCACGCTATGTAACAACATGATCACGCTATGTAACAACATGATCACGCTATGTAACAACATGATCACGCTATGTAACAACCTGAGCACGCTATGTAACAACATGATCACGCTATGTAACAACCTGAGCACGCTATGTAACAACCTGAGCACGCTATGTAACAACATGTTCACGCTATGTAACAACCTGAGCACGCTATGTAACAACCTGAGCACGCTATGTAACAACATGTTCACGCTATGTAACAACATGAACACGCTATGTAACAACATGATCACGCTATGTAACAACATGTTCACGCTATGTAACAACACGATCACCCTATGTAACAACATGATCACGCTATGTAACAACCTGAGCACGCTATGTAACAACATGATCACGCTATGCAACAACCTGAGCACGCCATGTAACAACATGATCACGCTATGTAACAACATGTTCACGCTATGTAACAACACGATCACCCTATGTAACAACCTGAGCACGCTATGTAACAACATGATCACGCTATGTAACAACATGATCACGCTATGTAACAACCTGAGCACGCTATGTAACAAACTGAGCACGCTATGTAACAACCTGAGCACGCTATGTAACAACATGAACACGCTATGTAACAACCTGAGCAAGCTATGTAACAACCTGAGCACGCTATGTAACAACATGTTCACGCTATGTAACAACATGAACACGCTATGTAACAATACGATCACGCTATGTAACAACCTGATTACGTTATGTAACAACTGATCACACTATGTAACAACATGATCACGCTATGTAACAACCTGAGCACGTTATGTAACAACATGATCACGCTATGTAACAACCTGAGCACGCCATGTAACAACATGATCACGCTATGTAACAACATGTTCACGCTATGTAACAACACGATCACCCTATGTAACAACCTGAGCACGCTATGTAACAACATGATCACGCTATGTAACAACATGATCACGCTATGTAACAACCTGAGCACGCTATGTAACAAACTGAGCATGCTATGTAACAACCTGAGCACGCTATGTAACAACATGAACACGCTATGTAACAACCTGAGCAAGCTATGTAACAACCTGAGCACGCTATGTAACAACATGTTCACGCTATGTAACAACATGAACACGCTATGTAACAATACGATCACGCTATGTAACAACCTGATTACGCTATGTAACAACTGATCACACTATGTAACAACATGATCACGCTATGTAACAACCTGAGCACGTTATGTAACAACATGATCACGCTATGTAACAACCTGAGCACGCCATGTAACAACATGATCACGCTATGTAACAACACGATCACCCTATGTAACAACCTGAGCACGTTATGTAACAACATGATCACGCTATGTAACAACATGTTCACGCTATGTAACAATACGATCAGGCTATTTAACAACACGATCTCGCTATGTAACAACATGATCACGCTATGTAACAACTGATCACGCTATGTAACAACCTGAGCACGCTATGTAACAACCTGAGCACGCTATGTAACAACATGATCACGCTATGTAACAACATGTTCACGCTATGTAACAACAGGATCACGCTATGTAACAACACGATCACGCTATGTAACAACATGGACACGCTATGTAACAACATGAACACGCTATGTAACAATACGATCAAGCTATGTAACAACCTGAGCACGCTATGTAATAACATGATCACGCTATGTAACAACATGAACACTCTATGTAACAACCTGAGCATGCTATGTAACAACATGATCACGCTATGTAACAACCTAATCACGCTATGTAACAACATGATCACGCTATGTAACAACATGATCACGCTATGTAAATAGGGTGGACCATTTAAGTTGAGGCTATACAATATATCCAAAACTAAGCGTTGTAGAAAGAAATGTCTTTAATAAAACCTGATTGATATTATGGCGAAAGTAAATGCTGCTAGTCGTATTTCGTTTGGAGGACGTAGTGACGGTCATTTCAGGGTCTTTTTAAATGGGACCCTAATTGTAGGTTCCCATTTAAAAAAATAAATTGACCCAAAATGACCCTCATAACGGCCTCCAAACGAAACACGACTAGCGGCATTTACTTTCGTCATAATATCAGTCAAGTTTTATTAAAGACATTTCTTTCTACAACGCTTAGTTTTGGATATATTGTATAACCTCAACTTAAATGGTCCACCCTATTTACATAGCGTGATCATGTTGTTACATAGCGTGATCATGTTGTTACATAGCGTGATTAGGTTGTTACATAGCGTGATCATGTTGTTACATAGCATGCTCAGGTTGTTACATAGAGTGTTCATGTTGTTACATAGCGTGATCATGTTATTACATAGCGTGCTCAGGTTGTTACATAGCTTGATCGTATTGTTACATAGCGTGTTCATGTTGTTACATAGCGTGTCCATGTTGCTACATAGCGTGATCGTGTTGTTACATAGCGTGATCGTGTTGTTACATAGCGTGAACATGTTGTTACATAGCGTGATCATGTTGTTACATAGCGTGCTCAGGTTGTTACATAGCGTGCTCAGGTTGTTACATAGCGTGATCAGTTGTTACATAGCGTGATCATGTTGTTACATAGCGTTTTCGTGTTGTTACATAGCCTGATCGTATTGTTACATAGCGTGAGCATGTTGTTACATAGCGTGATCATGTTGTTACATAACGTGCTCAGGTTGTTACATAGGGTGATCGTGTTGTTACATAGCGTGAACATGTTGTTACATAGCGTGATCATGTTGTTACATGGCGTGCTCAGGTTGTTACATAGCGTGATCATGTTGTTACATAACGTGCTCAGGTTGTTACATAGCGTGATCATGTTGTTACATAGTGTGATCAGTTGTTACATAGCGTAATCAGGTTGTTACATAGCGTGATCGTATTGTTACATAGCGTGTTCATGTTGTTACATAGCGTGAACATGTTGTTACATAGCGTGCTCAGGTTGTTACATAGCTTGCTCAGGTTGTTACATAGCGTGTTCATGTTGTTACATAGCGTGCTCAGGTTGTTACATAGCATGCTCAGTTTGTTACATAGCGTGCTCAGGTTGTTACATAGCGTGATCATGTTGTTACATAGCGTGATCATGTTGTTACATAGCGTGCTCAGGTTGTTACATAGGGTGATCGTGTTGTTACATAGCGTGAACATGTTGTTACATAGCGTGATCATGTTGTTACATGGCGTGCTCAGGTTGTTACATAGCGTGATCATGTTGTTACATAACGTGCTCAGGTTGTTACATAGCGTGATCATGTTGTTACATAGTGTGATCAGTTGTTACATAACGTAATCAGGTTGTTACATAGCGTGATCGTATTGTTACATAGCGTGTTCATGTTGTTACATAGCGTGAACATGTTGTTACATAGCGTGCTCAGGTTGTTACATAGCTTGCTCAGGTTGTTACATAGCGTGTTCATGTTGTTACATAGCGTGCTCAGGTTGTTACATAGCGTGCTCAGTTTGTTACATAGCGTGCTCAGGTTGTTACATAGCGTGATCATGTTGTTACATAGCGTGATCATGTTGTTACATAGCGTGCTCAGGTTGTTACATAGGGTGATCGTGTTGTTACATAGCGTGAACATGTTGTTACATAGCGTGATCATGTTGTTACATGGCGTGCTCAGGTTGTTGCATAGCGTGATCATGTTGTTACATAGCGTGCTCAGGTTGTTACATAGCGTGATCATGTTGTTACATAGGGTGATCGTGTTGTTACATAGCGTGAACATGTTGTTACATAGCGTGATCATGTTGTTACATAGCGTGTTCATGTTGTTACATAGCGTGAACATGTTGTTACATAGCGTGCTCAGGTTGTTACATAGCGTGCTCAGGTTGTTACATAGCGTGAACATGTTGTTACATAGCGTGCTCAGGTTGTTACATAGCGTGCTCAGGTTGTTACATAGCGTGATCATGTTGTTACATAGCGTGCTCAGGTTGTTACATAGCGTGATCATGTTGTTACATAGCGTGATCATGTTGTTACATAGCGTGATCATGTTGTTACATAGCGTGATCATGTTGTTACATAGCGTGCTCAGGTTGTTACATAGCGTGATCATGTTGTTACATAGCGTGATCATGTTGTTACATAGCGTGATCATGTTGTTACATAGCGTGATCAGTTGTTACATAGCGTAATCAGGTTGTTACAAGCGTGCTCAGGTTGTTACATAGCGTGCTCAGGTTGTTACATAGCGTGCTCAGGTTGTTACATAGCGTGAACATGTTGTTACATAGCGTGCTCAGTTTGTTACATAGCGTGCTCAGGTTGTTACATAGCGTGCTCAGGTTGTTACATAGCGTGTTCATGTTGTTACATAGCGTGATCATGTTGTTACATAGCGTGCTCAGGTTGTTACATAGCGTGCTCAGGTTGTTACATAGCGTGATCATGTTGTTACATAGCGTGCTCAGGTTGTTACATAGGGTGATCGTGTTGTTACATAGCGTGCTCAGGTTGTTACATAGCGTGATCATGTTGTTACATAGCGTGCTCAGGTTGTTACATAGTGTGATCAGTTGTTACATAGCGTAATCAGGTTGTTACATAGCGTGATCGTATTGTTACATAGCGTGTTCATGTTGTTACATAGCGCGAACATGTTGTTACATAGCGTGCTCAGGTTGTTACATAGCGTGCTCAGGTTGTTACATAGCGTGAACCTGTTGTTACATAGCCTGCTCAGGTTGTTACATAGCGTGATCAGTTGTTACATAGCGTGATCCTGTTGTTACATAGCGTGCTCAGGTTGTTACATAGCGTGATCATGTTGTTACATAGCGTGATCAGTTGTTACATAGCGTGATTGTGTTGTTACATAGCGTGATGAGTCTGTTACATAGCGTAATGCATGTTGTACAGGTCTATACATATCACCAAACTTTAATTCAGAGTAACAGATCGTTGACATGAAGATGGTAGAGGCATTCCACTAGCTGGAACGATTCAGGAGCTGGAAACGCTAGGGACACGCAGCGTAATGCATGTTCTAAGGTTCTATACAGAGCATCAAACTAATTCAGGAGGTAAAATTTCGTCGAAATGTAGATGACAGTAGCGCGTCACGATGTTGAACGTTTTGAAATCTGGAAATGTTAGGGACAATCCGTTGTGCGGATGGCTACTGTTTCCAGAGAGCATCCTTTTCCACTAATGTTCTCAGCGAGCATCCTTTTTTCCATGCTCGCACTCGTCATGTTCTGGTTACGTGTCGTTGTTATGTAATGTTACGCTGTTAGGATGGTTTAGTATACATGCCAGGCAAAAGCCAGGGGTCCGTACCCTTAAAGATTTGAAGCTGAGGTCTGTCCCATTCAACCTGACGTCTACAGGCTCCGTGAACAATAGTTGTTTAGATGACTAATGTTTCAAGAGAGTATCCTTTCTCCCTGCTATGCATTGATTGCAATTCCCTCCGTCGTCCTCATCCTGGATATATACATAGGTGCGTGTTATGAATTCATTCATTCGCTTTTAATTCCTTCGAGCGTTAGCATTCACGTATTCATTTAATTTCTTTTAGTTTTAGCATGAGCTACTGCCCGAGAAAATCTGTGCAACTGAGGAATGAGAAACACGATTTTTCATACATTACACATGGAGGAAAACGCGTTATTAGATGCTGTGTATGCGGGCGGATTTTTAAGAATCGTTCTTTGTCAAGATTTAAGTTTCATAGAGCAACATGTTATACTGAATCGACTCTCTCACCTGCACTTGAAGATCCGAAGATGTATAGAGGGGAATGTTATACCGGATCAAGCCTCTGTCCTTCACTGGAGACTACTGTTGGTGAAAAATCTGGATACATCGGAAGTTGCGAGAATATGAAATCTTCAGATGATGATGATTCAGTGATATCAACGCTTGAAAATCCGAATAGACTAGTAAATATATTGAGGTTACTAATTGCGTCGAGGGATGCTGGTAATAATAGTCACACCCAAGAGATTGAGGAAATTATAAGTAAGCTGAAAGCATCTAAAGTTATAGCATGACAGGATCGAGAAATTGTGTTAATCAATTACTGCCATGGTTAACAGGAACTTTGAAATATCAAAAAACTTGTACTTATAAAATACATCATTCAGACATTGTTGAGATATTTAGTTTTTTTTACTGATAATGCAGGTCTCTTTCTGTGTGATGTATATGATTATATAACTGAGTGTTTAGAATGTCTAGACTATCACCTTTGCCTTTAGGAAATATGTATGGTTTTTTGTAAAGTAATGTAATAGGATAATGTTTATAAAAAATAAATGTTGTCTGCATTACTTTTTGTAAAGTGATATGTTTTTTTACATGTATTCAGTTAAACTGATTTTTAAAAATTGGTTTACATGAATGTTGTTTATCTTCTTTTCCAACCTAGAATTGTATTCATTTGCAATTTATTTCCATGTCTCTTCCTTACGCTTAGCAGAGCTATCAGTCATTTTATTTTCAAGACTAATTTGTGTTCCAAAACAATGTCGGTCATATATCTTTCTCTTCTTTCTTAAAATTTGCTGCCTGAGTCTTTTTATTACTTTCGTCCTTCTCCATTTTGCAATTTGTTTATGTATCAGAGACGAATGAAAGTTGAATGGCATTAGCTATTGTGAATTGATTCAATACAATTGCAGTGATCTGAGATTAGTGAATAATGAATAACGTTTATTTCTCAATACTCGATACATAATTAAGTTATATACTTTTAGATTATAATAATATTTGAAAATATTTGGCTATTTACACTATAAATTCACTTCTTTGTTGTTTGCCTATACTAATCTATGGTCTCAGTACATACAACTCCTGGTTTTCTATGTATCGATGACCCTCTGTCTACTTGTTTATGTTTCATTATATATACCTTTATTTTTTTAATGTGCCATATGTATGATTTCCTGTGTTACGTCTTGTTACGTGTTTACGTTAGATGATAGACAATGAGAAGATCCAGAACAAACAAGGTGGGAATAGGTTAGGATGTATACTTCACTGTAAACCGATATACTGTTTGTCCCTCTCCGTCTCGCGCACTACTGTTTAACAAATATAAAGTTTGTAAGGTTTAGAAAATAAGTATATAAAAGTGTTGTAAGGCTGGATGAGAAAAGTTTTATAATCGAATTACTCTCTATATTACAGTATAAACCTACATTCCTCCTCCTTCAATCTCTGTCTATCCTTGTATCTCTCCCGTTTTCCATATTTCTCCCATATAAACGTATACTCTAATCCTCAAACCATGTCTAGACTAGCACCTCTCCTCGTATGCCCTAACGCTCTCATATAAATGCATTTTCCTCCTTGAAGACTCTCTCAACCTAGCACCTACCTTCGTTTTCCCTATATTTTCCCATATAGACGTATACTCTCTCATTCAGACCTTCCCGACTAGCCTAGCACTTCTCCTCATATTCCCCTACCTCTCTCATATAAGATGCATTCCCTCATTCAACACCGTCTAGCCTAGCATCGACCCTCGTATTCCCTATCTCTCGCATATAAACACCTACTCCATCATTCAAAACTCCTATCCTAATACCTCTCCTCGGTTCACTATATCGCCCATATTCTATCCTTCAAGTCCTGTTTAGTATAGCATCTTTCCTTGTGTTCCCTATCTCTCTCGTATAAAGCATATCCCTCCCTCCTTTAGCATCTGACTAGCCTAGCATCAGCCCTGGTATTCCCTATCTCTCCCCTATAAATACTTCTATCTAGAGCCCTAATGTTTCAGGAGAGCATCCTTTCCCCCTATAAAAGTTTATTTGGTGTCTTTATCTTAATTAGTTTAGGAGTTATTAAATTTATAATTAAATTACATTTTATCGGTATTCGAACCCTGGACACCAGAACCAGAATTATTTACAATATTAGTTTGATGTGTTTAAGGGTGCTGTATGCATTTACAGCATCAAGCTAAGTGATATATTCTAGAGTATAGAGAAAAATAAGTAAGTGATTGAAAGATCGGGATTCGAAGTAAGGACAGCTGATTGAAAATTATATACAGTATTAATTGCCCCTCATAGGAGCTATCAATCATGCTTTGGTCAATTCCCCTACCTCTCTTAGTTTCTGAGATAATGACGATTTAAACATTAGGCTCGAACCCAGAACGTCAGGTATCTAATTACACCTCCACAAGATACTACCTAATAACATAAAGGCAATAAAGTTTATTTGGCGTCTTTATCTTAATTAGTTTAGGAGTTATTAAATTTATAATTAAATTACATTTTATCGGTATTCGAACCCTGGACACCAGAAACAAAATTATTTACAGTATTAGTTTGATATGTTTAAAGGTGCTGTATACATTTACAGCATCAATCTAAGTGATATATTCTAGAGTATAGAGAAAAAATAAGTAAGTGATTGAAAGATCGGGATTCGAAGTAAGGATAACTGATTGAAAATTATATACAGTATTAATTGCCCATCATAGGAGTTATCAATCATGCTTTGGTCAACTCCTCTACCTCTCTTAGTTTCTGAGATAATGACGATTTAAAATTAGGCTCGAACCCAGAACGTCAGGTATCTAAATACACATCCACAAGATACTACCTAATAACATAAACACAATAAAGTTTATTTGGTATCTTTATCTTAATTAGTTTAGGAGTTATTAAATTTATAATTAAATTACATTTTATTGGTATTCGAACCCTGGACACCAGAAACAAAATTATTTACAATATTAGTTTGATATGTTTAAAGGTGCTGTATGCATTTACAGCATCAATCTAAGTGATATATTCTAGAGTATAGAGAAAAAATAAGTAAGTGATTGAAAGATCGGGATTCGAAGTAAGGACAACTGATTAAAAATTATATACAGTATTAATTGCCCATCATAGGAGCTATCAATCATGCTTTGGTCAACTCCTCTACCTCTCTTAGTTTCTGAGATAATGACGATTTAAAATTAGGATCGAACCCAGAACGTCAGGTATCTAATTACACATCCACAAGATAATACCTAATAACATAAAGGCAATAAAGTTTATTTGGCGTCTTTATCTTAATTAGTTTAGAAGTTAATAAATTTATAATTAAACTACATTTTATCGGTATTCGAACCCTGGACACCAGAAACAAAATTATTTACAATATTAGTTTGATATGTTTAAAGGTGCTGTATGCAGTTACAGCATCAATCTAAGTGATATATTCTAGAGTATAGAGAAAAAATAAGTAAGTGATTGAAAGATCGGGATTCGAAGTAAGGACAACTGATTGAAAATTATATACAGTATTAATTACCCCTCATAGGAGCTATCAATCATGCTTTGGTTCACTCGTCTACCTCTCTTAGTTTCTGGGATAATGACGATTTAAAAATTAGGATCGAACCCTGAACGTCAGGTATCTAATTACACATCCACAAGATAATACCTAATAACATAAAGGCAATAAAGTTTATTTGGCGTCTTTATCTTAATTAGTTTAGAAGTTATTAAATTTATAATTAAATTACATTTTATCGGTATTCGAACCCTGGACACCAGAAACAAAATTATTTACAATAGTAGTTTGATATGTTTAAAGGTGCTGTATGCAGTTACAGCATCAATCTAAGTGACATATTCTAGAGTATAGAGAAAAAATAAGTAAGTGATTGAAAGGTCGGGATTCGAAATAAGGACAACTGATTAAAAATTATATACAGTATTAATTACCCATCATAGGAGCTATCAATCATGCTTTGGTCAATTCCTCTACCTCTCTTAGTTTCTGAGATAATGACGATTTAAACATTAGGCTCGAACCCAGAACGTCAGGTATCTAATTACACCTCCACAAGATACTACCTAATAACATAAAGGCAATAAAGTTTATTTGGTGTCTTTATCTTAATTAGTTTAGGAGTTATTAAATTTATAATTAAATTACATTTTATCGGTATTCGAACCCTGGACACCATGTACCCAAATATACATTCACAAGAAACTATCTAATGACATTAATGTAATAAACTTTATTTGATGTCTTTATCGTAATTAGTCTCTGAGTTATTAGAAGCTGAATTTGTAATTCGAACCCGGGCATCCTGGTCAACTTGGAACTCGTTGGAGAAGCTGGTGCTTTTTATATCATTTCCATCGCTAAAATCTAAAGTGTTGAGTGTTGGGCAGAGCACTTAGGAAAACAATTACTGACATTGTTCGCTAATGGGGTGAAAGCGTCTAACGGGTCAGCTAATAGAGGTCACCGTTACCGCCTGGCGGAAGTATGTCGTTCGCTAATGTATGTAAACAGATCCGGAATGTAAACTTAAAAGCCTATTAATGTGTTGAAAGCGTCTAACATGTTCAGCTAATGGACAAGCGATTTCCCCAGATACAAGAAGGCTGCAGTGTTTCATTACATGACAGACTGTTACCGTGAGCAGACTACTTATACTCAAGCTCCAGTCAACAATTCATTAATCAAAAAACTTAATTGCTCGAGGATGCAATCTGCAGACCTTAGTAATCATAAAAAAAATGTTTGACGAACATTACCTAATTAATTTGCCGAGGGGCGGCAGGACTCGAGAAAACAATTCCATCAAGTCATGACGCCACAGTAGAACGCATTGGGGAGGGGGGGTAGGACCTGTTAGCACAGACACTGTCGGCATTAGGTAAGCACACAAAGCGAGAGGGGGCGGGGCCTAACGACACGAGACCTGTCGGCATGTGAGCACACAAAGGGAGGAGGCGGACTTGTCGGCGTAGAACAAAGAACTTTATCGCTTGTCGGCATCTTCCTTTGTTTCAGAACTCTCATAATAAGACTACTTTCGTTATTCATTTTTTTTGTCCTGGTATTGCAAAGAGAATGGAATACTCCAAATAGCAACCACCTCTTAAAAGATTTGACTATCGCTTAAAGCCTACCAATTCCCCTTGCACCTACAAGAAAATTAGCAATAAGATTAACATCTCGATATCGCGATTAACATGAAGCATATGGAGAATAAGCGTTTGTAAAAATAGTTTGTACAAGAGTAGAGAAAGTCATGTGAGTGTAACACATCAGATTTTTTTCTAAAAATAAAGATCAGAACTCCACCAATTTTTTTATTATGAGTTTTTATATGTAGCTTAAGATAGCAGGTTAACTATTTGTCTCTTTTAGGGAATAATTTACTTTTAAAAAGTAGTCATAAGAAAATAATTGTTTGGAGTAATTCTTTATATTTATAATTTTCTTCGTGGAAACCATGTAATTTAGGCTCAAAATATTTAACATACTAAATACAACTAAACATTCTGTAGGATCACAAACAATTTCAAACTTCTAGGTTAAATAGATTTTGAGAAAAGCGCACCTGAAGTTTAAAAAATAAAACATGGCAAAAAAAGAGGTGAACAATTGTTATATACCAATATACTAATAAGAGCCCTTTAAAGGTCCAAATAACGAAAATATTACATAGGTATGTGTCTTATGCCAATTACAATCCATTACAAAAACAATCAATTTTTGAATCCAAATCTCTATCAAGTGTCCTTAAGTGATTGGAGTATCTCTGCTCGTTCTTCGATGTCACTTTCTGCATTTGATCGAAATATACCATTTACAAGGGGGAGATTCTAACGTGCATGAATCAGAGAAATATGCATTATGTTTGAAATCTTACAAATATCTAGTTGCATTTAAGAAAACATTAAGAGAAATTTCATTCAAGGGTATGCATGTGCTGAAGGAAGCAAATCGTGCGAGGTGGCGCCGTGGTAACGCATGTGACTTACATTCGGGAGGTCCCGGGTTTGATTCCCGGCGGCCGTACACTCTGGCCCATGGGGTTTTCTCGGGGGTTTTCCCGGGTCGTTAGGCAAATGCTGGAGTGGTTTCTTTCAGCCCCCAAATTTCCTGTCCCTCCATTTCGTTCGCTTCATTTCAGGGTCTGTTTCAGGGTTGGAAGTGTCGGCAATGGTGTTTCGGTGCGGCGTGGCAGGAAAAAAGGATGCTTTCTGTGGAACTTTCTTTGTCCTTCGGCCTTCGGCTCGTTGCCGGGGTATAAGAATCTTCCCTTCAGAACGTCTCAATATGGATACTGTAGGGACCCTATCATTGCTGTGCCGTCACTCCTAGTTCCGGCCGCCCGGCATCCCCTCTCACTTTCTCCTTCACCATTTTTGGGGCATAGGTCCTTCCTGGATCGGTGCCGATAATAAGAGTAGCAAGTAATAAGAGGAAGAACTATAATATGGGAAACTAGGAATATGTAATATGGGCGAAACATTAAAAGGATATAGGGAAAACAGGAGGAACATTTTAAGGCTTATGGACAGCCACAAAGTGCCAAATATTATAATACCTTAAGAATAGGAGAGAGATGGTTCGCCCTAGAAAACTTGGAAATAATTATGCATTACGGTGTGAATACCAAAGGGCGTTGTTGCCTAACCCGTGTAGAGAAGTGAAGAATTCTCTTTCAAAACCCCCACAGCCCTCCGCCGGGTTTGAACCCTCTACCATGGAAGCCAGTGACACGATCCTGCTCGGAAACAAATGTTGTGTGACTTTTACTGTAGCACATTTTCCGCTAGAACACCTCGCTGTGCAGGAAATCACACCCTCCAGCAACCTCCCCTAGCAAACTTCTCATCATGTGAGTCACAAGAGAAATAAACCTTTCTTACACACGACCCTAGTTCCCATACAAATGTGTGCGATGTCTCACCCAGCGCTCGCTGTATGTGCCAGACAGTTGGAAAAAACAAAACACTACACCCATACATATATTAATCAAACAGCCTTGTTTAATGTACGGCTATTACGTTAATGGAAAGGTAGGTATCACACAACAAAAGAGGAGGAATACATAATTTGTTGAAGACGTACATGTACAGTCAGAGACAATGCTTGTTGTTTGGAGGGCAGACTAGGGTCTGTCATTGTGAGTGGTTTAATTGTGCTGCTGCAAACTTCCACGGCTAACTTGCTGTCACAATGCGTTTGTCCTTTGTTCCTGAAGCCTGTTTTCTTGGCGGAGTTAAAGGGTGCAATCAAAACCGGAAAGCTGCTATTGAACCTTCTCTTGTTATGGATGTTCGTAATTCAGGAGCGCGTTCAAGTTCACCCAACTTCAGTGGACGCCTTGCTATCTAAATTGTTCCACAGCTTAAAGTGACAGTGTGCAATACAGTGGCGGATGGTGTCAAACATTCCTTTTATCTGAAACTATTCAAACTTCATTTGGAGTACATTTACTTACGAATACTACTCCAGTATTCTGGACTTCTTTTTCTTCTTCAAAGCATTGGAAATCTACTGGAAAACATTTCTTGCTTTATAGGCTCTTTAAAAATCACTTGTAAAATTATTAAGTCTTACATTAACATGATTTTCTGTACACACTATCGTCTTTTACTTTTTCTATCACGTATATAGTAGGTAGAGAAGGTATTGCATTCTACCCAAAAATTCGATACAGAGATTTCACCGTAAATACACGTTTTGAGGCCCCCTAAATCCAAAAGAGCGATTTAAAAAAAAGGTCAGTGTGTCTGTGAACAACATAACTCAAAAATGAAAAGTCGGATAAATACCACACTTGGTATTTAGGTTCAGTACCTTCCAAAGATGCGAAACAAATACTTTCAAGAGAATCCTCCACTGCCAACTACCCTTTACATGGAACATGTTTCGTAAATTTTGATTTTTTTAAAAATGGCTCAAACGATTTTGATTAAAATATCATATATTAAAGATATTTACATGACCAATAAAATGTATACCTTGAATTTCCTGGAAATAGCCTGTGAAATCCTCTTCATTCGGAAGGCGTTTGTACAATCTTGAATAAACGGTAAACGTTAAGTGATAGACGAAAACGTACCAAACAAAAAAAGTAGATATCTTTAAAACACATAATTTACTTAAAATAAGTTTTTATGTAGCACAAGCCGTTTCTGAGATATCCGTTATTAAATATTCGAATTGTTTATTACTTGGTCATTCTTTAAAGTCCTTTAACACTCCGCTGTTTCTCGCGATTGCATGGAGATGTAGCGCTCTTTAAAACACATAACTTCTTAAAATAAGTTTTTCTGTGGCATAAACCGTTTCTGAGATATCCGTTATTAAAGATTCGAATTGTTCATTACTTGGCCATTCTTTAAAGTCCTTTCAACATTCAACTGTTTCTCGGGATTGCATAGAAACAGTATGGGATTTTAAGGCTAGTCGTATACTGTCCAGTTCTTAAACATTTGACTGCCACTGTTCCCTTTGCATCTATATCAAAGTGTGTAATGTAGCTATTTCTGCAAGGCTTATTTGGATTAATATTTATTAGATAGAAAAATAAGTTCGAGTAAGAATAATTTATGTACCCACTAATAAACGATAGAGAGTAGAGAAAGTCATGTGAATGTGTCCATAAGGATTTTCTTATATGCTTCTACAAACTGTTCTTACGAAAGCTTATTTTTCTATCTGATTCATGTTAATCGAGATGAATCTTTGCAAAAGTAGTTTCATTACACAATTCACCGTAAGTACAAGGGGAATAGAAGAAACCAAATCGACAGTCAAATGTTTAAAAGCGAGACGCTATATGATGGCGTTGGAATTCAATACTATTTCCATGATATTAGGAGAAACAACTGATTAGTGACAGCACTAAAATGACAAAGTAATGTAAAATTCAAGCCAATAATAACGGATATCTCCCTAAATGACTGATGCCACAAAAAAGTTATTTGAAACAAATTGTGTGTTTCGAAGAGCTTTGCAGTTTCTGTTTAGTATGGTTTTGTCTATCTCTTAACGTTTACTAGTTATACAAAATTTTACAAAATTCCTTCCGAATAAAGAAGGCTTTGCAGGCTATACCTAGAAAATACAAGATAAACATTTTATTGTCATGCAAATATCTTAAATATAGATATGGTATTTTAATCAAAATCGATAGTAATATTTGAGAAACTCAAACATTTTGAAATATGTTCTTTGTAAAGGGTAGTTTGGGATGAGGAATTTTCTTGAAAATCTTTAAGTTGCATTTTTGAAAGATACTGGACTAAAATACAAAGCTTGGTATTTATCCTAGTTTTCGTTTTTTGAGTTATACTGTTCACAACACACACACACACACACATACACATAAATATGCTGACTTATAAGAATGCTCGTTTTTAGACTCAGGTGCCCTCAAAATTGCATTTACGGCGAAATCTCCATATTGAATTTTTGGGTGGTATGCTATACTTCCCCCACCTAGGTACATTAGTAGGGAAAGTAAAGATACATTTTGTTATAGTTATTCTGTACTAAATTATCCTGAGCGAAAATTAGTGTTTAAAACTGGGGGATTTGGGACGATTTAATATTCATGTCACCCATTTTCCATCCCGTTTCGTTGAATATGAAAATGGCAGGAATTTTTGGGTACTTTACTGAGGATGTGACAGATTTTTAATGATTTCCAAGTCAAGGCTTCATGTAAGTTTTGAAGGCTGCTCGTATAAGTAGTATTGAACTTTCCTTTTACGACTATTGCTGAACTGTTGAAAGTTTAACGAGATTTGTCATGTTTAGGATTAATTTTTTTTTCGCAAAAGCTTTAAGTAACTTAAATTTAAAAAGCTCTTACGACCTCTCTTAATACATATCCAACGTTCCACAATATTACCAATATGTATTTGAAAAATATTTAAAATCATTAAGTAACAAACTTTTTTTTATCCTTTTGGCTGTACTTCTCTTCAAGCTCCAGATTAAAACATAATTGCTCGGTCCGTGCTGAAATTAAACAAAAAGCCATAAAACCTGATTAGTTTTGAGATCCCTGTAATGTCTCAGTTTGCTCAGAAATATTCACTTTGAAATTAAAAGTTTAAAGACCAATTTAACAACTTCTAGAGGACAATATTTTTAATTTTGCATCGATTTGTACCAAATTTTAAATACTCCGACAACTAACAGAGGGGCAGACGGGCGAAGTGACGCTGGTATGTGTAGCTAACATATCAAAAAATGTTAAAATTCTTAAACACGGGGGCATAAAGATAGCATTTTAACATCTTTTTGAAAATATATTTACATATTTTAAATTATCACACAGCATACGTGTTTTAAGGTAAAGCACCGGAGAAATTTGGCAAAGATCTCTGGAAAATAGGCATTCGAATTTCACCTCCAAAAAATCTTTACTTTTAAACTTAGTTTCCATTTTTAATGCTGTGAATGCTTAATCTTAAATGATGTAAGCTAAAAATCTGGAATCAATTTTTTATTCATTTTAAATTTTGGTTATTTTTTCTCTAGAACACGTAAGTTCATTCACATGATGGTATTTCCAGGTATATTCCGAAAAGTAAGACAGTGAAAAAGTTGTATGTATTGTTGCGAAAGCCTTTTGAGATAGGTATTTATCTTTAAAGTAATACGTGCATTTTAAAAAGTAGTAATTTACAGTCATCATTTTTTAAAGTAATCCTTGTATTAAAACTAGTTCAAGAAGACTGTTTTGTATGCTATGATAAGATAACCGATTGGATATTTAAAAGGTGGATTATTTTTAAAAGTTAATCTTGTCAAATATTTGGAATATAATAATAACATTCATTTTTGAAACTTAATAACTTGAGAGCTACTTAAAAATGGAATCGAAGTTTAACATATTTGAATGCTTACTTAAGAAAAACGTGAGATTGAAGCAAACTGGAAATTTTAGAAAATAGTTTTTTTGTTGTGCACTCTCTTAACCACACAGAGTAGAAAACAAGGTACCAAATAAAAAGAATTAAACAAAAGCATTACGTTTTAAAACTTTTAACCATAGTTTCACATATGTTTCCACCTAGAAATGATACCCGAGAGAGTAAATAAATTCAAAATCAAGGTTACAGAACAGCATAGCACGATTATGGTACAGAAACAGGAAATTAAATTAAACGTTTTAATTGTAGCTGTAAAATTAATCTTAAAACTCTTTTAAATACACGCAAGCACCATATCATATCTCATTTGTTTCTGGAGATGGCGTAAGTATGACGTAATCATTCCCAAAATCGCTAGGTGACGGCCTTCGCAAGGGCCTAGTTGGGCCTCGTTCGGAGGGTGAACATGTAGGTCGCTGCTGCTTTAGATTTAACGTTGTTAACCTTTGACCGATTTATATGTGGCTGTTTTCTTTGATGTTTACTTGACTTATTACTACGTTTTCAGTGGTATATATGATGTTTCAGTGATTTATTTGTGTGGCAGTTGAAGTATATAGGTGCCGTTTATTTGTGCTCTAATACCGGCTATTGAGGAGCTAGATTTTAAATTATCATTATAGAATTTCTTACTACCGTGATTTTCATTTTTACTACCGTGTTGTTGGACGCTGTAGCTAGCCGTCATGGCGGGCAGTCTCGTCTTTAAATAAATTAAAAAAGAAGAAAATAGTTTTAGTACGGCCTTGACAGGAGGAGGACCCGAACACACGACTCTAGTGCTTGGAATGTAATGGAGCTTTGTTCTTCACAGGTGGGTTCTCCTTTTTGGTAATGCATTCTATTGTGTTTTTGAATCAAGGGTAACAGTTCCATGAATACCTTCTGAATGAAGTACTAAAGAAACAGCATTTAAGAAATGAAAATGCATGTATCACAGGGTTTAAGAGGTGATGTGAACACTTAGAAGGCCTACGAGTCGCCCGCCCTCCCTTTTTAAGATACTACGAAATTCATCCCTATATGTCAAAGTACTCCATTTTGTTGATACTACGCATGCGCAAAAGAAAGAGCTAACCCAAGTGTACTAGCGTAATCCGCGAAAATGGCGATGTTTTAAATTCTCGCTATTTGAAATCAATTCATATACAGACACTAACCTTAAACTAACATCAGATAAATCTCGAAGCCAGAGGACCCTATCGATATACTACGTTCGCTATGGCCTCACGGTCTCTGCTCGCATCATACTCATTTTTTCATTTAGTTTCCTTTTATTGTTAATGATACTTTTGATTTCGCGGTGTTTTTCGCTTAGATGTTGGCAGCTCTTCCGTTGAACAGCACAACTAGAAGTTGCTGCCACCAGCCAAAGCGTGAACTAATTAGAGAAAGTAGACATGGAACAAAGTCGAAAACAAGATATGATGTGCATACTTTTTAATGTGTATTGCTTTAACATTAATTCACACGTTTTCGCTCCAAAAATTAACGGATGTTTTACTCAAAATTTCAAAACCATGAACAGCGCTTTTTATGCTTTTAATGACACCTTGCAGAATTTTCACATTTATTACTTTATAATAATGCTCTTATTCTTGAAATGAAGCAAATTCTTTTCCATGGAGTTCATATTAGTCGAGTTTTCCAATACGACAACAGATTAGGGGTTTATCATTGCGTCAGATACACATGTCTGACAATACGTAACTCTGCTCTGAAAACATAGTGCAACAACGCCTATTATGTTTGCACATGAGTAATGAACAGTGGAGTGCCTTCTGCAATCAAGTGATATAATATTTGTAACCGATTTTCACTGAATTGCGTGATATTCCCAGCCATGCATGAGTACGCGAAATGTGTAAATTTATTAATCTCGCTGAAGTGTGTTTTCTTTCTCGAGATCCTATACTGAGCAGAGCTAAGGAATGCTGATCAAAATATACAGCGAATAACCTTCACTAATCTAAAACAATAAAACACGAAATACACTGCACAATTCTCGTGCCCCAACCGCTGCACCACAACAAGGTAATAGGACATGTGATTGCAGTTTTATAAACAACACATTCTCAAACTTTCAGCTTAGGAACTGTGTCGAATTGGGTGGGGGTTATTTGACTTGAGTGGCAGCACAATTTCCTCGATAAAACGTAACAAATTCAATGTAATGCGGGAGACGTAAAGTTGATTCATATCAGATTCTTAAGTTCTGTGGCATTTTAGAGATTTATAAGCCCGCATGTCTTATCTTTTTCGTGATATATTTGATATAAACATTGATAGGTGTAAAAGGGATTCTAGTCACTTTAATCGTATTTTTGCGACATGCGATTTATGATTTTATTAGTGTGTTCAATATTCCTGAGCATCGCCCTCACTGGATTCCACAGAGTAAAAACAGAACTAATCTGTAAATACATTTTTTATCTATATTAATCCAAGCGAAAGAAGATCCAGCATGGTGTACAAAAAAGCTGAATATACGTATAAGCTATAGGGAAGAATGCATTTAACTGTCCCACTTTGCCGTCGGTTAAAACGGGAAATTTAGACTACACAGATCTGAGCGTCCTTTCGTTTTTGTTCTTTTGCCCCGCAGTGAGCAACGCTCTGGGACACTGAATATGAAATATGCTTATGAAATATGCAGCATAACTAATAGTAACATACCCAATCACTAAGATCAACTTTTTTTTAAAAAAAATAGCAACAATTTAGACAAATAACTTCATATTTACTCCAATACGGCCATAGGCGAAACCGCCTGAGGCATCTCGCTCGGCGGATACCAATGTTACTTATGGAGCGGCCCTTTTGGTTTTAAAAGTGTGCGTTTCCAGAGCCAAATCTAGTGTTACGTAGGAACAAGTAAAACAGCAATAAATAAGCAATGATTATACCTACTGCAGAATTATTGAACTATAATTTTCTCTGCACTATGCACCATATAAAGCACAGGAAATGCGTAAACATACAAGATTAGCACGAAAAGAAAACCTAGTAAACGAGGAGTCATTTATATCGGAATTATTCCACGTTGAAGGTATAAAAAGGGTTTCGTTTCTACTTTCTCTTAAACCTGTTTATAGTAAGGAAAGTACTGCATACCAATCAGAAAGCAGATATCTGAATTTCAGTGTAAATAAATGTTTTGAGGTTCCTGAATCCAAAACAAGCATTGTTTTAGAAAAAAATCTGATGTTACACTCACATGACTTTCTCTACCCCTATCGTTTATTAGTGGTATATAACTTATTTTTACGAAAGATAATTTTTTTATCTACTTATTTTAATCGAGACAAACCTCTGCAGAAATAGCTACGTTATACATTTCGTTACAGTACAAAGGGTGAGTAGCGATAACCACATGTATAAGAATTTATTATTCCATACTCTGTCCATGCAATCGAAAGAAACAACTAAAAGTCGACGGTACTTGAAAAGAATGGCAAAAGTATTGTACAAATCGAAGCATTAATAACGGATATCTCGGAAATGGTTGTTGAATTTTTGGATGGAATGCAATACATTCTCTACCTGCTATGTACGTCGTAGAGAAAGTAAAAATGTATGAGTGTGTGAACAGCATAGCCAAAGAAGTAAGTGTCAGATATATAGAATAATATTTTGTTAGTTAACGACGCTGTCAATTGCAAGGATCATATCAGCGCCACCGGTGTGCCGGAATTTCGTCCCGCAAGAGTTCTTTTACGTGCTAGTAAATCTACTGATATGGGGCTGTCGCTTTTAAGCACACTTAAAAATCATCGGTCTGGGCCGTGTTTGAACCCACACCCTTGGGATAGAAGGCCAGCGACTAACCAATTGAGCCACCCAGACTGATATCAGATATACAGGATGGACCATTTAAGTTGAGACTGTACAATATCTCCAAAACTAAGCGTTGTAGAAAGAAATGTATTTTACAAAAGTTGCTTCATATTATGGCGGAAAGTAAATATCATTAGTCGTGTTTTTATTTGGAGGACTTTGTGATGGTCAATTTAGGGTCAATTTTAGGAGATTGTGACTATCACAACCTCCTCCAAATAAAATATGACAAATGGCATTTATTTTTCCCCCATAATATCAAGCAAGTTTTATTCAAGACATTTCTTTCTAGAACGCTTAGTTTTGTAGATAATGTACAGTCTCAACTTAAAAGGTCCACCCTGTATACCAAATTAAGCCCATCATCTTCCAAAAAAGGGCTATAACAATTTCGATTAAAACATCTATGTTTAAGATACTTACATGAATAATAAAAAGTATCTATTTTGTGCATTTCTGGGAGGAGCTTGTGAAATCCTCACGTGGAATGAGTTTTGTACAGCTGGTAAATCATAAGATATAGAAAAACTTGCTGCACATAAAATAGATCTCTTTAAAACATGTAAACAAAAAAATCCTTGCCTTTCTACCACGTACCTAAGTTGGCAGAGGAAGTATGGCATTCCATCCAAAATTCATGCCGAGTTTTCACCAAAAATATATGTTTTGAGACTGCATTAAAGAAAAGTCCGTGCGTAAACAGCATAACTCAAAAAAGGAAAAGTCATATAAACAGAAATCTTGGCATTTAATTATATCAAAAGAATCCCCCAAACCAAGGCTATTGCCTGTAAAATAATGAGATATATTTTATTTTCTCAAAAGTGGCACCAACCATTTTGAATAAAATTCCACACACTTAAGATATTTATATGACAAATAAAATGTTTCTTTAATTTTCTGGAAATATCCTGTGAAGTTCCCTTCATTCAGAAATAATTTCGTATAAATTTGTATAACGGGTAAATCTTAATAGACAACAATTTAGAAGTTTTTAAATGGAACAATTTAATTCAAATAACCTTGTTGTGACCTAAGCCATTTTCAAGATATTCATTACTACTGGTTTGAGTTTTTTTAACACTGCAATTTTTAAGGTGTTGTCGCTATTCATTTGTTTCTTCCGATGTCTTCTTGAAAAGAGTATGGAATTTTAAGGCCAGCCTGTAGAGAACTTGTTTTAAACATTTGACTATCGCTTCGGTTTATGCATTTCGCAAGAAATTCTGTAAATGTTTATTTCGATGAACATGAAATAGAGAGAAAAATAAGTTTTGTAAAAATAGTTTGCAGAGGCTATATAAAAGTAAACGATAGTAGATAGAGAAAGTCGTGTGAATAGAACATATCAGATTTTTGTAGTGGTCACTATTCAGTTGTTTCTCGCGATGAAATGGAAAGGGTATGGAATTTCAACGCCAGCACATTTGACTATCCCTTCAGTTTCCTAGGCGATTCCCTGTTTGTACTGCTATAATGAAATATGTAATCAAACTACCGACATTTCTGCAAACGTTTATCTCGAGTAACACGTAGCAGATAGAAAAAATAAACGAAAGTTGCCAGAGAAAGTCGTGTGAATGTAACACAGCACAATATATAATATTTTGCCACACGTTTTGGGAGCCAATTTGAAGAAGGTTTGTTACTGCTACGTATGGAAAGTCAGTTTGAAGATGTATTATATTTCGACTGTGGGGAGCCGAACTTGAAGTAGTTGCAACCGCACGTATGGTAAAAAGTTTCCGGTAGCCTTCGCTCCAAGTTTAAAAATATTAACTATAATTTTGACTGTTTCTTTAAATATTAGATATTTATGTTTGCCTCGTCAGTATTATTGTTAGAGACTTGGATTTCTTTGCAAGGCGTGGTGCGGCTGAAGAATGTAGGCATTATAAGTTTTACTTCACTACATTTATTAATCCTCGACACGATTTAAATAACACTTCACTGATATAGAGAGCTGTGAGATTCTTTTATTAATTACTTGTACTTTTTAACATGTAAACTATTTTTGTCTGACACGAATACGTATTAAATTTCTCGAGGACACATCTCGCGTCAGAAACACTGTCTTCAACCAACGCGTCCAGTTATGAGCGCTGTCTACAAGCAACTGACTTGATTTTAACCGCCTAAATTTGTAAATTTCTGTATTTTAAGTCTCTGATTGGCTATTCCTCATCCAATAGAATACTTTTATTTAACTTAAGCATTTTTTCTGGTTGTTGATTGGCTATTTTATAAACTGTCTCAAAATTTACATTCTTGTTGTTCCAAGAATGACTAGTAGCATTATTACTTTCTTACGCATTATTGCCTCAAGGTTACCTCATTGTTAGCAACTTTTAACCTATTATTCTCACAGCTCCTAATTATTAAATTACGTAATAGTTCACATAACATTATTACATGTAAACAATAATATAAACATATACAATGACTGTAATATACACTTTTTATATATTGTTTCATACACATACTGCTTTAAGGCGGGCTGTTATTGAATTTGTATATTATATAATTAGACAAATCATTTAAGTGTTAAAAATACTGCCTCAAATTTTCCACGTAAAGGGTAGTTTCGGGTGAGGGGATTTTCTTGAAAATATTCGTGTTGCATCTTTGAAAGATACTGAATTTAAATACCAAGTTTGGTATTTATCTAACTTACCGTTTTTGAGTTATGCTGTTCAGACATGCACACGCACATAGGGCATGTTTCCAAAAAATGTTTTATTTGGATTCAGGAGGCCTCAAACATGTATTTCCAGTGAAATCTCGGTATCGAATATTTGGGTACGTACTATGTACACGGTGTAGAAACTCATGTGAATATAACTTGTTTTAAGTATTCGATTTTTTTAGGTACTTCAATTTGAAATGCACAATTTTATTTGTTTCTCCGTTTATAGCAATACATCATTTTTTACCTAAGTGAGGATGTCTCCCTGAAGCGTTATGAATGTTTAATACCCTCACCAATACTATTGATGCACATTCCTATAGTGTCCAGGGCAGTGTAGTGGTTCCCTTTATCTACCGCACATACTTACCTGAGACTGATAATTCAGCAGCCTGTGTGCCTCACATTCCAGTCAGCTCGATGCCTTTGGTGAGTTCATCTTGTTCTTGCATAGCGGACCTATTAGATTATATCCCTCGGGATCCTCTCCTGCACCCTAACGACGTCAAACCCTCCTCCTCCTCCCCTCCTTTTATTCTCTATGCAGGAAAGAAAAAGTACCAGGCCAATTAGAGCCTTTGATCACTCATACGAGACACATAATCCTAAGTGGATCGGATTGCGCAGGCTTCCTCCGAAATTAAGGCACGTCACTCCTGGGGAAAATGGAGGCAGTAAAACATGTAGAAAAAGACAAGAAAGGAATCTGTTTCTCATCGCTCATCAAGAATAGCCTACCTTCTGAACGATCACATATCAGAAAAGAAAATGATACATGCATTGTCAGGTAAATACTGAAAACAAATGAAATTCACATAGCTACTGTCCATTCCAAACCAGAGTTCCCTCTGATGTAAACAGAAGCACGTGCTTCGGCTTGTCACGAACCCAAGAACACACTCTTACGCCAAGGTAAATAGTTCCTTAATATATTATTGTATTATGAAATATTAGAACAGGAAAGGTATAGAACTGTACACTTCATTGAGGTTATCATAAGAACTCGTCGTTAAAGGTAATTTTCGCCTGCTATTGCGCGAACGCCGAGAGCATCTTGCTTGTTAATACGAACCGTATGCATGACTGCCACTCTCTTACATACACAAGAAATGCAGCAATGAATTCCCAGAGGTGCTATCTGAGGACCGAATAAACACTTTGCGTAACACAGGAAATATGATAAGCGAACAGTCATTCATAATACACTAACACACATATGCTCAGCTCAGGTCAAATCTTGTGATTTAGTCAGTTGGTATTTGAGCTCACATGGCAGAAGAAGGTGCGTGTAGTGCGAATAAATTGTTCAAACACAGAAGTGGGAAACAATTAAAAAGTGGCGAAAAACAAACAGCTCTTCATATATTCAACTCACTATTACAAAAATACCCGACACTTGCATTATTGCATATTACGAAACTAATATCGGATTTTACAGGTGTTTCAGTGAGAAGTGTAACGAAAGCGAGCAGGGAATATAAACAGACATAATACAACAAAGAAGAGGATAAAATGTGGGAACTTGTTTCAAGTGCGACAGTGCTGAGGAATTGTGGATAAGCTTGTTATTATTTTGGAGAGTAGTTCTGATTCTGATATGACAGCTGAGTCATCTTCGGAGGATTCGGATTTGGGTGTTGCACTTTGGCCCGAGGATTGTGATTAATGTAAGTAAAATGTTATAAAGTCGATTGTTACCCCAGGTTGCATTTTGAACTATGATTCTCACGCAGGGCGCCTTTTTATAGATTAAATAGTGTTCAACAAGCACGTGAGACGGGAACAAGCAGCCATTATGGGCGGGGATTGCGAACTAGTTTCGCGCAGATAATACAAAGAGTTTGTTTTCAGTGAAAGGCACTCTGGTTTGGAATAGACAGTGGTCGCCAAGTATGCCCTCTTTTGAAATTCCTTCACTTCATTGGAGGCTTGCGCAAGCGCATGAACGCCGTGTTCAGTTTTCAGACCAAGCATTCTCTGAAGAAATTAGACTAAGATTTTCAGAAATTTTCCTCAAACATTTCCAAAAATTGTGTTTTTGGCTTCTGAACTATAACTGATTTTTAAAATACAAGATACGAACGTTAAGGAATGTATTTTTTGTGGAATATAAAACTTCTGCTCCCATAATAAAATGAACTTTTTGCTTTATTTACTGTAAAGGTAGGTGGAGGGATTTCGAGATTTCACTGGAAGCACAATGTTCCAATATCCCCTGAACTCAAAAAGCAATTTTTAGAAATCTCTCTCTGTATGTGTATTGAGACGGTATGCAACAAGGAGGTAATGTGCGCCAATTTGGCGGCATGAGATGTGTAGGAATGGTCCCGGGTTCGATGCTAGCTCAGGTTCTTGCATGGATCTTGGATCTAAAGTGTGGTGCATAACACGACTGGTTCGTTTTTCTACCTGTTTATTTTCCGTTACCTTTTATATCTGATTCCTAATGGAGCCTCGCCACACAAACGTATTCTTTGGGCGCCTAAGTTACTGCTATACTTCAAACTATCGCGCCTATCGCCGACACTTTTCTATCAATTTGCTTTGAACTGCACCCACATTTGTTTTTTAGAACAACCTCCAAGGAAATACCAATAACAAGAGAGTTTCAAAACTCTCTTTCTTTATTTTGACTATCAATCCCCCCATTTCGCTATCATGTGATTTCTACCTTCTTTCCCATTGGTTGTCTACTTTAAGTTTCCACCTGATCTCGCATGCCTGCAGGTATCAGAGCACTGACCTACGTTTCTACGCATCTGTTTTTCAGGCGACCTAACGGTACATGAACAAAAGCGTCTTGTGCTACTCGGTTACAATGGGGAAAAAATCTACCCAGTTTCCTATCTGCTGCTTGCACTGCCAATGCAGCCCATATTCATCTTTAGAAGTAATATCCACTTCCCATCTTATTTAATAATATTATTTCCAGTGTTACTAATATTTACTTTCATATTTTTATGGATAACATTTTATATTTCTCGCTGCGCAGAACGCACTGTCTCAGTGTGTGTGTGTGTGTGTGTGTGTGTGTGTGTGTGTGTGTGTGTGTGTGTGTGTGTGTGTGTGTGCGCGCGTGCGTGAACAGCTGGATTAAAAATTCCTGATGTTACATTTATACAATTTTGTCCACACACCTCTATAACGTATTCTTACAAAATCTTACTCTTCTATCTACTTATTACTTTCTCTACTACGTATAGTATGTAGGGGAAGTATTGTATTCCATCCAAAAATTCGATACCGAGATTTCACCGGAAATACATGTTTTGAGACCCCCTGAATCCAAAAAAGCATTTTTGGAAACATGCCCGTGTGTGTGTGTGTGTGTGTGTGTGTGTGTCTGTCTGTGTGTGTCTGTGTCTGTCTGTCTGTCTGTGAACAGCATAACTCAGAAACGAACAGTCGGATAAACATCAAACTTGGTATTTAGGTTCAGTATCTTTTAGAGATGCGACACGAAGGTTTTCAAGAAAATCCACCCACCCCAGATTACCCTTTACATGGAACATTTTTCGAAAATTTTAATTTTCTGAAAAATGGCTAACGATTTTGATTAAAATATCATATGTTTAAGATATTTTCATGACAAAATGTATATCTTGAATTTTCTGGGAATGTCTCCAAAAGTATTCTTCATTGTGAACGACTTTTGCATAACTGGTAAACCATGAGATAGACAAACTTTTACTACACAAAAAATGTAGAGCGCGTTAAAATACACAATTTATGTCATATACATTTCTTTTGTTGAGTGAACCATTTTCGAGATATTACTTGTTATTCCCTTAAATTTTTCAATACTTATTTTCTCAAATGGGAATTCGTTATTCAATTTTTTGTCATGGATATGCAAAGAGTATTAATCTGTGGCAAAGGGAATGGTGCTACACCTAGCAACTAGCTATTAAGAGAGATGTCTATGCTTAAAGGCTACTGTTTTTCTATATTGCCCTTGTAAATATATTTTCCCCTTACATCTACAAGAAAATTAGCAATAAGATAGAGTCTGCAAATGTTTATCTCGATTAACATGAAGTAGATGGAGAATAAGCGTTTGTAAAAATAGTTTATACAAGAGTAGAGAAAGTCATGTGAGTGTAACACATCAGATTTTTTTAAATAGAGATAAAAGTTTGCAGAAATGCTTTTATTATAAAAACGGGATACTTAATAAATAACTTCACATATCTTATAAACTCTGCATGACACTTTGGCGATTCTTTAACGATTAATTACTTGAAATGTCTACTTCAAATTGTTAGTGACAAAATAGGTTTATAATAAGCACAACCACAGAAAATAATATTTTCCTCAATTTATGTCAAAGATCCCATTTCATTAGAATGGTTGAGAAAAACAGGACCCTTGAATAACCTAAATTTTAAAATGTATATTTTAGAAATGTTCAAATTCACTATATGTGCAGAAATACCACAAGTATAAAATATATCATCAGCACACTATTTGAGTCCATTCATTACAGTTATAACAATTTACCGATCCCTCTTCAGTCTTAGAATTAGAAAATAGTTCTGTACAATAAATGCAAGCTGAGTTACCTTCTGCTTCCTCTTCTGTTGACGTGTTACAATCTGTATTATGCCAACTTGTTTTTGCCTCTTCTTTCCTCCACAGTTTTCTTTCTTTGTTTCTTGTTTTTAGTGGTTTTTGTAGCATTTAGCTCTATTTGAAGTTTCCTTTTTGCAGTCTTCATAGAAGTATAATTCCTTCTTATTAGATTATATATTATATTCTCCTTACAACTTCATTTGTAAGGAGAATTTGTTAGCATTGCTGTCTTTCGCGTTCTTCTTTTGGTAATTTTCTCTTTACCTTCGCCAGTCCTCCATGCATAAGGCGTCGTAACAATAGGGGGAGTTGTCAGGTCCTATGAATTACAACGATCGTAATAATTATAATAATGTTATATAAGTAAATAAGCATTTATAAGGATGCGAAATGTTATTCTAAGCCTGTCGGATAAAACGGAGTACCGTCCTGTTTTCCCCAACTTAATGATACGCCGTTTTATCCGACATTCTGAAACACGTGGTTATGTAGTACAGGCAGGTTTAAATTTACGTAATACTTACTTCACAGTCTTCAAAATAGTATCTTCCAAGTATAAACACAACTTTCAGAGTCGTGAATTACAACACACAATGTAAAAAACTATTTTTGACGCACAGAACATACGGTTGTCCACAACAGATTGTTGCTAGCATCAAAATGGCAGTAAACAAATGGTAAAGTACTATATTAAACGAGAGGTGTCGGTGCATACAAAACGAGAAAAAACCGGCACTTCGCTTTTAGCAGACTACCTTGTTTTAGCCAACTATTCCCCTACATTTCTTTATAGGTAAAAAAAAAATTCTGATGTGTTACACTCACATGACTTTCTCTACTCTTGTACAAACTATTTTTACAAACGCTTATTCCCCATATGCTTCATGTTAATCAAGATATAGAGATGTTAATCTTATTGCTAATTTTCTTGTAGATGCAAGGTGAATTGGTAGGGTTTAAACGATAGTCAAATATTTTAAGAGCTGGTTGCTATGTGAAGTATTCCATTCTCTTTGCATTGCCTGGACAAAAGAATGAATAACGAATTTGAGAAAAAGCATAAGTATTGGAAAATTTAAGGGAATAACAAGCAATATCTCGAAAATAGTCCACTCAACAAAAAAAATGTATATGACATAAATTGTGTATTTTAATGCGATCTACATTTTTGTGCAGTAAAATTTTGTCTATCTCTTATGGTTTACCAGTTATGCAAAAGTCTTTCACAATGAAGAATACTTTTGGAGACATTCCCAGAAAATTCGAGATATACATTTCATTTGTCATGAAAATATCTTAAACATACGATATTTTAATCAAAATCGTTAGTGCCGTTTTTGAAAAAATTAAAATTTTCGAAAAATGTTCCATGTAAAGGGTAATCTGGTGTGGGGGAATTTTCTTGAAAACCTTCGTGTCGCATCTCTGGAAGATACTGAACCTAAATACCAAGTTTGGTGTTTATCTGACTGTTCGTTTCTGAGTTATGCTGTTCACAGACACACACACACGGACATGTTTCCAAAAATGCTTTTTTTTGGATTCAGGGGGCCTCAAAACATGTATTTCCGGTGAAATCTCGGTATCTAATTTTTGTGTGGAATACAATACTTCCCCTACTTATTATACGTAGTAGAGGAAGTAAAAAAGGGATAAGGGAGATAAAGTTGTATTTACATCTTTAAAAAGTGGGTTCTTATGTGATGGCTTTGAAATTCCATACTTTTTGCATGTCCACGAAAAAAATTCGAATGGCGACTTAGCAATTGAAAAGCTTTTATGTGAAAATTAGAAAGTCATGGAGAAAGTCATGTAAGTGTAACACACACATACCTTATACATATTTTTGGAGAGTCTAGCCGGTATTCTTGTATGAAGTATTTTGTTTCAGAAGGGCATCTGAAGCCGGCTGGTGAAGCGGACAATTGAATTACTTGAAGCGAGCCTTGGATCTAATATACTTATTCGTGTGTGACAGATCAGGTATTCTGCACTCCCAGACAATGCCAGATATTCTGTCCTCCCAGTGTGTCACTCGAGCTCCAATGAATTTCAACTTAATAAAACCGTGCAGCTGGCGAGCAGCAATTTTTCGGTTCTAGAGCGATATCGACCACTGCTGCCATCTCTATTACGAGGCACGAAACTAATTAACTGTCAGTTGAGCTATTTCCAATAACATGGGCAGTGGGCTCGTTAACTTCTCGAGGCTGGTGTCCGTTATCCGAAAACATTTCTATTACAAGGGCTTGGAGCACAGCTTCGGTTAAATAAGCCACAAGGCGAAAAAACTCACCACTGTGTTTAAGATGCGGAAAAAGCACCAGGAAGACAACACTGGAATACACATTTGTTCATGTAATATATTGCGATACAAGTGTGGTAAATGTGTTAATTGAGAACGAGGACGAGTTCGAATCTACTTCCAATTAAAATCTATTCTTACGAAAGCTTATTTTGCTACCTACTTCATTTTAATCGAGACAAACCTTTGCACCAATAGCTAAATTACACATTTCTTTTATAAAAGCAAAGGAAATGGCGATAGTCCAGTGTTTAAGAACTGGACGATATATAGTGGCCTTAAGGGGAAAGGTACTCTGAAATGGTCAAAAATCACATTTTTTGTTTTAGGCACCAATAAAATCTCTATTATTTCCAGTTTCAAAAAATATATATTTTTCAATGGTTAAGACATTTAAATGCTAGTCTGTATTCCTTTAAAGCTGTCATGCAACGCCCCTTTTTAGAACATGTTTTGTATTTTTCAACAATGAACGACTATCATGCCCAGAGAGCTGCTCAGCAATTAACAAAAGAAGCCAGGACCAAGAGAAGGCAATCGGAAAAGCTGAAGCAATCCAGGAATGAAGATGCAGATGATTATGACCCTGGAATGTACTGAAGTGTGTCAGAATTTTAATATTCAAACTTTAAATTCAGCTTTCTCAGAACAACATTTTTAGAGACTTATGTACCTTTTCTCAGCAAGTATGAGAGGTAGAAAGCTGAAATTCTCAGCACATGTAAACAACACATAGTTAAACTTTCTGAACCAAAATAATAATTTTATAATGTACATTAGTGATATTAAGAAAGTAACAGCATTGCAAATTTTCCACATTTTTACTTTTTTGACTTTGCAAATAATTGTTCTTCAATTTCAAGTGAACTGATATACATAACGAAATAATTGAGGTTCAGAAGATGGTTGATTATACTAAGAACAATCATGCAAAAGTGTGATTCTGTATTGCAAGTAGTATCAGAGAAAAAAACTACATGAATTCACATGTTTTAAGAGTAAATTTTGCTATTTCTCTGCTGAGTGAAATAATTTTTACGGACTCAACTACATAAGCTATCAATGCAAACAACCACTTGAAATAACTGTCATGACTTATAGAATAATTTATAAAACTTTCAGAAAAAAAATTGAGAACTTTAAGAGCAGTGGTAATTAAACACACTTAAGGTGTAATTTCCATGCGTTCAGACTACCTTGTGCCCTTAAAATGCCATACTCGTTCCATGAAACCACGAGAAACAACTGAATATCGACAGGACTTTAACAGAATGACAAATGAACAATTTAAACCATTAATAATGGATATTTCGGAAAACGCTGAAGCCACAAGAAAGTTATTTGAAATAACTTGTGTTTGTACAGAGATCTGCATTTTTTGTGTAGTGCGTTTTCGTCTATGCTTAAGGTTTAAAAGTTACACAAGATTATACACCCGGCTCTGTGGTGTGGGGGTAGCGTGGCTGCCTTATATACGAGGTACTAAGCTCGAATCTCGGTTAGGATGATTTACACGGATAAGTTTTTCTTCCCGGGGTTTTCCCTTATCCTGAAAGATGAATGTCGGGTAACTTTAAGCTCTATGGATCCCGGGCTCATTTAAGCATCATTTCCCCTAATTCATTTATCGTCCGATATGACCTAACCGGTTAAGAAAATGGTTTATACAAAATTTCTTCCGAATGAAGAGGACTTTACCGGCTACATTTTGTTTTCCATGTAAATATCGTTAATATGTGCTATTTTAATCAAATTGTTAGTCATTTTGGAGGAAATAAAAGAATTCGATAAAGTTCCATGTAATGTGTAGTTTGAGGGTGGGGGAATTTTCTTAGAAATCGTGTCGCGTGTTTGAAAGATACTGATCTTAAATACCAAGTTTGGTATTTATCCGACCTTTTGCTTTCGAGTTATACTGTTCAAAGACGCGGATCTTTTTCTAAAAAGATTTTTTTATTCAGAGGACCTCAAAACGTGTATTGCCGGCGAGTTATCCGTATCGAATTTTTGAGTAGAATGCAATATCTTATCTACCTACTATGTACGCAGTAAAAATGGTACGAAAATAAAATTGCTAACAGCTGTTCAACATGGTGGTTCCAGTAGAACAAAATTAACCTTGTTGGGGCGAAATGGCGATCAATTACTCACTCCTGGCTAATGATCTTAAAAAAATCTACAACTTTCAGCTCATACTGGGCTGCTGCGAATTAAATCGTAAGTAAATATCAAGTAATAAAAAGGAAGTCAAGACCCAGGTAAGATTTAAATAGTAAAATTCATATGTGATTTTATTTTACGTCTTCAATAATAAATAAAGTTAGAGGATTTAATATTTTATTTGGCGGCCCCGGGTTCAATCCCAGGGACCTTCATGTGGGATTTGTGTCTGGGCGGGTCTTCTCCCCCACCATTCATTCCACCAACTGCTCCATCATCACCTTTCCCTTCATCCATTTCACCATCATTTCGTCTCATCTACTTCCTTCCTCCCATACCAGGCATCGGCTGATCACCCATCCTGGATATTCGGTCTGATCCATGAGTGTCTGCTCCTCGACGGGCCTCTGACCCCAGGCACCCGCCTGTAAGTCCTGGGTCGCCAGGCGAATGCTGGGAAGGATTCCCTCATCCCCCGAATTTCCTGTCCCTCCATTTCATCTCCATTCTCATTTCAGTTTATCTTTCAACCGTTGGTCTTTTTCAGAGTTGGAAGTGTTGGCGATAGTGTTTCGATGCCGAGCACCCTTGAGGGGCGTTGGACCCCTCTGTGCGGAGTGGGGTCCCCGATCTGCTGGGAAGTCTCTATCTGCAAACTTAGGGACCATTCCTGGTTCCGGCCGCCCGTGTCTCCTCTCGCCTCATCCTTCCTCCCAGGGACGCCTCCTTGTGGGGCATAGGTACAATATCCCCTCAGTGAATCGCTGCTGAAGTCACTTCAGTAACCAGTCCAATCCAAAATGGGCAAAACATGCAGATAGTTTTAGTTCCAACATCCAATGCAGGAAATTCAACAGTATGAGCTTTAAGTGGATCAAAATTACAACGGTCGAAAAACTTATATTATTTTGTAAATATGTATTTCGTATGTATCCTAAGAAGCATGTGAATGAAACTAGCAATGTTGATAAATGGAGAAAAAGACCATAATGCATTCGTCTCACACTAGTGACATAGAGCATTATATAATGTATATTATTAAAGAAAAAATGTGTTTGTGCGTGTGTACCTTGTCTTGTTCGATATAGATTTCCATCATTGCTTCGGACGTACTTCAGTCTTGGACTTAGTGTGCTATCTGTATCGTTTTAATGCTGGTCTCTAGTTCCCGAGGTCGCGGGTTCAAACTCGGTAGATTTTTCGGGCTATAAATATAGATATAGTATTATATGTAATACTATATCTATATTAATAGCAAGACAAATTTTAATTATAAGGCCTGATGTTTAAATACAAAAACCTGATGTTTAAATACAAAAAAAAAAAAAAAAAAAAAAAAAAAAATAAAAATACTCATTCTTTGTTCTCAAAGCAAATGCTACAAAGAACGAGGGTAAGAATAGAAGCGAAGGCTTCACACACACGATATTGTTAATTTATTGTGAAAATAAAGAGTACTGGGTATTTGTGTACGCATTAAGGCTTTAAAATAAAACCAGTCATGTGCCATTGGAAATGATATCATGTAGATTTGGGCGAGATTTGAAACTCTGCAATGTTCACGTCTGGACAAGTGCTTATAAACGCTCAGGTATCACCGCTCGATATGAATAATGAACATACTACTCAGGACATCATGCCTGGTATGAATAAAAGTGAGTATGTGCTTTTGCTGAACAAATTTGAAGTTTATACTACGAATCATATGAATGAAAGTTTGGAGTATAAACTTAGTTGAGAGTACAAGCTTAACTCGAGTGGGAGTATGAATTCAGAAAACCGTATGAATAAAAGAAAGTATATACTTTTGGTGATGAGTTTATATTTTCTTAGGTTGGCATGGTCAGCAGCAGACTCAACCTCGCGTTGTTCACGAGTTTTAGACATAATGGCTGATTTTTTGTATAACTTATGTACACAGAACGCCAAAGAAAATCTTCGGCTTATTTTCTATCGTTTTCTGGGGTGTTTTCAGGCGTGTCCTTCACCTTACCTAACGCAGAGCATGGTGGCTTGATAACACAGCAATGAAGGGGAAAAGAGGGAAGGTTGACTTCTTTGCTTTTTCTGGTGTTATTGAAACCAAAACATGTTTACTGTCTTAGAACCAGTCATGCCGTATACTAGTGAAATTACTCGTGGACGTATCGTAGGTATGTGGGAGGCTGGTCGCACTGTTACAGCAATTGCAACGGCAGTGCATAAAGTGTTTTTATAGTAAATTACTGGATAAAAATATTTCAGGAAAGTGGGGAAGACGTCTACATACTCGTCAGAAAGTTGGCACTCCCCGTAAAACATCCGCAATGATGATATTCGTTCACTAAATGCACATTACTCTTTTGTTATAATTGACTGATCATGTTAGAAACTAGAGATAAATATGTATATGTTTTACCGAATATGACATACATATTATGGCAATATAATAGGGTTACATTTTTTGTTTATAATCCTGTTGTCTTCCTATGATCAGCAATATGTTAGTAAAGGATATTAACCAATTATACTTTGAATTAGAGGGAAAACATGCTGCTTTATTTATTTCTTAATTAGTTATGTTTGCTTCTATGCAGCAGCAAGCATTGATATCACTGTGAGAATACAGTTCTGTTTATTTTGTATTATAAAGTGCTGCCTTGCTATGTATTTAATGAATACCATTCAAACTGTAATTTGCATCCCCTGAAAATCTTCTCACACTACACATTCTACATTTCGCTAACCTGGGCGCTCATCAAGTTTTCCCCCTTTTTAAGCTTTTAACCCTTATAAATGCGTGTTGTGCACTAGCCGATAAGGTATGGAGTATCAATTACGATAAGAGGTCTGTGTGAAAAACTGAATGCACTCGCTCTATCGCTTTCTCTTTTAGCCATAAGGTCGAGAGCGTAAACATATATTTCGTTTCTACGCAATTTTGTAACCTTTGTTGTGGTTATTGGTGTAAATATTTAGTAGAAAGACTGGCGCACCCTAGCAACGTGGCCTAAAGCAACCAATGAAATGACCATGGCTTCGCAAGGCTACATACAACGATAAATAATGTGACTTAGATGCGAGGTGCAGCGATATTTTCTTTGGCGCTCTTTGTACTAGAAAAAGCGTAATTCATTGCGTCGCAGTGGAAAGGACCGTAATTACAACAGTTTATACAGATTTGAAAATGAGAATATTAGGTGGCTGGCAGAACATATTTTAGATAAAATCTGGGATCAGTGTATGATTCTCAAATTTGCAAGAATTCAAATGTGTAGAGTGACTAAAGAGAATCCAACACGTGCTCCTCTTCTGGGTGATAAAAAACTTGATTTAGCTCCATAGCTAATGACGCCTGTTAGAAATTCTATTACTCTACCGCAACGCTACAAAATATCTATGAGTATTTTCAAGTTTTTTTGTTTTGTTTGTTTTTTGATTAGTGCTTTTCTGCCATATCTTTTCCATACTGCACCACCAATTCATGTTGAATATTACTTAGTGCAGGCTTCTTTTTCTTCCCGCGGCTGGCAATTTGCGATTTGGAAAATAGCACCGGATATTTTTTAAGGACGTTCACGAAAACTTCATTTGTTAAATTAAATTCACTGACGTCTCAATACTCGACGTTAAAATGAAAACTAAATTGAGTTTTATTTGTGGAGGCTCTTTATCTGCTGTGGTCTTTAGCGTTCCATTCTATACTGGGCGTAAAAGACCGGTAATTTTACTCAGAGGCCTCTTTATGGAGCTTGAGGTTCTTTTATGTGCCATAAATCTACGACATTGGACCACCGGTTTACTTCCCTTCCGAAGGAAGTCATGCTAAGGATTTTTACGCCCGGAAAAATCCATCGCTCTCCGCCGGGTTTGAACCCGCGACCTCGGGAAATAGAGGCTAGCATGGCAGCACGACGACAATACTCGAGTATCTGACATATTAACACCAATGTTCGTTTATACATAAATCTAATGAAACCGTGGTAAACCAGTACTGTAATAAGAATAAAGTCGCATCGGTAACAATGATGCGCGACAATGTATTTTCTAGCCAATAATGGGAGTTCAAACTATGTTAATTAGTTAATTAAGAAGTATAAACTCCGACGTAAATTTATACTCGTGTAACTTTTATTCATGCGTTTCTGAGTTTAAGCTTAAGCTCTGCTTACACTCAGAGTTTGCGCTCCCTAGTATAAACTCATTTTTATTCATACCACTCAATGTATCTCTAGCGTTGTTTACTTGCGGCTAATACAGCAACTATCATGTTGTGTATAGCGAGTGCATGCTACTTGAATGTAAGGACAACGGCTCCACCAAACCAGTGCTATTGCTAAATGTCACACTTGAGCAGAGATGCCAGTGTGAATAGATAACGCAGCCGAGTGGAACTTAACAAGAATCTGCTTATTTTTGGGAAGGGTCTAAGGGTATACATATGCCCCATGGAGAATCGAGTGGTTGTTACTCCACAGAGAATGCGTGTATAAAAGCAGATTATATTTTATTCCAAGCAAACTACACAGATGGTGGTGCAACAACTAAGCAGAGAAGAGCAAAATAAAAGACAAACGGACCCTACGTGTAACGATAATCCTTACTTTTTTACATCTTACTCAAATACTGTAGAGGTGTGCACGAAATTTATGCTTTGTGTAAAACCTGTCAAGTACCTTGATTCTAAATCTACGGACTATATAGACAACTTTTTGATACGAAAATGTTTTAAGAATTTATACAGGATGTATCTTTATTGGTGTCATATTTGGGGGACGTGTTCCTGACATCAAAAAAGTAAAAAAAGTACATATGAACATGGGTCTGAAAATCATTTATTTCAGAGTTACAACACAAAATCGAAAGTTACAAAAATTGCTCGAAGTAGCTTCCTCTTGCTTTGATGCATGCAGTAAGCCTGCGTTCCATGCTCTGGTGTACCGTGTTGAAAATTCCTGGCGTATTTGGTCAAATCCAGTTTGGATACGTCCTCTCAAAATGTCATCAGGTACAGCAGTCGCATAAACCAAGGACTTCAAATGTCCCCAGACGAAGAAATCCATTGGATTCAAATCAGGCTATCGAGCAGGTCATGCAATGGGTCCCCCTCGACCAATCCATCTTTGCGGAAATCGTTCATTCAAAAACTTACGAACTATCATACCGAAATGAGCTGGAGCACCAACATGTAAAAACCACATTCGTTGGATGTCAGTTAAGTGATTCAACTCATTTCTGAGAAACTGGAGATAGGTTTGTCCATTCAGACGCGGAGGGAAGAAGTAGGGACCAATAAGGTGATGATGAACGATTCCACCCCAAACGTTGAGAGAGAACCTCTGTTGATGGTTGTCCTGTTGTACTTCATTAGGATTTTCAAATTCCCATTAGGATTTTCAAATTCCCATTATGAGTGTTATGCAAATTGAAGATGCCGTCGCGAATAAAACCAACCTCATTGTGAATAGGATACAGGTTAGGAAATTGATGAACACAGCGCACTGCTGTAACATGCGCTGATAGAAACGTCTTTTCTCAAAGTCTGCTTCATTTAATCCTTGCACACGTTGAAGGTGATACGGGTACAGAAGATTTTCATGCAGAATTTTCTAGATAGTCATATGATTAACTCTTTCCCTTACAGCCATACGTCTTGTGCTTTGTGATGGTTCTGCATCTACAGCACGAAGAACTCGTTCTTCAAGCTCAATGCCTCGTACCGCTCTTGGTCTCCCAACATCCCTAGGGTCAAATCCGCATTCAAAAGGTGATTTCTTTTTCTCGATCTTCAATATTTTTTATAGTAAATTTGGTTACAATTCTCTCAATTACAATAGGTATAAATATGTGGTTTGTCCCACAAATTTCTTACTCCTCTTAAATGCGCCATTCTCTCTCGAGCGTTGGTGAATTCGTGCGAATGTTCTTGCACACGGTAAATGCCTGTCAACGTATCTTTCTGCATAAAGTTCACGTGCTCGTGCTGCATTGCCGTCTGCACGGCCATACGTGTAGTGCATATCCGTCTGTTCACTCATGGAATACATCATCTTTGACTATAACAACGAAACGGTTGATTTTCAGACCCATATACATATGAACTTTTTATTGTTTTGATGTTAGGAACACGTCCCCCAAATATATGGCACCAATAAAGATACAACATGTATAAAATATATATATGTGTGTGTGTGTGTTGTATGCAACCGTTCAACCGTAACATGTCCATGCTAGGAGTGAAAGCAGTTCCTCCCATTCGTCTAGACCAGCACAACAGACTGATTCATGCGATTCTAGCTTCATGTATTTTGGCATTAAGCGTGGGGCTTACTATAAGAGAAACACGCTGTATACTAAAGCCAGAACTGCGTGGAGGAGGCATTTGCGGCCGCATAAAATGCTTTACCCCTTCTCTTTTCTGTTATTTATATTAATGGCTTCGCTTCTAGCCAGGTATAAATGCTGAGCACGACTTTTGCCGGATAATTCCCTCGGTGTAAATGAAGTAGCCAAAGCAATTTAATTAGCACTATCATGAAAATATGAAAGATGTGAATGTGATATTAATTAATAAATATCCATACTATTTAGCAATTAAGACTAAAAGTCTCGCGGTTACAAACGACTTTATCTTGAAATCCTTTTGTTTTACAGCACTCCAGATCAAGGTAAGGATTTACGTATCGCTCTAAGGGAAATGCACGCCCAATTTAAAGGGTTTCTAAAAGGAGAAGAAGGAGAAAAAATAGATATCAGCCCACTCCAATTTTTAGTAGGGCAAATCAGAAACGGGTTCTCGTCGAAGCGTTTCTCTTTGATCGTTTGAGAGAGGTGATCACACAGAACACTGAAATAATCCTCACATTGTGAATTTTTACAGGCTTATTCTAGATGCGGGCTTGCATCGTTTCGTTCTTTCCCAATTTATAGCCTTCTTTCTGGCGCTTGTAAATACCAAAGAACTATTAGAAAGTAAATATTGCAGGAATTTTAAGGGATACTCTACTATATAATCATAAAGTAAAAGAAAAACAAACACTTTTATAGCTGGAGAAAATAGATTTTATATTCATTTGCGAAGTACGAAGTCGTTTTTAAACATTTGCTTTGTAAAAATATTAAAATTGTTTTCTTCAGAAAACAACATTAAACTTATCTTATAACATTTTCCCTGAATTCTGGAGTCAACGACGAAAAGTAATTTTATATAAGTGCTTTAGTACGGGCGAATCAATGAATGCCACACAGATTTCCTTAGTTGCGTAGTGATCTTCCTGCATTTTATGTCTGAGTAACTTGCTGGTAGATAGTTCCAGCTTCCTGTGTCATACACGCATTCAATGTAATGCCATAGTTTGCACTAACCTTCCTGTAGCATCCGCTTCAGTGCTATTGTTGATCTCAGTTTCCGATGCATCTACTTTACTAGGACTTACCATATCATACTAAGGGTACTAGATACTGAAATTGCTAATTTCCACAAATTTAAAATAATTTACTTAAGGTTTTGTTACAGATTTGTTCAATATAACTATAATTAATCAAATTTCGTGATATGTACCTAACTTTTCTAATAATGAAGACCAAGTCTATATGAAATAACTCCCATGATAAAAATCTAATGTTTGCACTCACATGACTTTCTCTACTCATGTACAAACTATTTTTACAAACGTTTATTCTCTATCTACTTCATGTTAATCGAGATGTTAATTTTATTGCAAATTTTCTTGTAGGTGCAAGGGGAATATGGTAGGCTTTAAGCGATAGTCAAATATTTTAAGAGCTGGTTGCTATGTCGAGCATTCCATTCTGTTTGCATGTCCAGGACATAAATTCCAATTTGAGAAAAAGTGTAAGTATAGGAAGATTCAAACAAATAACAAGGAATAATTCGGAAATGGTTCACTGGACAAACAAAATATATGACATAAATTGTGTGTTTTAACGAGATCTAGATTTTTTGTGTAGTAAAATGTTGTGTATCTCTTACGGTTTACCAGTTATGCGAAAGTCATTCAGAATGAAGAGGACTTTTAGAAACATTCCCATAAAATTCAAGATATACATTTCATTTGCCATAAACATATGTTAAATATATGGTATTTTAATAAAAATCATTAGAGCCATTTTTGAGAAGATTAGAATTTTTGAAAAATGTTCCATGTAAAGGGTAGTCTGGTGTGGGGGGTTTTATTGAAAATCTACGTGTAGTTAGTAAACCCAAATACCAAGTTTGGTATTTATCCGACGTTTCGTTTTTGAGTTATGCTGTTCTCTCTCTCTCTCTCTCTCTCTCTCTCTCTCACACACACACAACCACACACACAACACACACACACACACACACACACACACACACACGGACATGTTTCCAAAAATGCTTTATTTGGATTCAGAGCACCTGAAAACATGTATTTACGTAAAATATCGGTATCGAATTTTTGGGTGGAATGCAGTACTGCCCCTAATTACTATACGTAGTAAAGAAATTAAAAATGCAGGAACATTTTAAGATAAACTTAGTGTGAAATGCAGATATTCACATTATATTTTCTAATTTTTAAAGTTTTAATCTTATCTTGTTAAAACTTTTAGGGCAAACATATTAGGATTCTATGATGTCCTGAAATTGTTATTGATTTAGTACTTGCAGATTGAATTTTAAAAAATTAATAAGTTCATAAAAGCACATGTGCTAGAAGATGTACGTATAAATGCTCCTTTTTCTCATAATTAACAGAACAATAGGATTGAATTGCTCCTATGCATTCTATGAGGCTCATTATGAATTAAGTTTAGAATCATGCTATGTGATACATGAAACTAGTCATGACTTTTGTTATGTCTTTAAAAAGAATACGTTAATATTTTAGTAAACATTTTCATTGTATTTAATATAGTTATTTGTTAAATATTGAAGAAATTTAAATAATTCCATTTTCTGGTATTTCCAATCACCTCTGCTATGTGCATGGAAAAATTTTAAGCTGATTGGTCAACTTAAAGCTGAGAAAAGGGAACTTTTATATTATAAAAACAAGTTTACAAAGAAATAAAAACAAACCTTAATATATTGCAGGATAATAACCACTGTGTCTATTATCTCCTGACATTGTACTGTCCTAAATGTTATTTTTAAACAATAAATCGTATATAAAATTACTCGGCAAGGATTGTAGATATGTTTAGGCTTAAAATAAAAAATGCTCGTTTTGACTATTTCACTAAAACCCTAATTTCAAAACTATGCTTGATATCAAGGAAAAAATCCTTAGATGCTCTTCGTATGACTACGAGAAAAAAACGAATAACGACTTCCCGTTGAGTGAAGTATGAAGTATTTGAAAATTCAAACCAATAACAAAGAATATATTGGAAGTGGTTAATGTCACAAATAATTTTTATTTGACATAAATTGTGTGGTTTAACGGGATCTACGTTCTTTGTGTAGTAAAATTATGTCTACGTTTTACTAATTATATAAAAGTCGTTCAGAATGAAGAGGGCTTCAGAGATTACTCCCAGAAAATTTAAGGTATGCATTTATTTTTCATGAAAATAGCTTAAACATATAGTATTTCAATCAAAATCGTTAGCTATTTTTGAGAAAAGAATAACGAGAACATTTCTAAGTAAATGTAGTTTGGGGTGGGGAAAGTTTTGTTCAAAATTTGCAATTCGCATACTTGGAAGTTCCTGAACCAAAATACTAAGTTTCGTATTTAACTAACTTTGCATTTTTAGTTATGCTGTCCCCCTTCTCTCTCTCTCTCTTTCTTTCTCTCTCTCTCTCTCTCTCTCTCACACACACAGACACACACACAAAAGAAATTTTTCTAAAAATGCTTTTTTTGTTCAGGGGACACAAAACAGGCATTTTCGGTAAATTCCTGGTATCAGATTTTTGGGTGGAATAAAATGTTTGCTGTGCTCATTGTAAGTACGTAGTAGAAAAAAGTAATAATGAAAAATTTCAAATTACTATTTTGCACACCTTTCACCTCCCTTTAAACCTAGCGTTTGTGTATGGCAAAATGGACGAAACCGCAACTGGAACCTAATTCTACAACATTTGACGACTTTTTTTTGAAAATATAATTTTTTCTTTCGAAATTTCTTTGAAAATTCAGTATAGAGTACCCTTAATAAAGAGATCGATGGACTACCTCTTAGTTACGTAATCGCCTTCCTGCATCATTTTGTTATTTCCATTTACTCTAATATCTAGATAAAAGTTTGGCCTATGGTGCTGAAATCTTCAATCCGGTATTAACCGTGGCAGGGAAGAAGTAAAAACGATATGATGTACAATCACTCGAATTTCTCTACCCATTACAAATTCACATACATTTATACTTTCTCCATTCATTAGAAAACCAGACGAAGCTGTGATCGATCCTCACCTTATGTTTTCCTGTTGTTAGAGCGTTTCTAAATGTTCAAAACAATCCAACGACCGCCGACTGTGAAGTCCCATTAGTGACTCGTTTTTGGAATGCCAATCGTGCGAGGTTTATGAGAAAACATTGATGAGTGACCTTGCCCGGTAAGGCAAACGAACTCGAAATCTGATCGCATTAGTTGGTTGGAAACAATTCGACATCCTCCCTACATTCCGGATTGGGACAGCTATTTACATCTGTTTCTTCATCTGAAGAAATTCCTTGGTGGAGGACATTTCAACACGATGATATTGTGAAACAAAAAGTACGACTTGGTTTTCAACATAGGTGGCATCATTCTTTGACGAAGACATACAAAAACTGGTTTCGTTAGGACAGGTGGAGAAGTGACTATGTGGTGAAGTAGTGTGTGGTGTAAGGTAATGAATTATAATAAAGGGTTTGGAAATAAAATACACCTCGTATTTTATAGTACGCATATAAATGATTCTTGCTCCAGTATGTTATTCATTATGCTTTTCCAATAATCCTTAACGGGCAAAATGGCTCTGCGTGTGAAGCTCCCCATATGTTGGGTTTTTCAGGTTATCGTATATCGGTAGGCGAATGTTGGGGTGGTTCCTTTTCTGCTACGAATTTCCTGCCCCATTAATTCTTTTCATCTGTTTCACCTTCAATGTTTTAGGATTGCATGGCCAGGTGACGGTGACTGGCGGCGAGAAGTGACGTTTGTGTGGTGTAAAGGATTTCTTTCCCTAGCGCTTTGATGGCCAGCTGGTGCACCTTCCTGGAGGGGGAGCTCATTCTCTTGGCCCCCGGATCGATGTACGCAGGCTCGCGCCGATATCAGGATTATTATCATTCTGGAAACGTTTCTAGCGCTCTCCATATGGCCTATGACCTTCGTGTGATACCTAATTCCACCAAGATTCCACTGTACCCATTTCTGAGGTGGAGGCACCCAGCGGGCGGAATCCGTTGCTCCGATGATAGGATGATGATGAAGATGGCGGTGGAATGAGAGGACCTACAGCTTTTACCGCGGACTTCGGACCACGTTGGGCCTTGGGGATACTTCACATGGCATGTCAGAGGTGAAGTCGTGGATCGCCACCCTAGAGCCGGGAATCGAACCCCGGATCTTGAGAACGAGAGCCAGAAACGAAACCACTGCGCTACCTAAATTCTGGAAATGTTATGGATCGTGTACTAGCTAGCGCGCATAATCATCCGGATCTGGTGGTCCTTAGGATTTCCCCTTCATCCCTCTTCCCAGGGATCACGTAAGATACAAGGTTTATGAATGGCGTGCATGTGGTGCGAACTCCATTGACTGGGGGACCACCCTCCATCAGCCTATCCTATCCTAAGGCAGTCCTTAGCATTTTCGCCATACTTCCACTATGATATAGCCTACAAAGAACATTATATCAGCAAATGCAGTGAAGTAACCGAAGGGATTAATGAAGAACGTTAAAAATAAGAGGAAAAAAAGAAAGCTTTCGGAAATTATGGAATAATTTGAGCTGTGTCAGCCATTGGTTTTTTAGGTTGTACATTGAAACCCGTCTTATTCAACATATTTATAGATGAGTTATTGATCGGTTTAAGAAATGCAAAAAAAAAAAAAAAAATCTGATGTGTTAAATTCACATGACTTTCTCTGTTTTGTACAAATTATTTTTACAAACGCTTATTCTCCATATTCTTCATGTTAATCGAGATATCGAGATGTTAATCTTATTGCTAATTTTCTTGTAGATGCAAGGTGAATTGGTAGGTTTTAAGCGATAGTCAAACATTTTAAGAGCTGGTTGCTATGTGGAGTATTCCATTCTCTTTGCATTACAAGGACAAAAAAAATGAATAACGAATTCCCATTTGAGAAAAAGTATAAGTATTGGAAAATTTAACGGAATAACAAGCAATATCTTGAAAATGGTTCACTCAAAAAAAATGTATATGACATAAATTGTGTATTTTAACGCGATCTACATTTTTTGTGTAGTAACATTTTGTCTATCTCTTATGGTTTACCAGTTATGCAAAAGTCATTCACAACGAACACTTTTGGAGACATTCCCAGAAAATTCAAGATATGCATTTTATTTGGTATGAAAGTATCTTAAATATATGATATTTTGATCAAAATCGTTAGATATTTTTGAGAAAATTAAAATTTTCGAAAAATGTTCCATGTAAAGGGTAATCTGGAGTGGAGGGATTTTCTTGAAAACCTTCGTGTCGCATCTCTGGAAGATACTGAACCTAAATAACAAGTTTGGTGTTTATCCGACTGTTCGTTTCTGAGTTATGCTGTTCACAGACACACACACGGACATGTTTCCAAAAATGCTTTTTTTTGGATTCAGGGGGTCTCAAAATATGTATTTCCTGTGAAATCTCGGTATCGAATTTTTGAGTGGAATGCAATACTTCCCCTACTTACTATACGTAGTAGAGAAAGTAAAAATCCCAGTAACAACTGGGAACTTCTAGGTTAGGTTTAATAAGACGGTTTAACTATAAGCCTATTTTCAGCTAAAACCTGTTCCACATAACGATCACGTGCACTAGTCGCCTCTCATTAGCTCTGTCGTGGAATAGGTTGTTATGCGATAAAAATAGTTCCTTATTTAACATGATTTTACCTTAATATATTTGAAGATAATTGTCAAGTTTAAATTTTCATAACCGCATGGATTAAATACATTACGTAATAGAGTTAAGGCATCTGGATTGCACGTAAACCCTTATCAACAAACAGATGGGAGGATCCTTCGGTTTAAACCTGCCTCTCAGTATGTCAAAAGCACGTGCATCAATCGCGACAATACGTTAATATCGCTTTTATCGCCTATCTTGCACTGCATACGGTTTGTTTGTTACCATTCGAAGGTGTAAATTAATCAACCAGGGGAAAGGGAAAGGATGCGCAGAGCGAAAGAATGTATTCATGCGGGGCAAGGTTATAAGGAACACGGTTTAGAAGGGAATAAAGGCAGGAGCATTTTCCCACCTCTGCTATATGCATTTTGTGGAGGAAGAGATAAATGGTAGGACCTGTATGGGGGCTTTGCAACAAGAATGATTCCCCGCAATGTAGATGATAGGTCCCTAATATTTCCAAAGTGCTAGGAACATCCAGACAGGGGAGGTGGCTGCATAAGCATCCCCATACATGAGGCAGTACGGTCTCGGCGCAAGTCAAGTTGGGGAAGAGTTTTTACAACTTTCACAGAAATTAAGGAAATTCCAACCCGGCGTTCGACAGGACTAGACCGGAATTGTATGCAAATGCATCATTATTCAGTTTATTTTTACTTGAAACATGCAATTAAGTTTTGCAATACATTTTCATGTTTTTCTATGCTTGTATGTAAAGCTTTATAGTGCCTATAAATGCACCTTTACGATTGTGCAATTATATGTTGCACAATATATGTTGCTCTATTTTTCATCAGTTTCCCATGCATCGCGATTTAAACACATCTAAACTAATATGGAAATTATTGGCGGAAAGATATAAGTAAAGAAATGATAGGAGCATAAATAAATAATTGCAATAAATAATTTCCATATATTAAATCAATATATAATGTAATATGCCTGAATTGAAAGATTTGTCCAGAGAAAAAGGTAATTAGTAATAGTCGAAGATAGAAAACACTGGTTTAAAGATTCTTGAAATGCAGTTCAGTTAACTTCACTACGTTTGCAAAGTCACTTAGGCAAAAATTCTGTAAATTAGAAAGGGGAATGAAACTCTGAGATGCGAGGAGGTTCTGCATAGAAACAGTGTTAGATGCGCATACTTAGAGTTTTAAGATTAGAACGCGCGAGTAATAACGTTGCGAAGATAGGCGGAGCTTAGCTTAAGAAAAGAGCGTGCATTATAAATCAGAATCACTTATCCACTTAGTTCTGGACTTACTCGGAGGGCAATTGTGATTTTAAGTTCTTTAGCTCATAGTGACGCACTTCAGTGAGAAAGATTTAGCGGCTATTGCAAGGGATCTTTCCGAGCAATATTTCTGCGACTTACTGCAGCAGACGCTTCGCTTAATTATTGTTAGAGAAGTAATTAATTCATAAATTTAAGTCACGACTTATCTCAAACTTAACATTTTAATTAACATTAAAATTTATCAGCTAACTAAACCAGTGTTATCCTTTCAAAATAAACTCTCGCATTACTGAGATAAAGAAATTAAAGCTATACCATTAGAGCAGCTGGCACAGAGACAACGCAGAACGAGTTACAGGTTACAGCTAAAACTAATCAACAGAGCAGGTAACATTAAATATTATAAAAAATTTGAAGCAGGGAACGGCATCAAAGTGTCGCAAGGAATGGCTTCAAAACACATGAGCGTCCATACTATGGAATCACCCATATGGAAGCAAGAGCGCTCCTATAACTATACAGATAAATTATAAATGTTTTAGAGAAAAATCCTGACACTAAAGATTTGTGTTCTGTTGATAAAATGTGTTTTCAGGGTGCAAACATAGTGCTTTCTGAAGAATTTTCTCCAGAGTTGGTGTTTCAAATTTTGCCCAATAACAATCCGTAAATGTCTTTCACCTAAGCATTTAGAGTAAATGGTCATTGTATACCGCATATCAAATTACAACGATCGGAATAATGGCTAAGGAAAAATGTATATTGAAAATAACGAAAGTATAATTTTAAAGTTAATAATTTCACTACATGCTTAGTGCATATTTTCTAAATTCAGCACATTTTAAAGATTTTGACATGCATAAGTGCATGCACATTTTAAACATTTTTTAGGTATAGGTAGATATAGGAATAGGCTATACAACGGAGGGGGACACCTCGTACACAGCTACATATATATATTGTGGGTACTACCCCCAGGAGGAAGGGATGAAGTGAAGGAACCACAGGAGGCCACAGGCCGCAGACAGACAGGTCACAGAGACGTGCGGACGTCCCTAACAGTTCCAGGCTCCAAAACCTGTCCAACTGCTGGAGCTGTCTAGAGAGAGTCATGAACTAAGCAGCTGTCTGGTGTCTGCAGAGAGTACTCTTTCCTTTGAGTACGTATCCGCGCCATCTGTTCGACACCACCATACGCCACAAAACCTAGAAGCACACTTGAAAAATGGGAAGAAACGGAATCAAAGGTAAATTATGGAAAAGAAATCGTGGTAGATAAACCACCATAGTATTCACCTACCGATCAGGGAAAACCTAGAAAATTCCAACGTCAGAGTGGGGAGTCAACATTTTAATGCATACATATCAAATGTCTAGTCATGACAGATCAGGTAAAACCACTTAAAAACCCTCGACCAAGTTGGGTGGACCCGGGTATTGAACACAGAACCTCCTGAATTAGCTCCTTTTCATAATGTGGCACTAGCAGGTCTGTCTCATAATCCAGATGTCCTAAGTTCGAGTCTCTGTTGGGGCAAGTTGCTCGTAAAAAACTGATCTTTCTTCTGAGGTTTTCCCTTGCTCTCAGAAGACGAATAAGGCTGTTTAGATGAGTGTTTTTTAAGTAGCTGTAATTTATTTATTAAAGTATACACTAATTTTTTGCAATAAATGGGAATGGTAACTCTCTTGACAAAATGATGGAAATATTGAAAGAAAGAAATACTGTTAAAGTCTTAAGTGTGCATGTTTAAATCGCGCAGTTTACAAAACTGAAAAAGAATATCTGATGATACACTTGCATAACTTTCTCTACTCTATATCGTTTGTAGTGGATTCTTACTAAGGCTTATTTTTCTGTCTACTACATTTTAATCCAAATAAGCCTTTCCAGAAATAGCTACATTCCACATTTCGTTATAGATGCAAAGACAACAGTGATAGTCAATTTTTTAAGAACTGGACGCTAAATACTGGCTTTAAAATTCCATATTGTTTCCGTGCAATCGCGAGAAACAACTGAATTTTGACAGGACTTTAAGAGAATGACCAAGAAATGATCAATTCTAAGCTTTAATAATGGATGTCTCAGAATTTACTTAAACCACAAAAACCTTATTTGAAATGAATAGTGTGTTTTAAAGAGATCTACATTTTTTATGTAGTGCGTTTTCGTCAATTGTTTAACGATTACCAGTTATGCAAGATTATACAAAATACCTTCGGATTGAAGAGGATTTCATAGGCTATTCCTAGAAAATTTAAGATATACATTTTATTTGTGATGTAAATTATTTAATATAAGGCATTTTAATCAAAATCGTTGGCCATTTTTTAGAAAATAAAAAATTTCAAAAAGCGTTCCATGTGAAAATAGTTTGGATGGGAGGATTTTCTTGAAAATCTGTGTGTCATCTTTGAAAGGTACTGAACCTAAATGCCAAGTTTGATGTTTATCCTACTTTTCGTTTTTGAATTATGCTTTTCACAGACGCATATGCGGACCTTTTTCTAAACATGCTTCTTTTTTGGATTCTGTGGGCCTCAAAACATGCATTTCCGATGAAACCTCGGTATCGGATTTTTGGGTGGAGTGCAATACTTTCTGTACTTACTATGTACCTGGTAGATAAGGTAAAAAGTTCTCCAGTTTCAAACATACTTCAACATACCTACTAGAAGCTTCAGATATATCCTAGTCTGCACGCCACTGTGTTGCGCGCGTTCAAGAACCGTTTCCAATTTGCTTTGTGTCGGTGAACTATCCATTTCTACCGTGCAAAACATTGTTACGAATGGAGCCTGCTGAATTTTCAATAACCGTTAAAAGCACATAACTTGAAATAGATATGAGGAGCGTTACTTTTGTTATCACGTGGTACCTGTTTGTTCAGTCCGCGTGTTTGTTTACTGTCTGTAGTGCGTACGTAACAAATGGAGCGGGGGATTACAGCTTCTGCGTTTCTCGCATGGATAACTTTTCAGTTGCAAGCAAACCTTATCAATTCAACAACACACTCCGACTGCAACAATGAACATAGTTCTTAGCGATCATATGAATAAGATTGCTTTGCTGAAAGCGAAAACAGCTTAAATGGTAATCCTGACGCCGGTATAGCTTCTTTTGTTTTTGGTCTTTGTGTCCTTTTTATTTTCTCTATACTTATAGCAACTAGGGGAAGCACCAATTGTATTCGACCCAAAAATTCGACGTCGATATTTCACTGGGAATATGTTTTGAGGCCCACTGAACCCCCCCAAAATGCATTTTTAAGATAAAGACCGGTGTGTATGTGAACGTATTTAAGTTCAGCATCTTTCAAGGATGCGACACGAAGATTTTCAAGAAAATCCCCACATCCAAACTATTCTTTACACGGAATATTTTGATTTTATCAAAAAGCGCCAAAGATTTTGCCTAAATACCACATGTTTGAGATACTTTCACGACAATTGAAATGTAAAGCTTGTGTTTATCGGGAATAGCTTCTGAAGCCCTCTTCATTCTGAATGACCTTTACATAACTGTTAAACTAGTCTTATTCAGTATAAAATATAGATCTTGTTAAAGCATGCAATTTGCCAAATAAATTATTTTTGTGAGGCTAACCATTTCAGAAATATTCCTTCTTATGTTTTGAAATTTCAAATACGCTATTCTCAGATGGGAAGTACTTATTTAGTGTCTCTCTCTCTCTCTCCTGGTCATGCAAAGAGAACAAATAAAAAAAAAATTCTGATGTGTTACACTCACATGACTTTCTCTACTCTTGTACAAACTATTTTTACAAACTCTTATTCTCCATCTATTTCATATTAATCGAGATAAACATTTGCAGAAACGATATTTTGACATGCAAAGAGAATTACATTTTACACATAGCAACCAGTTCTAAAAATATTTGACTATCGCTTAAGGCGTACTATGTTCCCCTTGTTTTGTATTTGCAAGGGCAATATAGAAATACAGTAGCCTTTAAGCATAGACATATCTCTTAATAGCTGGTTGCTACGTGCAGCACCATTCTCTTTGCCACAGATTAATACTCTTTGCATATCCAAGACAAAAAAATGAATAACGAATTCCCATTTGAGAAAATAAGTATTGAACAATTTAAGGGAATAACGAGCAATATCTCGAAAATGGTTCACTCAACAAAAAAATGTACATGACATAAATTGGTATTTTAACGCGATCTACATTTTTCGTGTAGTAAAATTTTGTCCATCTCTTATGGATTAACAGTTAAGCAAAAGTCGTTCACAATGAAGAATACTTTTGGAGACATTCTTAGAAAATTCGAGATATACATTCTATTTGTCATGAAAATATCTTAAACATGTGATATTTTAATCAAAATCGTTAGAGCCACTTTTGAGAACATTAAAATTTTCGAAAAATGTTCCATGTAGAGGGTAATCTGGGATGGGGGGATTTTCTTGAAAACCTTCGTGTCGTATCTCTGGAAGATACTGAACCTAAATACCAAGTTTGGTGTTTATCCGACTATTCGTTTCTGAGTTATGCTGCTCACAGACAGATACACACACACACACACACACACGCACACACGCACACACGCACACACACACGCGCGCGCGCGCGGACCTGTTTCCAAAAATGTTTTTTTTTGGGGATTCAGGGGTCTCAAAACATATATTTCCGGTAAAATCTCGGTATCGAATTTTTAGGTGGAATACAATACTTCCCCTACTTACTATACGTAGTAGAGAAAGTAATAAGCGTATTTTCAACGCCTTCACATGCGACCAGCTCTTAACAGATTTCACTATCGCTTAAGCTACTATATATAGTTCGAAAAGTATAGTTAGTTGAATAATGACCAGGAAAAAATCATGTGAATTTAACACCAAATTTTTTAACTTTCTCTAACCACCTACATTATATTCAACCCAAACATTTATTGAGATTTCACAGGAATTACTGTTTTCAGGCCCCGGGATTGAAAACGAATGTATTCAAAAGGGTTCGATATACATAATTATATATATAATGTAGGATTTGTTTACATGGCTTCTCTACCCACTTTATTTTTATGTAGCTACTACAAACTATTCACACGAAAGCTTATTTTTCCATCTGCTTCTTCAGCAATCGAAATTTTGCAGACCCTTTACAGAAATAGTTTCATTACACTTACATTTCGTTGTAGGTACACGCGACTCCAAATGTTTTCCGTTCGACCGGTAGCGGGGCAAGCGGGGTGTCTTATCGAGAGGTTATGCCAGGTATCTTAGCTCATACCTGCTCAAGGAAGGTTAAGGGATGTAGCAGGCTAAAGAAAATATCATTCCAACACATTTCCCTTAGACTTGGCTGTAAGAATGTAATAACTGTGAAAAGCAAACAGCTATAACATTACAACACAGCGATATAAGTAATATACAAACTAATTTTTAGGAATTAGAGGAATCATATCATTGTATAACAAGCAAGTATTAAAACAAAATGGTTTGGTTTTCAATATTTACTGCTTTCTCTACCCATTATCAACTAACATATGTTCTTTATTTTCATAATGTCCTTATGAAGTATGGTTTTTCCGTGCATCGTGACATCGATTTAGGCCAGATACTATTTAAACTTACAGTCTAAGTTAACTTTTCCCAATTTGGTTGCATGCAAGATGCCGTAACGACAAACAGCCGCTTATCTATTCCACAACTCATCTTTTTACTGTCTCTACTATTTACCTATAATAAGCAGGGAAAGTGTTGTATTCCATCCAAAAATTAAAAAACGAGATTCATCAACCTTTTGAGACCCACTGAATCCAAAGAAAGCATTTTTACTTTTCCTACTACGCACTTTCAGTAAGCAGAGGAATTATTGTATTCCACCCAAAAATTTAATAATGGGATTTACCGGAAATGCACGCTTTGAGACTCCCTGAATCCAAAGAAAGCATTATTACCTTCTCTACTACATAACTACAGAAGGTAGAGAAAGTATTGTATTCCACCCAAAAATTAAAATAAAGAGATTCACCGGAAATACACGTTTTGAGAACCCCTCGGTATCCAAAGAAAGCATTTTTACTTTCTCTACTACGTAGTTACAGTAAATAGAGAAAGTATTGTATTCCACCCAAAATTGAATAACGAGATTAATACTCGGAACGGAAGTACCCGTTTTCAGACTCCCTGAAACCAAACAAAGCGTTTTTACTTTCTCTACCATGTAGTTACAGCAAGTGGAGCAAGTATTGTGTTCCACCCAAAAATTGAATGAGATTCACCGGTTATACACGTTTTGAGACCCCCTGAATCCAAACAAAGCATTTTTACTTCCTCTACTACGTAGCTACAGAAGGTAGAGAAAGTATTGTATTCCACCCAAAAACTGAATAACGAGATTCACCGGATATACACGTTTGAGAATCCCTGGATCCAAAGAAAACGTTTTTATTTTCTCTACTACGTAGTTATAGTAAGTAGAGCAAGTATTATATTTCACCCAAAAAATTGAATAACGATATTCAACGGAAATACACGTTTTCAGACTCCTTGAATCCAAAGAAAGTGTTTTTACTTTCTCTACTACGTAGTTACAGTAAGTAGAGAAAGTATTATGTTCTAACAAAAAATTGAATAACGATATTCAACGGAAATAGTTTTGAGAACTCTGAATCCAAAGTAAGCATTTTACTTTCTCTACTACGTAGCTACAGTAAGCAGAGAAAGTATTGTGTTCCATCTGAAAATTCAATGTCGTAATTTCATCAGAAATCACGTTTGTGACCCCTGAAATCAATGAATTTATTTGCAGAAAATGGCCCAAGTGTGTGTGTGTGTCCACGAATAGCATAACTCAAAAGCAAAAGGTTGGTTAAAAACCGAACTTGTTCAACTTCTTCCAAGAATGCGACACAGATTTTAAAGCAAATCCTCCACTCCAAACTACCCTTACATCGACATTTTTTGAAATTTTTTATTCTTTCAAAAATTACTCTAAGGATTTTGATTAAAATACATATCTTTAAGCTATTTTCATGATAAATAGAATGTATATCTTTTATTTCCTAGGAATAGTCTGTAAATTAGTCTTTATTGCCAATGATTTGATAATTAGTAAATCGTAGGAGAGAGACAAAATCTTACCGCACAACAACTGTAGATCTTGTTAAAGCACATTTATACCAAATAACATTTTTATTTTATGTCAAATAACTTATATTTTACCTATTGTGAAATTTTATTTGTTATTAGTTTGAATTTTCAAACATTTTATACTTCTCTCATTCTTTCTTTCTCGTGTTCATACAAAGAGAACAGAATTTCAAAGCTATCACGTCTGTGGCTCGCATTCGGGAGGTCGTGGGTTGGATTCCTCTGGCCGACCTTCCTGTTCCATAGGTTTTTTCGGGGGGAGTACTGGGAAGGATTCTCACATCCCCTAATTTCCGAACCAGCATTTCATCTCCATTCTAATTTCACTTCATCTTTCATCCGTTGGTCTCTTTCTGGGTAGGAAGTGTCGGCGATGGTGTTTCGGTGCAGCGCGACAGGGGAAGAAGATGCTTTTTGTGACTTTCTCCGTCCCTCAGCTTTAGGCTGACTGTCGGGAGTATCCAAACTTCCTTGAGGGGCGTTGGACACCCTCTGTGCTGGGTGGGGTCCCCGGTCTGCCTGTCCGTCTGACGGGGAGTCTCTATCTGAAAACTTATGGACCCTGTCATTCCTGTGCCGTTTTTCCTGGTTCCGGACGTCCGGTGTCTTGTCTCGTCTCATCCTTCCTCCCAGAGACGCCCCCTTGTGGGGTGTAGGCACAATATCCACTATGTGGATCAGTGCCGAGTCCCCTGCATAGCCAACCAATCCAAAGCTATCACGTAGCGATCAGCTTTGAGGGATTTGGCTATCGCTTTAGATTAATATGTTCTGGTTATACCTACAACGAATTGTGAAAATAAGTGATGAAGGTTTATGGGTATTAACATGACATAGCTACAAAATAAGCTTTGTAAGAAGAGTGAGTAGAGAAAGTCATGTGAATGCAACACATCATATTTTAGAGCAAATGCTCCATATGCCTGCGTCTCTGTGAACAACATAAATCCAAAGCTAAAAGTCAATTAAATACCAAACTTGATATTTAGGTTCAGCATGTTTCAAAGATTTTCAAGAAAATTTCCCCATTCTGAATAACCCTTTACATGGAAAAAATTTTGAAATTTATTTTCTTAAAAATGGCTCTAATGATTTTGATTAAAATACTCACTGTTTAAAATATTTTCATGACAAACGAAATATATATTTTGAACTGACTGATAAGAGACTCTAAAGTCTTCTTCATTTTGAATGACTTGACTTTTGTATAATTGGTAAACTCTAAAAGATTAGACAAGTTTTGTTACACAAGAAATGCAAACCCCGTTAAAGCATGCAGTTTGTTATACATATATTTTATGAGATTAACTAATTCCCAGATATTTTTTGTTATTGGTTTGAATATTTTTTGTAACTGAGAAGTCGTTATTCGTTTTGTTTTTGTCGCGGTCATACAAACAGCATGGAATTACAAAGGAACACGTAGTGACATGCTTTTTGAAAAAGTGACTATCACTTTATCTATGTATACTACAACGAAACGTGTAAATGTGAACTTTTTCTTTTGGTATTTAATTAAAGTGCTTTAACCGGGTAGGCCATTACGGACGGTGAATGAACGAACTAGTTAAAATGAGCCCGAGGTCCCTAGAAATTAGAATCGAACATTCATCTTCTCAGTATAAGAGGAAACCCTGGAAAAAACTTTACCCAGGTATTTCACTTTAACCGAGATTCTAACTCGGGACCTCTTGAATGTGAGGCAGATCCCCACACCACAAGATGAGCTAAATGTGATTTGCAAATTTATCTGGATTATAAGAAGTAGACAGAAAAATGAGATTTAGAAAAAAGAATTTGTAGAATGGCGAAAAGAGAAAGTTATTGAATTTAACACATTAGTTTGTTCAATTTAAAATAATCAATTTAATCTATACTTAAATATAATTCTTTCTAATCATAATTCTCGTGGTACTGCAAAGAGCGTGGAGTTTCAAAGACACCGCATAAAAATCTGACTATCGTTTGAGCACTGCATTCTTCTTATACTTACAATTAACAAGACTCTTTCACTCAAGCCGTATGTAGGACAAGGTTGGAAAGATAGAATCAGATTGAAAAATGCAATGTCATAGCCGAGATTTGAACTACGGATCTTCCAGTTTACGTCTAGGTGGCGCCGCGGTAAAGCGTGCGACTCGCATTCGAGAGATCCGTAGTTCGCTTCCGGCTATCCCCAATTTGACCCACGGATTTTTTTTCTCGAGAGTTTCCCCGGGTCGTCAGGCGAATGCTGATATGATTTCTTTCAGCCCCGGAATATCGTTCATCCTTAACCCCGTTAGGTCTGTTTCAGGGTTGGAAGCGTCGGCTACGGTATTCCGTTGCGGCGTGGCAGAGAAAAAGGATGCTCTCTGTGGAACCTTATCCATCTCTCGGTCTTCGGCTGGTTGCCAAGGTATAAATACCGCTTCTTGGAGGGCGTTGGGCCCTCTGTTTGGGGTAGGGTTCCCCGGTTTGCCTGCCCAACTGTCAGGGTGTCTCAATCTGGAAAGTTTAGGAACCTTGTCATTTCTGTGCCGTCACTCCTGGTTCCGGCCGCTCGGTGTCTCTCATCTCGTCCCTCCCTGCCGGGAGCGCCTCCTCGAGGGGCACAAGCACAATATCCTCATTCACTGGATCGGGGTCAAGTCCCCTCCGTTACACATTCCATTCCAGACCAGAGAAGAGAAGTATTTTAAGAATTCAGAACGTGAATCGTAGTACAAAGTCATTTTGTGGGGATCTTCAGATTTGTAACTTGAAAGCAATTTAGTTTTCAGAATAGAGTGCTTTCAAATGAACCAATTGCAACAAAAGCACATCAACCTATCTGCATTAACACTTCGGGTCACTATTTTGAAAATTTAGCTTATATGATCCTAACCGAATAAAACAGCTATATAGAAACTGCATATTTTGCGATAAACGTTGTTTCCTCGTATCTATTAACATTTTCTCCTTTTGCATACAATGCCTAAATAGGTGTTTTTACTCCACGTCCACTCTACGTTTTTCTTCCTTTCTCTTGTGAGTGTGTATGTAAGGGGAATTATGTTTCAAACAAAACAATCTTTATTCGTTTATCAGTAACAAACGCAAAATATATCTCATTTTGAAGAAAATTTAATTGTTCCCAAACTACTTCAACAGTTTCACATTAATATTACTTTTGCTGCCATATTTTTAAAACATTACTTGAATGTAATGCGTTTGAATTGCTAACCTGTAGAACGTGTATAATAAGTTATAAAGGTATAGAATGTCGGGTGACTGCAACATATTCAGTTTATATCCTGGCGTTAAAATATAGTTATTCAAAAAGAAGGAACAGATTTTCAATATTCATTTTTAATGAACGACAATAGATAGCGACACATGCGACACATCTTGAATAGAGGAAAGTTCAAAGTTTTAAGCCCCACCTATAAGTTCCATTCAGTGCCTACAGCGGCGCTGTGTATGTTTACGAGAAAATGGCGACGCCACAGAAAAAATAGTTTTGTGTGCTGCGTTATGCAAAAAGTGAATCAATTTTTTCATTGCAGCGTGAATTTCTTTGTAAGTTCAACAACGAGCCGCCTCGTCATAAAAAAATCTGATGTGTTACACTCACATGACTTTCTCTACTCTTGTACAATCTAATTTTACAAACGCCTATTCTCCATATGCTTCATGTTAATCGAGATATCGAGATGTCAATCTTATTGGTAATTTTCTTGTAGATGCAAGGGGAATATGGTGGGTTTTAAGCGATAGTCAAATATTTTAATGCTGGTTGCTATGTGGCGCATTCCATTCTCTTTGCATGTCCAGGACATAAAAAAATGAATAACGAATTTGAGAAAAAGTATAAGTATTGGAAAATTTAAGGGAATAACAAGCAATATCTCGCAAACGGTTCACTCAACAAAAGAAATGTATATGACATAAATTGTGTATTTTAACGCGATCTACATGTAGTAACATTTTGTCTATCTCTTATGGTTTACCAGTTATGAAAAAGTCGTTCATAATGAAGAATACTTTTGGAGACATTCCCAGAAAATTCGAATATACATTTTATTTGTCATGACAATATCTTAAACATTCATTATCTGTTTACCCTCCGCTTATGTAGGACTTACACCCCCCAGGACTTACAAGCGGGTGCCTGGGGTCAGAGGCCCGTCGAGGAGCAGACACTCATGGATCAGACAGAGCATCCAGGATGGGTGATCAGATGGGATGGGATGAAGGAAGTAGATGAAACGAAATGTTGGTGAAATGGATGAAAGGAAAGGTGATGATGGAGCAGTTGGTGGAATGAATGGCGGGGGAAACCGGAGAACCCGGAGAAAACCCGCCCAGACGCCGCTTCGTCCACCACAAATACCACATGCGATCCCTGGGATTGAACCCGGGTCGCCTCGGTGGGAGGCGAGCGGTCTAACCACTCGCCGCCCTATCTTAAACATATGATATTTTAATCAAAATCGTTAGAGCCGTTTTTGAGAAAATTAAAATTTTCGAAAAATGTTCATAAAGGGTAATCTGGGGTGGGGGGATTTTCTTGAAAACCTTCGTGTCGCATCTCTGAAAGATACTGAACCTAAATACCAAGTTTGGTGTTTATCCGACTCTTCGTTTTTGAGTTATGCTGTTCGCAGACACACAGACACACAGACAGACACACACACGGACATGTTTCCAAAAATGCTTTTTTTGGATTCAGTGAGTCTCAAAACATGTATTTCCGGTGAAATCTCGGTATCGAAATTTTGGGTGGAATACAATACTTCCCCTACTTACTATACGTAGTAGAGAAAGTAAAAATTACAATTGATAGAAGATGGTTGCGTATGCAAACAGAAAAGCACTGGTCGTCCTCACATAACAAATGGTGCTCATTTTGAACACACAAAATAAAATTTTGAACTTTTCTCTATTCAGTGTTGTATCGCATGTGTCGCCATATATTGTCGTTAATTGGAAATAAATATTTAAGAGGTCTGTTCTTTCTTTTTGAATAATCCTGTATAAAAAATTTAAATTTTTCTTAAGCCTAAACCATTTAAGTATTTTTTCCCTCCTTTTTTTCCACACTCCCTTTTATTTCGCTTAGGACGTTGTTTGAAATTTCCTCTGCAAACTAACCAACTTTTTCGTGTCTTCTGCAAAGTTGATGTATGGCTAAATTTTACGTATGCATATCATGCCGGCAGAGACATCTATTGTCAACTTGTATACATGGGGGCGAGGAAGCAAGTATAAAGTTACTTGGTATCGGCATTAGAGAACTTTTCATGAGAAATTTATGATTGTTTGCGTGTTGTGTTTACAAAAACGGTAAGGCCACCATCGCTTATCGGGATCGCTAGCTTGCGTCCCCTTTTACTCGACTTAAATTCTTAATTTTGCGTGACCTCGCAGCAGAAATGTGTACGTCAGCCGAAATAATTTATGGCTCTGCTGCCACAAACTTTATATCTTTCATTTTTCACATGGAGGCTGATACTAAACAAACTGATATTTTTATTTCTGGACCTGCACTGCAGCTTTGATGTCAAGAGTGACAAATCGCGATTTTTAAGCTCGCGTAGTGCTTATAGCACCAAGGAAATCCAATCCGACACAACCTGTTTTTATCAAAAGAGAGTTAAGTAATTTTGCCACTTTTTCAACGATCTACAGCCAATTATAATGAAAGTTGATAGATTATTCCATTTACTTATGTAAAAAATTATTACGTTAAGGCTGCTAGTGATTTAAATAATACATTTATTTATACAGGGTGATTCAACCTCTACTATCAACTTAGAAGTTAAATTAACCAGCAATGGTAGTAGGGTTGAGCAAAACCAGATGGCGCTATGGAAGGGAGACGTTTACATAGCATAATGAATCAACAATTTTAATCTCATTTGACACCTGTATTACTTTCGATCTTTTTTTGCAAATTCGATCAAACATTTTTTTCCCTCTCGCGTAGAAAAACAAAACAAACGCATTGTTTTTGAAGTTGTAAAGATTAATTTATCGAATAATAAGAGTAATAGTAATAATGCTAAATAATAGATAATTATTTGTAAAAAGTCCTTTTAAAATGAAAACTACTGCTTTTCGCAACTAACTGGGATGCAGTAGTGTTTTTTACTTTCTCTAATACGTACTTACAGCAAGTAGAGGAAGTAGTGTAATGCACCCAAATATTCGATGTCGAGATTTCACTATATATGCATGTTTTGAGATCCCGGAATAATAAAAACAAAAACAGTTTTAGAAAAAGATCCCTGTGTGTGTGTGTGTGTGTGTGTGCGTGTGTGTGTGTGTCTGAACAGCATAATTAAAAAACGAGAATTTGGTTACATACCAAATTTCGTATTTAAGTTCAGGCCCTTACAAGGATACCACACGAGAATTTTCAGAATTTCCACTACTCCAATCTACCCTATACATGCTACTGTTTCGAAATTTTTAATTTTCTGAAAATGGCTCTTAACAATTTTGATTAAAACACCATACTATTAAATATATTTACATGACAAATAAAATGTATATTTTGAATTTTCTAGGTAATGCGTGCTAAGACCTCTTCATTTGGAAGCAGTTTTGTATAATTTTGTATAACTGGTAAACCATAAGAGTTAGAGAAAAACATACTTCATGGAACATATAATCTCTTTAAAACACAATTTATTTCAAGTAACTGTTTCCATGGCTTTAATTATTTCCGAGATTCCGCTTCAATTTTCCAATACTTTTGTAATTTTTTGAAGCGATCATCTGTTTCTTGCGTTGTTATGGAAAGAGTATGACATTTTAAGGCCAACATATGCGACGCTCTTTTAAACATCTGTCTATTCGGTTTTCTCTATTTCCCTTGCATGTACAGAGAATGTGTAATGAAACCATTTTTGCAAGCGTTTAACTCGATTAGTAGCTATAAAAATAAGCTTTTAAAAGAAAATCTGATTTGATACATTCACATGGGTTTCTCTATTCTCTCTCGTTTATTAGCGGATACACAAATTATTCTTACTAAAGCTTATTTTTCTATCTACTATATTTTAATACAAATAAACCTTAGCAGAAATAGCTACATTACACATTTCGTTATAGATACAAAGAGAACAGCGACAGTCAAATGTTTAAGAACTGACGCTATACACTGGCCTGAAAATTCCATACTGTTTCCATGAAATCACGAGAAACAACAGAACTTTAAGAGAATGACCAAGAAATGACCAACTCGAATCTTTAATAACGGATATCTCCGAAACAGCTTACACCTCAAGAAAACGTATTTTAAATAAACTGTATATTTTAAAGAGACGTACGTTTTTTGTGAAGTGCGCTTTCGTCTATCGCTTAACGTTTACTAATTCTATAAGATTATACAAAATTCTCTCAGATGTAGAGGACTCCTTAGGCTATTTCCCGAAAATTCAAGATATGCATTTTATTTGTCATGTAAATATCTTTAATATATGGTATTTTAATCAAAATTGTTAGAGCCACTTTTAGAAAATAAAAAATTTCTGAAAATGTTCCCAGTAAAGGGCAATTTGGGATTGGGGGATTTTGTTGAAAATCTTCGTGTTGTATCTCTGGGAGATATTGAACCTAAATACAAAGTTTGGTATTTACTCACAGACTGACACATGACACATGCAGGGACACGATTCCAAAACCGCTTTATTTGGATTCAGGGGGCCTCAAAACATGTATAACCGGTGAAATCTCGGTATCAAATTTTTGAGTGGAATACAGTACTTCCCCTACTTACTATACGTAGTAGAGAAAGTAATGAACGATATAGAAAGTGTGGCAGTAATTTGTATCACAATAATGTAAATGCCAGAGTGATTGTAGTGTAAATAATCATTATTGTATGACATTGATTTGAGATGTTTGTTAATTATAAGCATTGTTAGGAAATAAGTTTACACGGCCTCACTGAAACTGACAATAGGAGCGGATAACAATGAGCGAGGGGGTGAGTTGAATATTAATTAGAAGAGACAAACAAATGACGTCAGATTGGCGCGCTTTTCTGTAGAAATGGAGGGAATATTTTCCTTAGAGCATATGTTTTCGTAATTTTGATTGGATACAAAAATAGACGCTAATGTTGGCGCGTTTTATTAACCAATAACAGCTCGGTTATAATCTTTAGGCATATCGGGGCGAGGGAGTATAAAAAGCTAAAGCCAGAGGCAAGTATCGCCCAGTTCAACAAAATCATCCACGCGTTACACGTCGCTGTGTCCAACAGAATCATTCAGAAGTTAAACGTCGCTTAGTTCGTCAGAATCGTTCGCGAGTTACATGTCGCAATTCTACAGAATCTCTGGCGTCTTAAAGTTTGTTATAAATGTGAAACACGCGAATTAATAATGTGCAGTAAATAAGTGATTATAGTGATATTAGAAAATATAACAGTTTCAGTCTGGCGTGTATCAAGAGTCAATATGTGAACTTAATTAATTGTGACGGTAATAAAAGTGTAAAAACAAATTCTTTTATCAGTGTTATCTTTGAGTAAAAAATCCTTTCCGTTTACACACCTTGATCAAGAGATATGCTCAACTGAATAATAATAATAATAATAATAGCTAGCCGGAGGACAATAAACCCAACATTTAAAGTAAAACAATAACAGGCGCTCAGAAATAAGATAACACGAAGCTACCGCGACAAATTGGATCCCATACGTGGTGCATGTAAACATGAAGCATTTTCCAACTACTAACAAAGATTCCACTTCAAAAGTCATGTGAATGTAACATTAGTTTTTGTGATGTTAATAAGAGAATTGTTTTGTAACTGTGAACAATTACTACTGTTAAAGGAAAATAAAGATTTTTCGCCCCTTATATACGTTATAAAAGTTTGAATTGTTTTCAACGTTTCCGTGGCTTTTTATTTATTTTGGGTATTTCTCTAGGTTTACAACGCTATGTATGTCAATTAAGTTTCCTTTATTTCGATTCCCCTCACTTTGATTGCCGATGAACATTCCATTCTTTGTGACTTATGAGTCCATTGTAAAGCTAATGAAGCAGATGATATAACAGTTGCAGTGATTTTGATGGTATTTAGCAACAAATCCAGATAAAACTCCAAAAGGGAATGCGGAAACGTTCGACATATTTACTCAGTACAGCCGCTATGCGTTTATTTAACTTGTCTTAATTTGTAATCCCTTCAGCGGTGGCGATTTTCGGCTATATAAACTGTGCCTGTGTAATTGGACGATATATATATTTTTAACCAAATATTTACCAACTTGAAAGCTTGACTGAAACATGTCCAAGCTCTAGCGAAAAACTCTAGCTCTTTGTGTCCCGATTAATTAAATATAGTAGGTATTTGCAGTCGCAGACTGTGAGGGTAAACTCGAGAAACTGCCCACTTCACTAACAACTCGCAGCCGGAAAGAAGTACCAGAAAACGGGAAAGAAAACGTCATACGGAAGCCTTGAAGGGTTCCGTATACGACATCTGCGGGCTTCAGACCAGAGTTTGAATTGCAGTAATTTGCTGCTGCTTTTCTACCCCTTTCCCGGAAACGCTGGCACTAGCAGGGTTGCCATCTCCCTTGAAGTCATTGCTTCAAGCAGCACTGCTGTATTTAAACAGTAGGTCATCTTGATGCCTGTACTCTTGATATATATCATGAGATTCTTGTAGACTAGAATCTGATAATCGTATATATTTGTATTCTTGTGTGTGTTAGTATGTTGTAATTATTATTTTATAATTGTGCCACGACTGTTGTATTTTGAGTCGGAGAGCAATTGTGTCTTGCCAGGATTAGGTTTGGAGAATGTTAAAATATCTTGCACACACGTATTCTGTTAACCATTTCGCTTGTATTTTTAGATAAATCACATGTAAATATTCACAAATCACTATTACCCCAGTATGTATAACTGGCAGACTTTAAATATGTAGTTTTAGCGTCTATTTAGAGACGAGCTTATGCACGGCCTTCCTGCTCGGAGTCTGACAAGCTTCTGTTAGCGTTCCATCCAACCGTTTTCTTAACGTACGTATTTGTATTATCGTTATGTATCAATGTACCTGATTGGTGCTACTATCCAATAACATCCAATAACAGTTTATGTTATATATATTTATTTACAGACTTCCATGGTCTTAATTATGAATCCAAGGTTCGTTACATGCTTACGTAGATACTACTGCATTTATTGTAATTTTTATTACTGGTTATATAACTAAAAATGGCCTTTCCCTCTCATATTATATTTTATGTTATAACATTATATGCTTATTCTCTACCAAGTGTACATTATGAATATGTGTTTTTTAACATCCTCTTAATTATTATACGTACAATATTAGCAAAGAAAATACATAACACGTAAAACTTAGAACAAAAATACTAAAGAAAGAAATAATTAATGTGTTGATACTGAGAAGCTGTGAATTAGATATCTTATTACATTAATGAGTTATCGTAATAGTTTGTCCGTGTTGCTTTAATTATGTTTTGCTAGAACGGAGTCACATGTGGACCTCAGCTTGAATTTATGCAGAAATTCCATGGTGTTGTCGTTCCTAACCAATTCTGAGGTATTATTTTTAACACTGAATGATTTCAGTCAAATTACATAATATGTAAATTCAATAACAGCCCACCTTGAAGCAATATGTGTATGTAATAATTTCTAAAATGTGTGTAACAGTCATTGCATATGCTTATATTATTGTAAACATGTTCAATAATGTTATGTGAATGCATTACGTAATTTAATAATATAGGAGCTGTGAGAATAATAATTTAAAAGTAGCTAACAATGAGGTAACTTTGAGGCAATAATAAGTAAGAATGTTTAATAATGCTACTAGTCATTATTGGAGCAACAATAATATAATTTTAGTGACAGTTTATAAAATAGCCAATCAACAACCAGAAAAAGCTTTAGTTAAATGAAGGTATTCAGAAACTGAAAAGGAGAAAATTTTACAAATTTAGAGTTCAGCTGCCTGCAGAAAGTGTTACTAACCAGACGCAAAAAGTGTCCTCGAGAAATATAATATGTATTCGTGTGAAACGAAAAGTAAGTTTACGTGTTAAAAAGTATAATTAATTAATAAAAAGAATCTCACAGCTCTCTATATCAGTGAAGTGTTATTTAAATCGTGTCAAGCATTAATAAAAGGAGGGTAAAATTATAATCTGTGCAAGCCTACATTCTTGTCCCATCACAACCCTGCTAAGAGAAACGTGTCTTTAACAATAATACTGACGCAGTCGAGGCAAACATAAATATATAATATTTAAAGAAACAGTCAAATTACAAAGTTAGTATTTTTTTAAACTTGGGGCAAAGGCCACCTGAAAGTACATTTTGGGGCGAAGGCTACCGGAAACTGTTTACTATACGTGCGGTTGCAACTGCTTCAAGTGTTCGGCTCCCTAACAGTTGAAATATAATACAACTCCTTCAATACAAACTAATTCAAATTGACGCCCAAAGCGTGTTGCAAACAAGTTAAAAGAAAACACGTTCTTCAAATAGGCTTCCATACGTAAGACAACAAAATACGTTCTTCAATTCCCAAGTTATAGGTTGTAGAAAAATGAAAACAGGCTGGGTTCATGTTAGATAAAAAGAAATATAGACAGCCAACAGCCCTGACTGTACGAGTTGGGGCTGACGTAGAAGGAAGTCCAAGAAAATCGCTGCCTCGCATTACAACTTGCTTTTGTTGATAGAATAATTGACTGATCTCCAGATATAAACCCATGTGATTATTATTTGTGGGGAAGTTTTAAATATAAAATTTATGTAACAAATTCCTACACATAATTTCGGCTGCTGTAGAAATATGTCAAGTTTGTGGCAGTGATTTGTATCACAATAATGTAAATGTAGTGATTGTAGTATAAATAAGCATTGTTGTATGACATTGATTTGAGATGTTTGTTAATTATAAGCATTGCTAGGAAATAAGTTTACACGACCTCACTGAAACAGACAATAGGAGCGGATAACAATGAGCGAGGGGGTGAGTTGAATATTAATTAGAAGAGACAAACAAATGACGTCAGATTGACGCGCTTTTCTGTAGAAATGGAGGGAATATCTTCCTTAGAGCATATGTTTTCGTAATTTTTGATTGGATATAAAAATAGACGCTAATGTTGGTGCGTTTTATTAACCAATAGCAGCTCAGTTATAATCTTTAGGCATATCGGAGTGTGGGAGTATAAAAAGCTAAAATCAGAGGCAGATTTCGTCAGTCCAACAGAAGCATTCGCGTGTAATACGTCGATCAGTTCAACATAAGTATTCGTGAGTTATACGTCGCGTAGTTCAACGGAAGCATACATAAAGTACACGTTACGCAATTCTACAGAATCTCTCGCGTCGTAAAGTTAGTTATAAATGTGAAACAGGCGAATTAATAATGTGAAGTAAATAAGTGATTATAGTGATATTAGAAAATATAACAGTTTCAGTCTGGCGTGTATCACGAGTCTATATGTGAACTTAATTAATTGTGACGGTAATAAAAGTGTAAAAACAAATTCTTTTATCAGTGTTATCTTTGAGTAACAAATCCTTTCCGTTTACACACCTTGTTCAAGAGATGTGCTCGACCGAGAAACAATAGCTAGCCGGAGGACAATGAACCCAACATTCAAAGTAGTAATACAATAACAGGCGCCCAGTAAAAGATAACACGAAGTGACCGCGACAAATTGGCTTCCATACGTTGTGCAGATAAACATGAAGCATCTTCCAACTACCTAACAAAGATACCACTTCAAGTTCTCAATAATGTGTTAAACAGATGCCATGCTTGTATAGGCACAAAGGGGTAGCATTATGTTCATCTTCTATACAGAAAGAGAATCGTTGTATTATTTGGCATCGTTAGCATTAATTATCCAAGAGAAACGGCAGGTCGGTCCGTCGTTAGTGCACAAACGAATTCGTAAAGCAGTGAGTGTCATGGGAGCGGCGAGCGGCGGAATGCGAGTCGCGTCACCCAGGAGAAAGCTGATGGATTACTGTTAATCAGTTAAATATTTTTTGTTTGTTTTTGAAATAGTTTCAGTTAGAGGCTACATTACAACAATATACGTTTTAATGTAGCCTGGAGCAGTATTCGGCTGTTTTTGACGGATCACTAGTAAAGACATTAGAACTCTTCGTAACTTCATGAGAAACAAAAGAGCAATCAGAGGATTTCCAAGTTTACTATTTAATATCATAAAAACACCCAAATTTTTTATGTAATTCGCTTTGATGTAGTTACAGCCACACGTATGGTAGTCAAACTTGAAGTTGTTTTAGACCACGCATGTAATTGATGCCAATTTTTGCGGGAGATTGTATCTTGGGGTGTTCGCCTCACGTACGGTGCAAACTTTCCGGCGGCCTTCAGCCCACGTTTAGAAATCAACTTTGTATTTTAATGTTTATTTAAACATTATATATGTATGCCTCGGCTTCGTCAGTAGTAATTTGCAGAACACGTATCTCTTAGCAGGACTGGTACGGCTAAAGAATGAAGGCTTACACAAATTATAATTGTATTGTACTTTGTTTACTAATCCTTCACGCGATTAAATAACACTTCACTGATGTATCCTACTGTAGAGCTGTGAGATTATTGTTATTTGCACTTTTAAACACGTAAACTTTATATTATTTTATCCGCAATGAATTTTTTATGTCTCACACTCAACCGTACAAAATCTGACTGCTTAGGTACGCTTCCTTGTAGCGTCTCCCGCCTGAATCTCTACATTTCCTCTATTTCAAGTCTCTGATTGGCTAAGCCTACTCCAATAGAATATTTTTATTTAACTTAAACTTTTTCTAGTTTTTGATTGGCTATTTATAAACTGTTTTAAATGTTACATTATTACTCTTCCAAGAATTATTAGTAGCCTTATTAAGCTTTCTAATTTATTGTTGCTTCAAGGTTATCTCATTATTTCGGCTTCTACTTTGTAATTCCGTTTGCTACGGAAGGCAGCTTGCTTCTATTCTCACAGCTCCTACATGGTTAAACTACGCAATACATTCACATAACATTTTTATACATGTACACAATAATATAAACGTAATACAATGACTGTTACACACTTTATATATTATTACATACACATATTACTTTAAGGCGGGCTGTTATTATTCTTTTATATTATATAATAATCAGACTGATATAATTTAAGTGTTAAAAATACTGCCTCAGCTTTTACTGTCTCGCTATCTTCCTAGGGCCGGTTTCACCAACAACGATAATCGTATTTAACTCGGGTAAAATATGTTAAAACCGCGATTTAGTAAAAAAAGCTGTTTCACCAACCTGTGTAATGGTTGCCGTGGCCTGTAAACCCGGTTATAGCTTTACCGGTCATTTTCCACCGTTTACAGATCGAAATCGGAGTCAGCAAAGCGAAAAGAAAGATAGCGCCACGACGAGTAACGTATTTGGCCGTGGAGAACAACGGTGGATCACAGAGCGAAGCAATTATTATTTCAATGTACCTACCTGTATTATAAAGTACATTTTGTGTAATGCTTTCGTCTAAATAACAACCTATAGATCGATTGTTTTTGTCTGTCTCCGTAGTCGAATGTAGTCCTCCGTGGTGTACTGGTTACCATACTAGCCTCTAGTTCCCGAGGTCGCGGGCTCAAACCCGGCGGAAGGCGATTGATCTTTTTCGGGTGTAAAAATCCTTACCATGGCTTTCTTCGGAAGAGAAGTAAAGCCGATGGTCCCGTGTCGTATATTTACGGCACGTAAAAGAACCTCCAGGCTGATAAAGAGGCCTCTGAACAAAATTACCGGGTTTTCACGCCCAATATAGAATGGGACGCTAAGGACCACAGCAGTTAAAGAGCGTCCATAAATAAAACTCAATTTTAATTTTTTCCGTAGTTGAATGCTTAGCATTCTGGCTTCATAATCTCGAGGTGACAGGTTCGAATCCCTGCTGAGGTAGGGGAACAAGTTTTTACTTTCTCTACTACGTATAGTAAGTAGGGGAAGTATTGTATTCTACCCAAAAATACGATAACGAGATTTCACCGGAAATACATGTTTTGAGACCCCCTGAATCCAAAAAAAGGTATTTTTGGAAACAAGTCTGTGTGTGTGTGTGTGTGTGTGTGTGTCTGTGAACAGCATAACTCAGAATCGAACAGTCGAATAAACACCAAACTTGGTATTTAGGTTCAATATCTTCCAGAGATGCAACACGAAGGTTTTCAAGAAAATATCCCCACCCCAGATTACCCTTTACATGGAACATTTTCGAAAAGCGATTTTGATTAAAATATCATATGTTTAAGATATTTTCATGACAAATGAAATGTATATCTCGAATATTCTGGGAATGTCTCCAAAAGTATTCTTCATTGTGAACGACTTTTGCATAACTGGTAAACCATAAGAGATAGACAAAATTTTACTACATAAAAATGTAGATCGCGTTAAAATACACAATTTATGTCATATACATTTTTTTATTGAGTGAACCATTTTCTAGATATTGCTTGTTATTCTTAAATTATTCAATACTTATTTTCTCCAATGGGAATTCGTTATTCATTTTTTTGTCTTGGATATGCAAAGAGTATTAATCTGTGGTAACGAGAATGGTGCTGCACATAGCAACCAGCTATTAAGAGATATGTTTATGCTTAAAGGCTACTGTATATCTATATTGCCCTTGCAAATACAAAACAAGGGAAACATAGTACGCCTTAAGCGATAGTCAAATATTTTTAGAACTGGTCGCTATGTGTAAAATATAATTCTCTTTGCATGTCAAAAGATCGTTTTTGCAAATGTTTATCTCGATTAATATGAAATAGATGGAGAATAAGATTCTGTAAAAATAGTTTGTACAAGAGTAGAGAAAGTCATGTGAGTGTAACACATCAGATTGTTTTTATTTGAATTTCTGCCTACCCTCCTCAGAGCTTGGAGGTATGCATACGGGTGTGAATGTAAGTGTTTGAAGATAGAAATTATTACATCCTAACGTTAAATAACCTACAGTCAACGAGTTGTTTCCGGCATGAATGCGTCCGATATGACTATAAAAGTTATAGGGGTGTATGAAAATGAAACTAAAGCTATTGTATTTTAGAACAAAAGGAGTAAGGTTTGGACTTTCTTTCCAATGTGTAAACAGCTAAGGAATAGGAATTTCAAAAATAAGTTAAAGATTTTTGCACTGCAGGATTAATAATTGTAATTTTTTTGTGACAACACACCTAACCTCTATTTCTCCACCGCATCGTCTACTGTCACTGCTGGTGCATCTTCCACTGTTCTTTACAGGCCACAAATGTTTGTATATTGTTTCATTCGGGCAAATTTGATGGCAAAATAAAATATAAGCGAACTTCTAGCTTACACCTTCTCTCTTCCTTCCTACAGACTACATATTTATATAATTGTTCTCATGAAACATTTGTGTGACCCTGCAATTAAGTGCATCAATTATTCGCATGTGATAGGCTTCAATTTTAGACCCAAACATATCATTTTATTCTAAGGAGTGCAAGTGGTTTGCAAACTGCAGAGCTTCAGAAGCAGAATAGCTTTGACTGTGCTTCAATCAAACGCAGTTTTGATCTTGGACATGCACAGGAAAAGGCACCAACGGAAGCAGGGGACTGCATTTCTCGCTTGTTATGTATGAGAGATTGCTGGCTCGTATAACACTCATAAACCAAAGCTATATTTCTTTATCTGGGGTTGCAAACTCGTGGTGAAACATGCTTCTATGTTCCAGCGATAAAGACGTATAACTGGGAGTACATAAGCTAAATAAGAAGAAAAATCTGATCTGTTACAGTCACTTTCTACTCTTGTGCAAACTATTTTTACAAACGCTTATTCTCCATCTACTTCATGTTAATCGATATAAAAATTTGCAGAAACTATCTTATTGATAATTTTCTTGTAGGTGCAAGGGGAATATGATAGGCTATAAGCGATAGTCAAATCTTTTAAGAGCTGGTTGCTATTTGGATCATTCCATTCTCTTTGCAAGTTCAGGATATATATATATATATATATATATATATATATATATATATATATAAACAAAAAAGCGAATAACGAATTCCCATTTGAGAAAAAAGTATAAGTATTGGAAAATTCAAAAAATATCAAGGAATATCTCGAAAATGCTTCACGCGACACACATTAATTGTGTTTTAACAGATCTACATTTTTTGTGTAGTAAAATGTTGTCTATCTCTTACGGTTTACCAGTTATGCAAAATTTATTTCGAATGAAGAGGACTTTTGGGGACATTCCCAGAAAATTCAAGATATACATTTCATTTGCCATAAAAGTATCTTAAACATAGGATGTTTTAATCAAAATCGTTAGCCATTTTTGAGAAAATGAAAATTTTCAGAAAATGTTCCATGTGAAGGGTAGTCTGGGGTGGAGGGATTTTCTTGAAAATCTTCGTGTGTCATCTTTGAAAGATATTGAACATAAATACCAAGTTTGGTATTTATTCGACCTTTTGTTTTTGAGTTATGCTGTTCACAGACACACACACACGCGCGCGCGCTGACCTTTTTCTAAAAATGCTTTTTTTTTAATTTAGGAGGCCTCAAAACATATATTTTCGGTGAAATCTCGATATCGAATTTTTGGGTCGAATGCAATACTTCTTATTTATACGTGGTAGGGAAAGTAAAAACTGTCGCTGTTGGTGAAACCGACCCTTAGAAAGGTAATTCTAAGAAACTTGCGAACTTGAAAGAGTATTTCAGAAAATGGAATGTGTTTTATTTGTCATGTAAATGTACGTATTCAGCATATCCTCAAATTAAAATCCTTAATAGGAATTGTTTAGAAAATAATAATTAACAATTTTATTTCTGAACTGTTGTTTGTGAGAGCATTTCTCTGAAAATCTTCGTCTTGTTACTTTAAGAAATTGTTTACTTAAATATTAAATGTTGTGTGTATCTTTCTTTTTGTTTTGATTTTCCTCTCCTTATTTGTTTCGGTAGAGCATTAATTTAATGTTCTATTGAACTGACTCAGAGTAATTAGGATTTGAGAAACTAGACAGCCAATTAGTTTAAATATAACAGTGCACTATTAAATGCGGCTAATTAGATCAGTGTTTACTGCTTACATTTGACGTTTGCGCTTCCCATAATATAATTCCGCACAATGGCTTCACATTTCGGTAATTCCTAAGCGGCACATATAACTTTAGCTTAAAATAAATTGGCTGCTACAAACCCCCATTTCATATAATTTACTACCTGTTAGCACTCCCATGTTTCTATAGTATCCACATTCGTTTAACTACTGAATAACAGTCGAAAATATGTATCCCATTGTCACTCAATATTGTGTGAATAGGTCTCTTTATATATACTCTGTTCACTAATAGGAATTGTTCTACCGAAATTTCAACAAAAATCCCCAAAATAACTTTCTTCCTCTTCTCGTGAAACGAAGTCTTTTAAAGATTGTAGATTCCTTATCTATTTGCATTTTTACTTTCTCTACTACGTATAGTAAGTAGGGGAAGTATTGCATTCCACCCAAAAATTCGATACCGAGATTTCACCGGAAATACACGTTTTGAGACCTCCTGAATCCAAAAAAAGCATTTTTAGAAACATGTCCGTGTGTGTGTCTGTGTGTGTGTGTCTGTGTGTGTGTGTGTCTGTGTGTGTGTGTGTCTGTGTGTGTGTCTGTGAACAGCATAACTCAAAAACGAACAATCGGATAAGCACCAAACTTGGTATTTAGGTTCAGTATCTTCCAGAGATGCGACACGAAGGTTTTCAAGAAAATCCCCCCACCCCAGACTACCCTTTACATGGAACATTTTTCGAAAATTTTAATTTTCTCAAAAACGGCTCTAACGATTTTGATTAAAATATCATATGTTTAAGATATTGTCATGACAAATAAAATGTATATCTCGAACTTTCTGGGAATGTCTCCAAAAGTATTCTTCATTATGAACGACTTTTCCATAACTGGTAAACCATAAGAGATAGACAAAATTTTACTACACGAAAAATGTAGATCGCGTTAAAATACACAATTTATGTCATATACATTTCTTTTGTTGAGTGAACCGTTTGCGAGATATTGCTTGTTATTCCCTTAAATTTTCCAATACTTATACTTTTTCTCAAATTCGTTATTCATTTTTACTTTCTCTACTACGTATAGTAAGTAGGGGAAGTATTGCATTCCACCCAAAAATTCGATACCGAGATTTCACCGGAAATACACGTTTTGAGACCTCCTGAATCCAAAAAAAGCATTTTTAGAAACATGTCCGTGTGTGTGTCTGTGTGTGTGTGTGTGTGTGTCTGTGTGTGTGTGTGTCTGTGTGTGTGTCTGTGAACAGCATAACTCAAAAACGAACAATCGGATAAGCACCAAACTTGGTATTTGGGTTCAGTATCTTCCAGAGATGCGACACGAAGGTTTTCAAGAAAATCCCCCCACCCCAGACTACCCTTTACATGGAACATTTTTCGAAAATTTTAATTTTCTCAAAAACGGGTCTAACGATTTTGATTAAAATATCATATGTTTAAGATATTGTCATGACAAATAAAATGTATATCTCGAATTTTCTGGGAATGTCTCCAAAAGTATTCTTCATTATGGACGACTTTTTCATAACTGGTAAACCATAAGAGATAGACAAAATTTTACTACACGAAAAATGTAGATCGCGTTAAAATACACAATTTATGTCATATACATTTCTTTTGTTGAGTGAACCGTTTGCGAGATATTGCTTGTTATTCCCTTAAATTTTCCAATACTTATACTTTTTCTCAAATTCGTTATTCATTTTTTTATGTTCTGGACATGCAAAGAGAATGGAATGCCCCACATAGCAACCAGCGTTAAAATATTTGACTATCGCTTAAAAGCTACCATATTCCCCTTGCATCTACAAGAAAATTATCAATAAGATTGACATCTCGATATCTCGATTAACATGAAGCATATGGAGAATAGCCGTTTGTAAAATTAGGTTGTACAAGAGTAGAGCAAGTTATGTGAGTGTAACACATCAGATTTTTTTATGCTCTGGACATGCAAAGAGAATGGAATGCCCCACATAGCAACCAGCGTTAAAATATTTGACTATCGCTTAAAAGCTACCATATTCCCCTTGCATCTACAAGAAAATTATCAATAAGATTGACATCTCGATATCTCGATTAACATGAAGCATATGGAGAATAGGCGTTTGTAAAATTAGGTTGTACAAGAGTAGAGAAAGTTATGTGAGTGTAACACATCAGATTTTTTAACTTCTTTGCATTTAAATTCCTTTCAGCATACTTTTATTCAGATAGCTCTGTATCTTTTTCTGGGAAAGTGTAAGAAATTTTTATTTTTAAAAAATGGAACTCTAAAAATCAATCTTGTGTTCAAATTTTAAATATTTTAAAATGCCTGTCGTGGAGGGAGGGCTCTTACCAAATGATCCCATGTTTTTAAAATCCATATTCTGAAAATATTGTATATATAGGGTGGACCATTTAAGCTGAGACTGTATATAACTCAAAAACTAAGCATCTTAAATGCCTAATATTATTGGAGAAAATAAATGCCATTAGTCATGTTTTATTTGGAGTACGTTGTGACGCTCATTTTAGGGTCAATTTAAATTCACCCTAATTGTAGGTTCCTACTAAAAAAAATTAAATTGACCATAAAATGGCCATAACGCTCTCCAAACAAAACACGACTAATGGCATTTACTTTCCCCCATAATGTCAAGCAACTTTTATCAAATACATTTCTTTCTACAACGCTTAGTTTTGGAGATATTGTACAGTCTCAACTTAAATGGTCCACCTTGTGTATTACACTGAAATTTAAACACCTTATATATGTATAAATACAACTTATATAAATTTCAATTAAGCTTACCAAATTGGCGGAAAATTGAATTTTCAGTAGAACGTTATTTAACAAGCTTATAATGCCTCTGATTGAATATCCTTTTTATTTATTATTTTAATTTTTAACTCTTATACCGCTATCGTTGGATTCTTAATTTTCTTTGGATTTTACACATTAGATCGCACACACACATTCACACTCTCGTTCATACTTCTGGGGAGGATAAGAAATAATCCTGGCTAAAGAAAAAGTACCGCCCCACTCGGGAATCGAAGACGCAACCCCTTATACAGTAGGCAGGTGCTCTACCGGCTGAGCTACGGGGTATTTTTTACTCTGCCATCTTTCTTATTTTAAGAATACAAACAAGTATAATATTTTTACTTTCTCTACCACGTACCTGGTAGGCAGAGGAAGTATTGCACCAAAAAATTCGATGTCGAGATTTCGCCGGAAAAACTTGTTTTGAGTCCGTAATAAAATAAATGTATTTTAGCAAAAGCTCCTTGTGTTTGCGTGTGTGTTAAATAGTATAAGTGAAAAACGAAAAGTTATATAAATATCAAATTTTGTATTTAAATCCAATATTTTACAAAGATTCGGTAGGAAGATTTTTCAAGAAAATCCCCTCGTCACAAAGTATCCTCTTTTTCGTCAAAATGGCTCTAAAGCTTTTTACTAAATTATCATACATTTAAGGTATTTACGTACAGAACGTATATATTGAATTTTCTAGGAATAGCCGGTGAAGTCTTCTTCATTCGGAAGGAATTTTGCAGAATTTTGGATAACGATTAAACTATAATAAACAGAAACATACTACACAACAAATATTACGTGTTGCACTCACATTACTTTCTCTACTCTTGTACAAACTATTTTACAAACGCTTATTCTCATCTACTTCATGTTAACCGAGATAAACATTTGCACAAACTATCTTATTGCTAATTTTCTTGAAGGTGCAAGGGGAATGTGGTAGGCTTTAGGACATAGTCAAATCTTTTAAGAGGTGCTTGCTATGTGGAGAATTCTAATATCTTTATATGTCCAGGGGAGAGAGAGAGAGAGATAAAACGAATAATGAATTCGCATTTAAGAAAAGTATAATTATTGGAAAATTCAAACAAATAACGAGGAATATCTGGGAAATGGTTCATTCCACAAAAAAGGTTTGGCATAAATTGTGATTTTAACGAGATCTAAGCTTTTTGTGTAGTAAGATTTTGTCTATATCTTACGGTTTACCAGTTATGCGAAAGTCATTCAGAATGAAGATAACTTTTGGGGACACCCCAGAAAATTCATGATATTCATTTTAGTTTCCTTCGATGTATCTTCACTCTTTACTAATGTACCTACTGGAAAACTACCTGAGTTAATAAGAAATTGGCTTTACACTTATGATACTGAAGATGAAATAGTTACAGAAATGATCAATTTAACAGATATCTGCATAAATCAAAAGTTTTTTACTTTTGACACAAATTTATCAACAGACACATGTTTGGGCTATGGGGAGTCCTTTATCACCTATATTAGCAGATTTATATATGACTTCCTTGGAGACAAAAGTTACTAGTACTTATCCACATTTATTTAAGTTTTGGATCATATATGTGGACGACATACTAGCTGTTGTTCCTAAGTCGCAAATTGATACAGCTTTGGATCTATTGAACAATCAAGATACCTCTATTAAGTTTACTATGGAAGCAAAGAAAATAGTTGTCTACCTTTCCTGGATATTAAAATTTTAAGTCTGGCGTGGGAGGATTTTCGTTAAAATCTTCGTGTTGCATTCTTGGATGAAACTAAACTCAAATACCAAGTTTATTATTTATCAGACTTTATGTTTTTGAGTTGTGCTGTTCACAGACAGACACACGGACGTTTCCAGAAATATTATATTTGGATTCAGGGCAGCTCAAAAGATGTATTTTCGGTGAAATCTCGATATCAAATTTTTGGGTGGAATTCAAATACTTCCCCTATTTACTATGCGTAGTAGAGAAAGTACAAACATAGATCTCTTTAAACTACACAATTTATTTCCTACAATCTTGTGTGTGATATCAAGCACTTGTGAGCTATTCGAAATTATTGGTTTCTATTTTTCAATGCATTGTCATTTTTACTTTCTGTACTACTTGCCTATAGTAAGTAGAAGATATTGCATTCCACCCAAAAATTCGATACCGGAACTTCATCCGAAATACACATTTTAAAGACTCCCTAAATAAATAAATAAATTAAATAAATAAATAAAAACAAAATGTTGTGAGTGTGTGTGTCTGAATAGTGTAAGCTGGTTAAATACCAAACGTGGTAGGTATTTAAGTTCAGCATCTTCCAAGATTGCAATAGGAAGAGCTTCAAGAAAATCCCTCTCTCCAAACTACCCTTTACAAGGAAAGTTTTCGAAAATTTTGTATTTCTGAAAAATGGCTCTAACAATTTTTATTAAAATACCATATGTTTAAGGTATTTTTATGTGAAATAAATTTTCTAGAAATAACTTCTGATGTCCTTTTCATTCTGAATGACCTTTGTATAATTGGTAAACCGTAAGATTGGACAAAATCTTACTGATAAAAAAATGTAGATCTCGATAAAGCACATAGTCAACTTTATTTTTTGACGTTGACCATTTTCGAGATATTTCTTGTTATTGGTTTAAATTTTCGCATACTCAAACTTTCCCGACCGAACGGGATGTCTCAAGCGGCGTCTGTGGCTGAAATTTGGGAGGTCCCGGGTTCGATTCCCGGTGACAGCCCACTTTGACTATGGGGTTTTCCCCTGGTCGCCAAGGTGAATGCCGCGGTGGTGTATTCTAACACGATTTCTCCTTTCCCCCATTTCCTCTCATTTCATCTCCATTTCACGTTTCAAGGGTGATATCAGGTTCTGCGGTGGAGGAGGTGCCTGGCAGATGGCGAGGATGCATGCGCATTGATAAGATTTCTTCCCGTACATGCCAGTGTGAGCTGTCTCGCCATTTAGGGTAGCTGCGTTGCCTTCTTGAGGATTCCTCGCTCACTGGTGCATGGGTGTTCAAATTGGAAATGTTAGGGGCTTCTGCAAGTCTCTGTAGTCGTGTCTGCCTCTGGACCTGGGAACTACTTCGGCTCCTTCGCCTCATTCCTGCCTTCCCGTCGGGTGTAGCCATAATAGATAAAGGTGGTCGTAGTGCGCGAGGTGTCCCCCTCCGATTAACACATTCTACACTTTTCTGAGCTGGTAAGTAACTGCTCGCTTTTTTCGTGTCATGCAAAGAGCGAGAAATTTCAAAATTATCACTTAGCGATCAACGTCTTAAAAGTTCGACTATCGCTTTAGCTTACTTAATGTATTCTCCTACAACGAAATGTGTAACAAGTCTTTAACTCGATTATTTTAAAGTGTTGTCACTATTCAGTTGTTTGTGGAAATGTTGTGGAAACAGTATAAGATTTAAGTCCAGCGTATAGCGTCCCGCTTATAAACATCTGACTATCGATTCGGTTTCCTCTATTCCCTTTGTACAAGCGTGAATGTGTAATGAAACTACTTCTGCAAAATTTTATTTTGGTTAATTTCCTTCTCTCTCTCTCTCTCTCTCTCTCTCTCTATATATATATATATATATATATATATATATATATATATATATATAATTTTACGTCGCTTTAACTCCCCGGTCATATCGCGACGGTTCTGTTGGTGGATAAACTCTTAGAACGATATGTGATGGACAGTTAGCCTTCTAGGTCTCATCTCACCCGCTCCGTCAAATATCACAGAGACCCTAGCGCATAGCTACCGAATCTTCTGCTTCGTGACGTGCCGTCCAGTCCAACCACCGCTCCCATATAAAGGTGGACAGTTAGCCTTCTAAGTCTCATCCCTGGAAATGCCATCTTGCTACGTCACGTGCCCACAGAGACTCCCTGTGCATGGTAGCCGGATCTTCTGCTTCGTGCCGTGCAGATGGCGTTAGGGTGCGTTCAGTCTAACTGCTTACATTGTGTGTAGATAGGCGGCATAGCATTCGGTATTACCACTTAGTTTTCATTTTACTATTGTATTAGACTTAAGGTGGAACTTTGGGTCGTGGTATTAAACATCCGATTCGGTATTTACCTTGGCGACTGAGGAAAACCACGACAAAACCTCAGACAGATTGGTCAACCCACGGGATTTGAACCCGGGACGTCCCGAAATCGGGCCACAGACTTTACCGCCTGAGCCATCCCGCTCGGTAATTTGCTTTCCGATCCAAAGTTTGTACCATGTTTCCATATCAATGTATGACTTCAAATTTCAGTGCTAGTCACTAACAAGGTAATTAGAAGTTGGGCATTTCTCTGAAACTGAGGACCTTTAAGCCTGTGCATAATTCTTTCTGTAACAATTAAACAATAAGATGATTAATTTTTCTCTATACTAAGCTCCAAGCACAGAGGAAGAATTGACGAATCCTTTTAGGGTAAATGTGTCCTGGACGGCGATACACTGGGGATCCATTTGCTGATCAAGTAGGGGTAGTTGGTGCAGTCGCGTGAGCGTGGGTGGTGGTCTCCCCTCCCCCTCTTGGTCCCTGGGATCGCAAGATCCATAAAAAACATGGCCGTGTGTGATTTACCAGAAGGAAATTGAACGCCAAGGCATGGGTGTTATTCATGGACTGGTCCGCACTTCTGTTACGATTAATTTTCCTTATCACTGCGGTGAGGAAATAAGCTCTTCTCCATAACCTGCATCTCTTCTTCTTTTCCTTCTTTTGTGTAAGGTCAGGATGGTGATATTGAGCTATGTAGTCTTGGTTTACTTACGTTAACGCTCTACTTCTCTTTGCTGCCCGGTTTTGAAATTTAGAATGAACCATTTCATCATTCTAACGCATTTTATGGACAGTCTTTGAGTCTGCTATTCCAAGAACATTTTGATGCATATGCAATATTTAAAAAAAAAACTTTTATATGACTCATCTAATGAACAATAGGGACATGGTTAACTTATTAGCTTTTAATTTAAAAACATTTAAAATGTAACACTTATAAGGATTTCTCTACACAATATTACACGACAAAAATAAGTTGTTTTCTTTTTCTCTACGTCTAGTCGAACAAGGTGAGCAGAGTCTACACTACACCTACAAAGGAAGTATCCCAACTGTGCAGACCCAATTTGTTTCTACCAGGTGGCCCCCAGAATATTTGACGTCTGCAGATAATCCTTCGTGCGTTAAGAGTTGCAGAACTCAACGGGGCAATTCCAAGTAAACACAGATCAGTGGGGAACTGGCGCAGTAGCGCCCTAAAAATATACTACTACTACATTGGTTCTCAGAAACGTCCATATGGATACACGAAGACGGTTGAAACATCCTATCAATCAACAAGGGCAAAATTTTGAGCAACCTATACAATGAGCGAAGTCACCATAACAGTACCGTTAGATGATGATGATGATGATGATAGTAACAGTAACATTTATAATAGCAAACGAAAAACCGGTAGCGAAACACTGCCTATTCTCGTGTTGGTTGCTTACAGTCCGTAATGTTAGACAAGAACAAGGTAAACACAAAAGTAGCTATGGGCGGATTCGTAGGTCAAATAAAGACATTTTAGTTATTTGTCAGTCTAAAAAGCGAGTTTATTCTCTCGAAAATAAAACCTGTGTAACTGAAGTGGAAAATATTCTAAGACCTTATCGGAATATTTTTGTCTATCATCACGGACTGTACACTCATTACAAGCTTGGGAAGTGCCTCTCAATGAACGCAATCCGCTCATCGTCTTTGCTGATAAGCTAGAGGAATAGAATCAAGCTCTGCTGGTCCCGTAGTTCAGTCGGTAGAGCATCTGTCTGCAATGCGATGGGTGCCGGGTTCCATTCCCGGCAGGGGGAATATTCACTGTGCTCCCGAGAGTCTGGAAGTGTGAATGTATGTGCGATCTGATGATTAAAGCCCCAAATTTACTAGAAACCCAAAGACAAGCGAATAGGAGTTAACACTATTGCCTATAGGCAATATGATGTTCCAAAGGATTGCACTCACTCCAGTATTGGCGAGGTACAGAATAGATACTAGTCGTCTGATGTTGCAAACGATGCTTTGCTACTTTTGATTTTTGGAGTGAACAGGCTGAAAATGGCATCTTTAATGACGAGGAAATGATAAGGATGTTACACAAGAAGACGATTATGACTCAAATCTTTCCTCAAAAAACAAGATTCGTGCAACTCGTAGACGTATATTTTTATAGACAGTATACAATTGTAATTCGAAAACTGAAAGAACTGTTCAGGAATGCAATATTAGCCATTTTAGCAAAGCAGAAACTATATGACAGTAGGGATTTTGTAACGAAATTGCATTCTGTTGTGTTCCACTGATTCGGTTCACTAATCTTGAAATATATGATGTGTGCATGTCAAAAGTGTGGATACATTATTGAAAAGAACTGATGTGTTACATTCATATGACTTTCTCTACCTACTATCGTTTATTGGTGGGATACAAATTAGTCTTACTACGACTTATTTTTATATCTACTTCATTTTAATCCAAATAGACTTTTGCAGAAATAGCTACATTGCACATTTAGGTGCAGATATAAAGGGAACAGCGTTAGTCAAATGTTTAAGAATTGAACGCTATTCGCTCGCCTTTAAAATCCCACAGTGTTTCAATGAAATCAGGACTATATGTTGACAGGACTCTAAAAGAATGGCTAAGTATTGAACAATTCAAACCTGTAATAACGGGTATCTCGGAAATGGCTGATGCCACAAAAGTTACTCGAAATAAATTGTATGTTTTAAAGAGATCTGCATTTCTTGTGTGGTACATTTTCGTCTATCGCTTGACGTTTTCAAGTTATACAAGATGATGCAAAATTCCTTCCGAATGAAGAGGACTTCAAAGGCTATTCCCAGAAAATTCAAGATACACATTTTATTTGTCATGTAAATACTTTTAATATATGGTATTTTAATCAAAATCGTTAGAGCCATTTTTTTAGAAAATCAAATTTCGAAAAATTTTCCATGTAACGGGTAGTTTGAGGTAGGGAAATTTTCTTGAACATCTTCGTGTCGCATATTTGAGAGGTATTGAACTTAAATATCAAGTTTGGTATTGAACGACTTTTCGCTTTTGAATTATGCTGCGCGCGCGCGCTAACACGCACGCACACGGACAGACAGACTTTTTTCTAAAACTGCTTTTTTGTATTCAAGGTTCTCTAAACATGTATTTAGAATGTATTTGGTATCGAATTTTAGGGTGGAATGCAACACCTTCACTACTTGCAAGGTATGTACGAATTTTCCAAATGTCCTCAAACAATGGTCTGTGTGTGTGTATGTGAGGAAGAAAATGCAGCGATCGTGAAGTGTTTGTAGTGTTCCATCTAGACAATTTTGTTTCAAATTCACATCATACTGAAGGGCCGCAGACAGACAGACCGCTTTTGTATTCCTGGAGTTACCAAGAGAGGGCGACGAACGACCAGTCGCCCAAGCAGCCCTTTAGTGTCCACGGGGAATATTCCTGCCTTTCAGCAATCATCCGCGCCATCTGTCCAGCAGCACCATACGCCACAAAGACTGGAGGCAGACCTGTAAGATGAAAACAAAGCGGAATGAAAGGGAAATGATGGAAAGAGAATCGTGGTAGATGAGAAATCACCCCAGCATTCGCCTACCGACCAGGGAAAACGATGAAAACACAAGGTCTGAGTGGGCGGTCGACGGGAATGCGAGCTTCTCACGTTACCGCGGATCTATCTCACTCGTACATAAAGGTTACAAAATGGTTACCGTGTTAGTATGATAGTGTGGATATAGGATGGTGTGACGTAAGCCCGGCGCTTACAACTGACGTCACGTAAAGGATGGGGATGTAGCACAAGATTGCCTCGAGAGGGTTGAGGTAGCTGGAAGGGTGGTGAAAGGGTAACATAAGATATGTAATTTATGTTCCCAAACATTCCAATCTTTAATCCTTCTAATATGAACTAAACTACATTGAAAAGAGAAAGAATAAAACAGCTTGTAGGTTTACCTGAGTGACGGAGGAAGTTGGCACTCTATCCTCGTCGTGCCTGGAGCCTACGTCGAGACTGCAAATTAACACTAAATAAATTTAAGGAACTGACCAGCAGAGAGTCTGCACTAGGCACATCGTTGGTCAAGAGAGCACCGATCAAAAATCCCTAAGTTTAAACACCCGACCAAATATTGATTAGTGCCTGGCTGGTAACTGACGTAAGCGCAGGTCAGCAGAAATTATGTAACTTACCCACGTGTTGGACATGAAGTAATCTTCACCCTAAACATCGTATCAACCAATCTCCGCTTTCTACAACACCCGGAAAATGACTGGCAACAAATCTAAAGCGAATTTCCTGGACTTAACAATTATTAATTAAACAAAGGTTGTCCCGAACAACTCAAACTTTATAATATGATTTTTATTAAAATCTTTTAAAATATATGCATATGTGCATACACATTTCTAATCGCGATAACTTGCGACAGTGGAGAAGCTAGCGAATGACTTTTACCATGCTTTTTATCAATAAAACATTCTACCGATTTAGAAAAGTCTAGACTGTTCAACTGGGGTACTTATTCTTACTTTCTCTACTACGTATAGTAAGTAGGGGAAGTATTGTATTCCACCCAAAAATTCGATACCGAGATTTCACAGGAAATGTATGTTTTTGAGACCCCCTGAATCCAAAAAAAGCATTTTTGGAAACATGTCCGTGTGTGTGTGTCTGTGAACAACATAACTCAGAAACGAACAGCTGGATAAACACCAAACTTGGTATTTAAATTCAGTATCTTCCAGAGATGCGACACGAAGGTTTTCAAGAAAATCCCCCCACCCCAGATTACCCTTTACATGGAACGTTTTTCGAAAATTTTAATTTTCTCAAAAATGGCTCTAACGATTTTGATTAAAATATCATATGTTTAAGATATTTTCATGACAAATGAAATGTATATCTCGAATTTTCTGGGAACGTCTCCAAAAGTATTCTTCATTGTGAACTACTTTTACATAACTGGTAAAGCATAAGAGATAGACAAAATTTTACTACAAAAAATGTAGATCGCGTTAAAATACACAATTTATGTCATATATTTTTTTTTGTTGAGTTAACCATTTTCGAGATATTACTTGTTATTCCCTTAAATTTTGCATTTCTTATTTTCTCAAATGGGAATTCGTTATTCATTTTTTTGTCTTGGATATGCAAAGAGTATTAATCTGTGGGAAAGGGAATGGTGCTGCACCTAGCAACCAGCTATTAAGAGATATGTATGTGCTTAAAGGCTACTGTATTTCCAAATTGCCCTTGTAAATATACATTCCCCTTACATCTACAAGAAAATTAGCACTAAGATAGACTCTGCAAATGTTTATCTCGATTAACATGAAGTAGATGGAGAATAAGCGTTTGTATAAATAGTTTGTACAAGAGTAGAGAAAGTCATGTGAGTGTAACACATCAGATTTTTTTACTTTCTCTACTACGTATAGTAAGTAGGGGAAGTATTGTATTTCACCCAAAAATTGGATACCGAGATTTCACCGGAAATACATGTTTTGAGACCCCCTTAATAAAAAAAAAAAAGCATTTTTGGAAACATGTGCGTGTGTGAGTCTGTGAACAGCATAACTCAGAAACGCAGCGGATAAACACCAAACTTGGTATTTAGGTTCAGTATCTTCCAGAGATGCGACACGAAGGTTTTCAAGAAAATCCCCCCACCCAGATTACCCTTTACATGGAACATTTTTCGAAAATTTTAATTTTCTCAAACATGGCTCTAACAATTTTGATTAAAATATCATATGTTTAAGATATTTTCATGACAAATGAAATGTATATCTCGAATTTTCTGGGAACGTCTCCAAAAGTATTCTTCATTGTGAACGACTTTTGCATAACTGATAAACCATAAGAGATAGACAAAATTTTACTGCACAAAAATGTAGATCGCGTTAAAATACACAATTTATGCAACATACAGTTTTTTTGTTAAGTGAAGCATTTTCGATATATTGCTTGTTATGCCCTTAAATTTTCCAATACTTATACTTTTTCTCAAATGGAAATTCGTTATTCATTTTTTTGTCCTGGTAATGCAAAGAGAATGGAATACTCCACATAGCAACCAGCTCTTAAAATATTTGACTATAGCTTAAACCCTACTAATTCCCCTTGCATCTAAAAGAAAATTAAGAATAAGATTAACATCTCGATATCTCGATTAACATGAAGCATATGGAGAATAAGCGTCTGTAAAAATAGTTTGTACAAGAGTAGAGAAAGTCATGTGATTTTTTTATAACTAGTGGAATACAATAACGTCACGTCTCGCCTGCCACTCAAAGATAGATTGTAGGGTAAAGAGGGGTATTTTCCTCCCCACTTTGCTGAACTTCCCCCACGTTCAGTTTAGTCTCAAATCGTTAAAAACAGCTCGGAGTTGATAGCAGTATTTCGCAGACGAAATCTCAACACTGTACGTGCATATTAACTGTGTTAATAATTGTGCTTGTGTACTATTTGTCATTACGGATGCAGAGCGTAAAACAAGTTTCAACATCGCATTTGTTGATTTGAGACCGACAACGAACAAAAGAGAATAATCAACGTTAATTCCGGTCAATATCCTACAACAAAACAATACACATGTAATCAGTAGGAATTCTATTATGATACCGTGGGATCATTTTGAATATTACATAAACTGACCTTCATGTTTTCATTTCCTCACCACAAAGTACCTAAATCCGTTGACTGTATGGTGTACAAAATAAAAAATTCACTGCTATTCACAGTCGCTTGTTTCAACAGACATTTATAAAGTGACAGGTTTAACTTTTAATGACGCAGGCAGCGTTTCGGTAAGACAAACGGAATGCGCTGAGAGCTATGTAAGGGCATGCAACGGTTCCTCACTATTGCTATAGATGGAGTGGCATTACGATATTATGCTTGAGCACGCTAGCAGCAGATTTATTATTTACTAGCAGTTTCTTGGAATTTAAACACTTGTCAACAGTGAAATAACATGGAGGTTTTAAGTGTAACATATATATTTTTATCACGTACTTAGTAGGTAGAGAAGGTGTTGCACTCCACCCAAAAATCCAATACCGAGATGTCACCAGAAATACATGTTTTGAAGCCCCCTGAATGTAGATAAAACAGCATCACTCAAAAACTAAAAGTCGGATCAATAACAAACTTGGCATTTAGGTTCAACATCTTCCAAAGATGCGACACAAAGATTTTCAAAGCAATCTCACTACTCCAAGCTACCCTTTACATGGAGAAGTCTTAGAAATTTTTCATTTTATAAAAAATGGCTGACTATTTTAGTTAAAATAACATATATGAAAGATGTTTAAGTGACAAATAAAATATGTATCTTGCATTTTCGGGGAATAGCCTATGAAATTCTCTTCTTTCGGAAGGAATTTTGTATAACTGATAAACGTTAAGCGATAGATGAAAACGCACTGCATACAAAAAAACCACAATTTATTTAAAATAAGTCTTTGTGGCATAAGCCGTTTCTAAGATATCCGTTGTTAAGGTTCGAATTGTTTATTTCTTGGTTATTCTCTTAAAGTCCTGTCAACATCCAGTTGTTCTTCGCGGTTGCATGAAAGCAGTAAGGAATTTTAAGCCCCGCATATACCGTCCAGTTCTTAAACATTTGACTATCACTGTTCCCTTTGTATCTATAACGAAATGTGTAATCTGACTTTTTCTACAAAGGTTTATTTGGATTAAATGTATACGAAAATAAGCTTGAGTAAGAATAATTTGTATACCCACTAATAAACAACAGAGTGTAGAGAAAGTCATGTGAATGTGTCACATCAGATTTTTACTTTCTCTACTACGTATAGTAAGTATGTGAAGTATTACATTCCACCCAAAATTCGATACTGAGATTTCACCGGAAATGTGTACATGTTTTGAGGTACCTTGAATCCAAATAAAGCATTTTTGGAAACATGTCCGCGTGTTTGTAACTGTATGTGTCTGTCATGGCAAATGAAATGTATAGCTTGAATTTTTTGGGAATGTCCCCAAAAGAGATAGACAACTTTTTACTACACAAAAAATGTAGATCTTGTTAAAACACGCAATTTATATCCTATATATTTTTTGTCCAGTGAACCATTTCCGAGATATTCCTTGTTATTTGTATGCATCTTCCTATACTTATGCCTTTTGTCAAATGGGAATTCTCTTAAAGTCTGTCATATTCCCCTTGCACCTACAAGAAAATTAGTAGTAAGATGGTTTCTGCAAAGGTTTATCTCGATTTACATGAAGTAGATGGAGAATAAGCATTTGAAAAAATAGTTTGTACAAGAGAGAGAAGAGTAGAGATTTTTTCGTGTAAATATATCTAATATATGATATTTTAATAAAAATCGTTAGAGCCACATTTTAGAAAATAAAAAAATTCGTAAAATGTTTCATATAAAAACTATTTTGGAGTCAGGATGTTTTCTTGAAAATCTTTGTGTCGCATATCTGGAAGGTACTTAACCTAAATACCAAGTTTGGTATTTATCCGATATTTCGTTTTTGAGTTATGTTGTTCATAGGCAGACACGCACACATGTACGCACATGCACACACACGGCCATTTTTCTAAAATGACTTTTTTGTACTCAAGGTGCCTCAAAACATGTATTTTCGGAGAAATCTCGGTTATAATTTAGAGGTAAAATACAATATTTTCTCTATCTAAGTTGTGGCAGAGAAAGCAAAAATCGATTTATGACAAACAACTGACTGTTTTCCACGTACTAGTATACCTAAGCATATTTATTCATTTGTAAGAGTTTCTAGGCAACCGTTTATTGCGATTAACCCAAAATGAATGGAAAACGGTTTTTCAGTTGGCATATTAAAGTATATGTGAAGTGGTTATTGTTAGAGAACCCCATGTGAATGTATACAGTGGAATTTTTAAAGCACTTTAATTTAAACTAATCCTTGGATGGGCACGAGATCTCATAGCTGTTACTAGGTATGTAAATATGGTTAAGTAATAATGGAGATTTTTTCCTCTAGGCATAAAAATGTTCAAAATACTCTGGAATTATATCTGGGGCTTCTGAAGGCCCGTTTTATAATTTGTTGGTATGGCTGTACTGAGAAGACGCCTGCTGTCGTCCAGAAATACATTTATGAACAGTTTTGCTTCGTTGACAACGGTGATTCATTTTGTGAAAAATGAGTTTGCCGCATTTTAACTGCCACAAAAATCATGTTCATGAGCATTCTTATCGGAATAAATTACGAGGACAGTCCCTGAAGTACCCGATCTGACATACATATATATATAGGGTTGTTGTTTCAAACAAATTACTATGGTAGAAAGTACCATCCTTATAAAGCTACAGTTTGACAATGCTACGCTGTTTAGTAATAGTTTGGCAGTCATTAATAGCGAACTCTCTCAGTAAATTTGTAAACATGGATAAAACTGGCCATCGTTATGTGATACAATACTTTCATTTGAAAGGTCTTAGTCCAACTAATATTAAAGCTGAGCTAGATTCTACTCTGGGGGAGTCTGCTCCTTCGTTTACAACAGTAAAACATGGGTAACAGAGTTTAAGCGAGGCCGTAGAAGCTGCCAAGACGAACATCGGAGTGTCAACCAAATGAGGTGACCACGCTAGAAAGTGTGAAGAAAATCCACAAATTGGATGATCGTCGACTGAAAGTGCACGAGCTAGCAGACATCGTAGGCATTTCAAAAAGTGCTGCACATCGCATCCTAACTGAAAATTTACACATGAGAAAGCTGTGCGTAAGATGGGTGTCGCGTTTACTCACAATGGAACAAAAGTGGGTCTTGAGGGTGTTTCTGTCGAGTGTTTGGCGATGTTTCGCTGCAATAAACCCCGAGTTTTTGCGTCGATTCATAACCATGGATGAAACATGGTCCATCACTTCATACCTGAGACGAAGGAACAGTCAAAACAGTGGAATGAAAGGGGAGAATCGACTCCAAAGAAGGCGAAAACAGTTCCATCTGCAGGCGAGGTCATGGCGTCAGTTTTTTGGGATGCACGTGGGATAATTTTCATTGATTATCTTCAAAAAGGAATAGCAATCAATAGCAAGTATTATGCAAACTTATTGCACCATTTGAATGATGAAATCAAGCAAAAACGGCCGCATTTGGCGAAAAAGAAAGTTCTGTTTCATCAAGACAATGCACCAGTTCACACATCCATTATCACCATGGCCAAAATTAATGAGTTAAAGTTTTCGAATTGCCTCCTCATGCACTCTATTCACCAGACTTAGCCCCCTCTGGTTTTTTCTGTTTCCAAAGTTGAAGAAATGGCTTGGTGGTAAAATATTTGCCAACAGTGAAGAGCTGGAGTCTGCAGTTGATGGCTATTTTGCAGAACTCGACGGTTCTCACTATAAACAGGGTATCGAAGCTATTGAACATCGCCGGGAAAAGTATATCGAGTTAAAAGGAGACTGTGTAGAGAAATAAAGATGTTTTTCCCCAAAAATGTTGTGTTTGCTTTGTTAGGTCGGTACTTATGGGATAGCCCTCGTATATGACAATAAATGAAAAGAACAGTTTTACTGGAGTTTAAGACGGGCGTATTTTACATCTAATGGTCGACGAGTCAAGTGAAAATGGAAGTCATACTTCTGATCTTGGTGAAGATGAATGTTTGTCATGAATCAACGTTGGAAAAAAATGTGCAGAAGAAGAGATCTAAAAAGCCTTTACAAAATGAGAGAGATCTATGAGTAATGAGTGCATACCTGACTGGATAGTATAGAATTCAGTGGTATAATGAAATAAAAAAATGCATAATTTAATCTCGAAACATTTTGTTTTCAATAGAATATTGTTACTATCTGAAAAATGTACAGCAGATTGTCGTAACATGCGCTAAAATGCAATTAATTGTTAATAACTGTACCATTCATAAGTATTATGAACGTATATTACTTCACATAATACCACATAACTCCGCCTAGCGCAAGAAGGAAAGTCCCTCGCCAGAGGTTAGCTAGTAGGATCCTAAAGCTTGCACCATTCGAAGGTCACTGGCTTCAGGTGGGAAGCGGATTAGCTCCAAGCTTGGCTAGTATTTTTTGCATCAGATTAAAAATTCAAAATTATAGCCATGGCCTTCTCCGAGGGCGTCGATCATATTAAAGTCGGTATACTAATATTCTGAGAATTTTTTTTTAGGATAAGTACCGTAAAATTCCAATAAAGTATATGTCGATGTATTCAGGTATAAAGGTGAATTTAAAGGCGATATTGCACTCAGTATCGTAAATTGTTTTGTGAGGATTTATATATGACTTGCACATTTCTTTCAATAATTCAGAACAGACGCATTACTAGTTCTAAATTTCAGGAACATTCTATTTTGTTAAATCAGATATATAGAAAAGTGATAAGTATTTTTTATATTAGTTAACAGTGCTTCAGAACAAAAATTCACGATTTTCAAGCTACCAAAATTATTATATTTCAGGGATTTCAATTTCATGGTTGAAATGAGTTACAAATTCAATAAGTCATTAATATAACTTGCATTTTTACTTGGTTAAAATATTATATATGTATTTACTGGTTATAAAGACTAATAATAATAATAATAATAATAATAATAATAATAATAATAATAATAATAATTGACAGTTCATAGCTGCAGCTAACGTATGCATTTAATGGTACAAACTAAATCTCCAAGATCCTTTGGGATTATATGTGTATATTAGCACACTGCACAATTCTAATGCGGGAACGTCTTCCTTCATATTAGATTGGGACCTGGTGCGAAGGGTGCGGAATAATCTAGATATAAAACTATACACACACATATATATATATACACCTTTGTATGTTTTATTGAAAACGTAAAGACACTGATTACACTTTTGAAATATTTAGCATAAAATTGTTTTATTTCTTACTAAGAAATGATAAAGTGCTAATACAATTAAAGTATTAGTTGATTTAATTATACTAATAAATTACAAATATATTATAATTCTTAGGTAAGATCTGGTTTTAACCTAAAAAAACAAAAGTATAATAGAAATGACAACATACTTTATTATTAATTTTTTGTACTATTACTTTCTCTGCTATGTATAGTAAGTAGGGGATGTATTGTATTTCACCCAAAAAATTCGATACCCAGATTTCACCGGAACTATATGTTTTGAGACCCCCTGAATAAAAAAAATTTTTTTGGAAGCATGTTCGTGTATGTGTGTGTGTGTGTGTGTGAAAAGCATAACTCAGAAACGAACAATCAGATAAACACCAAACTTGGTATTTAGATTCAGTATCTTCCAGAGATACGACACGAAGGTTTTCAAGACCCCAGACTACCTTTTACATCGAATATTTTTCGAAAATTTTAATTTTCTCAAAAATGGCTGTAACGATTTTGATTAAAATATCACATGTTTAAGATATTTTCATGAAAAATGAAGTTTATATTTCGAATTTTCTGGGAATGTCTCCAAAAGTATTCTACATTGTGAGCGACTTCTGCATAACTGGTAAACCATAAGAGATAGACAAAATTGTACTACACAAAAAATGTAGATCGCGTTAAAATACACAATTTATGTCATATATATTTTTTGTTGTAGAGTGAACCATTTTCGAGATATTGCTTGTTATTCCCTTAAATTTTCCAATACTTATACTTTTTCTCAAATTCGTTATTCATTTTTTTGTCCTGGTAATGCAAAGAGAATGGAATACTCCACATAGCAACCAGCTCTTAAAATATTTGACTATCGCTTAAAGTCTAGCAATTCCTCTTGCATCTACAAGAAAATTAGCAATAAGATTAACATCTAGATTAACATGAAGCATATGGAGAATAAGCGTTTGTAAAAATAGTTTGCACAAGAGTAGAGAAAGTCATGTGAGTAACACATCAGAGTTTTTTATATTCTATTTAAAAGTAATGTGGCCTCCTTAAAGATATCACACACCCATCAATGTGATCTTTTTAACGTGCCCAACCTAGGGTTAAGCAAAAGAATACAACAATCAAGATCTAACTAAAAGAAACACACAACTTAGGAATTCCTCTCTCTTGCAGAAATGTTATTTTTCCCCGTAGCGGAAAAAAGGATAGAGAGCAGGAGGTAGAATTTCTCGGGAAACCTGCTATAATTTATAGGTTGGTATTAAAACTTGAGTAGAGACCTGGAGGTAGAACAGTGGCGGGTGCAGTTCCCATTATCGCTAACAACCACGCGGAAACAAATACATTCACACACTTTTTTCCGGCGTTCGTCTTTTGACAAAGTCCTTCCTGCTCTTGGATTCTCGTGTTACCTTCCAAGACGTCGAAATCGGATCTTTGTTCGACACGCGACACCTCTGTAGTCTCATTCATTAGATGATGCAGAGCGACGATACGATGTTGCCATGATTTTCTTCTATCTCGAACTTCTTTCGCGAGAAATTCTCTCGGAAAGTGACGAGCGTGTTGGTTTTTACCACAACATTTCCTAATGTGCTGGTTTCCAAGCTCAAACACCGCTATCTTTCACACTACAGGCTAACCAGCATACACCAGAACAAATATTTTGGAATACGACGGACACTATTTATATTTTGGGCCTAATAATTAAAACAACGTAAATTATGATTGAAAACTGCTTTATTGTTTTTCAAAATATTCTCCTTTATGATCAATACACTTGTGCATCCGTTTGAACCATTTGTCAAAGCATTTATTCCAGTCTTCTTGAGACACCTCCAAAACATGGTTTTTGAAGGCATCAACGGCTTCTTCTGCCAACGAAAATCGTTGTCAACGCAATTTATACTTGATGTTCGGGAACAAAAAGAAGTCATTGGGTGCCAAATCAGGACTGTATGGCGGATGACCCATCAATTCGATTTTTTGAGGCTTTGAATACTCTGTTGTTAGACGAGATGTGTGTGCGCTCGCATTGTCTTGATGAAGGACGATTCTACGGTTCTTGTTGGTTTTCCTTACTTCACCGAAGACTTCCGGCAAACAAATGGTTGGGTACCATTCGGATTGACCGTTTTACGTTCCTCTAAAGGCACTGTTGCCACATGGCCAGCTTTGCTGAAAAAGCAGGCGACCATTTGCTTCGAAGTGCTTTGAGTGCGAACAACTTTTGTTGGATTTGCTTCATCTTGAAACACCCATACAGTCGACTGCTGTTTACGTTCCGGTTCATACGCATAGATCCATGTCTCATCACCTGTTACAATCTTATATACATCTTTTGAGGCACCGGAATGCTCGAGCATCTTTTTGAGATTGCGTCAAATTATTTGGGATCCAACGAGTGCAAACCTTTTTCACGGCTAAATAATCATGCAATATTTTATATATGCTAGTGGAACTAATGCCTGGGGTTGCCTCAATCGCACAATATGTCGCATGCCGATCTTTCATTATTAGGTTTTGCACAGCATCAATGTTTTCTGGTACAACAATGATTTTGGACGACCTTCACGAACTTCATCATTGAGCGAACGGCGGCCACGATTAAGTTCGTTATACCAGCGTTTCACAGTGGCAAAGGATGGAGCTTCGTCGCCAAATGTGGAAGTTAGTTGATTGATGCACTCTTGTCTTGATAATCCACGTCGAAAGTCGTAATAAATCATTGCACGAACATTTTCACGAGTTAATTCCACAATTTTCAGGTTAGTGTAAATAAAACAAATGACGCTCTATTGACAAAATGTTTGAAGTAGATTATGGTAAAAAATGTCAAACTTTCCATTGGAAACGTCAGATGGCACCTACAACATTCAGGGTTGCCAAGGCTCAAAATATAAATAGTGCCCCTCATATTTCACACTAGGATCTGCTGTGTACCATTAGTGGCGGCTGCTGCATAAAAGTACAAGAACACGCCAACACCCTAATGTTTTACACTTTCGGAATTTATTGGTCATCTTTTTCTTTGAATGCTATTAATCTTAATGTATATGCAGTAAATTAAAATATACGGCGTTTAAATCTATCGTGCTATTCCTCGAAACTCGTTGAGACGTGGCAACAAAGTCCTAGTACATCTTCACTTGTGCACATTTTAAGGAGCTTTTGCGTATGCGCAACTAGTATGACTTAATTACATTATGGGTCCAATACGTTCGTGTCTTGCTCAATTGTAGTGTACTAGCGGGCGAGACTTTTTTCCGTACTTTCTTTCCATACTACCACTACAACTGTACAGTAATGCTACTAGGTGGTAGCACACTACGATAAAAGTTAAGAGTCGCTGTACCAGAAGTAGGTAACGTGCACAAGCGGGGAAACTTCTTCTGGCTTCTCCATACCATTCATAATCTCTACTATAATTTAATTTATACATTACTTTGTTATTGCCCTACTTAACTATGTACACAAAAACAAACATCCACAAAAACTCTTTCTTTCGTTAGACAAGTTATGCATTATTATTATTATTATTATTATTATTATTATTATTATTATTATTATTATTATTATTATTATTATTATTATTATATGGCAGGCCCTCTCGCTGGAGTGATCTAGGTTAGGAAGCAAAATTGGATCATTAAACAAAGACTTGTTTTTACTTTATCTACTATATGTAGTAAGTAGGGGAAGTATTGCATACCATTCAAAAATTCGATAACGAGATTTCACCAGAAATACATGTTTTGAGGTGCCCTTAATCCAAATAAATAATTTCTGGAAACATTTCTGTGTGTGTGTCTGTGAACAGCATAACTCAAAAACGTCGGATAAATACCAAACTTGGTAATTGAGTTTAGTATCTTCCAAGGATGCGATACGAAAACTTTTAAAGAAAATCCCCTCACTCCAGACTACCCTATACATGAAGCATTTTTCTAAAATTTTGATTTTCTGAAAAATGGCTAACGATTTTGATTAAAATATCATATGTTTAAAATACTTTCAAGGCAAATGAAATGTATATCTTGAATTTTTTGGGAATGTCTCCAAAAGTCCTCTTCATTCTGAATGACTTTTACATAACTGATAAACCATAAGAGATAGACAAAAGTTTATTACACAAAAATGATCTCCTTAAAACACACAATTAACGTTATACTTTTTTTTGTCCAGTGGACCATTTCCGAGATATTCCTTGTTATTTGTTTGAATTTTGCAATACTTATACTTTTTTTTTTAAAATGGGAATTCGTTATTTGTTTTTTTATGTCCTGGACATGCAAAGAGAATGGAATGCGCCACATAGCAACCAGCTCTTAAAAGATTTGACTATTGCTTAAGTACTACCATATTCCCCTTGTACCTACAAGAATATTAGCAATAAGATAATTTCTGCAAATGTTTATCTCGTTTAATGAAGTCGACGGAGAATAAGCGTTTGTAAAGATAGTTGTACAAGAGTAGAGAAAGTCATGTGAGTGCAACACAGAGTTTTTCCAAATGTATATAGCAGGCTGAGATGCAAATAATGACGGGAAACTTTAATTTAACTCAAGTGCTTCAGGTCGTGGTAAATTCATCGCCTACTTCGAAAGATTCAATTCCAACACTAAACGGCGCACAGTGCTTCTGCTGTGAAGGCATTCAAACCGTAGAACACATTCTGTTCAACTGTCCAGCTTTTGAGAGAGCATGTTTTGAACTTATGTTATAATTGATAACTTGTAATAGGTGTTTTGAGAATCCATTGTTTCATATTGTATAAAAATGCTGCCCTATTCAGTTTACAAAATGTATTAATTACACAATTAAACGTTTATAATTTTATGTTTACCGTTTTTAGCTGTCTTAACATTTGTAGTTATACATGGTTATTCAAAAGCAAGGAACAGACTTTAAATATTTTTTTATAATGAACGACAATAGATGGCGACACACGCAATACATCACTGAATAGAGAACGTTCAAAGTTTAATTTTATGTGTTCAAAATGAGCAACATTTGTCATGCGAGGACGACCAGCGCTGTTCCGTTTGCATACACAACCATCTTCTACGAATTTATTGTATCAATTGTAGATTTATTATGACGAGGCTGCTCGTTGTTGAACTTACAACGAAATGCACGCTGCCATGAAACAATGGATTCACTCTTTGCATACTGCAGCACACAAAAGGACTTTTCCTGTGGCGTCGTCATTTTCTCGTAAACAAACCCAGCGGTCCTATAAGCAGTGAATGGAACTAATAGGTGGGGCTTAAAACCTTGAAGTTTCCTCTATTCAATGATGTTTCTATGTGTCGCTATCTATTTTCGTTCATTTAAAATGAATATTTAGAATCTGTTCCTTAGTTCATACCCAAAATGCATATTCACGAGCCACTCCCGTGTATCATGTGCTGTTATGTGTTCTTTTTATGTTTTGTATCTGTATTATACATCCAGCCAGTCACTTTACGTTGCTTGTCCCCTTTGCTTAACGCTCTCTTTGGTGCTCTCTTTTTTTTTCCTCTGTGGGTTGCTGACGTGGCATGTGCTTGGGCCGTACGCGCTGAGTGGTGGATTTCTGTCCGCATTGCAGGGATAGCTCTCTGCCCGGCAACTACTGATGCGGATTGTGGAAGTTTTTGTAATGAATTTTTAAGGAACGTCTTTGTGATTTTCGGTGGATCGACCTTATGTAAAGGTAGGCTTTATTATCAGTTTTATGTCCTGGTAATGGTGAGTGAATTTTGGGGCGGAAAACGTTATGTGTGTTTGAAAATAAGAGTTCGTAAAGTGACTGGCTCTTGGAGTTGTTCATAGGTTTAGTGTGTTTTGTTTCTTTTCCAGTTGAGTTATATTTTCAGTACGTGATTTTCAGTGTATAGTTAGTTTAAAATTTGTGATAAGAGCTTTACACAGTTGTGCAATTTGAAAATGCATATTTTGATTCATGAAGGTAAAAAGCATCAGTAGTGTGAAATTTGTGAGAAAAGCTTTTGGCAATTGTCGTCTGAAATTGCATAGTTTGATAAAAGGAGGGCAAGAAGCAATATAAGTAGAAATTTGTGAGTAGAGCTTTACATATTTTGGGGACTTTGAAAATGCATAGTTAATTCAAAATTACAGATATTCTGTTGTGTAAATTATGAGAGCAGTAATTGCAGTTAAAACCCAGTTATGCTGAACCCATTTATGCTGAACTTTGTAACTGAAAACGGTTGGGTTGTAAAGCTATCTACATCTAGCTTAGCTGGACTTTGAAGCTCTCGGTTTCCTGAATTTCATTACAGTCTGTTTCGGTCTTGTTCAACATTCTTAGCTAGTCTTTGACTAGCTAAACATAATTAAATTTTTGGTTTGATGTTTATAGTGGCGTTGTTTTATAAACTTTCTAAATTGATTTGGTTTGTTGAATTTTTGGATTTACTTAATTTTGCTGTATTTAAAACTTGCCTTTACTGCTCTGCTCAATTGGTTTTGGTTGCTTTACTCTTTAAGCCATTTTTGTTTTACAGTTATTCTTTTATGGTTGCTTTACGGTTCTGGTTATTAATGTTTGTTTATTATTATCATTAAAGTACCCAAAAACAAACTTATCAATAGTAGTATATTTTTGAGAGTTCTGGTTTCCTTTTGTTTTCCCCTACGGCACTCGTTAGGGCTTCCCTTTTCGTTTGGCCGGGGTTCCCTAACTCAGTCAAACAGCGGAACCATTGCAAATTACTGGCAGCAGAACGTGGTTAATTGATTTGTCTGTGTTGGTTAGGGAATATTGTTGGGTTTGTTGTTTGCTCTGTATTCTCCGGATTTCATTTTCTTACTTGTACCATATCCGTAGTTACAAGATGGCGGTATCGGTTACTAATGCGGACAGATTACGGAAAGGTGAATTGTGGGTAGAGTTGGTTGTACGTGGAGGTCAATGTTCTATGACAACTGAAGTGGCTATTATGTTGGATGTTTTTCGACAAATTAAGGATGCTCCATTAATTACTGTTTCTATTGATCACGTGGTAGTGACTAAGTGTGAGTCCACTTGCTCGTTGGCCTTAGCAGAGATTCAGGATAATTTAATGGATTTTGGGCGCGAGGATTCTCCCTCTAAGGCACAGTTGCTCCGGTGGCAAGTTAGAATTCGACATTACTTGTTCTATTTAGATTATGTCTTACAGAGATACCCTACTTTTCAGTCATGTATAGCGTTGCAAAAGTTAAAGGATCAGTTTAAGGAATTAGCCCGTAAAGTGGAGGAAGATTTTGGGACTTCACAGGAGGATACTGGGTCGTCCCCCTTGTATAATCAAGGATTGTCAGATGTGGTTCAGCCTTCGATTGCGGTGTCTGCGTTTCGGCCACTTAGACTCGCTCATCCCCTCCAGCAATTCGTGGAGGGCGTTCACTTAAACGACATTGTTGATGTACCATCAGCTTTACAGTTTCTCTATTTTCTTGTTCGATTGACGCTAATGGCTAAGCGTTATTTGGTACCCACGGCTCAAGTGATAGAATTATTATCTGTCAAGGTGTCTGGGATAGTTTTGGACCTCTTAATGCGGTGTGCTGGTTTGGCCGAGCCTGTGACTCGCTTTCATTTGGCCCTATTAGACATGTTCATTCCACGTAGGGAATGCACGAGGATAATGCAAGACGTATATTTTCGTCCTCAGGGTCTAACGGAACCGTTTACAGAATATATGGTTCGGGTTAAGGAAATTGCTTTAGTGTTGGTGCTCCCTGATACGGAAGCGGAAATTTGTGATGTCATTTTATCAGGACTCAATCCAGTCGTCAGGTCGGCTTTGGTTTTAGGACCTCGGCCGTCAAATTTGCAGCAGTTGGAAGCATTGGTACCTAAACTCAATGAAGTTATGCTTGTTGATAGGCTGCGTCTGTCAGAGCCTCCGGGCTCATTAGCAACTCCTAATACCACTGTATCAGCTCCTTCTTCGGCCATTGTTCCGGTTTCTGGTCGTCGGGCCACTATTAAATGCTTTCAGTGTGGTCAGGAAGGCCATGTTCGACGAAATTGTCCCAATAGGAGGACCGTGAATCGGGGTTTTCTTCGTGTTTCTAATCAGGGGCGACAGTTTCGACCTTTATGACGCCAGAAGGTTAAGTCGACCATTTGTTTGTCTCGGCGTATTTGTGGTTATCCGTTTTCGGGTAAACCCTTAGTTCAAGTTTCTCTTGAGAAGTTGCCTTTATTGGCGTTATTAGATTCCGGAAGTTCTGTCTCTTTGATTCAGCTTGATTGGCTTAGGTTAAATTTACCATGTATTATGTCGCGTGCAACCACGTGTCAGTTGGTTTGTTTGATGGTCAATGGTCAGGCCTTTCAAGTTACTCAAAAGGTATCATGTACTATACGTTTCCCACGTTTTACGTGGAAACATAGTTTTTTTGTCGTTCCCAAGCTTCCTTATGCATGTGTCCTAGGTGCCGATTTTATGTCAAGGACTGGGATGGCTATTGATTTTTCCACTAGGCAGATCGCTTTTCATTTTGCTCCCCGGATAAAGTTGGACTTTGTGAGGGATTTTAAACCATCTCGGCCCCCTTTAACTTTGGGAGATATTAATTTGGTAACCCAAAATTGCGCAACTTCTTCTCTGTCTCATTTGTCCCCTGAACAGGCAAAGCAAATAGAGCATTTAGTTGGGGAATTTGATTCATTGTTTACAGATGTTTTAGGGGTCACTCATTTGACTCAATATGAAATTCAGTTAACTGATTCTACTCCGGTCAAGTTATCTCCATATAAGCTCACACCACCGAAGATGGCTATATTAAAAGAGAAAATACAGAAGATGCTTGACCAAGGGGTTATTAGACCATCTACTTCAAATTACAGCAGCCCCATATTTCTAGTACCGAAGGGAGATCAGGATTTTAGACCGGTCATAGATTATCGTCTCTTGAACAAAAGAATCCTTATTGAAAGTACCCCTTTGCCCGATTTGCATACAGCTGCTCATCATTTTTCGAAGGCTCGCGTTTTTACGACCCTGGATTTGAACAATGCTTATCATCAGATTCCTTTGGCTGAACATTCCAAGCATCTAACAGCTTTCGCTACCCCCTGGCGCCTTTATGAATTCAATAGGGTCCCATTTGGTTTGGCTACGGGCGCGCAAGTCCTCACTCGTTTGCTGGATAATTTGTTTTCGGACATAAAATTTAAATATTTGTACCATTACTTAGATGATCTTGTAGTATATTCCGAGGATTTTGACTCACATCTTGTTCATTTACGTGAGGTCTTTCGTCGCCTACAGAGCGCCGGGTTATCAGTTAAGCAGTCTAAAGTTCATTTTGCTACCTCTCAAATATCATTTTTGGGCCATATGGTTTCCCCTTCTGGTATTACCATAGACCCAGATCGCACTAAGGCTATTAGAAATTTTCCGGCACCCAAGAATAAGCGTGAGGTGGCTCGATTTTTGGGAATGGTTAACTTCTTCTCTAAATTTATTTCAAATTTTTCTACTCGGGCGGAACCTCTTAATTGCTTACGTAGGAAAGGGGTTACTTTTGCGTGGGCCGAGGAGCAGGAAGCGGCATTTGTTGATCTAAAAGAGGCTATTTCAAACCCTCCTGTCTTGGCTTTTCCAGATTTTGCTATGCCCTTTATTTTACAGACGGATGCTAGTGCTAGCGCGCTAGCGGCTGTTTTGTTGCAGGAATTTCCTGAAGGTCGTCGTCCCATTTATTATAGTTCGCGTACTTTATCTCCTGAAGAACGTAAATTTTCTACATATGAATTAGAAACCTTAGCGGTGCTTTTTGGATTGGAGAAGTATAGGGTGTACTTAGAACATGTGCATTTCTTTTTAGAGTGCGATAACCAGGCTTTAACGTGGGCGTTAGCTGTCCCAAGGAAGACAGGTCGTCTTGCGCGTTGGGGTGTCCGGATAGGTGCCTTTAAGTTTACTCCTTCCTTTATCAGAGGTTCAGAAAATTGTATTGCGGATGCTCTTACCCGGGTATTTTCCGAACCTACTGAGGAGTGTGTTTATTTCGAGACTTTGGATGCTCCTGCGGATACTCAGATTGAGAGCTTCTCATTTTCGGCATTTCCTGAAATGTTTGTCAGTATACCTGAACTTCAACTTACCGATTCTGGGTTGGCCTCAATTATTGAGCAAATTAAATCAGGAGTTTCACTGCAGGATTATAAGATTCATGAGGGTGTTTTGATGGGAAGAGCTAGTTTTGATCGGCGTTATAAAGTCATAGTTCCGAAGGCAGCTATTCCCATGATTCTCAGTTATTTTCACGATTCTCCTTTCGGGGGTCATTTAGGCATTGCCAAAACCAGAAATCGAATTCGTGAACAGTTTATGTGGCGGGGCATGGATTTCGCTGTAAGAAAGCATGTTAAGTCTTGCCGCATTTGCGCATTGTCCAAACCCGCGCAGGCTACAAATTGGGGATATTTGGCTTCGGAGGTTCCCTCCGCGCCCATGGAAAAACTATTTGTAGATTTTATCGGACCGTTCCCTCGTTCTATTCAGGGAAATATTTTTGCATTGGTGCTTACTGATGCTTTCTCAAAGTTCGTATGGATTTCACCTCTGAGTGCTGCTACTGCTCGCCTTGCTATTCGGGAACTTGGAACAATATTTGGATCTTTTGGTGCTCCTCAATATCTGGTCTCTGACAACGGTTCGCAATTTAAGTCGCGTCTCTTTCGTTCCTTTTGTTTTGATTGGGGTATTAAGCATTTTACTACTACCCCTTATTACCCTAACCCCTCATTAGCGGAACGGGTCAACCGTAACCTTAAGTCCGCTTTAATTGCTTATCATCACCAGCAGCACAATTGCTGGGATAAATACTTGAAGCAACTTCAGTTTGCTTTCAATTCTGCGAGACATGAGGTTCATAAGACGACGCCGTTTTCATTGTTATTTGCCTACCAACCTGCGTCTCCTTTGGCTAATTTGTGGGCGTTAAATGATTTATTACCGGCTGACAATTCTCCGCATACCATTCGTACTAATTGGAAGGCTGCCTTGAATAATCTGCGTAGAGGCCACTCTATGAGAAAGCAGCGATACGATGCGTCCCGTCGTCCCTCCCCATTCAAAGTGGGAGATGTTGTTATGTGCCGTAACTATCCTCAGTCCTCGAAAGCAGATGCGTTTGCCGCGAAGTTAGCTCCTCGCTATCTTGGCCCGTTTAAGATTCTCAGAATTTATAAGGGGGTGTCTGTTCTTTTGCAAGAATTGTCTTCTTCCTGCAGGCGCCGCGCTCACCTGTCTCAGCTTAAATTGTATAACTCGGGGTAGCAAGTGAGTCACTTGGCATTGTCCTGATGATGGGTGACTCACTTTCAGGAATTAGCGATCCTGCCCCATGCGAGCTCTTGATTTGTCCCATTCCCTTAACCGGGATAAATCCTGTCCCATTCCTCTCCCAAACATCCTTTCTTATCCCTTCCATATTCATGAAAGCTCCCAATTATACTTTCCTTTCCTCCTACAGTAATGGTATCTTTTCGGATGTTAGCATATAGAACTCCAGTGATTTGTCTTCAGATCTTTGACACATGAGAATATCTCTATTGCATACTTGCCAACTTTTACAGTTTGCCCGTAAAATGTATGGTTATGCCCGTGTGCTAGGGCTATTCAAGAGTCAGTCACTTGCGAGTTCCTGAATATTTTGGAGGAATTTATGATTTCCTTTTCAAGTCAGTGTGCAAGATAAATATGGTAACATGTATGGTTATCTAATTCTGAAAGTTTTGCCTCATTTCCATTCGCCCTTGCTGGGGTATTTAGCTGTTGCGCAGAGCCTACCTTTGCTGTTGATCCTGTTATTTTGAGTGACCTTTTGTGTTTCTATAAATTTGGCTCGAATTAATATCCTTTGTTCTTTTTTTAATTTTTGGGGGTAATATTTTAAATTATAATTATATATATTTATAAGGTCACTTAATTTCAGTGGGTGTCAGCTTAATTAAATTGTTCTTATTGGGAAAATTTTCATGCTTCCACACCGGTGATGCCTTGCCGGTATGCCCTGTTCACCTGCCTCTCCCCAGTTATAGTTTGTGTGGGGTCGGGGCAAGTGAATTATTATTTTGTTGTACATAGTTGTTATATAGTGCATTATGTCTCATAGCTGTTTCATTGCATACCATGTTTAATTCTTGTTCTATAATTGTAATGCTATACTTGTCTAATTTAAAAATGCACATCGTTTATTGTGAAATTCAATATTTATATGTCCATAAAATTATAATTGATTGACGATGATTTAGTTTGTATATGTAAGTTTATATTTTGCTTTGTGAGCCCCCTCTGCTGCTTTGTTTTATTATGTTTCAGATTCTTATCCTTCTCGGCTACCATCCCTTTTTCCTTCCTCGTGCTACTCTGTGGGGACACGTTCTGGACCTTCTGAGTTGCGATGTGCTGACAGCTGTGCAAGTTTCTTCTGCTCTCGTGGTGTGTGCAGCCGGGTGGTCCTACGTGGGAATTTCACCGTCGGACGCTATTTGGTGGTTTAAAATACTGAAGCCTGTGCCTCCTCTTCCGGATCCTGACAACTTTATACATGTTTTGGCCCGCTTCAGTTTCTGCCTTAGCGTTAACCGTCTGCAGTGTCGGCGTTATTAGTAAAGAAAAATCTATACTCCTGGTTAGCGGCTTGTCCGCTTAATATTGCTGCCAAAATTATGATGCAAATTTTCGCCTGTGACTGTTCCTGGGAGTTATATACTTAAGCTTTTATCATCACCTTGGATGGCTGCCCGGTTGCTACGTCGTGGGATATATACTGTTGGGGTTTGCTTGCCTCAATTATGGTCTTCTCCTTGTGTGTTCAGTGTCAGCTACTGAAGTTTGCGGACTGTATGTGTGGAGTTACCTTCTTCGTCTACTTACAGTGTAGCATGTTCCTTCTGTTTTCCTAGTTGTTTCCCCTTTTGGCTACTTATTGTTCCCTTTCCTCGAGTTCCTATAAATGGTTATTTTTTTTTCTTCTCGCAAGCTCGCAGATTGGGGGGGGGCTATTGTGCTGTTATGTGTTCTTTTTATGTTTTGTATCTGTATTATACATCCAGCCAGTCACTTTACGTTGCTTGTCCCCTTTGCTTAACGCTCTTTTTGGTGCTCTCTTTTTTTTTCCTCTGTGGGTTGCTGACGTGGCATGTGCTTGGGCCGTACGCGCTGAGTGGTGGATTTCTGTCCGCATTGCAGGGATAGCTCTCTGCCCGGCAACTACTGATGCGGATTGTGGAAGTTTTTGTAATGAATTTTTAAGGAACGTCTTTGTGATTTTCGGTGGATCGACCTTATGTAAAGGTAGGCTTTATTATCAGTTTTATGTCCTGGTAATGGTGAGTGAATTTTGGGGCGGAAAACGTTATGTGTGTTTGAAAATAAGAGTTCGTAAAGTGACTGGCTCTTGGAGTTGTTCATAGGTTTAGTGTGTTTTGTTTCTTTTCCAGTTGAGTTATATTTTCAGTACGTGATTTTCAGTGTATAGTTAGTTTAAAATTTGTGATAAGAGCTTTACACAGTTGTGCAATTTGAAAATGCATATTTTGATTCATGAAGGTAAAAAGCATCAGTAGTGTGAAATTTGTGAGAAAAGCTTTTGGCAATTGTCGTCTGAAATTGCATAGTTTGATAAAAGGAGGGCAAGAAGCAATATAAGTAGAAATTTGTGAGTAGAGCTTTACATATTTTGGGGACTTTGAAAATGCATAGTTAATTCAAAATTACAGATATTCTGTTGTGTAAATTATGAGAGCAGTAATTGCAGTTAAAACCCAGTTATGCTGAACCCATTTATGCTGAACTTTGTAACTGAAAACGGTTGGGTTGTAAAGCTATCTACATCTAGCTTAGCTGGACTTTGAAGCTCTCGGTTTCCTGAATTTCATTACAGTCTGTTTCGGTCTTGTTCAACATTCTTAGCTAGTCTTTGACTAGCTAAACATAATTAAATTTTTGGTTTGATGTTTATAGTGGCGTTGTTTTATAAACTTTCTAAATTGATTTGGTTTGTTGAATTTTTGGATTTACTTAATTTTGCTGTATTTAAAACTTGCCTTTACTGCTCTGCTCAATTGGTTTTGGTTGCTTTACTCTTTAAGCCATTTTTGTTTTACAGTTATTCTTTTATGGTTGCTTTACGGTTCTGGTTATTAATGTTTGTTTATTATTATCATTAAAGTACCCAAAAACAAACTTATCAATAGTAGTATATTTTTGAGAGTTATGGTTTCCTTTTGTTTTCCCCTACGGCACTCGTTAGGGCTTCCCTTTTCGTTTGGCCGGGGTTCCCTAACTCAGTCAAACAGCGGAACCATTGCAATCATACGCCTGGAAATTATGCATACAGCTTATCTGCCCGCCGTTAATCGTGGTAAATATTTACTGTGAATGATTTCAATACACATTTTGTTTCTTACTTTCTATACCACCTAGTAGGTAGAGGAAGTAGTGTATTCTAGCCAAAATTCGGTACCGAGATTTCACCGGAAATACTTGTGTTGAGGTTCCCTAAATTAAAAACAAAACATTTTTAGAAAAACGCTCGTATGTGTTTGTGAACAGCATAATTTAAAAACAAACTTCAGGTAAATACCAAATGATATTAAAGTCCAGAATTTTCCAAAGATGCGACACGAAGATTGTAAGAAAGTCCTCCCACAATCCACTTCCCTTTAAATGAAAAAAAAATTATCTAAAAATGACTCTTAACAATTTGATTTAAATATAATATATTTTGGATATTTACATGAAAAAGAAAATGTACAGGTATTTTGAGTTTTCTAGGAATGGCCTGCGAAGATCCTCTCCTTAATAAGGAATTTTGTTTAACTGGTAAATCTTGGAGAGAGAGACACAAACGTGCAACACAAAAACTGTAGAACTAAGAGAACACAATTTATTTCACATAACATTTTTTATAGCATCAGCCATTTCCGAGATATCCGTTAATATGATTTTGAAATTTTAAATGCTTAATTTTTTAAAGTGCTGTTGCTATTCACTTGTTTCTCGTGATGTCGTGGAAAGAGTATGGAATTTCAAAGCGAATGAGTTGACTATCAGCTCGGTTTCCTCTATTCTCTTGTACCTAGAATGAAAGGTGTAATGCAACTATTGTTGCAAATGTTTATCTCGATCAACATGAAGTAGATATAGGCTTTCGTGAGAATAGTTTGTAGAAGTTATATCAAAATAAATCGAGTGAGGTGGCGTCGCGGTAACGTGCGCGACTTGCATTCGGGAGGTCCCAGGTTCGATCCCCTGGCGTCCGCTCCCTCTCGCCGATTGGTTTTTCGTGGTTTCCTCAAATCGGCACTCGAATGCGGTGGTGGGTCCTCCTCTGCTACGACTTTTCTGTCCATCATTTTCTTCATTGTCATCTGTTTCAGGTTTGTAGGACCAGGCAAAGTTTTTTGACAGGTTGCGGCTGGGCGGTGGAGTGCACTTTGTAGAGGTTCTTCCCTTGCGTAGGTCGAGACCAGCCTCAGAAGAAGATCTGTCTGGAAATGTTAGAGATCCTCCATGCTTGCACCCATGTCATCCGGATCTGGTCGCCCCTCGGATATCTCTCCTCATCCCTCTCTCCTGAAGATCATGTTAGAAGCATTTCGGGGGCCCCTCTGTAGTATGTGCATTGACCTTTACCCCGAGTTACTTCACCGGTACTTCCCACTAGCTACAATATTTGATAGTTGAATTTTACTATTTAAATTCTATGTGGATATTTACATCCTTTTTATTTGTTAATAATTTACTTACGATTTGGTTCATACAGAAGCTAAGAGGTATGAGTTACAACTTAAGTTAAGAGTAAGTTAGCGATCGCAACTTTGCGACAAAGATTAATGTTGGTAATAACTACATATTAGTAAATTATTAATTTTATTTTTGTGCAGAAACTATTTCTGATATCTACTATCGTGGAAAAAAACAGCATCATTACACATGCGCTAAGTACACTAGATAATCTCGAAAATAGAAAATACTTTACTTCGTCCCGTATTTTCTTCCTCCTTCTCCAATGATGCACTTACCGCACTTATATCGCAATAGTACACGCTTTGGTAAGCGAAGAATGGCTTGAAAAAGCGAGGTGCGTTTGTGCGGAGTTTGTTTTTATTTCCGAGATTAGCTGAAAAATATATATATTATTGATGACAGATGTTAAATTTTAGAAGATAGTTCGCCTATACGTGTTGCTACTGCGACAGAATGGTTGTGTTTGTTTTTGTTACTCTATTTATTTTACGTCGCTTTAACTACAGGTTCATACCCGACGTATCTGTTAGTGGATAACTCTTAGATCGAAGTGTGGCGTCCTTCTAGGTCTCGTCCCTGTAACCATGCCAACCCGTGTCCTAGCGATTAGCAACCGTAACTTCTGCCTCGTGTCGTGCAGATAGCATTAGGGTGCCGTCCAGTCTAACTGCCGCTTTCATATAGAAAGTCGGACAGTTAGCCTTCTAGGTGTCATCCCTGTAACCATGCCATTTTTCTTCGTCGCGTGTCCACAGACTCCCTAGCGCATAGCAACTGTATCTCCTGCTTCGTTCCGTGCAGATGGCATAGGGTGCTATATAGAAAGGCGGACAGTTAGCCTTCTAGGTCTCATTCCTGTAACCATGCCATCTTCATTCGTCACGTGCCCTAGCGCAAGCAGCCGGATCTTCTGCTTCGTGGCGTGCAGATGCCATTAGTCTACCTGCTTTCATTGTCTGTGGATTAGATGGCAGAGCATTCGCTATTACCACCTATTTTTCATGTTTACTAATGTTTTCGAACTTAAAGTGGTCGTGGTATTAAATATCCAATCCGGTGTTTACCTTAGAGGCTGAGGGAAACCACAAAAAAACCTCATTCAGATTGGTCGGGCCAGGTGATTTGAACCTGGGACTTCCCGAACGCGGACCGCAGATGTTACCGCCTGAGCCATTCCTCTCGTTAAGTAAGTGTTGTCCGTGTCGCCATATTATTTTGTAGTGTTATAGTTATGTTAGCAATTTGATTTTTGTATTTTTTCTACTACGTATAGTAAGTAGGGGAAGTATTGTATTCCACCCAAAAATTCGATACCGGGATTTCACCGGAAATAGGTGTTTTGAGGTGCCATGAATCCAAATAAACCATTTTTGGAAACATGTCTGTGTGTGTCGTCTGTGAAGAGCATAACTTATAAATGAGAAGTCGGATAAATACCAAACTTGGTATTTAGGCTCAGTACCTTGCAAAGATGCAACACGAATATTTTCAAGACAATCCCCCATCCAAGACTACCCTTTACATGACCTATCGGATGTACACAGCCAGTGTACATCCGATAGGTTACGGAGTGGATAAGAGCTACAATAGCAAATAATACATTCTTTCAGTGCGGTTGTGGCAACGAAAATGGAAATAAACTTGTGTGGTTGACAAACGTAAGGTAAGAAGCTTTCATACATTACATTTCCCTGAAAAGGAGGATGTATTTAAAGCAGGTCCTCCAAAGCCCGCATTCAATATCACAACTAACATTAAAAACTGTGATGGTATTTCAACATCAACGTTTTTAGGTTGTAAAACCTTAAACAGACCGTTTTGTTTGTCATGTCTTCTTTTTACTTTCTCTACTACGTATAGTAAGTAGGGGAAGTATTGCATTCCACCCAAAAATTCGATACCGAGATTTCACCGGAAATACATGTTTTGAGACCCCTGAATCCAAAAAAGCATTTTTGGAAACATGTCCGTGTGTGTGCCTGTGTGTCTGTTTGCGTGTGTCTCTCTGTGTGTGTGTGTCTGTGAACAACATAACTCAGAAACGAACAGTCGGATAAACACCAAACTTTGTTTAGGTTCAGTATCTTCCAGAGATGCGACAAGAAGGTTTTCAAGAAAATCCCCCCCACCCCAGGTTAAATTTACATGGAACATTTTTAGAAAATTTTGATTTTCTCAAAAATGGCTCAAACGATTTTGATTAAAATATAATATGATTAAGATACTTTCATGACAAATGAAATGTATATCTCGAGTTTTCTGGGAATGTCTCCAAACGTATTCTTCATTGTGAACGACTTTTGCGTAACTGGTAAATCATAAGAGATAGACAAAATTTTACTACACAAAAAATTTAGATCGCGTTAAAATACACAATTTGTCATACTTTTTTTGTTGTTGAGTGAACCATTTTAGAAATATTGTTTGTTATTCCCTTAAATTTTCCAATACTTATACTTTTTCTCAAATGGGAATTGGTTATTCATTTTGTATGTCCTGGACATGCAAAGAGAATGGAATGCGCCACATAGCAACCAGCTCTTAAAATATTTGACTATCGCTTAAAGCCTACCATATTCCCCTTACTCCTACAAGAAAATTAGCAATAAGATTAACATCTCGATTAAAATGAAGCATATGGAGAATAAGCGTTTGTAAAAATAGTTCATACAAGAGTAGAGAAAGTCATGTGAGTGTAACACATCAGATGTTTCCAAATGAAAAGTGTATCTGAAATTCGCGGCTATGAAGATTTTTTGATCCTGACTATACCAATAACTAGTGCTTCAGTAGCAAGATCCTTTTCCTGCCTGAGAAGAATTAAAGATCATCTTCGCAACTCTCAGCATCAAGAAACACCCCCAGCTCTTGCTCTGATGAATATCGTAAGTAAGCTTCTACAATATCCACGTTCGTGACCTTCATTTGAGGACGACGTAATTGATGTTTTTGTTCAGAAAAATCGGAGGATCCAACTGATTTATAAATAGAATAAACTAAACGTAAATTAATAACTTTTATTTTTGATAATATCATGATTTAAGGGTACAAGGTACTCTGAAATAGTCAATCACATTTTTTTGTTTTAAGCACCAATAAAATACCTATTATTTCCAGTTTTAGAAAATACATGCTTTTTGGGGGTTAAGAGGTTTTTAAGACATTTAAATACCATTTAAATTCCAGTCTGTATTCCTTTACAGCTGTCATGCAACGCCCCTTTTTAGAACATTTTTGTATGTATCAACAACGAACGACTATATCATGCCCAGCGAGCAGCTCAGCAATTAACAAAAGAGGCCAGGACCAAGAAAAGGCAATCAAAAAGCTGTAGTAATCCGGGAATGAAGGTGAAGATTATGACTCTGGAATGTACTGAAGTGTGTCAGAATTTTAACGTTCAAACTTTAAATTCAGTTTTCTCAAAACAACATTTTTGGATACTTATGTACCTTTTACTCAGAAAGTATGAACGGTAGAGAGCTGAAATTTTCAGTACATGTATACAACGCATAGCTAAACTTTCTGAACCACAATAATAATTTTATAATGTATATTGGTGATCAAGAAAGTAATAACATTGCAAATTTTCCACATTTTTACTTTGCAATTAATATTTTTTTTCAATTTCTATTAAACTGATATACGTAACTAAATAATGAGATTCAGAAGATAGCTGATTATACTTAGAACAGGCATGCAAAAGTGTGATTCTGTATTGCAAGTAGTATCAGAGAAAAAGGTATATGAATTCATATGTTTTAAGGGTAAATTTGAATATTTTTCTGCTGAATGAAATAATTTTTACGGACTCAACTACATAAGCTATCAATGTAAACAACCACTTGAAATAATTGTCAGAGTAATTCATAAAAATTTCAGGAAAAATGATGAAGGTTAATTTTATGGTGGTGTTGTATTGTATTTCGACTGTTGGGGAACCGAACTTGAAGTAGTTGCAACCGCACGTATGGTACCCGGTAGCCTTCGCCCCAAATTTAAAAATATTAACTTTGTAATTTGACTGTTTTATTTAAGTATTATATATTTATGTTTGCCTTGGCTGGGTCAGTATTATTGTTAGAGACATGGATTTCTTTGCAGGGTGTAGTGCGACTAAGACTGTAGACTTACACAGATTATAATTGTTACTTCACTCCTTTTTATTAATTCTTGACACGATTTAAATAACACTTCACTGATATAGAGAGCTGTCAGATTCCTTTATTAAGTACTTGCACTTTTTTAACACGTGAACTATTTTTGTCTCACACTGAATACGTATTAAACTTCTCGAGGACGTGTCTCGTGTCCGGTTAGTAACACTGTCTACAAGCAACTGACTTCTAAATTTGTACAATTTTGCTCCATTTCAGTTGCGGATTGGCTAATACTACTCCAATAGAATACTTTTATTTAACTTAAGCTTTTTTCTGGTTGTTGATTGGCTATTTTATAAACTGTCTCAAAAATTACATTATTGTTTCTCCAAGAATGACTAGTGGCATTATTAAACCTTCTAATTCATTATTGCCTCAAGGCAGGTTGTTAGCAACGTTTAACCTATTATTCTCACAGCTCCTACATTATTAAATTACGTAACATGTGCATAATAATATAAACATTAATACAAATACTGTTACATGCATTTTATATATTATATCATACACATATTGCTTTAAGGTGGGCTGTTATTATATTTTATATTATGTAATTTGACTGAAATCATTTAAGTGTTAAAAATATGCCTCAAAACCATTCAGAATTTTAAGAGCAGTGGAAGTTTAACACACTTAAGGTGTAATTTCCATGTGTTCAGACTACCTTGTCCCCTTAAAATTATACTTATTAAACTACCTTCTAGTGTACTAAGCATTCGTTAATGAATTCACTAGGAATTTAAATTGTATAATGAAAAACATCTTGTTTACACTAGATATTGTCTGGCTGAGATTATTTATGCTGATAAGGGCAATTCTGTTTAGTTTGGGTCATATTTTAACATTCATTCATTCATTATCTGTTTACCCTCCTCTTATGTAGGACTTACACCCCCCAGGACTTACAAGCGGGTGCCTGGGGTCAGAGGCCCGTCGAGGAGCAGACACTCGTGGATCGGACAGAGCATCCAGGATGGGTGATCAGCCCGATGCCTGGTATGGGATGAAGGAAGTAGATGAAACGAAATGTTGGTGAAATGGATGAAAGGAAAGGTGATGATGGAGCAGTTGGTGGAATGAATGGCGGGGGAAACCGGAGAACCCGGAGAAAACCCGCCCAGACGCCGCTTCGTCCACCACAAATCCCACATGCAGGTCCCTGGGATTGAACCCGGGCCGCCTAGATGGGAGGCGAGCGGTCTAACCACTCGGCCACGGCGCCGCCCCATATTTTAACAATTTTACAATATACTTTGAGCTACACACCAGAGCCTGATAATCAGGCTACACCGCTGTTCCAATCCATAGCAGTAATTACTTACATCGTGCCAAAAACATTGTTCTTCGGTCTTATAACATTACGTGTAATAAATAGTTATGCACGACACTGCGCAAACTCGCTTCCTGATATACGTACTGCAGTTTCCTGATGATTTAAAGCGAAAAATAGAATTTATGCACCCCCTTGTACATAGTTCTCTTTGTTAGAACATGGGATGTGTCATGCGCTCTAGTGGTGGGTGTAAGCTGAACCATTCTCTAGGCTAGCTGACAGGGGATAAGAGTGGAATTTGAGATTGTGTGTACAAAAAGAATAAAAGAGTGAAGATGCCGTTAAAAGTGTCAAAAAAACTTTCCCCTCTTAGAGTTTTATATATTTCGACTTGGTACGGCAGATCTGCCGGACAGATAGAGCACGAACCCTGTAGTTTCCAAGTCTGCTGTTCTTTTGTTGTTTCTGAGGTAGGGAAGGGGTTCTTTTGTGTTTAAAGTACACCAGTGGGATAAGCACAGCAGAGCATTCTGGTGGCTTACGCTTTTCTTCAATTAAACTGTCGCAGGATGCTTTTAGAAAATGAATTGCACTAGAAGAAAAAAAGTCTTTCCCATGCAACAACAGCGCCATGTACGTCAGCGGCAAATGAATGCAGTTTAAATCACTGCTATCAAATGTTTTAATAACTGCAGTTCAGCTTTTAAGCGCAATGGCACTTTTCATGTCCCTTTTCAGTTCTCTCTATAATCTGTATGAACTGGTGGTTCAGAACTATATTATAACTGGAGGCGAGGAATTGAATTTCTGTCTTTAAAAAATATAAAACTGTAACCAAAACTTTTCTGGTAATTTTTGATGTTATATAAATGTGTATAACGGGGTATCCCGATTCCAAAAGTTCCATTTTTACTTAGAAAAAACATTGCATTATTTTGAGGAAGGTGGATACACTTGGGTTTTAAAGCTTGATAAAAATTGAAGCTATCATATGAATTTCAGAAGGTTACGTTACACCTATTTTCAACTCCTATCATACAAATCAACACATGCTGTCCAAATAAAACTTTACACTTATCAAAAGTTCGATACCGAGATTTCACATTAATAAAAAAAAGGTGTTTTAGAAAAAGGTTCGACTTAAACACCAACTTTTGTATTTAAGTTAAGCGTCTTCCAAGGATGCGACACGAAGGTTTTTGAGAAAATCTACCAACCCCAAACTAACCTTTATATGAAAACTTTTTTAAATTTTGCTTTCCTCAAAAATGGCTGTTAATGATTTCGATTAAAATAGTGTACCCGATGGCTTAAAAAAGCCGTCCTTTGCACTTTTATGTTTCCAGCATACATAGGTGCAAAAGAAATTGCCGCATCACTGCTGTTGAAAGGAACAGTGCAGGTGCGAAGCGAAAAGTCACTGAGGTAGTGCTGCTGTCTCCATGTTTATTGGTAGTTTCGTACCAATAAGCGTCGCTTGGTCGACTGCTTGCAGTTCGAACCAGGTCATTCAGACAAAAAGGTAACGTTCACCAATGACGAACACACAGTTATGGTTACGATGTGTGCGGAGATGCACCAAAATACAGCTGAGGCTCGAAGGCTGTGTTCTGGACATTTGCAGACGCGGCATTTGTCTTCTGTGCACCGTTTTTTGTTATTGGACGTTGAAGTAAGTGTTTTGTTTACGTAATTTATTAGCCTCACGCTTATGAAGCCAACTTGAAGTATTGTTCTTCAACTGTTATGGTTTACTGTTGTTGGAGATTATTTATTTATTTATTTAGCTACACATATGGACGTAAATTTGAAGAATGTGTTTTTTGTTGTTGAAGTTGTTTAAGAAGTTTGCACCACGCTTTGGGCGTCGGTTTGAAGAAGATTGTTAGTTACGTAATATGCTGCTGCGTATGTGAAGCCGATTTGAAGATGATGTTTTTGTTGTTACGCTCCAAGTTTTTAAAAAAATGTATATTTACTTTGCTATTAAACTGCTTCTATAGATAGTATTTATGTTTATGTTTGCCTCGGCTGTGTCAGTAATGTTTGTAGAGACACGTTTCTCTTAATCAGGGCGTGGTGCGACAAGAATGTAGACTTACACAGATTTTAAGTTTAAATTCACTTCTTTTTATTTATTCTTGACACAACTTAAATAGCACTACACTGATATCAAGAGCTGTGAGATTCTTTAATTTAATACTGGCACTTTGTTAACGTGTATATATATTTTATGTTTCACACGAATACGTAATATTTCTTAGAGAACACATCTTCCATCCGGTTACTACCAAGGTCTGCAGGCAACTGAACATATTTCAACCGTCAAAACCCGTAAGATTCTGTATTTCAAGTCTCTGATTGGCTAATTCTAGTCCAATAGAATACCTGCATTTTATTAAAGCTTTTTCTGGCTGTTGATTGGTTATTTTTAAACTGTCACAAAATTTACGTTATCATTGCTCTAATAATGACTAGTAGCATTCAAACTTTCACACTCATTATTGCTTCAAGGTTACCTCATTGTTAGCAACGTTAAACTTATTATTCTCACAGCTCTTGCATTATTAAATTACATAACGCATTCACATAACATTATTAAACATGTTTACAATAATATAAGCATTTGCAATAACTGTGGAATACATTTTTTTACAAATTATTACATACATACTGCTTCAAGGCGGGCTGTTATTATATTTACATATTATATAATTTAATTGAAATTATTCAAGTGTTAAAAATACTGCCTCAACGTACAAAAATGATATTAGGAAATGGTGGAACATTCTAGATAGGACCTGAGCCTGAGAGGTCCTTACATCAATTCGTCCACCAAGCGAACATGTATTTGCATATGTTTATTATGAATAATGCACTAATAGAAAATAATTTAATTGAAATGCACCTTTAAATGTACATAAATATAATAAAAATAAAATTTTGTTTAATCTTGTTAACTTTGCGGTATCAATTGGTGCCATATAATTGTACTGATTGTAGATTAGCTGTCGTAGAAGTAAATGATTGGACACATGCATCAAGTGGCAATCCTGAATTCTTGTTAATGGGCGAATATAGGTTATTAAATAAACGATAACACCCCCGTCACACCTTATAGGTACTCTCGCAAACAAACACCAGATTGGGCATACCGCGAAATGTTTTTGTTTAAAGACAACTTTCTGGAACCCATCCGGGAATCGAACCCGGAATACCTTATATACCTCTCTACCAAATAAGCTCTGGGAACAGTAATAACAATTAAACCATCACCGCCGCCTTCTCATCCACAGTCAACACATTCACTACCAGCTCCTGCAGCGATTAGACGACAACAACACCTGAATCAGTGGCCAGGGAGAAGTCATCGCCAGTCTGCCACCTACACCAGCACAGCTAGCTCCGACAGACTGCCTGGAGGAGTTTAGGCGCGCGATTTCACGTCTAGCAGACAAAGTGAAGACCCTGCACACTACATGGCCGAGTGGATATCTGTACTATCTGAAGAGTGGGCAGGACCGAACCAACGGTTACTTGATGGCACAAGAAGCCGCTCACTTTTATCCGTCCAACAGATTCAACTACCCTCGCCAAAACTGAGCGCACCTCTCGAGGGGCTCTCAACACAGAATTCTGATGCAATAAAAAAAACCACGACACAATTCCTTCCAATTCCACTCCACGAAACTCCCCGTGTGTGGCGACCCCGACATTCCTTCACTCCACTGCCAGCGCAATAAGCTGGCAGATATCCTACCGCGCACTAACGGGGGTGCAACAGCGGAACCCCAATACCCCTCCTAACTTCTCCTTTCTAAACCATGTCTAATCCTATACTGTTTCCGAACCACCCCAAAATTAAAGTGTTCGTTTTCAAGCATTTGTCTTTCATTAAACAATCTTCTCCCTGTCGGTATGAAGTCCCCTTTGCAGTTCTGCTTAGGCAAACCTTTTGGCATCCGCGCTATCCGGTATAAACTAAGAACGGCTTGTGTGGGCCACCTGGTATATTTAAGTTACGTGAATGACAAAACGTACTACTATATCTTGAATTTTCTGCAAATAACTTATGAAGTCATCTTCATTCAGATGTCTGCTGTATAATTTGTAAACCGTAAGAGACAGATAAAAATGTAGATATAATTAAAGTACACAATTTATTAAATAAGATATTTCTTTTGGCGTTAAGCATTTCCGAGATATTATTTGTTATTGGTTTAGATTTTTAATTATATATTTTAATTTCTCTGCTAATTACCTATATTAAGTAGAGGAAACATTACATTCTACCCAGAAATTATATAATTTTAGAAAATTATAGAAAAAGTTCCGCAAACGCATGCCTCTGGGTGAATAGCGCAATTCAAACAAAATTCGGTTAAATAACAAATTTACTTAAGTTTAGTGTCTTCCAAAGATTTTCAAGAAATTCTCTCCGCCGCAAACTACTCTTTACATGGACAAATTTTCGTTATTTTAAATATTCTCAAAAATGACGGTGTCGATTTTGATTACAATACTATATGTTTAAGACATTTTCATGACATTTTCTTGAACTTTCTTTGAATAGCCTGCGAAGTCGTCTTCATTTAAATGAATGAAAATGTGTGAAGCATTTTGTAAAAGTTTCTTTAAGTTTAGTGTTAAACACACCAGAAAAAGCAACTTCATTATATATCAAAACGCCATACACATTACACATAGAGAAAGAGAAAAAACTTCATGTGAGCTGAGCGGCATGTTTTTATAGTATTCGGATAAAACAAATCTGATGCGTTGCACTCACATGAGTTTCTATACTCTTGTACAAACTATTTTTACAAATGCTTATTCTCCATCTACTTCATATTAATCGAGATAAACCTTTGCAGAATTTTCTTGCAGGTGCAATGTGGTAGGTTTTAAGCGATAGTCAAATATTTTAAGAGCTGGTTGGTAAGTGGAGCATTTCATTCTCCTTACGAATAACGAATTCCTGTTTGAGAAAAAGTATTGGCAAATTAAACAGAATATCTCGGAAATGGGTCACTCGACAAAACATGTACATATCTACAATTTTTTCTGAAGAAACATTTTGTTTATCTCTTTTCTATCTATTCAGAATGAAGAGGACTTTTGGGGACATTCCCAGAAAATTCAAGATATATATTTAATTTGTCATGAAAATATATTAAATATATGATACTTTGATCAAAATCGATAGAGCAATTTTGGGAAAATCGAAATTTTCGAAAAATGTTCCATGTATAGGTGTCTGGAATGGGGGGATTTTCTTGGAAGTCTTCGTGTCGTATCTTTGAAAGATACTGAACCTAAATACGAGATAAGTACTTCCGACTTTTCGTTTTTGAGTTATACTTTACACACAAGCACACACAACGAACCTTTTTTTTCTAAAAATGCTTTTTCGGATTCAGGTGTTCAAAACATGTATTTCCAGTGAAATCTGACATCGAATTTTTGGGTGAAATACAATACATTACCTACTTACTATACGTAGCAGAGAAAGTAAAAATGTATCGACCAATTATAAAGGTTTAAGGGGTGGAACTCATCCTAAGAATCTTCCAGATTATTGTACTAAAGAGGAGGTAAATTAAATCAATTAAACTTTATTCGAGTTTAAAATCTACCCATGCCTGCTCGTAATACGATATTAGTGCCAACAATTCTGGTGCTAGTACAGAAATTTTTCTATTAAACTTGAAAGAAAAGCTCATCCCTAAAATAAACCTGTGGCTATCACGAACGTAAGCAAACAACATACTAAAATAACGTAATTATTACATTTAATGAATATGATTTTCAATAGTTTCATTTATAGGTATTGTGGGCAGTAAAACAAAATAATCTGACAGCAAGATCTATTATTTCGCTGGCTCGTCTATGAGTTTCGTTTAGATAATGATGCATCTCTTAACCTAAGTAAAAATCCTCCAATCTGAATAACCATTTCAACTAATGAATATGTGAAACCTGAGAAGATGGTTTGTATTGAAGAAGTTGTATTATAGTTCTTATGTTGAGGAGCCGAACTTGAAGTAGTTGCAACCGCACGTATGGTAACCGGTAGCCTTCGTCCAAACATTTTAAAAATATTAGCTTTGTAATTTGACTGTTTCTTTAAATATTATATATTTATGTTTGCCTCGGCTGTGTCAGTATTTATTAGAGACATGGATGTCTTAGCAGGGCGTGGTGCGGCTGAAGAATGTAGGCTTACACAGATTATAATTTTTTAATTCACTCCTTTTTATTAATGCTTGACACGATTTAAATAACACTTCGCTGATATAGAGAGCTGTAAGATTCTTTTATTAAATACTTGCACCTTTTAACACGTAAAACTATTTTCGTCTCACACGAATACGTATTAAATTTCTCGAGGACGTGTTTTGCGTCCGATTAGGAACACTGTCAACAACCAGCTGGCAACTGAATTTTTAAATTTTGCTCCATTTTAATTTCTGATTGGCTAATCCTAGTCCAATAGAATGCCTTCATTTAACTTAAAGCTTTTTCTGGTTGTTGATTGGCTATTTTATAAACTGTCACAAAAATTACATTATTGTTACTTCAAGAATCACAAGTAGTATTGTTAAACTTTCTTACTCATTATTGACTCAAGGTTACCTCATTGTTAGCAACTTTTAGCCTATTATTCTCACAGCTCCTACATTATTAAATTACGTAATACATTCAGATATACATTATTACATTATACAATAATATAAACATATATAATGACTGTTATATACACTATATTGCTTTAAGGTGGGCTTTTATTGAATTTATATATTATATAATTAGACTGAAATCATTTAAGTGTTAAAAATACTGCCTCAAACCACGTTACATTATCGTTATGAAGCAACGGTGATGCAGTGTTACCCAGTATTAGTCTATCTCTCAAGCTCATTTCAGAATTTCTAATTCACTTTACTTCACTTAATTTTAATTATAAGTTTCATTTACCACAAGCAAGAAAAATAACCAGCTTAAACACGCATTACTTCCTTCTTTCCAAAGCAACGTCAATGACGTCAACAATGAGAACGTAACCTTTGGTTATTTAACTTTTGACATTTTAGAAAGTTTCTGTGTACCGTGTTCCTGAGAATGAGCCTTTTCTAGTGATGTTTAACATCTAGCTAGGGATTCTGTTTATCCTTGAAACTTCCTAGAAGTTCACATTTGTACACACATAGATACGACTGAGTTGACGTCCGTGTGTTTAAATGGACTTCCTTCAATGCTCTGAACACATGTGTACAAAACAAAAGTTTGGTATCTGGGGCACTTGAAATGTCATACCGTAGAATATTTTCCAGAGAACTGGAAAATCACTCGGTTTAATATAATTTGACTAAAATATCCAATGTTTAATGCCTAGATCATAGGTCAGCATACGATTGGCGTAGTTGTGAACTTCTAACAGCAGAATTTCACGTAGTTACATCATGAAATACGGATTATGATTCACTTGAAGATAAATTTTATATAACAAACCTTTAATTATAAACAGGCTAGAGAATCTCTTTTGCAGTTGCTTTTCTTTTGTCATTGTATAATGTTACGACAAACATGTACATAGTTCTTGCAATATTTTTACTTTGTCTACCAGCACATGTGGAGAAGGTATTGCATTCCACCCAAAATTCGATACCAGAAATACATGGTTTGAGGTCCCCTGAAGCCAAAAGAACGTTAGTGTAATGTGTGTCTGAACAGCATAACTAAAAGATCTGATGTGTTACACTCAAATGAATTTCTCTACTCTTGTACAAACTATTTTTACAAACGCTTATTCTCCATATGCTTCATGTTAATCGAGATATCGAGATGTTAATCTTATTGCTAGTTTTCTTGTAGATGCAAGGGGAATTCCTAGGCTTTAAGCGATAGTCAAATATTTTAAGAGGTGGTTGCTATGTGGAGTATTCCATTCTCTTTGCATTACCAGGAAAAAAATCTGATGTGTTACACTCACATGACTTTCTCTACTCTTATACAATCTATTTTTACAAACGCTTATTCTCCATCTACTTCATGTTAATCAAGATAAACATTTGCAGACTCTATCTTATTGCTAATTTTCTTGTAGAAGTAAGGGGAATATATATTTACAAGGGCAATATAAGAATACACTAGCCTTTAAGCACACACATATCTCTTAATAGCTGGTTTTTATGTGTAGCACCATTCCCTTGGCCACAGATTAATACTCTTTACATATCCAAGACAAAAAAAATGAATAACGAACTCCCATTTGAAAAAATAAGTATTGAAAAATTTAAGGGAATAACAAGCAATATCTCGAAAATGGTTCACTCAACAACAAAAATGTATATGACATAAATTGTGTATTTTAACGCGATCTACATTTTTTGTGTAGTAAAATTTTGTCTATCTCTTATGGTTTACCAGTTATGCAAAAGTCGTTACTAATGAAGAATACTTTTGGAGACATTCCCAGAAAATTCGAGATATAACATTTCATTTGTCATAAAATATCTTAAACATATGAAATTTTAATCAAAATCGTTAGCCATTTTTGAGAAAATGAAAATTTTCGAAAAATGTTCCATGTAAAGGGTAATCTGGGGTGGGGGGATTTTCTTGAAAACCTTCGTGTCGCATCTATGGAAGATACTGGACCTAAATACCAAGTTTGGTGTTTATCCAACTGTTCGTTTCTGAGTTATGCTGTTCAGTCACATTCATGGACATGTTTCCAAAAATGCTGTTTTTTAGATTCAGGGGGTCTCAAAACATGTATTTCCTGTGAAATCTCGGTATCGATTTTTTGGGTGAAATACAATACTTCCCCTACATACTATACGTAGTAGAGAAAGTAAAAAATGTCGGATAAATGCCAAACTTGGTATATAGGTTAAGTATTTTCTATAGATGTTACATGAAGATTTTCAAGAAAATCTCCCCAACCCAAACCATCCTGTATATGGAAAATGTTTAGAAATGTTTTATTTTATAAAATGGTTTTAACGATTTTGATTAAAATATCATATATTAAAGATATTTATATGACAAATAAAATATAAATATTGAATTTTCTGCGAATGGCCTTTGAAGTCCACTTCATTCGGAAGGAAGTTTGTAAAGTCCTGTATAACTGGTAAACGCTAAGCAACAACGCAATACACAGAAATGTAGATCTCTTTAAAACACACATTTTATTTCGAATAAGGTTTTATTGTGGCGTAAGTAATATCAGACATATTCGTTATTAAAAGTTAGAATTGCTCGTTTCTTGGTATCCTCTTGAAGTCTTGTCAGCATTCAGTTGTTTCTCGCGATTGCATGGAAACAGTATGGGATTTTAAGGCCAGTATATACTGTCCAGTTTTTAAATATTTGACTATCGCTGTTCGCTTTGTATCTATAGTGAAATGTAGCTATATATGCAAAGTTATATTTGGTAATAGCAGATAGAAAAATAAGCTTTAGTAAGAATAGCTTGTATGCCAGTAATAAACCATAGAGGGTAGAGAAAGTCATAGGAATGTAACACATCAGATTATTAAAATTATTTACTTTCTATAGTCTATTTTAACTTCTATGGTCATATCGGGATCTTTGACCTCCCAAATGAATTGTTGGTGTTTATGCTCTCTGAACTATAGATTTTTTACTTTCTCTACTACGTATAGTAAGTAGGGGAGGTATTGTATTCCACCAAAAAATTCGATACCTAGATTTCACTGGAAATATATGTTTTGAGACCCCCTGAATACAAAATTTTTTTTTTTTTTGGAAACATGTCCGTGTGTGCGTCTGTGAACAGCATAACTCAGAAACGAACAGTCGGATAAACACCATACTTGGTATTTAGGTTCAGTATCTTCCAGAGATGCGACATGAAGGTTTTCAAGAAAATCCCCCACCCCAGATTACCCCTTACATGGAACATTTTTCGAAAATTTTGATTTTCTCAAAAATGGCTCTAACGATTTTGATTAAAATATCATATGTTTAAGATATTTTCATGACAAATAAAATGTATATCTTGCATTTTCTGGGAATGTCTCCAAAAGTATTCTTTATTGTGAACGACTTTTGCATAACTGGTAATCCATAAGAGATAGACAATTTTACTACACAAAAATGTAGATCGCGTTAAAATACACAATTTTTGTCATATACATTGTTTTTGTTGTGTGAACCATTTTCGAGATATTGCTTGTATTCCCTTAAATTTTTCAATAATTTTCTCAAATGGGAATTCCTTTATTCATTTTTTGTCTTGGATATGCAAAGAGTATTAATCTGTGATAAAGAGAGTGGTGCTGCACATAGCAACCAGCTATTAAGAGATATGTCTGTGTTTATATTGCCCTTGCAATTACAAAACAAGGGGAACATAGTACGCCTTAAACGATAGTATAATATTTTTAGAACTGGTCGCTATGTGTAAAATGTAGTTCTCGTTGCATGTCAAAAGATCATTTCTGCAAATGTTTATCTCGATTAATATGAAATGGATGGAGAATAAGAGCTTGTACAAGAGTAGAGAAAGTCATGTGAGTGTAACACATCAGATTTTTTTAACATTCTTTCTTTTCAATTGACCACACTCGCAATCACTCCTGCATTCATAGTGGCATACTCCTTTTATATTATATTCATACTGAGTATAAGGGATAATACTGGATAATACAACCGGGAATACAACCCGGGAATTCGGGGTTGTGAAGCCAGAAAGTGGACCACTCTACCACAGAAGATAACGTAACACTGTTTTATTTTATTTTCTTTTTATAAGATCTTATTAACTTCTACTACGTTTGAGATTAGTAGTAACAATAGGGTTTAGGTGCGCACAACAGCAGCGGTTGTTAGTCCTTAGAGGTTAGACAGGTCACTAGTTTCTTCTGTTAGTATTAGCTCTCTGCGATAGGATTGTTCATTTTTAAATAAGAGTACTGCTATTTAAAAAAAATCTGACACCCTAGCATGATTTTCTCCGCCCTCCATCGTTTATTAGTAAGTATACAAATTAATCATAATTACTCACATAATTATAGATACAAAGGGAATATTGACAGTACAATATTTCAGAACTGAACGCTATACGCTGGCCTTAAAATGCCATACTGTTTCCATAAAATCACGAGAAACAACTGAATGTTGACAGGGCTTTAAAACAATGACCAAGTAATAAACAATTGGAACCATTAATAACGGATATCTCAGAAATGGCTTATGCCACAAAAAAAACTTATTTGAAATAAACCGTGTTTTTAAAAAGATCTACATTTTTGTGTAGTCCGTTTTTATCTATCGCTTAACGTTTCAGTTATACAATATTATACAAAATTCCTTCCGGATAAAGAGGACCTCAAACGCCATTCCTAGAAAATTCAAGATATATATTTTATTTATGATGTAAATTCCTTTCATATTTCGTATTTGTATAAAAATAGAGCCATGCTCTAGAGAATCAAACTTTTCTATAAAACGTTCTATGTAAAGGGTAGTTTGGGGTGGGGGATTTTCTTGAAAATCTTTGTGTCATTTCTTTAGAACATACTTAACTTAACTACCAAGTTTGGTAGTTATTGTGTTATGTTACAGATACACATGAAGAGGTTTCCAAAAATGCTTTAATTGGATTCATGGTACCTCAAAATATGTATTTCCGGAAAAATCCCGGTATCAAATTTTTGGGTGGATGCAATACCTTCTCTACCTACCATGTACGTGCTAGAGAAAGTAATAGCATATTTTATTACTACAATTTACATTGATGCCCATTATTTATATAATATATTAGGGTGACATGGAAAGCGAACGCTCCTACTAAACCTTCGGGAGAAAGGGAAGGCGTGAGAGAGCACGAAGGATGACCCAATCTGATGGCGACATTTCCAGACTGAGCCATCCAAGTAACCCCTCCGATGCGCCGTCCCCTAATTCACACGGACAGGAAGTTCTTTGTTTAGAGAAGAAACAGTTCTATCCTCAAAGCATATTCACCGCATACACCGCACATCATCGCCCATCGCATCTGACCCTGCAACAGGCGAATTAACGTGAGCGAGCGTTTTTGTTTTCTTAGTTCCGTTTATACCCCGCCTTTAACTACAGTGGTCTTATCGGCGGCCTTTACTTTGGAACACATTATTGCCTATAAGCAATGGTATTAACTGGTATAAGCTTGTCTGTGGTTTTACAGTAAACTTAGGGCTTCAATCACTATATTACACACACATTCACGCCTCATTCATACTTCCAGACTCTGGGGAGGACAGGGAATGGTTTATGCTACAGAAAAATTCCTATCTGCACTGAGAATCGAACCCGAGACCCCTCGCGTAGCAGGCAGTCTACTCACTGAGCTACGGGGCCAGCCGAGCTTTGTTCTACACTTCTTGCTTATCAGCAAAGACGATGAGCGGATTGCACTCGTTGAGAGCCACTTCTCAGCCTTGGAGTTGAATGTACAGTCCATTATGATAGACGAAAACTGATTCTTGCACTAGAGTTTACTGTCCGTGATGGTAGACAAAAACAGATCGAAAAGGTCTTAGAATATTTCCACTTCAGTTACAAGGACTTCGTTTTCGAGGGAATAAACCCACTTTTTAGATTGATAAATAGTTAAAATGTCTTTGACCTATCCGCATTCGCCATAGCTATTTTTTAAATTCTTGTCTAACATTACGGGCCATATGCAACAAACAGGAGAGCATGCAGTGTTTCGTTACCATTTTCGCTTATGTATTATTGTTATTATGTTATTATTATTACTATTATAATCATCATCTAACGGTACTGTTATGCTTCGCTCATTGAATAAGGTGTTCAAAATTTTGCTCCTGTTGATTAATACGATATTTCAACCGTTTTCATGTATCCATAACGAAGTTTCTGAGAACCGCTGTTGTAGTAGAGGTAGTGGTAGAAATGGGGTTTTTGGACGCTAACGCGCCAGTTTCCCACTGGTCTGTGTGAGTTCTCTGCAACTCTTTTAACACACGAAGGGTTATCTGCACACATCAAATACGGCGCTTTTGGGCCACCTGGTATAATCCAGTCCAGCATTCGTCTACCGACCTGAGAAGACCAGAAATGGAATCAAGGACCTTCCGAATGCGATCCTTATACACTTCCGCCTGAGCCAACCTGTTCGGTATATAATGTTGCAAAGTACCAGTCGTCCAATCTTAATAAATGAAATTCGTATTTAGAAGCTACCATGATGAAGGCACACAAGTTTTGGAATCTATATCTAGTTCGCGTCTGTAGCTTTTTAAGCCAAGGAACGAACGAAAATTCACCAAACGCAAGAGTTTAGCATTCTTGAAAGCCGAGGGAGAGCCTATGAATGTGGGCCTTAATGCCAGATTACATTATTACCGATTTAAAGATCCATCCGCGCAACGGCAGTAAACAATATAATAAAACTTGGTGTGTTACATTTACATGTATTTCTCTACACAGTAACGTTTATTTTTATGCAGCTTCTGCAAACTATTCGTACGACACTTTATTATTTACACTACCACGTAAATAGTAGTTAGAGAAAGTATTGCATTCCACCCAAAAATTGGATACCGAAATTTCATTGGAAATGCAGCTTTTGAGGCCCCCGGAAACCAAATAAAACACTTTTGAAACATGTCCGCGCGCGCGTGTCTGTGAACAGCATAACTCAAAAACGAAGTGCTAGTATTTAAGATCAGGGTCTTCAAAGATGCATCACGAAGATGCTAAAGAAAATCTCTCCACCCCAACTACCCTTTACCTAGAACATTTTTAAAAAAATTTGATTTTCTAAAAAAAATGGCTCTAACGATTTTGATTAAAATACCATACATTAAAGATATGTGCATGAAAAATAGTATGTATATCTTGAATTTTCTAGTAATAACCAGTGAAGTCCTCTTCATTAGGAAGGAATTTTGTATAATCTTGTATAACTGGTAAACGTTAATCGATAGAAGAAAGCGTACTTCACAAGAAGTGTAGATCTCTTTGCAACACACAATTTATTTCAAATAAGTTTTTCTGCTACATAAGCCATTTTGAGATATCCGTTATTAATGGTTCGAATTGTTCATTACTTGGTCATCCATTAAAGTCCTGTCAATATTCAGTTGCTTTTCGCTATTGCATAGAAACAGTATGGAATTTTAAGACTAGTATATAGCGTCCAGTTCTTAAACATTTGACTCGCTGTTCTCTTTGTATTGATAAGCTTTAGTAATAATATTGTATAACCACTAGTAAACGATAGAGATTAGAGAAAGTCATGTGGATGTATATTCAGAATTTTTCCCTATCTACTTCATATTAATGAAGATAAACCTTTGCAGAAATAGTTTAATTACACACTTCGTTGCAGATACAAGAAGGATATAGGAAACCGAATCGATGCTCCGATGTTTAAAAGCGGTACGCTACATGCCGGCCTTGTAATTCCACACACTTTCCAAGACATCGCGAGAAACAACTTGATAACGACAGAACTTTAAAAATTACAGATATTGAGAAATTCAAACAGATATCTCGGAAATGGCTGATGCTATAAAAATGGTATGTAAAATAAATTGTGGGTTTGAGTTCTACAGTTTTTGTGCTATACGTTTGTGCATCTCTTAAGGTTTAGCAGTTAAACAAAATTCATTTTATTGCTCTCTACTACGTATAGAAGTAGAGAAAACATTGCTTTCCACACAAAAATTTGATAGCAACATTTCATCGAAAATACATGTTTTGAGGTGCCCTGAATCCAAATAAAGCATTTTTGGAAACATGCCCGTGTTTGTGTCTCTGTGTGAACGGCATAACTCAAAAACGAAAAGTCGGATAAATACGAAACTTGGTATTCGAGTTTAGTATTTTCCAAGGATGCGGCACGAAGATTTTCTAGAAAATTCCCCATCCTAGACTACCCTTTAGATGGAACATTTTTCGAAAATTGTTTTTACTCAGAAATGGCTCTAACGATTTTAATTAAAATATTAGGTTTGTTCCAGCACACGGTTCTGAACGGGTTCGGAACTAATCCCAACACATGCTAATGCACATGCGCCAGTCCGGTACGCTCACAGAACTAATTCGGAATTTTGTGTGGTTGGAACACTACTTGAACCGTTCGCGTTCTGTCACGGCCTTCTTCGTTGCACCCTGGTTGCACGGTCAATCAAAAGACGATCAAATATCTACGTTTACAGCGTTGATGAATGAAATCAAACTCCGCCGATGTACATCGTAAGCGTTTCTTTCATACTGATTCCAGTCCTAATATTCGAGCAAAAATAAATCGCGTTCGTTTATCGGCTTAAATCCATTGATACTGAGTTATTGCGAATAACAATTGTAATTTACAGATATTATATTTAAACCAGAACCCGGAAAAAGTAATTTAACACAATTGCAATTTAACATTAGGTTTCCTGCTACAGAAGCTTCTAAACACAATGTTTAATTTAAAACTCCAATACTCTGAGACAATGACACCCCACATAAATTCTATTCCGAACGTAATGCAAATAATACAAAACTACATGGTACCAATGTATGCTTATGATCAGGGTTAGGATTTTTAGTTGCAAATTTCAGATGAAAAAAGGAAGGGAAAAGGTGCTCAAATAATGTGAAAAAGGCACAATAAGGTGCTGGTTTATTTAAGGGGATGCACAACTGAAATTGCTATTTTATAAACTATCCATTCAATTGGGCTGAAATTTTTATTTCTTTATATATAATTGTTTTGTGAATTATAGCCCAGTCTTAATAATTCTCGGAACTGCGCAGTTGAGGTTATTGTCGTCTCCACGTAAACAGATGACGTCTCTCACAGCAACAAACTCACATTCACGAACAGCAGGCTACTGATTCTGGTGGAATAGAATCACTCATTGTCAATTGCATTATTGCGGGCTACTTTATAGCAGTAAAGTGAGAGAAAGAGGTTTTCGTCGAACACACAATTATTTTCCATTGTTGCGGGTGTACTTTCAATTCCCGCGCGGCGTTTACTGAAAGAGGTAGACTTACTATTCGCACGTACACAGCAAGCTGAGGAGACATTAATTGAAAGTTAAAGAATAAATTGGAATGAAACTTAAAAGAAAAAAGGGGATTATGGGCATGGTTGGGGGGAAATGGTACAAAGGTGCCAAAAGGGGGTAAAGGTCCCAAAATAACGGAATAATGTTTAAATGGAAATAATCCTCTTCTTCGGAAGTCGATGCATCATTAAAAAGATCACTGTCACCTTCTAAATCACTCATTATTGTTATCTTTGAACGCTGTTTTGCTCCCTGGCTTTGTTAGACGTTTGTTCTTTTCCTCAAGTATGTCGCCATACTACTCAACAGCGAGCAACTGCTTACCAAACACCTTTGCTATTCCGTATTGAGAAATAAACACGCATGGAGGAATAAATTACATATTAAAATTTATTTTCTACTGAATACAGAGAGTATGTCACTTTTTCTATACTCTCTGTCAGGTTTGTTCCAAGCGATTAGAATCGATTCTGAATTGACTGAGTATGCGCTGTAGACCATACAATTTGCGCATGTCTGGAATTTTCAGTTCCTGCTCTTCATCCCGAACCGATTTCACTCGTTCCGAACTAGTTCCCAAATACGTTGGAACAGCAAACTGGAAATTCAGAATTGGTTCTGAACTGATTCTCTGTCGTGTTGGAACGCCACTTAGCTACTGCGCACACTCAGATAATACGGAATCGATTCTGAATCGTGCTGGAACAAACCTATTAAGATATTTTTATGGCAAATGAAATGTATGTCTTAAAACTTCTGGGAATGTACCCCAAAGTCCTCTTCATTCTAAATGACACTTACATAGCTGGTAAACCATAAGAAATAGACAAACGTTTACTACACAAAAAGTGTAAAACATTTTGTTAAACAACTTTAACATCGTTAAAACATACACTTTATATAACATACTTTTTTGTGGAGTGAATAATTTTTGAGATATTCCCTATTTTATTTGAATTTTCCAATACTTCGGTCATTTCTGAAATTGGAATTCGTTATGGGTTTTTTATGTTTCAGGACATACAAAGGGAATGGAATGCTCCACATAGCAACCAGCTTCTAAAAGATTTGACAATCTCTTAAGCCTACCGTATTCTCCTTGTACCTACAAGAAAATTAGCAATAAGATGCTAATTCTGCAAATGCTTATTTCGATTAACATGAAGTAGATGGAGAATAAGAGTTTGTAAAAATAGTTTGTACATGAGTAGAGAAGGTCATATGAGATGCAACGCACAAGATTTTTTTTAATTTAAATATCTTTGTTTAGTGAAATTTTAATCAAAATCGTTGGAACCAATTTTGAGAAAATAAAAGAATACCAGAGAGATCTCGTGTTTGAGTTATGACACACACACACACACGCCATCTTCTAAAGCTGCCTTTTTGAATTCAGGGGTCCTCAAAACTTGTATTTCCGGTGACATTCCGTTATCGAACTTTTGGGTGGAATACAAACTTTCTCTACCTACTGGTGCGTCGTAGTGAAAGTAAAAAGGATGGGGATTTGCAGTAAATATATGCCACCTTAAAGATTGGAAGAACGTTACTATAAAAATTGTACCTATAATTTAAACTTAACAACACATAATTACTATTATAATGATTTCGCAACATGACCAACATAATCATTTTAAATATTACTTTAGTTAGCTGCTGGGCAACATAAAATTTAATATTTTTTTCTGTACTATTATGTTTTAAAGATGTTACGTCATTTATTTTTTTGTAGCTCCCGAAAGCAGTTCTTTTGGGAGTTATTCATAACTTTATTTCAAGATAATATGCTCGTATATTTGTCTGATTCGCCTTTCAATACTGTGGATTGAAATACATTACTTCTCATCTGGTATTAGATGGCATCTGAATCTCTTACATTTGTTACATACATTTTGGAGCTTTTTATAAACATAAGAGCCGAAATTGAAAGTTAGCAGCGTTTTCTTTCAACGCGCCTTGAGAAGTTTGTCTAGGCAACCCGCTGAATCCACACGTCGGAGAAGTTGCCGCCTCTGCCCGGCGAAAAAGTTTCCTTTATATGTGTCACAAATTCATTCATTCATTATCTGTTTACCCTCCTCTTATGTAGGACTTACAGGCGGGTGCCTGGGTCAGAGGCCCGTCGAGGAGCAGACACTCATGGATCAGACAGAACATCCAGGATGGGTGATCAGCCGGATACCTGGTATGGGAAGTGAAGGAAGTAGATGAAGCGAAATGTTGGTGAAATGGATGAAAGGAAAGGTGATGATGGAGCAGTTGGTGGAATGAATGGCGGGGGAAACCGGAGAACCCGGAGAAAACCCGCCCAGACGCCGCTTCGTCCACCACAAATCCCACATGCAGGTCCCTGGGATTGAACCCGGTCCGCCTCGGTGGGAGGCGAGCGATCTAACCACTCGGCCACGGTGCCACCCTATGTATCACAAATAATACTCATAAGTAGGTTATTTAGAAGAGATCGAGCACAGTTTTTTGGGCATATATGGGAAAGGATAGGGAAAACGAGGCTGGATGGGGCGGTTCAAGGAGGAAAATGGGTTTATATGGGAGAGATAGGGAATACGACGAGCGATACTATGCTAGACAGGGTTGAAGGAGGGAAATACGTTTATATGGAAGGAATAGTGGAGAGGTGTTAGGCTAGACAGAGATCGAGGAGTAGAGTAGGGTTTATATGAAAGGTATAGGAAAACGAGGAGGGGTGTTAGGTTAGACAGAGTTGAAGGGTACAGCATGTCTTTTATATGAGAGAGGTAGGGAGCAGGAGCAGGGGTGTTAGGCTAGACAGAGTTGAAGGGTACAGCATGTCTTTTATATGAGAGGGGTAGGGAGCAGGAGCAGGGGTGTTAGGCTAGACAGAGTTCGAGAAGTAGAGTATGGTTTATATGAAAGGTATAGTAAAACGAGGAGGGGTGTTAGGCTAGACAGAGTTGAAGGGTAGAGCATGTCTTGTATATGAGAGAGGTAGGGAGCAGGAGCAGGGGTGTTAGGCTAGACAGAGGTCAAGAAGTAGAGTAGGGTTTATATGAAAGGTATAGTAAAACGAGGAGGGGTGTTAGGCTAGACAGAGTTGAAGGGTAGAGCATGTCTTGTATATGAGAGAGGTAGGGAACAGGAGCAGGGGTGTTAGGCTAGACAGAGTTCGAGAAGTAGAGTATGGTTTATATGAAAGGTATAGTAAAACGAGGAGGGGTGTTAGGCTAGACAGAGTTGAAGGGTAGAGCATGTCTTGTATATGAGAGAGGTAGGGAACAGGAGCAGGGGTGTTAGGCTAGACAGAGGTCGAGGAGTAGAGTATGGTTTATATGAAAGGTATAGGAAAACGAGGAGGGGTGTTAGGTTAGACAGAGTTGAAGGGTACAGCATGTCTTTTATATGAGAGAGGTAGGGAGCAGGAGCAGGGGTGTTAGGCTAGGCAGAGGTCAAGAAGTAGAGTAGGGTTTATATGAAAGGTATAGTAAAACGAGGAGGGGTGTTAGGCTAGACAGAGTTGAAGGGTACAGCATGTCTTTTATATGAGAGAGGTAGGGAGCAGGAGCAGGGGTGTTAGGCTAGACAGAGTTCGAGAAGTAGAGTATGGTTTATATGAAAGCTATAGTAAAACGAGGAGGGGTGTTAGGCTAGACAGAGTTGAAGGGTAGAGCATGTCTTGTATATGAGAGAGGTAGGGAACAGGAGCAGGGGTGTTAGGCTAGGCAGAGGTCAAGAAGTAGAGTATGGTTTATATGAATGGTATAGGAAAACGGGGAGGGGTGTTAGGCTAGACAGAGTTGAAGGGCAGAGCATGTCTTGTATATGAGAGAGGTAGGAGACAGGAGCAGGGGTGTTAGGCTAGTCAGAGGTCAAGAAGTAGAGTATGGTTTATATGAATGGTATAGGAAAACGAGGAGGGGTGTTAGGCTAGACAGAGTTGAAGGGTAGAGCATGTCTTGTATATGAGAGAGGTAGGGGACAGGAGCAGGAGTGTTAGGCTAGGCAGAGGTCAAGAAGTAGAGTATGGTTTATATGAATGGTATAGGAAAACGAGGTGGACTGTTAGGCTAGACAGAGTTGAAGGGTAGAGTATGTCCTTTATATGAGAGAGGTTGGGAACAGGAGGAGGGGTGTTAGGTTAGGAGAATTGAGTATGTGTTTATAAGGAGAGACGAGAAAACGGAGAGAGATCCTATGCTAGGATAGACAAGTGTTAAAGTTAGGTTAGATAGGAAACCAAGGAGTGATACTCAGCTAGAGGGGGCAGGAGGAATGGGCTTTATGAGAGGTAGGGGATACGGGGAGTAGTGTTAGGCTAGACAGAGGTTGAGAGTAGAGTATGCGTTTATATGTATGAGAAGTATAGGAACAGGAAGAGGGTCTTAGGCTAGACAGAGGTTGAGGAGTAGAGTATAGTTTATATGAGAGGTATAGGAAAACGAGGAGAGGTGTTAGGCTAGACAGAGGTCGAAAATAGAGTATGGTTTATATGAGAAATATAGGAAAACGAGGAAAGGAGTTAGACTAGACAGAGGTCGAGGAGAAGAGTATGGTTTATATGAGAGTCATAGGGAAACAAGAGAGGTGTTAGGCTAGACAGAGCTAGAGGAGTAGAGTATGGGTTATATGAGAGGTATAGGAACAGGAGGAGAGGTGTTAGGCTAGACAGATACTAAAGGAGTAGCAATATGGGTTTATATACAGGAGAGATAGGGAATAGGAGGTGCTAGACCTTGAAAGCGACTTTAGACGTGAACTTCATGGAAAACTGTTTCATGTCAATGTTCTAGACATGTCCATCACGTAACCCATTCAGGGAAAAGCTGACCAGCAAAGGGAAAAAGGTGACCAGCAAAGGGAAAAGGTGACCTGCAAAGGGAAAAAGGTGACCAGTAAAGGGAAAAATGTGACCAGCAAAGGGAAAAACGTGACCAGCAAAGGGAAAAGGTGACCAGCAAAGGGAAAAAGGTGACCAGTAAAGGGAAAAATGTGACCTGCAAAGGGAAAAACGTGACCAGCAAAGGGAAAAACGTTACCAGCAAAGGGAAAAAGGTGACCAGCAAAGGGAAAAAGGTGACCAGCAAAGGGAAAAAGGTGACCAGCAAAGGGAAAAAGGTGACCAGCAAAGGGAAAAACGTTACCAGCAAAGGGAAAAAGGCGACCAGCAAAGGGAAAAAGGTGACCAGCAAAGGGAAAAAGGTGACCAGCAAAGGGAAAAATGTGACCAGCAAAGGGAAAAAGGTGACCAGCAAAGGGAAAAAGGTGACCAGCAAAGGGAAAAAGGTGACCAGTAAAGGGAAAAAGGTGACCAGTAAATGGTAAAAGGTGACCAGCAAATGGAAAAACGTGAGCAGCAAAGGGAAAAAGGTGACCAGCAATGGGAAAAAAGGTGACCAGCAAAGGAAAAAAAGGTGACCAGCAACGGGAAAAACGTTACCAGCAAAGGAAAAAAGGTGACCAGCAACGGGAAAAAGGTGACCAGCAAAGGGAAAAACGTGAACTGCAACGGGAAAAGCTAACCCACTCACACTAACAGGTAAGTAATTCAACTAGTATTGCAAGAGGCTGACTGCATCATAGCAGTGTATGATTTCGCAGGTAATTCAGCTAGTATCGTAGGTATTTAGGCTAATTCACTAGTATCACAGGAGGATAGATTCCCGAGGCTAACTGCATCATGGCTCTGCATGATTTCACAGGTAATTCAGCTAGTATCGTAGGTATTTAGGCTAATTCAGCTAGTATCACAAGAGGATAGATTCTAGGGTTGGGTATAGCTTAGTGTCGTATTTCACAGGTAATTCAGAGAGTATCGTAGGTATTTAGGTTAATTCAAGTATCACAGGCGTTTAGAGTAATTCAGCTAGCATTACAGGACGGTAGGTTCCAGGGGTTGGTTATAACATAGCTTCGTATTTCACAGATAGTTCAGGTAATATCGTAAGTATTTAAGGTAATCGACATAGCTTCACAGATATTATTGATAATTTTGATCAGCGATTTGTATCACAGCTATTTAGGGTAAATGCAGGTGATTCAGATTGTATCAATGGTATTTGAGTCATTTTAACAGGTAATTCATCTAGTATCATTGATATTTAGGGCAAACCAGATAGTATCACATGTGCTCATGCTAATTTAGAGCAGAAATTCTTATCAGAGCTAGTTAAGGTAATTTCACATGATTCGGGTAGTATCACAGGTATTTAAGTCATTTTAACAGGTAATTCAACTAGTATCACAGTTACTCATGGTAATATAGAGAGTAATTAGATTATAAACATTTCTCATCCAACGTAACAACAATTTATATACTTTTTCTAAATCTTACAAACTTATTATATATTAAACACTTATTGTACGATGCGGAGAGGGATAAACTGCATATTGGTTCACAAATTGAAAAGCTTTGCGTCAACATACCTTTATTTTTTTAGTTCATTGTAGATGTCTCTCCCCTTTTATCTAGGCTTGAGACTAGCACTAGGATTGCTCCTAATGGCAGGGTTACCACCTTCCCTTCCATCTTCTTCTTTCTTCATCAGGCGTCTGCTAGTTGCATATACAGCACACGGATAAACTTAATTTTTTAAGATTGTAGACTCACGAGAAAATCTTCAACTTACATTCTCTTAAGCGCTGTTTGTAATGGCGTAATGTCCATACGCATAGGTAGTTATTCCATCCTCAGCAATAATTCTTTTATCATCAAAGGGATTCAATGCAATTTTATTCACTTGCACTGTGGTAACAGCATGCTTTCGCGATAGGGTTAGATTCATAGGTGTTCTGATGATTTCACAGGTTTTAAGACAGTCTGTATAGCTGTCAAACGAAATGTACTGCTTAATAGCGCTACGTTTTATACCTTTAATCTTTTTTATCATTGAGCCTTGAATATCTAAGGCATACATCTTAGGACGTAGTCCAACAAAGCGTAGGATGATTTTGCTATTAGCCTCATCTTTAAATTTTCCCAATACCTTCTTGTTCTGAGTAGAGTGGCACATATGATTGGCAGGGTAATCAGCTGTATCGAGATGCTCAAGAAAACGTAGCTTGTCCTGGTACACATCTTCAGTTGTAACACGATGAATGAACGAATCAGTGTCCATATACATAAGCTTCAGGTTTTCAGCTCCATAATAAGGCAACAACACGTCGTAATGATAGTTATACATTAATGTCTTGGAGATGTCCAACACACTCATACCAATGTATATAGGCTTGTTGAATACAATCTGACGAGAGGCCATATGTACAGCAGCTAGATTAGCAGCATATATCGTCCTGTCGATAAACGTAGGCTTAGCGATCAGCTTCTCTAGAGTTTTTTCATTGGTCACCAGTCGTATGTCCATACGGTTACGCAGGTTCTCCATAGTTTTTCCAAACATGGCGTTGTTAAAGAGCTTGTAGAGATCCTTCTCGAAGTCATTTGCAGCTTGCTGTCGTAGCCTGTTGTTAAATTCCACATAAGGTTTCAACCACCGAGACTTTCGGAATTGTAGCACACGATGAATTTTTGTTAATCGTAGTCCATGATCAAGAGCTTGCTTCAAAGCCATGTAATGCACTACATACTTCTGTCGAGGTCCAAGATGGGGTATGAGTTTCTTTGTAGCTGATTCCAATGGCTTCATACACTCAGGCAGGAAAGGTAGATCGTTGTGTAGATCGTGAAGTTCTGCAGGATACTCGATATCGACTTCTAATATGTAACCATGAGAATCATCTTCTTGTAGTGTTTCTAAGTTGATTTCTTCAGGCGAAACCCACTGAAATCCACCATAAGGAAGGGCGTGACACATTGCCCACCCATATTGGTTATTAGCATCCTCGTATGTGATAAATTGGGTTGGTCTCGACGGATCAAACTTCTCCATATAAGTGTTATTAGCCTCTGCATACCGATGGGAAACTTGGCATAAACCTCCTCTTATACCTGATTCCACCATGAGTAGTTGATCATAATCTTGTAACAGCTCTAACTTAATTCCAGTATACAGTAACATAGCGTCCCATGTAAGTCCTGGAGAAGTAAAATAATGAGCAGGATCAACTTTGTGTGTTTTAAGGGTTTGCTCTCTGAACGTCTCAAAGACATCAGCTAGGAGTAGTACATCTGAGGTTAAGTAGAGATCGCTGTACTCTCCCAGGTTTCTAACATTAAACAGCTCCCATACATTTCTAGCATGATCGTAGTCAGTATCAGTAATTTCTTCTGCATTTAATCTATTATAGAAGGAGTCCTTAGGAGGCAAGCAGGTATCGTTCAGGGCATCCCATGACGTAACAAAATCATATGGAAATACACCCTTACGAGTCATCAACTTCAATTTGTCTTCTCCGAAGTACTTTAGTGTTTCAGGATACGAGGTTAGATTTTTTACCAACTTATCCAAGCTTGTACTGAGGAATCGGAAGCTGTCCACAAATCGAAGCTTTATATCTCCTACATACTTGGTGAATGAGATATAGCTTTCTTCAGAGTTAGGAATTACCTCCACGCGTTCACTTGTACAACCCAGCTCCTTAACAATGAAATGAGAGTCATATCCGCTAAGGTTATGCATGAAGACTGGTATATATTTAGGTGTTTTACAGGCTAAATTACATTCATTATGAAGACTTCCACGATATTCACCGCTGATGTGATCATGGTCGCCTACTTTGTAGTTCTCTTCTGTAAAGCCTTTTCCACACAAGTAGCATGTCGTAGAAGACTCAAAATCCTTTTGCTGTTGATCCGTAAGTTTCAGAGGCTTAGCAGATTTGTATATGTCATCAATCATTTTTGCAAGAGATGTCAGGTACAGCATAAACTTCTGAGCAGCATCAGCACCACGATACACATAGGGTTGCTTAGGAAGACCAGTTTCGAGATGTTCAACGTTGCTTGATGGTTTAACGTAAACACAGAAGCTCATTGGTGTGTGCTCTTGATAAGGGGTTGTATAGGAAGTTTCAGGATTGGGTATACACGTGTGGCATGGAGTGAGAATACTCTCAAAATCAGCATAGATGACATAAGGTACTTTCAGCATCCTCTCAACATTTTTAAACTGTACAATTGATTTATCCTTGGTAGGCATAACTACCCTTGCAACACCATGTTGATTACAGGTTGCTGCATGTTCTTGTAGTTTTTCCAGTCCGTTTCGTCCATATCGATCATCAAAATGTGTAAAACAGCGCTTACAGGTATAAACACGTCCATTACATTTAGTTTTCTGTCGTCGAATGAGTTTCTCAAAATTCTTTATATATACGTAGTGATGTTTTCCACTATCATCATTCAATAGTAGCATGTCGCAGTGCTCAGGTAGTTCAATATCAGCAACCTTTATAGGATACACTTCATGCTTCTCATCTAGCCCGAAAACGTTAATAGACATATTGTTAAGCTTCTCAAATTTAGGTATTTGAGAAAGTGGAGTAGGATAGGAAACACAGCTGAAGTCGTACTTGTCTTGAAGTTGTTTGTATTTGTTCACACGCTGTGCATTCTTCTCAACATATTTGGCTAGTACAGAGTACATGAAACATTTCTCGTCGGTAAAGTTCTGAATGTTTATACACGCTTCTTTAGCTCCGACAGATGACGGTAGTGGTATGTAGCTACTTCCTCGCAACGGATTGTACTTGTTGATACGAAGTCGAAGTCCTTCCACTGCAAGCAAAGCCCAGTTGCTACCCTTAAGCTGAGACTCCTCCATTTCAGTCACCAATTTCTTGAATTTCACTTCCATCGCTGACTCCAGATCAGTTTCCAGGAAAACAGCTTGATTCCGTGTTTTAAATGTTTTGTCACAGGTTTCACCAATACTGTTAACAAATCGACACTCAGCCAGTACATTAATTTTAACACTCTTATGAATGCTAAGCTCTTTATGCACAGCCTGGATTATCCGTTGTTTAGCCTCTTGCAGATACATATTCAGGTCCTTAGGTGACTCGCATTGTATAAAATACGACTTCAATCGTCCTTCGAATGAAGTTTCGTATTCTTTTATATCACAGTCCTCCATTGTTGACAGCAACTGATGTTTAGTTGGCTCCAATCTTCTTTTCTTCTGAGGGCTGCTTATTTCACATATATCTTCGTGTCGCTGCCCCTTATAACCATCTTTGAAGGCTACATTACAATGTTTACATTTGAAGAGCTTCTTACAAGTCATCTCGTGTCTTCTCTTGTGATAACCTCGGAGGAACTTCTTCCCACATTTTCCGCATGCATATCCAGTAGCGCTTGGAATAATATCCTTATACGCTGAGTTATTCATCTTTATTCTGGATGTAATTACGTATTAATCACTGATCAATGAAATGTAGACCTTTTCACCTTGATACCACTTTAGAAAGCTGATTATTCTTGGAGAGAACACGATGTTAGCACCTCAAGACTAATTAGCACAATGAAGTCCAATGCCCTAGATCACCATATTTATAGAGGGAGCACGAACCTTTTAGATCAGTCATAAACTCGCTCCATAACTAGTTTATATGATCGCTCTACGCATATTAACCCCAGCCATATAACCTCACGCCCAGAGCCAGGATGTTTATGACGTCACACCCAGACAGGATGTCTGGCAGCATCAAACACGTTTAAACTCGTCTCGTAACTACCTGTATATGCTGTCACACCAACAAGAGAAGTATTCCCACACGCTCATTCAGACAGACGTTTCCATCAAAGCCTACCACCATCCATTATACCAAAGCTAGCACAATCTCTATTATCACAATACTTAAAAGTAAAGGCTTAAAAGGTAACGTAGAAGATTTCCCTCCTTATTTACTTAAATGTATGTATATACTACATTATTTCACGTTTTCATTCCCTTTTCAATTCTTCCTTTCCATCTTCCCACAGAAAGACCACTACAATCACAAGCAAAGCAATTTTTCCAGAGTTACAGAGATTCTAAGCTTCTAGAATCAAACCCGGTAATAGTTTTAATAAATGTATTTTTAGTAATTTAGCTCCCTCGCATCAGCATCTACCATTTAATCTTTACTCGAACCTGATAGGATTCATAGGCTTGAAGATATATGAAATCACCCCTTCGGGATTCGATCTGAGTACTTTAAAGTACCTTTTGTCATGATAACGATATTTAGGAACTAGGTACTCTGTTTACGGTTTACTTGACGTGTCTATATAAATTAGATTACGAGTTATTAAATTTGCAAGTAAATTTCATTAAATCGGTATTCGAACCCAGAACACCAGGAACAAAATAATTTATAATACTAGCTTGACATGTTAAACAAAGCTGTGTGCAGTTACGCTATCAATCCAAGTGATATATTCTAGTGTACAGAGGAAAATTAAGGAACTCATTAAAAGATGGGAATCGAACCAAGCACAACTGATTGACAATTATATACAGCATTAATTACCCAGTACAGAACCTATCAAACATGCTTTGGCCCACTCCTCTACCTCATTTAGTTCCAGAAATAATGAAGATTTAAAATTAAGAATCGAACTCAGGACACCAAATCTCCAAATATAGATCCGCAAGAAACTAACTATTGATATAAATGTAATAAAGTTTATTTGACGTCTTTATCTTAAGTAGTTTAGGAGTTATTAAATTTATAAGTAAATTACATTTTATCGGTATTCGAACCCAGAACACCAGAAACAAAATTATTTATAAAATTAGTTTTATATGTTAAAAAGAGTTGTATGCAGTTACGCAATCAATCTAAGTGATATATTCTAGTATACAGAGAAAAATTAAGGAAATCATTTAAAAATCGGGATTCGAACTAGGGACAACTGATTGAAAATTATATACAGTATTAATTACACATTATAACAGCTATCAAACATGCTTTGGTCCATCCCTCTACCTCTCTTAGTTTCCGAGATAATGAAGATTTAAAATTAAGGATCGAACCGAGGACACCAGGTATCCAAATGTACATTCAGAAGAAACTACCTAATGACATAAATGTAATAAAATTTATTTGGCGTCTTTATCTTAATTAGTCTCTGAGTTATTAGAAGTTGAATTTGTAATTACTCGTGGGATTCGAACCCAGGCATCCCGGACAACTCGGATTAATATCTCAAGGACGCGGCGCATTCCAAAGAATTGATTAGTTTTTATCCCATTGTTCTATCTCTTTTCATTCAGGAATATAAGCGATTAATCAGTAGGGGGGAAATGATGGGGGTGGGGCTAATTAGTGGGGGTGGGGATAATTAGCATATTAATTGCATTCCATGCATATTAAGTGATACAGAAACCCCATTTCCCTACTACTGATTAATCGCTTATATCTCCTGAATGAAAAGAGATAGAACAATGGGATAAAAACTAATCAATTCTTTGGAATGCGCCGCGTCCTTGAGATATTAATCCGAGTTGTCCGGGATGCCTGGGTTCGAATCCGACGAGTAATTACAAATTCAACTTCTAATAACTCAGAGACTAATTAAGATAAAGACGCCAAATAAATTTTATTACATTTATATCATTAGGTAGTTTCTTCTGAATGTACATTTGGATACCTGGTGTCCTGGGTTCGATCCTTAATTGTAAATCTTCACTATCTCGGAAACTAAGAGAGGTAGAGGGATGGACCAAAGCATGTTTGATAGCTGTTATAATGTGTAATTAATACTGTATATAATTTTCAATCAGTTTTCCCTAGTTCGAATCCCGATTTTTAAATGATTTCCTTAATTTTTCTCTGTATACTAGAATATATCACTTAGATTGATTGCGTAACTGCATACAACTCTTTTTAACATATAAAACTAATTTTATAAATAATTTTGTTTCTGGTGTTCTGGGTTCGAATACCGATAAAATGTAATTTACTTATAAATTTAATAACTCCTAAACTACTTAAGATAAAGACGTCAAATGAACTTTATTACATTTATATTAATAGGTAGTTTCTTACGGATCTATATTTGGAGATTTGGTGTCCTGAGTTCGATTCTTAATTTTAAATCTTCATTATCTCTGGAACTAAATGAGGTAGAGGAGTGGGCCAAAGCATGTTTGATAGGTTCTGTACTGGGTAATTAATGCTGCATATAATTGCCAATCAGTTGTGCTTGGTTCGATTCCCATCTTTTAATGAGTTCCTTAATTTTCCTCTGTACACTAGAATATATCACTTGGATTGATAGCGTAACTGCACACAGCTTTGTTTAACATGTCAAGCTAATATTATAAATTATTTTGTTCCTGGTGTTCTGGGTTCGAATACCGATTTAATGAAATTTACTTGCAAATTTAATAACTCGTAATCTAATTTATATAGACACGTCAAGTAAACCGTAAACAGAGTACCTAGTTCCTAAATATCGTTATCATGACAAAAAGTACTTTAAAGTACTCAGATCGAATCCCGAAGGGGTGATTTCATATATCTTCAAGCCTATGAATCCTATCAGGTTCGAGTAAAGATTAAATGGTAGATGCTGATGCGAGGGAGCTAAATTACTAAAAATACATTTATTAAAACTATTACCGGGTTTGATTCTAGAAGCTTAGAATCTCTGTAACTCTGGAAAAATTGCTTTGCTTGTGATTGTAGTGGTCTTTCTGTGGGAAGATGGAAAGGAAGAATTGAAAAGGGAATGAAAACGTGAAATAATGTAGTATATACATACATTTAAGTAAATAAGGAGGGAAATCTTCTACGTTACCTTTTAAGCCTTTACTTTTAAGTATTGTGATAATAGAGATTGTGCTAGCTTTGGTATAATGGATGGTGGTAGGCTTTGATGGAAACGTCTGTCTGAATGAGCGTGTGGGAATACTTCTCTTGTTGGTGTGACAGCATATACAGGTAGTTACGAGACGAGTTTAAACGTGTTTGATGCTGCCAGACATCCTGTCTGGGTGTGACGTCATAAACATCCTGGCTCTGGGCGTGAGGTTATATGGCTGGGGTTAATATGCGTAGAGCGATCATATAAACTACTTATGGAGCGAGTTTATGACTGATCTAAAAGGTTCGTGCTCCCTCTATAAATATGGTGTTCTAGGGCATTGGACTTCATTGTGCTAATTAGTCTTGAGGTGCTAACATCGTGTTCTCTCCAAGAATAATCAGCTTTCTAAAGTGGTATCAAGGTGAAAAGGTCTACATTTCATTGATCAGTGATTAATACGTAATTACATCCAGAATAAAGATGAATAACTCAGCGTATAAGGATATTATTCCAAGCGTTACTGGATATGCATGCGGAAAATGTGGGAAGAAGTTCCTCCGAGGTTATCACAAGAGAAGACACGAGATGACTTGTAAGAAGCTCTTCAAATGTAAACATTGTAATGTAGCCTTCAAAGATGGTTATAAGGGGCAGCGACACGAAGATATATGTGAAATAAGCAGCCCTCAGAAGAAAAGAAGATTGGAGCCAACTAAACATCAGTTGCTGTCAACAATGGAGGACTGTGATATAAAGAATACGAAACTTCATTCGAAGGACGATTGAAATCGTATTTTATACAATGCGAGTCACCTAAGGACCTGAATATGTATCTGCAAGAGGCTAAACAACGGATAATCCAGGCTGTGCATAAAGAGCTTAGCATTCATAAGAGTGTTAAAATTAATCTGCTGGCTGAGTGTCGATTTGTTAACAGTATTGGTGAAACCTGTGACAAAACATTTAAAACACGGAATCAAGCTGTTTTCCTGGAAACTGATCTGGAGTCAGCGATGGAAGTGAAATTCAAGAAATTGGTGACTGAAATGGAGGAGTCTCAGCTTAAGGGTAGCAACTGGGCTTCCTTGCAGTGGAAGGACTTCGACTTCGTATCAACAAGTACAATCCTTTGCGAGGAAGTAGCTACATACCACTACCGTCATCTGTCGGAGCTAAAGAAGCGTGTATAAACATTCAGAACTTTACCGACGAGAAATGTTTCATGTACTCTGTACTAGCCAAATATGTTGAGAAGAATGCACAGCGTGTGAACAAATACAAACAACTTCAAGACAAGTACGACTTCAGCTGTGTTTCCTATCCTACTCCACTTTCTCAAATACCTAAATTTGAGAAGCTTAAAAATATGTCTATTAACGTTTTCGGGCTAGATGAGAAGCATGAAGTGTATCCTATAAAGGTTGCTGATATTGAACTACCTGAGCACTGCGACATGCTACTATTGAATGATGATAGTGGAAAACATCACTACGTATATATAAAGAATTTTGAGAAACTCATTCGACGACAGAAAACTAAATGTAATGGACGTGTTTATACCTGTAAGCGCTGTTTTACACATTTTGATGATCGATATGGACGAAACGGACTGGAAAAACTACAAGAACATGCAGCCACCTGTAATCAACATGGTGTTGCAAGGGTAGTTATGCCTACCAAGGATAAATCAATTGTACAGTTTAAAAATGTTGAGAGGATGCTGAAAGTACCTTATGTCATCTATGCTGATTTTGAGAGTATTCTCACTCCATGCCACACGTGTATACCCAATCCTGAAACTTCCTATACAACCCCTTATCAAGAGCACACACCAATGAGCTTCTGTGTTTACGTTAAACCATCAAGCAACGTTGAACATCTCGAAACTGGTCTTCCTAAGCAACCCTATGTGTATCGTGGTGCTGATGCTGCTCAGAAGTTTATGCTGTACCTGACATCTCTTGCAAAAATGATTGATGACATATACAAATCTGCTAAGCCTCTGAAACTTACGGATCAACAGCAAAAGGATTTTGAGTCTTCTACGACATGCTACTTGTGTGGAAAAGGCTTTACAGAAGAGAACTACAAAGTACGCGACCATGATCACATCAGCGGTGAATATCGTGGAAGTCTTCATAATGAATGTAATTTAGCCTGTAAAACACCTAAATATATACCAGTCTTCATGCATAACCTTAGCGGATATGACTCTCATTTCATTGTTAAGGAGCTGGGTTGTACAAGTGAACGCGTGGAGGTAATTCCTAACTCTGAAGAAAGCTATATCTCATTCACCAAGTATGTAGGAGATATAAAGCTTCGATTTGTGGACAGCTTCCGATTCCTCAGTACAAGCTTGGATAAGTTGGTAAAAAATCTAACCTCGTATCCTGAAACACTAAAGTACTTCGGAGAAGACAAATTGAAGTTGATGACTCGTAAGGGTGTATTTCCATATGATTTTGTTACGTCATGGGATGCCCTGAACGATACCTGCTTGCCTCCTAAGGACTCCTTCTACAATAGATTAAATGCAGACGAAATTACTGATACTGACTACGATCATGCTAGAAATGTATGGGAGCTGTTTAATGTTAGAAACCTGGGAGAGTACAGCGATCTCTACTTAACCTCAGATGTACTACTCCTAGCTGATGTCTTTGAGACGTTCAGAGAGCAAACCCTTAAAACACACAAAGTTGATCCTGCTCATTATTTTACTTCTCCAGGACTTACATGGGACGCTATGTTACTGTATACTGGAATTAAGTTAGAGCTGTTACAAGATTATGATCAACTACTCATGGTGGAATCAGGTATAAGAGGAGGTTTATGCCAAGTTTCCCATCGGTATGCAGAGGCTAATAACACTTATATGGAGAAGTTTGATCCGTCGAGACCAACCCAATTTATCACATACGAGGATGCTAATAACCAATATGGGTGGGCAATGTGTCACGCCCTTCCTTATGGTGGATTTCAGTGGCCTGAAGAAATCAACTTAGAAACACTACAAGAAGATGATTCTCATGGTTACATATTAGAAGTCGATATCGAGTATCCTGCAGAACTTCACGATCTACACAACGATCTACCTTTCCTGCCTGAGTGTATGAAGCCATTGGAATCAGCTACAAAGAAACTCATACCCCATCTTGGACCTCGACAGAAGTATGTAGTGCATTACATGGCTTTGAAGCAAGCTCTTGATCATGGACTACGATTAACAAAAATTCATCGTGTGCTACAATTCCGAAAGTCTCGGTGGTTGAAACCTTATGTGGAATTTAACAACAGGCTACGACAGCAAGCTGCAAATGACTTCGAGAAGGATCTCTACAAGCTCTTTAACAACGCCATGTTTGGAAAAACTATGGAGAACCTGCGTAACCGTATGGACATACGACTGGTGACCAATGAAAAAACTCTAGAGAAGCTGATCGCTAAGCCTACGTTTATCGACAGGACGATATATGCTGCTAATCTAGCTGCTGTACATATGGCCTCTCGTCAGATTGTATTCAACAAGCCTATATACATTGGTATGAGTGTGTTGGACATCTCCAAGACATTAATGTATAACTATCATTACGACGTGTTGTTGCCTTATTATGGAGCTGAAAACCTGAAGCTTATGTATATGGACACTGATTCGTTCATTCATCGTGTTACAACTGAAGATGTGTACCAGGACAAGCTACGTTTTCTTGAGCATCTCGATACCCTGCCAATCATATGTGCCACTCTACTCAGAACAAGAAGGTATTGGGAAAATTTAAAGATGAGGCTAATAGAAAAATCATCCTACGCTTTGTTGGACTACGTCCTAAGATGTATGCCTTAGATATTCAAGGCTCAATGATAAAAAAGATTAAAGGTATAAAACGTAGCGCTATTAAGCAGTACATTTCGTTTGACAGCTATACAGACTGTCTTAAAACCTGTGAAATCATCAGAACACCTATGAATCTAATCCTATCGCGAAAGCATGCTGTTACCACAGTGCAAGTGAATAAAATTGCATTGAATCCCTTTGATGATAAAAGAATTATTGCTGAGGATGGAATAACTACCTATGCGTATGGACATTACGCCATTACAAACAGCGCTTAAGAGAATGTAAGTTGAAGATTTTCTCGTGAGTCTACAATCTTAAAAAATTAAGTTTATCCGTGTGCTGTATATGCAACTAGCAGACGCCTGATGAAGAAAGAAGAAGATGGAAGGGAAGGTGGTAACCCTGCCATTAGGAGCAATCCTAGTGCTAGTCTCAAGCCTAGATAAAAGGGGAGAGACATCTACAATGAACTAAAAAAATAAAGGTATGTTGACGCAAAGCTTTTCAATTTGTGAACCAATATGCAGTTTATCCCTCTCCGCATCGTACAATAAGTGTTTAATATATAATAAGTTTGTAAGATTTAGAAAAAGTATATAAATTGTTGTTACGTTGGATGAGAAATGTTTATAATCTAATTACTCTCTATATTACCATGAGTAACTGTGATACTAGTTGAATTACCTGTTAAAATGACTTAAATACCTGTGATACTACCCGAATCATGTGAAATTACCTTAACTAGCTCTGATACGAATTTCTGCTCTAAATTAGCATGAGCACATGTGATACTATCTGGTTTGCCCTAAATATCAATGATACTAGATGAATTACCTGTTAAAATGACTCAAATACCATTGATACAATCTGAATCACCTGCATTTACCCTAAATAGCTGTGATACAAATCGCTGATCAAAATTATCAATAATATCTGTGAAGCTATGTCGATTACCTTAAATACTTACGATATTACCTGAACTATCTGTGAAATACGAAGCTATGTTATAACCAACCCCTGGAACCTACCGTCCTGTAATGCTAGCTGAATTACTCTAAACGCCTGTGATACTTGAATTAACCTAAATACCTACGATACTCTCTGAATTACCTGTGAAATACGACACTAAGCTATACCCAACCCTAGAATCTATCCTCTTGTGATACTAGCTGAATTAGCCTAAATACCTACGATACTAGCTGAATTACCTGTGAAATCATGCAGAGCCATGAAGCAGTTAGCCTCGGGAATCTATCCTCCTGTGATACTAGTGAATTAGCCTAAATACCTACGATACTAGCTGAATTACCTGCGAAATCATACACTGCTATGATGCAGTCAGCCTCTTACAATACTAGTTGAATTACTTACCTGTTAGTGTGAGTGGGTTAGCTTTTCCCGTTGCAGTTCACGTTTTTCCCTTTGCTGGTCACCTTTTTCCCGTTGCTGGCCACCTTTTTCCCTTTGCTGGTAACGTTTTTCCCTTTGCTGGTCACCTTTTTTCCCTTTGCTGGTCACCTTTTTCCCATTGCTGGTCACGTTTTTGCCTTTGCTGCTCACGTTTTTCCATTTGCTGGTCACCTTTTTCCCTTTACTGGTCACCTTTTTCCCTTTGCTGGTCACCTTTTTCCCTTAGCTGGTCACATTTTTCCCTTTGCTGGTCACCTTTTTCCCTTTGCTGGTCACCTTTTTCCCTTTGCTGGTCACCTTTTTCCCTTTGCTGGTCACCTTTTTCCCTTTGCTGGTAACGTTTTTCCCTTTGCTGGTCACCTTTTTCCCTTTGCTGGTCACCTTTTTCCCTTTGCTGGTAACGTTTTTCCCTTTGCTGGTAACGTTTTTCCCTTTGCAGGTCACATTTTTCCCTTTACTGGTCACCTTTTCCCTTTGCTGGTCACCTTTTCCCTTTGCTGGTCACCTTTTCCCTTTGCTGGTCACGTTTTTCCCTTTGCTGGTCACATTTTTCCCTTTACTGGTCACCTTTTTCCCTTTGCAGGTCACCTTTTCCCTTTGCTGGTCACCTTTTTCCCTTTGCTGGTCAGCTTTTCCCTGAATGGGTTACGTGATGGACATGTCTAGAACATTGACATGAAACAGTTTTCCATGAAGTTCACGTCTAAAGTCGCTTTCAAGGTCTAGCACCTCCTATTCCCTATCTCTTCTGTATATAAACCCATATTGCTACTCCTTTAGCATCTGTCTAGCCTAACACCTCTCCTCCTGTTCCTATACCTCTCATATAACCCATACTCTACTCCTCTAGCTCTGTCTAGCCTAACACCTCTCTTGTTTCCCTATGACTCTCATATAAACCATACTCTTCTCCTCGACCTCTGTCTAGTCTAACACCCCTGCTCGTTTTCCTATACCTTTCATATAAACCATACTCTACTTCTCGAACTCTGTCTAGCCTAACACCCCTGCTCCTGCTCCCTACCTCTCTCATATAAAAGACATGCTCTACCCTTCAACTCTGTCTAGCCTAACACCCCTCCTCGTTTTCCTATACCTTTCATATAAACCATACTCTACTTCTCGAACTCTGTCTAGCCTAACACCCCTGCTCCTGCTCCCTACCTCTCTCATATAAAAGACATGCTGTACCCTTCAACTCTGTCTAGCCTAACACCCCTGCTCCTGCTCCCTACCTCTCTCATATAAAAGACATGCTGTACCCTTCAACTCTGTCTAGCCTAACACCCCTGCTCCTGTCCCCTACCTCTCTCATATAAAAGACATGCTGTACCCTTCAACTCTGTCTAACCTAACACCCCTCCTCGTTTTCCTATACCTTTCATATAAACCATACTCTACTCCTCGACCTCTGTCTAGCCTAACACCCCTGCTCCTGTTCCCTACCTCTCTCATATACAAGACATGCTCTACCCTTCAACTCTGTCTAGCCTAACACCCTCCTCGTTTTACTATACCTTTCATATAAACCATACTCTACTTCTCGAACTCTGTCTAGCCTAACACCCCTGCTCCTGCTCCCTACCTCTCTCATATAAAAGACATGCTGTACCCTTCAACTCTGTCTAACCTAACACCCCTCCTCGTTTTCCTATACCTTTCATATAAACCCTACTCTACTCCTCGATCTCTGTCTAGCCTAACACCTCTCCACTATTCCTTCCATATAAACGTATTTCCCTCCTTCAACCCTGTCTAGCATAGTATCGCTCGTCGTATTCCCTATCTCTCCCATATAAACCCATTTTCCTCCTTGAACCGCCCCATCCAGCCTCGTTTTCCCTATCCTTTCCCATATATGCCCAAAAACCTGTGCTCGATCTCTTCTAAATAACCTACTCTCATAAATGATGAAATGCTGAGGTTGTACTTTCCTACTTTTCCACTATTTCTCCAGCTCCCTCTCGTTACTCTCACTATCTTTGTTTCTTCTCCCCCTCCTCTCTCCCTACCCATTCTTTCACTGTCTTCCTACATTACCTTAATTCTTATCACGTCATGGGGTAATTTTAAAGGCGGCATTTAAACCTCATCTTCTAGAGTGCTAATACAAATTAAAACAAAAGTTAGATTAATTTTCCACCGTCTCTTATCTACCACGAGAGGCAACATAGAGCAGTCACCTTTGGCTAACGGAGGTGCTTATGCGAGACTCCCCTACCTTCATCTCAGACATCTTTTCCTAAAATCCTTTACCCTTCCTTCCCTTGACGACGAAGAGATAAACCAGTCAGTGTTTTCTCTCCTAACTACATTCCTATGTTTCCTTAAAAAGAAAAGAGAAAAAAATTCTTTTACCTTCGCCATCTTGGTGTGGGCTCAAGATACCGACATGCGCTTTAAGAATTCTTCCCTTAATTAACCTATGTGTAAAGTTTGCACATATCTTCACATTAATACACTGCTGAAAATAAATAAAATAAACAAAGCCAATACAACTTGGCAACTTATCTCAGAATGAAATTAACATGCTCAAATATCAAGTTAAGAATCTCCTGAATTAAGGCAGTCTAAGATGGTGCAACAAGGCTGAGTACTGTTCCTAATATAAATTTTATACTCCTTACTCCCAGAATTACAAATAAATATACATAATATACATTTTACATACCTGTGCAATTGTTTCACACTGGAAAGAATAGATTCCTTTAATAGGAATAAAAATAGATTCCTTTTTTTATTTTCCTCATCATTCATGTCATCAAATTTCAATCAAATTTTGCTGAATATTAATATAATGGGCTATTTTTGCAACCTAAAGACTCGTGCATTTACTCATTTTAGATTTCATTACCAGACCAGACACTTGGGTTGGCAGGGATTTAAATACACATTTACATTCCGTGCTGAAAGTCACCTAATTTATTTTTCGGTCACCAGATGGTGTAATAGAAGGGTAGTGTCACGCTATTTTGAGGAACAGTGCAATACTACATAATGATATTTAGTTAACAGTTCACAGCAATGACGAGGAGTTCATAGTAGCTCTATTCCTAAGCAATGCATTTACTTTATCCCTGTTACATTTGTGGAATTTATTTATTTATTTATTGTTTTTACTGGGCTAACTGGTTACTTTGTTTCTTTTTGACTATACACAGTCCTGTTAGTATGCAAATATTTCAACCGCATTATATAATCTTTAAACATTTGTGAACAGACATTTCACATTATTACATTTTGTAGCGGTTCTTACGTGCTAGGCCCGCACTAAGTTGAAGATGATGGACCGTAGAGAGATGATGGATGCTGTGTTACGTACCTGTAGGTCGTCTTGATGCTCGCACTCTTGTGTTGTATTATGACGTTCTCGTAGACTGGAATCTGATGATCGTATATCTGTATTCTTGTGTGTGTATTAGCATGCTGTAATTAGTATTTTATAATTGTGCCACTGCTGCTGTATTTTCTGTCGAAGAGCACTTGTGTCTAGTTCAGGGTTAGGTATGGAGAAGGTAAAAATACTTTTGTACACACGTATTCTGTTAACTATGTCACTTGTATTTTAGATAAATCACATGCAAATATTCACTTCATTATTACCGTTTTTACCTTTAAAATATGTAAAACTGGTAGACTTTAAATATGTCGTTTTACCGTCTATTTAGAGACGAGTTTATACACTTTCTGCTCGAAGACTGACAAGCTTCCGTTAGCGTTCCCTTCAACCGTCTTCTTAGCGTACGTATTTGAATTATAGGCATGTATCAATGTACCTGATTGGTGCTACTATCCAATAACAGTTTATATTATATATATTTTACAGACTTCCATTGTTTTAATTATGAATCCAAGGTTCGTTACATGCTTACGTAGATATTACTGCCTTTCTCGTAATTTTCATTACTGGTTTTATAGCTAGCAATGGCCTTTCCCTCTCATATTATATTCTATATGTTATAACTTTATGTACTACTTCTCTATCATGTATACATTTTGAATATAGTGTTTTTAAATTCCTCTTAATTACGAGGGCTGATCAACAAAGACTGAGACTGATTTTTTTCACAGATGTTTATTACTCCAATTCAATGTTTAAATGATCGTTTTCAAAGTAGTCCCCTCCTACATCAATGCACTTTTTATAGCGTCTCTGCCAGTCCTTGAACACGTGCTGCAGACCATTCTTTGTCAGGTCCTTGAGAATCGCCTCACTTTTCTTGAGCACTGCTTCAGAGTTCTCAAACCGAATATCCCTAAGCTTTGCCTTTAGTGATGGGAATAAAAAAAGTCATAGGGTGCAAGATCGGGCTATAAGGTGGATGTGGTACACAGGTAATGTTGAATCGAGCCAGAAACTGCATGGCTTGATTTGCGATGTGAGGCCGTGCATTGTCATGATGAAGTCGCTACCCAGTCCGAGAAAGCTCTGGTCGTTTCTTTGCAATGTGCTTCTTCAGTGTAGCCAATACTGACGTGTAGTATGCTTCTGTAACAGTAGTATGAGGGGGAACTGTATGTGGTAAATCATTCCATTACAGTCAAAAAATGTGATCACCATCACTTTCCCTGCAGATGGAACAACTTTTGCCTTTTTTGGTGTTGGAGAACCTGGCGATTTCCACACTGTGCTGGCTTGTTTTCCTTCAGGATCATAATGATGCAGCCATGACTCATCACCGGTGATAATCGATTTAAAAATGCATCACCTCCATTGTCTGGTATGAGAAATGCATGTAGGGTCTACAAAATAGAGCATTACTGCCAACCCACCAATACGAGAGTGCTGCCGCCTACCAACATTATACATAAAAGTCCGCTCTTTTCAAATATTTATGTTACAAATACGAAACTATCACGGAAGCTACAGGAAGAAATCAGTCTCAGTGTTCGTTGATCAGCCCTCGTATTATACGTACAATATTAGCAAACAAAAACAAAATATAGAAAAAGATACATAACACGTAAAACTTAGAACAAAATATTAAAGTAAGAAAGCATTAATGTGTTGATACTGAGAAGCTGTGAATTAGATATCTTATTACAGTAATGAGTTATCGTATTAGTGGCTAGTACTGTATGTTCCTTCACTTTATTCATTTTATATCACTAAAACATAGCTGTCTGCAAAGACGAAACAAAGAGAAATGTAAGTGTTAAGAATTTTTGTGCGATGTGTACGTTAGGAGCAGCAGCTATATCCAAATGCACCTGGAATTGTGGCTTATCTTTGCATAGAAGAAATAATTTTAAGTACTTAACGCTTTCGTGCGCAGACAGAGCAGTTTTAGGTAACTGTAAAAACGCAGATACGGTTCATTCTCTTCCTGCGAGGAAAGAAAAGAACGAAAAACACAAAGATAAAAAAGCAAGTTAAGTTTATCGGCTTAAAGGTGCAAATGCGGTTGTGCTTATTAAAAGATTAATCGCCCCCAGTCTTGGGAAAGGCAACCCTTTGTGGTCATCTACCCTGTTATATCGCAGTAGAGGAAATAAAACCGGCTGCGGTCTTCTAAAACACCTCTAAAATTCTATGGAGCACGGCGGATTGGGGGGATAATGCTTCCCCGTCCATGTTCTTTGGTATTTGCTCAGTTTTTTACTTTCTCTACTACGTATAGTAAGTAGGGGAAGTATTGCATTCCACCCAAAAATTCGATACCGAGATTTCACCGGAAATACATGTTTTGAGACCTCCTGAATCCAAAAAAAGCATTTTTGGAAACATGTCCGTGTGTGTCTGTGTGTCTGTGTGTCTGTGTGTGTGTCTGTGTGTGTGTGTCTGTCTGTCTGTGTGTGTGTCTGTGTGTATGTGTGTCTGTGTGTGTGTGTGTCTGTGAACAGCATAACTCAAAAACGAACAGTCGGATAAGCACCAAACTTGGTATTTAGGTTCAGTGTCTCACAGAGATGCGACACGAAGGTTTTCAAGAAAATCCCCCCACCCCAGACTACCCTTTACATGGAAGATTTTTCGAAAATTTTAATTTTCTCAAAAAATTTTCTCTAACGATTTTGATGAAAATATTATATGTTTAAGATAATGTCATGAGAAATGAAATGTATATCTCGAATTTTCTGGGAATGTCTCCAAAAGTATTCTTCATTGTGAACGACTTTTGCATAACTGGTAAACCATAAGAGATAGACAAAATGTTACTACACAAAAAATGTAGATCGCGTTAAAATACACAACTTATGTCATATACATTTCTTTTGTTGAGTGAACCGTTTTCGAGATATTGCTTGTTATTTCCTTAAATTTTCCAATACTTATACTTTTTCTCAAATTCGTTATTCATTTTTTTATGTCCTGGACATGCAAAGAGAATGGAATGCGTCACATAGCAACCAGCGTTAAAATATTTGACTATCGCTGAAAAACTACCATATTCCCCTTTCATCTACATGAATATTACCAATAAGATTGACATATCGATATCTCGATTAACATGAAGTATATGGAGAATAAGCGTTTGTAAAATTAGATTGTACAAGAGTAGAGAAAGTCATGTGAGTGTAACACATCAGATTTTTTATCAGAGAATCGAGTTAGTTCGGAGTGCTGAAATTTCTACAAATATATCATAGCTAAAGATGATGAATTCAACTGGATACGCATCACGGGAGTGAAGGAATACTCAATGCAGCTACGTGATTGCTATATAGAATTAAGACTAAATTCACCCTTCCAAGACCGGGGTGTGATGGAGGATAGCGTAGCATGAATTTACATATAAGAACTCTAATATTATGATTTTACCCAGAAACCTAATAGGGTAATTCGAAAATTTAGAAATGTGTTAGTGCGTGGATAAGATTCCATATACATAGAATTGAAGTCGAGTTTTTTATTTATGGACACTCTTTAACTGCTGTGGTCCTTAGCATCCCGTTCTATATTGGGCGTGAAAGATCGGTAATTTTGCTCAGAGGCCTCTTTATCGGCTTGAGTTCTTTTACGTGCCGTAAATCTACGACACGGGACCACCGGCTTTACTTCCCTTCCGAAGGAAACCTTTCTAAGCATTTTTATGCCTGAAAAAAATCCATGCCTCCGCCGGGTTTGAACCCGCGACCTCGGGAACTAGAGGCCAGCATGATAACCGTACACCACCCATATAAATAGACATTTCCACTATTGCGACCAAGTACATATCACAGTATTCAACCGTACTGTAAGCCATAGCTAGTTTTCTTCAGGTACTGTACTGTATTTATTCATGTTTTAAGACTGCGGGTTATGGTAGAGGAGGGATAAGGTTGGTTATTGAAACCGTCGTCATCTTCCTACTCTCTAGAACTTCTGGTTAGGTTGTGAGCGTGCGTGTTTTGGATAAGGTCCAGGGTGAGGTGATTTCGGTGTTCTTGCTATCATGTATGAATAACAGCAATCTTGATGCTAAAAAGGTGCTTTTCTTGAGCTCTAGTGGCATTCTCTACTCACCTCTATATTTCTGTTTTTCCGAAATCGTTCCGACTACCAGTATTTGTGCGATTGTTCCACGCCTTGCTCCCGGTTCTGATACTCCTTGACTTGCAATCTTACCACAGCTGCCCACATCCGGACTTAATTTTCGCAGAAACTTCCTCGCGCCGAAAATATTGAGCGTTATTGTTTGTGTATTTTAACCAGCGACATGATACTTACTTCCCCTACCTTACCTCCGAATCACAAGACGTGTGCGTTTTCCTAAATAATTTGTTTCTCTTATTATATACAAAATTATCTTATTGCTTATTGCAAATTTATTCTAGAACATCCTTTGCCTGCGGATGTTCTCTTGGCTTTAATTCTCACGATGTTATTCTTGGTTTCGGATAAAGCATGTTCATTTAAGCTTTTCTGTAATAACTTGGCCTGTTGTAATCACGTCCTAAAACTACAATGCTAATATTTATTACTAAGGCGTCGCTTTTCTTAGTATACTTGCATGCAGAGATGCCATAAAATCGTGATTCTTGACAGCAAGGCTTTTAAGAAACAAAAGCTGGGCAATGTTTGATGTCTTTTTCCCTTGTCCTGTGAAACTTGAACTTTATATACCTTTTTACTTTATCTACTATGTACCTAGTAGGTAGAGAAGGTGCTGCATTCCACCCAAAATTTGGATATAGGGATTTCACAGGAAATGCATATATTGAGACCCCGAATAAAAAAATTATAAAAGGTCCGTGTGTGTCGGTGAACAGCATCACTCAAAAACGAGAAGTCGGATAAACACAAAACTTGGTATTTAAATTCAGAATTTTCCAAAGATGCGATGAGTAGATTTTCGAGAAAATCTCCCTCAAACTTCTCTTTACATGGTAACTTTTTTCGTAATTTTTTTTAAAAAATGGTTCTAAGGATTGTGATTAAAATAACGTATATTTAAGATATTTAAATGACAAATAAAACCCGTATTTTGGAGTTGTGGGAATAACCTGTGAAGTCCACTTCATTCTGAAGGAATTTTGTATCACTGTAAAAGTTAGAGATATAGACGAAAACGTAAACCATAAGAAATGTAAATATATTTAAACACAATTTATTTCAAATAACTTTGTTTATATATTCAGCCATTTCCGAAAGATCTGTTAATATTTGTTTCAGTTGTTCAATACTTCACAAGGTTTGTTAAACGTCACTTACTTCTCGCGATATCATGGAAGAGTATGGAATTTTAAAGCCATAGCAAGCTGCTTTTAAACAACTAACCATAGATTCGGTTTCCTCTATCTCTCTTGTCCTACTACGAAATGTGTAATTAGACTATAATTGCAAATGTTTATCTCGATTAACGTGAAGTGGATAGAAAAATAAACTTGCTTAACAATAGTTTATAGATACTATATAACAATAAATTATTGTGTAGAGGAAGTCATGTGAATGTAACACATCAGATTTTTTAAAAATATTATTTGTTTACCATGTTTATCGAACTTTTATTTATACGTCCATGTAATTGTTTTCATTTATGATGAACACATCGTGCGTTTTCGTGCAATGTCATAGTTCACACTGATGTTAGTATATGTGTTCATGTAGGAACTGTAAAAGGAATGTAAGCGTGTTGCGCGGGCCATCCGTTGAACTGTAAACCCAGCAAAATTGTGTGTGCGGTGTGGGATATTCGACGAGGATACGTGCGAGATGTAGCCTAAGCCAGCTATTGTCAAGTACTGAACAGACCGGTTGGGAGCTTGCCTGCTCAGTACATAAGCGTGATGGGAGCAACTGAAAGAGGAGCAAAGGAAAAAAGTTGACGTCGTTCATAGCCGTATCTCTCATCCAAACGGCCGGCGGTTCTGTCGTGTAATTCTATTTTACCATGGAGGACAGTACTCAAATTGTAGGTCAACAACAAGATTCAACCCTGCTTGGGAGGAAGCATATTTTATTACAGCACAACATAATGTTGTAAGGTATTTATTTGTAATAATATGTTAAACAATATAAAAAGTTTAATGTATAATACCATTATTAGCTTTGTCATGTGAATTAGTATGAAAAATATCAAAGGGAAGAAAGATCGCTTTATTGCAAAAACTAAAATGTACAATGTTTGTGCATGCAAGTCCAGTAAAGTCCAGTTTTATCGTACTGTAATTTATTGCTATTGTCGAATTTGTTTGTTTGTTTGTCGTACTCACAACTTGTTTATTTTGTCTTTGAACATACGAATTATCATGTTTTTATTACACAATTTATTATTCTTGCGTGTATAATCCCTCCTATGATGCAATTCTCGAATTAATCATGTTTCGCCATATTGAACAGTGCTAATTGTATTGTTTACTACCACTACCATCACCACCAATAATAATGTATTGTCATATATGCAATATACTTTCATAAAACAGTATGATTACAATACTTCAAATACATTTCTATTGCAAAGTTACCCCTTGCATTACAGGAAACGCCACTGAGTTTACAAACCGGCCTGCTACTCAGCTTTCCTTGTGGCAGACGCTAACGGGAGCGGAGCAGGTAAAACCGGCTCCATAGAGCTACGTATTGATGATATATGGCCTAAACCATGCACAGAGAAGCGCTACTTTCGGAAACAATCCTTGGTCCATTAACATGCAGAAAAAACTGGTTTTTTAAATTTATTTATGGACGCTCTTTAACTGCGGTGGTCCTTAGCGTCCCATTCTATACTGTGCGATAATTTTTCTCAAGGCCTCTGTATCGGTCTTGAGGTTCTTTTACATGCCGTAAATCTACAACACGAGTCCACCGGCTTTACTTCCCTTCCGAAGGAAACCATGCTAAGCATTTTTACGGCCAAAATATCCATCGCCCTCCGCCGGGTTAGAACCCGCGTTCTCGGGAACTAGAGGCTAACATGGTAACCACTACACCACTGAGAGCTACGAAAAAATAAAAAAATGTAAAAATTCTTATTTAAACATTTTTTTGACCTGGTATATTATGCCCTGATCTTCGCGGACAGCATTTACAATTCATCCTGTATTTTATAATTTCAACACTGCTTTTTTTTAAAAACGTTTATAAAAATCTATTGCATTCACATGACCTTCCTACTCATTCCTCTACAAACTATTCTTCAAAACCTTATTCTTCTACCTACTTATTGTTAATTGAGATAAACTTGCATCACACACTTAGTCATTCCGTTCTAGGTACAAGAGGGATTGGTTAAAGCAATGGTTAGATTTTTAAACAGCAGGTCGCTATGTGATGGCCTAGAAATTCCATTCTCCTTGCATAACCACGACTTTTTGATGTTTGTGCTTTAACGAGATCTACCTTATTGTGTAGTAACATTTTGTGTCTCTTACAGTTTACCAATTATACAAAGGTCATCCAAGATATACATTTTATTTGTCATGAAAATTCCTAGCTTAAACATGTCATTTTAATCCAAATCGTAAGAGCCATTTTTGAGAAAATCCAAAATAACGAAACATTTGCCAAGTAAAGGATAGTTTAGGGGTGAGGAGATTTTCTTGAACTTAAATACCAAGTATTTTCACCGAAGATGGGTGCCGCAGCAACGCGTGCGATTCGCATTCCGGAGGTGTGGGTTCGATTCTCGGCGACCACCCAATCTACCTATGGGTATTTTTGGGGGTTTTCCCGGGTCATCAGGCGAATGCTGGAGTGGTTTCTCTCCGCCCACTGAATTTCCTGTCCCTCCATTTTGTTGCATTCATCATTTCATTCACCCTTCACCCCGTTAGGTCTGTTTCAGGATTGGAAGTGTCGGCGATGGTGTTTCGATGCGGAGTGGCAGGGAAAAAAGATGCTCTTTGTGGAACTTTCTCCGTCCTACGGCTAGTTTCCGAGGTAAACGGACTGTGCGGGGTGTTGGACCCTATGTGTGCGGCGGTGGTACCCGATCTCCTTGTCCCACTATAGTAAACCTGTCATTGCTGTGTCACTGGTTTCGACCACCCAGTTTCTCCTCTTTTCTCCTCCTTCCTCCCGAGGGCGCCCCCTTGTGGGGCATAGATATATCCTCACTGGAGCACTGCCGAATCCCCTCCGGTAGAAAAAGAAAAAAGATTTTTAAGACATACATACGCACACCTTTTTCTAAAAATACTTTTTCTATTCAAGAGCCTCTCGGTATGAGTTTTTGGATGGGATGCAGTACAGTCAACTTGTGGAGAAACTAAAAACATCAACGAGCTTAATTACCTTCCTATGGCTTTAGAGTAAAATAGAATAAGAAAACTTCGGATTTTAAACCACACATGGCTTAAGCCCTTATTAATTTGTTAAAAATAAAATCCACACTCGTGCTAACTCCAGTACAATTGAGGAGTCATGTAAAAGAATGTCTTAAAACCAAAAATACAGTTTGGGAACAAGAATTTGAAATGTTTGCTTTTGACTTAAACACATTTGCTGCACTGATATCTGTGCTGACGTAAAATTCATACATTTTGAGATTTGAATCAGATTTGGAAACGAGTTATGTAAATAAATTAACCTATAAAGTCCAACAATTTAAAATATGTAACATTATAAGTCGCCTTTAATATCTCCAATATTTGAGATACATAGCTTGAAAGGTTTACCAGGATAAATGAATCAGATATGATCTGCACGTTTGGGCATCTCCCACGGTAGTTCAGTGGTAGAATACCAGCATGGAAAGCCGAAGCTGCTACCTGTGATAGTGAACCAGTTCAAAATAAAACTAATCAGGCCAATCATTTTATTTTAATTTGTATTAATAACTTACCGAATTAACTGGCAGAAGTTGGTGCATTTTTACTTTCTGCACAGTAGAAATAATGTTGTGTTCCACCCAAATATTCTACAACGAGATTTTACCAGAAATACACATGCCTCTCTATACGTAAACATTTTTGTTAATGAGGTCCGAGTGTGTGTGTGTGTGTGTGTGTGTGTGTGTATGTGTGTGTGTCCGTGTTTTCGTGAACAGCGTAATTAAAGAAAGAAAGAAAGAAATCATCAATCTTGGTATTTACGTTCAGCGTCTTCTAACGATGCGACACAAATATTTTCAAGAAATTCCTGCCACACCAAACTACCCTTTAAATGGTAAAAAATTCGTTATTTTCTCAAAACTAAAACTTGTACTTTAATTAAAATACCATATGATTAGGATAATTTAATGACAATTGAATTTTCTGGGAATAACCCTTGAAGACCTCTTCATTCTGAATGACTGTTGTATAACTGGTAAACTGTAAGACATGGATATCTTAATACACAAGAAAACGTGGTTCTCGTTAAAGCGCACATAGTTTTCTAAACTGCAAATTGCTATTCCCCTTTCTTACTTTCTCTACTACGTATAGGAAGGGAAGTATTGTATTCCACCCAAAAATTCGATACCGAGATTTCACTGGAAATATATGTTTTGAGGCCCCCTTTTGGAAACATGTCCGTGTGTGTGTCTGTGAACAGCATAACTCAGAAACGAACAGTCGGAAAAACACCATACTTGGTATTTAGGTTCAGTATCTTCCAGAGATGCGACACGAAGGTTTACAAGAAAATCCCCCAACCCAGATTACACTTTACATGGAACATTTTGCGAAAATTTTAATTTTCCCAAAGATGGCTCTAACGATTTTGATTAAAACATCATATGCTTAAGATATTTTTATAACAAATGAAACGCATATCTCGAATTTTCTGTGAATGTCTCCAAAAGTATTCTTCATTGTGAACGATTTTGCATAACTGGTAAACCATAAGAGATACACAAAAATTTACTACACGAAAATGTAGATCGCAGTAAAATACAGAATTTATGTAATATAATTTTTTGTTGTTGAGTGAACCATTTTCAAGATATTGCTTGTTATTCACTGAAATTTTCCAATACATATACTTTTTCTCAAATGGGAATTCGTTATTCATTTTTTTGGTCCTGGTAATGCAAAGAGAGCCTTGCACTTACAAGAAAATTAGCAATAAGATTAACATCTCGATTAACATGAAGCATATGGAAAATAAGCGTTTGTAAAAATATTTTGTACAAGAGTAGAGAAAGTCATGTGAGTGTAACAGATCAGATTTTTTCTTTTTCATGTTCTTATAAACGGGAAGAATTGTAAAACCATCACAATGTGTTGGCTTTGTGGTTAGGAACCAAATGCTAAATAAATAAATAATAAAGCCATCACACAGCAACCGGCTTTGAAAAGATTTGACTATCCTTTTAGCTTACTGTACTCTTCTTATACATACACGGAAATATGTGAGTAATGAAGATTAATTTGTATTAACAAAAGGTATATAGAATAAGCTTTTATCACAGTAATTTGTAAGACTGAGTAAAGAAAGTTATGTAATTGCTACACATCAGGGATTCTTTCTTCTCTTACTTATAGTAAGTAGAGGAAGTATTGCATTCCACACAAAAATTCGATATAAATATTTTGTGAGAGAAAGTCAACTTTATAACTCAAACTTTTTTTAAGCTCTGTTCATACCCCGCCTTTAACTACAATTGTCTTATCGGCGGCCTTTCCTTTGGAACTTATTTGCCTATTGGCAACGGTGCTGAGTCATATTCGCTTGTCGTTGCGTTTCTAGTAAACTTTGGGTTTTAATCATTAGATCACTTGCACAATCACACTCTCATTCATACTTCCAGACTCTGGGGGATAGGCAATGATCTTGGCTAGAGAAAAATTCTCACCTCCAGCCGGGAATTGAACTCGGGATCCCATGCACAGCAGGCGGGTGCTCTACTGAATGAAAACTTGGTCAAACGTAGTGTTTTAGTTCAACACTTTCCAAGAATGCGACACGAATATTTGTAAGAAAATCACCCCATTCCACACTATCTTTTATCTGAAAAATTGTCGTTATTTGTAATTTTCTCAAATACTGCTCTAACAATTTTGATTAAAATACCTTGCGTCTAAGATCTTTCCACGACAACTAAAATGGGTATCTTGAAATTTCTGTAAATACCCTGTGAATTCCTCTTCATTCTGAATGACTTTTGTATAACTGGTAAAACGCACGAGATAAAATCTTACTACACAGAAAATGCATCACGTTAAAGCATAGACATTTAGTTTTTTGTGCCATTAGCTATTTTCGATATATTCTTTGTTATTGACTTGAATTTTCAAATACTTATAACTTCTTTAAGTGGTAGGTAAAATTTATGTAATTATCAAAAAGTAGATATTAGAATAAGAGTTTATAAGAATGGTTTGTAAAAGAGTGAACAATATGAATGCAGCACATTTTTTTCATATTTGCTGCTTCAGTTTCAAGAAAACGTGAGGCATATTTGGTGATGAAACCTCTGGAGATTTATTTTTAACCACTGAGTACATTAGCTAAAGCCGGACGTATATAGGCTTGTTAATGATGTTCACATACATTCATTTGTTTCAGGGGAAACTCCAAATCTCTCAAAATGCACGCGGCTTTTCATCCAGTCTTTTGTTCTTCCCCCTCTCTTATTGACGTATCTACTCCTCGCATGTATTTAACTTGGAGCTTTTTAAACCTTGATGGGATTCGAATTAACCCGCGAGTAACAATGAATCGCGAGCTCGCTTAGCTAATTGTTGTTACCAACTTGCCGTAATTGGCGAGCTAATGATCCCCGAGGATTTTCCCCCGTTTTAATACAAACGCGCGTGCAGAGGCGATAAGATTTATGCCACTTTATGTGAATGGCCTCTCACACGAACTCCTTTGCGTGCTCGTTAACCAGCGCTTTATAGGCACAGATTTCAGAGCGCACCCTTCGGATATAAAATTTCATTTGAACACACAAGATGAATCGTTCCTTTTTATTCCTTCAGGGGCCCTTGACCTTTTCTTAAGCAAACTCTTTCAGAAACCTTTATAAATCACTCACCTACTTTTGTATGCACTTTGATGTTTAGATAAAGTTTGCCTACGAAATCCCTGTATCTTTCTTACACCAGTCGCATTTTAAATAAAAGAAGCACGGTGATGATAGTATATAACGATCACAGGATAATAAAGCAGTTTCACAGAATTGAAGAAAAGTTCAATAACATGAGACGAAATCTACTTTATGTGTGCACTCCGTCAAACTAAAAGTAGCCGGTCCCTTCAACAGTTAAGTGAACGAATTTCGAATGAACTTCTATGCACCGCTTCGTGTTCCCCATAATAACTACTACAAGAATATACGCTGTCTTGTGAACAAAGCCTGGCTGTCCCGAGCGCTGACGGAAGTACGCGATTCAAACTTCGCCTCTCAGACGCCGGCCACTTTTAAATTGATCGAGTGCGTGTTTTACTTAGTCACCGCATTTTAGGGAACACCGCCTCTAGCGTTGGCCGCCATTTTCTATCCAAACAGCTGAGTAAATAGCACGCAGTCTTATGGGACAATGAGGAAAAACTAAGAAATACTTAGTTTCTTTACAGTTTTAATAAAGATTGGTCAATGAAACAACGTTTTGATTGTTAGAAGTCTCTGCATGGAACTGTAATATTAAATGTACATGGAAGAAGACGCTTGAATTTCAAATGCGAGAATAAGTATTCTCATATTTCGCGTATACATTGGTTTCAAGCGTTTCATAAGCAGAAGAAGCGGTGGATGTCTTCTATCAGGGTATCTATTTAAAGGGTAGGGGTTTTATTTGGATGGAAAATCTTATTAGGTCATATTGGACAATGAATGAATAAAAGAGTTGAAATGATGCTCAAATGAATCCTGGGTTCCTAGAGCTTAGTTACCCGATTTTCGTCTTTTCAGACCCGTCGTGTAGTGGTTACCATGCTAGCCTCTAGTTCCCGAAGTCGCTGGTTGAAACTCGGCGTAGGGCGATGAATTTTTTCGGGCGTAAAAATCCTTTGCATGGCTTCCTTCGGAAGGGAAGTAAAGCCGGTGGTTCCGTATCGTAGATTTACAACACTTAGAAGAACCTCAAGCCTGATAAAGAGGCCTCTTTCACGCCCAATATAGAATGGGACGCTAAGGACCACAGCAGTTAAAGAGCGTCCATAAATAAAACTCAAACTTAATTTAGTCTTCTCACAATAAGGGAAAACTCCGGAGAAACCTTATCCAGATAACTCGCCTTAAAGGAGATTTGAACTCGGCACTCTTGAATGTGAGGCAGGCGCTAAGCCCACACTTGTCGTCCGCCGGTCTAGTGGTGCTATGTTCTAGTTCCCAAGATCGTGGGTTCAACCTCGGCGGAGAGTGATTTTTTCGGATGTAAGAATCCTTAACTAAAGCCGCTGTGCCGTGTCGTAGATTTGCGGCACGTAAAAGAACCTCAAGCCTGATAGAGGCATTGAACAAAATTTCCCGTCTTTAACGCCCAATATAGAATGGGAGCTAAGCACCACAGCAGTTAAAGAGCGTCCATAAATAAAAGACTCAAACACTAAGCCCACACTACTGAGTTGGGCAATGTTATGTTATTATATGTTCGTCTGATTTCAATGCATATTTATGACCTTTACGCATCTAAGATTTCTTTGTTAATTCGGCTACGGTGCTAATTGCAAACACTGGGTTAATGAAATATTAAAAACATAGTAGGGTTAAAACTTCACCCAAAATAATATATCAGGCAAGACAGTTTTAATACTACGTAACTATGGATAAGAAACACGATATAATAAAAAGTGAAACTTTAAAGGTTGATTACAGAAATATAGACATAAAAATATCCCATTTAAAAACTTATTCTGATTTTCCTTTTCTCAGCAGTTTCAACCCAATATTTTAAACCAGTAAATATATTTAAAACAGTAAAATTTGCTTTCCGCAAATTAGAAATTGCTTTAAACTATAAAAGATCAGGAGACCAAGCGTTGGCACTTAAGGGAACAATACCTATGTCAAAGGAATAACCATTATTATTATAAAATGTTTAGGTCTACATCTAACCTTATGTGCAGAAATAAAAATATTATTACATGCTTATTTCCTTAGCATCTACACACCATTGCATTATCCAAGAAGAGCGTTTAAATGTATAATCTATGCATTTAAATGGGATAAATAGGACTCACGAATGTGCTTGATGTAAGATTTGGTCTGTTAATAATTCTAATCCACAGCTTTATCTGGTCCTCATTTCGTTTTTCTTCAGGCCACGTAGAGCTGCTTTTCTTTTCCGAAGGATGGAACAATTTACTGCTTAGTATTTCAATAAAAACCACTAGGGTCTCTGCCTGGAAAGGTTTAAAATTCCAGTATAAATTTCGACAAAGTCCACGAATGCATACAGTCATATTGCAGTAGAATGCAGCAGTTTCAAATGTATTTACGGTTTTTATTTTTTTTCGCAGCCACAATATGAAGCGGTATTTATTACTAGCTGGCATACCGAATGTTATGAGGTGGCTTTTTAAACCTCGAATGATGATTTAATTAAATTTACTGTCTGCACTCTCTATGAAATTATTGTATAACGATCTGAAAGACTTTTTATGCTGATTTCTCCCCTTAGAACTGATTTCATAAAATTACCAAAGAGAGCTATTCATAATAATAAACTAAAAATTTACTGATATTCACAGAAAAGGGAATGAAATGAAATATCAGCAGATTTTGTATTTATAATCTTAGACTCCCTCAATTACCTCCACTGCAACAATCTTAAAAATTCTGGAAATGTTGTGTTGCACTCATATGACTTTCTCTGCTCTTGTAAAACTATTTTTACAACGCTTATTCTCAACTTACTTCATGTTAATGTAGATATATTTCTTATTGCTAATTTTCTTGTAGGTATAAGGGGAATATGGTAGGCTTTAAGCGATTGTCAAATATTTTAAGAGCTGGTTGCTATGTGGAACATTCCATTCTCTTTGCATGTCCACGACATAAAAAAAAGAAAACAAAACGAATAACGAATTCCCATTTGAGAAAAGGTATAAAGTATTTGAAAATTTCAAACAAATAACAAGGAATATCTCGAAAATGGTTCATTACACAAAACACATATATGACATAAACTGTGTGTTTTAACGAGATTTACATTTTTTGTGTAGTAAAGTTTTATCTATCTCTTACGGTTTACTAATTATGCAAAAATCATTTAGAATGAAGAGGACTTTTGTAGAAATTTCCAGAAAATCCAAGATATACATTTCATTTGCCATTAAAACATCTTAAACATATGACATTTTAATTAAAATAGTTAGCCATTTTTGAGAAAATCAAAGCTTTCGAAAAATGTTCCATGTAAAGGGTAGTCTGGAATTGAGGTATTTTCTTGAAAATCTTTGTGTACATCTTTGAAGGATACTAAACATAAGTACCAAGTTTGGTATTTATCCGACTTTTCGTTTTTGGGTTACGCTATTCACAAACACACACACAGATAGACATGTTTACAAAAATGCTTTATTTGGATTCAGGGCACTTCAAAACATGTATTTCCGGTGAATTCTCGGTATTGAATTTTTAGGTGGAATGCATTACTTCCTCTTCTTACTTTACGTAATGGAGGAAGTAAAAACTAAGGGTGAAAGATTATCCGAATGTTTGAGTAATTTTTAGAATGATACAAAATCATGCAAAACAATAGTATTCAAAAAGTACTTATTTGATTAATACGATTTTCCAAGAGCAAATCAGCTGAAAATTCAATCTAAATAATTCATTGTTATACGGGTATTTCATCCAATTTTTCAGTATGTAATCACTAATCCCAGTATATCCAGTATCGGTAGACACCCTGATCACAACGGAATTTGCATTAGAATACACATGCTTGCTATCCACTTTGGATGGAAAATGGTGGCACAAGGTACATGCCCCCATCTAGGATGAGAGTGTGGGACTCCACCGCGGCGTTGAGCCGGGGCCATACCCACTAAAAAACCTCCACCGGAGAGAATTCAGGTTGAGGTGAGGCAGTATCGCTCTTGTACTTGCGGATTCAAAGGTGAGGAAATGTTGGCCAGCCATAGGCTAAGGCCAAGGTGTGGAAAGGAGGCCGGACGTACCATGACTGTAGCCCTGGTTGCGCCCTGGCGAAATTTTGGGTGTTCAATTTTGGTGTATTCTTGATGGCGCCATGGCGCTGCGTCCTATGATATTAGAGGTGTTGTACGTCACAAGCAGGTACTTGTGGGCGAGTCGTTGGATCAGAGCCATTGGCTGCGTCCCTTGAACAGATATTTAAATCATGCAAGTATAAGTACATAATTATGCGTATTTCTATTAGTGATTATTCAGCTTAATCTATATTTATTTGCTTATTATCTTATGTTAGTATTCTAAGGCACATGTAACTTGAGGATTGATGTAAATATTTTTAGAATTAATTTGCTCCGCCAGGTGGCGTCGTCTCTTGTCATTTAGTTAGAATGCTTAATTGTATTTATTTGTAATTTTGTTTTTCGCCAACATGGCGTCGTCCTCAATGTCGTTCAAATCATTAACCATAAACACCGGCGGGCGGGCAGTCTGCCTACAGTTGCAGGTGCGAGCCAGTGCCACTCGCGGGGGGGGCCCATCCCTCTGGAGCACAAGGAATACAGCACTCTCCTTATACATTGACTGTAGTGACTCTTGCATATCGCTCTACCGTGGCGGAGTTTGGAACTACATGAGGAGTCATGTTTGTGACTCCAGTAGCTTTGTGGTGGCATCACTCTAAACAAGACGTGATGTTCTTGGTGTTCGTTTGCTCAGACATACCTGTCCGTAAAACAACATAACAGCAGATGAGAAGGGCAGAAGACGGAACAGTACTGTCATTATCTTGCACATCCAAATGAATCGACACAGTAATCCTTTTAAGTTATTTTTTTCAGAGGAAAGAATACAAGAGATTATTCTTCAGTTTAACAATGGCATCACTATATTCTTAACTTTATTCTTATTAATGGAGCAAAAAGAAAATATTAGGCCATTTTATAGGAATTTGTAATAAAAGTCATTAAGCATTAATAATAAACATTATACATAATATTAAAACAGCTTATGTGTACACCTGTGGGGAAAATGAGCCATGTCTTGAACCAAGTTTTTCTAAGTCCTACACGCACAGCGACTTGTTTACACCGTACGCAATGCAGTTGTGTAACCGCTGCAGCTAGTGTTGTACGGCATTACTAAACATGCTACCTTCCACGTGCCTTCTCTGTAGCGCTATGCCAAAGCATACGATACTTCTGTGGTTAAGACCGTAGGTTTGCTTCTCGGATGTAGCAAACACTCTTTTATCTGTTAACATTTAATCAATACTTTGAGGTTACTTATTCTCGATATATTGCGTTTCGTACACGAAATTCGGTAACGTTAATAACAGAATAGTTATTATAATGCGTCTTTAAGGGTTCATTCTACCTAACTGCAATATGCTACACATGAAACCACGTGATGCGCAGAAGAGTGCGCAAACGCGTCAGTTTCAAATAGGTTCTCTTTTAGTGAATCGCACCGCCTTTCACAATGGCAGAACGCAGATACGAAGACACGAAGAAGTCTCTCCTTTCACTAGTCAGTATAGCAGGCCTTTCTGCTCGCGTATCTGCAGCTTGTGTTGGACTCCTTGCAACTACAGTGCATCAGTGAGATTATCCAGGGACACCGTCGTCTTCGTTCAGGAAGAAGACATACTCCATTCCCGAATGGGTGCAGCTTTAATTGCGGTAGCAGAGAGGAAGTCTTTCCAAACTTCTTCTGAAACGAAGGCACATTCATAATTCCCTGGATCAGCTTGAACAGGTCTCCGGCGTGTAAACGACGCAGGACTTCTTGCACGAAGGGTAGTTAAAAAGCAACATCTGACAGATGATCACAAATTTTTCGCCTCGCGATTTTAGAGAAAAATGCCAACCGCGACTGGAATAACACGATATTGTCAGACGAGGTGACATTTTCTTCCACACGTAAGGGAAGCATGATTGTCTACCGTCCAAAGGGGTCCCGTGAAGTAGGTATTTTTCTTACTGCTACGTATGGAAAGCGATTTTGAAGTAGGAGTTGTATTGTATTTCAACTGTTGGGGAGCCGAACTTGTAGTAGTTGCAACCGCACGTATAGTAAACAGTTTCCGGTAGCATTCGCCCCAAATGTATTTTTAGGTGGCCTTTGCCCCAAGTTTAAAAAATATTAACTTTGTAATTTGACTGTAGATATTTCTTTAGATATTATATATTTATGTTTGCCTCGGCTGCGTAAGTATTATTGTTAGAGACATGGAAGTCTTGGCAGGGCATGATGCGACAAGAATGTAGGCTCACACAAATTTTAAGTTTTAATTCACTCCTTTTTATTAATCCTTGACACAAATTAAATAGCACTTCACTGATATCGCGAGCTGTGAGATTCTTTTATTTAATACTTGCACTTTTTAATACATATACTATTTTAGCCTCCAACGAATACGTATTTAATTTCTCGAGGACGCATCATGCATCCGGTTACTATCACTGTCTGCAGGCAACTGAATAGATTTCAACCGTCTAAACTTGTAAATTACTGTATTTCAAGTCTCTGATTGGCTAATCCTACTCCAATAGAATACCTTCATTTAACTAAAACCCCCTCCGGTTGTTGATTGGCTATTTTATAAACTGTCATTAAAGTCACATTATTGCTTACAAGAATCACAAGCAACATTTAAACCCTCAAACTCATTATTACCTCATAGTTACCTCATTGTTAGCAACTTTTAACTTATTATTCTCACAGCTCCTACATTATTAAATTACGTAATACATTTATATAACACTGTTGAACATGTATACAATAATATAAGCATATGCAATGACTGTTGCATACATTTTACAAATTATTACATACACATATTGCTTCAAGGCGGGCTGTTATTGAATTTACATATTATATCATTTGAGTAAAACCATTTAAGTGTTAAAAATGCTGCCTCACCCGATACGATGCAAAATATATGGCTTCACAATTTCATCGTATTTGTATCTTGTTGGGACTGGATATCAAGAAACGGTCTTAGGTGTGTTGTGGCAGCTTGACGATGCACTGACCGTTGCGCAGTACACGGCAATACTTGAAAATATTTTGATTCCCTCCGTGAGGATAAGATATCCTGATGGAATTGTTGAATTCATACAGGATAATCATCCTGTCCACATATGTCGAAAGGTTTCAAATTGGTTCTCAGAGAGGCAGGATGTCAGTGTGTTACACTAGCCTCCCTGTATACCAGATTTCAACCATATTGAAAATGAGTGGCCTGAGGTGAAAAGAGAGCTGCGCTCGAATTTCCCTGCAGATGCACGAAGGTCAAAAAATGACTTCTGGGCACAATTCAAGAAACCTGGGATGATATAACTTCTCGTCCACGTTACTACAGCGATTTAATTTCATGTATGCCCCAAAGTTGAGGGCAGTTATACGTGCTGAGAGTTCATACACCTATATTAATTTTGTTTATTTTTTGTGTTTTAGAAAGTAATAGTTTATTTGCATTTATTTCCTTAATTATTTAAAACAAGTGTTTTAATAGAATTATGTTCTTGTGTGTATGGATATGCCTAAAACTTCAAATGCTAAAAGTTTATAAATGCAATATTATGTTCTACACATTCATTCAGTCATAAAATTAATAACAAAAAATAACAACTAATACGAGATTTGAATCGAGGAACTTATGAGCGCAAGTAGTGCCTGCTTAACCTCTCGGCCATCATAACGTTTTTTCATGTTCTATTTTTAGTAGCTTTAACAATTACCTCACAGACCATTCTACAATTCTTGCATGAACGTTGTGAACCCAGCTGTTACGAAGGTACACGAAGCCCTCCGATCCGCACATGGAAACTGGGGATGATTAATTTTTTTGGTCCACGGGTGTACATTCACATTACTTTCTCTACTCTTCTACGAGCTATTCATACAAATTCTTACTCTTCTATCTACTTCTTGTTCATCTAGGTACATTTTCATTACACATTTTGTTGTAGGCATAAGGATACAGTAGATAAAGGGTTTGATTGTACAAGGGGGTAAATGGTGGGTCTAATCCCCACCTCTGCACTGAAGCCTCCAGGGACAGGTAAAGCGATAGTCATTCGCACAGCGGGTAGCTATCTGATGACTTGAAATGTCATGATCCTTGCAGGAGCAGTAGAAAAAGCACTTGAAGAAGTATAAGTGTTTAAAATTAAAAAAAATAACAAAGAATATATCAAATGGTTAACGCCACAACAATTTTCATTTGATATAAAGTAGATATAGTAATATTCTGTTTGTCTTCAGGTTTACAAATTACGCAAAAGTTATTCGGAATGAAGATGATTTCACAAGCCATTTGCATAAAATTCAAGATACACATTTTATTTGTCATGCAAATACTTTCAACATATGGCATTTTAATTAAAATCGTTAGTCCTTTTTGAAAAAATAAAACAAAAGCAGAGGTCTTTAATGTAAAGGGTAGTTTGGAGAGGGGTATCGTTGTAAGACGCTGAAGTTAAGTACTAGTTTTCTATTTAATCGACTTTTCGTTTTTCAGTTAATTTTTCCACATACGCACAGTCTCACCGAGCGAGAAGGTCCAGGCGGCTGCGTCTGTGGCCCGCATTCGGAAGCTCGTGGGTTCGATTCCCGCGGCCGACCTTCCTGATCCATGTTTTTTTTCGGGGTTTTCTGGGTCACTAGGCGAATGCCGGGAAGTTTCATTGACTCCCCCGAATTTCTATTCCTTCGTTTCATCTTCCTCTTTCACGTTACATGTTGGCTCCGGAGCTGTGTGTCGGACGATACGGACAGATGGCGCGGATGGGTTGCGTATTGGAATTTCTTCACGGCTCCGTCAGAAGGAGGCCGCTTGAGTCTCAGCTGCTGGGTCGAGCTTTCCCCGGTCTCCGCTGGAGAGGGCGTGCAGTCATCCTCTGGTGGTTTAGCAAGGCTGTCTTGAGCGCTCTATGGCTGGGTGGTCGAGCTTGTAACTGTTAGGGACCATTGCGCGTCCCCGTCGCCTGTGGCTTCATCTTTTCGTTCCTCCCAGGGGGAGTATGCACAAAAGATCCCTGTGTGGGTGGAGGTGCTAGGGTCCCCTCTATAGCGTAATCCTAATTCTACACACAGTCCCAAAACGTGTACTTTGCTTGAAATCTCGGTATCGAATTTTTTGGGTAGAATGCTATACATCCTGTATTTATTAAGAGTAACTAGTACAGAAAGCAAAAATAAACTGAAACCCAGAGGTTTTGTAGTTACTAAAATTCATTATCTCTGTTGTAAGGGTAGAATCAGACGACTGAAAAATTAAATGCCATAACCGGGATTTGAACCACCGATCTCCTGGTCTCCATCCGGTTGCTCTAACCACTGAGCTATCATGGCAACACCCCAGTACGACATTAAATTCCCCAACAGAGCATTTATCCCGGTAAACCACAAGGAGATCTCAAATTGTAATGAGATGGCATACCATGGCTCAGTGGTTAGAGTACCAGACGGAGACCGGGAGATCCGTGGTTCAAATCCCGGCTATGCCATTGAATTTTTCGTCGTCTGATTCTACCTTTCCATCCTTGTCCGCCATGGCTTGTGTGGAAGAACAATTAATTCCATTCATTATCTCTGTAGAGGTTAAAGCACGCATAAAATATTATACTTTGAGGATAAAATTTAGAGCATATTTTTTACGAATATTATAGAGCGTTCTGCAGCAGGTAGGCATTGAAAGGAGAGTTACACATTTGTTCTGTATTGGAACTACCAGCAGAACGGTGCCTCTGCACATGAAGTGCTTCACCAGCGAAGGGCCTTGTCTGTAATTACATACCAAAAGACCTTCCTTTCGCTCTTTTTATTTTTTGGGTCTCTGGTCAGGGAGTTTAAAGCTTCCTCACTAAAGCCTCTTCTCTTTGGTACAGTGCGTGGCTTAGCCATGCGGAAGATTCTCTCTTGGTGCGGGATGTCACTCTGAGGACAGATAATTAGCTACAGCACCCCCCTCCAAAAGAGGACCTGCAGTGAAATTCCGATAATCTCCAGTACTCCGCCCGCAATATCATACCGTAATAGTTTTGTCCGATCAGCGCGGGCGTATGTCAGCTGTTTGTTGGTAATTTGTCCAAAAGTCTATTAGGTAGATGGGAGGAAGATGAGATAGCAGGATTAGTGGCGAGCGATAATGTGGGGATATACTCTGCTCAACACGTGGGATTCACTGGGTCAAATTTGGGATTACACGAGAGGATTAGTCGCTAATAAATACTACCGCAAATGCCAGTCGGTAATAAATGCAAAGCAATATTAGTTTAAGGCATACTTCATGATTAGGTTGGTACACCACAGCTTTCTAAAGCAATTTTCGGCGTTACCTCTTACGGCATGCAATAACCTGATTTACTAAGCAGCATTTTATTATTTTCTCTAACGCTTATTGAACCGAGCGGGATGGCTACGGGGTAACGTTTGAGCATCGCATTCGGAGGTCCCGGGTTCGATTCCCGTCGACTGCCCTTTCTGACTTTGGGTTTTCCTCGTCGGTAGGGACCATTCCATTTCCTTCTCATCTTGCAGGTGTGTTTCTAGGTTTCGTGGCGCACAGCGGTTGCTTGCTCAAAGAAAAGAGTACTTCCCGTGGACACCTGACACTAGGCAGCTCCAGCAGCGGAACGGATCTTCGAGCCTGGAATTGTTAAGTACTTCCACGCGTCCCTGTGTCCTGTGTGCCTACGGTCTTTGGCCTCCTGTGCTTCCTTCACTTCATCCCTGGGGGGTGGTAGGTGCAATGGATCTATGTAGGTCTAAGTATACAAGGTCTCCCTCCTCCGTTGTATAGCCTATAAGGTAGAGGAGATACCGCAAAATTTCGATATCCAGATTTCACTGACACATTATCAAGCTCCCTGAATGTGAAAATATTTTTGGAAACGTGCTTCTGCGGAAGTCATAAGCTTAAAAACGTAGTCAGAAAGCTACCAGATTTTATGCTTCAATTAAGAAATTTTACTTTCTCTACTACTTATAAGTACGTAGAAGAAATACTGCATTCCACCCAAAAATTCAATACAAGATTTCACCGGAAATGCTCATTGAGGTTCCCTGAATCCAAAAACGTAGCATTTTTAGAAAAGGTACGTGCGTGGGCATGTCTTTTGAAGTAGTAGATATTGTTTACGTAAGTTATTAGCCTCACACTTGGGAAGCCAATTTGAAGTAGATATTGTCTTTACGTTGGAGTTTTTGCTTCACATATGGACGTCAGTTTGAAGTGGATTGTTTGTTACGTATGAAAATCTGATTTGAAGATGTATTATTGTTGTTACGCTCCAAGTTTAAAAAAATATTAACTATTATTATTATTATTATTATTATTATTAAAACTGCTTATATAGATATTATTTATATTTATGTTTGCCTCGGCTGCGTCAGTATTACTTTAGAGAAACGTTTCTCTTAATCAGGGCGTGGTGCGACAAGAATGTAGGCTTACACAGATTTTAAGTTTAAATTCACTTCTTTTTATTAATCCTTGATACAAATTAAATAGCACTACACTGATATCAAGAGCTGTGAGATTCTTTGTTAACGCGTATACATAATTTTCGTTTCACACGAATACGTAATACTTCTTTAGAGAACACAACTTCCATCCGGTCACTACAAGGTCTGCACGCAACTGAACATATTTTAACCGTATGAACTTTTAACTTTTTGTATTTCAAGTCTCTGATCGGCTAATCCAAGTCCAATAGAATACCTGCATTTAGTAAAGCTTTTACTGGCTGTTGATTGGCTATTTTTTAAACTGACACAAAATTTACCTTATTGCTGCCCTAAACATGACTAGTAGCATTTAAACTCTCAAACTCATTATTGCCTCAAGGTTACCTCATTGTTAGCAACTTTAAACTTATTATTCTCAGAGCTCTTACATTATTAAATTACGTAATGCATTCACATAACATTATTGAACATGTTTACAATAATATAAGCATATGCAATGACTGTTACATACATTTTAAAAATTATTACATACATATTGCTTCAAGGCGGACTGTTATTGAAGTTATATATTATATAATTTAATTTATTCAAGTGTTAAATATGCTGCCTCACTTTGAACAACATAACTAAAAGCGAAGTCTGTTAAATACCAAATTTAGAAATTAAATTCAGAGTCTTCCAAGCATGTGACACTAATATTTTCGAGAAAATCTCACTAGCCCAAACTGCCCATTATATGGAAGAATTTGATTAAAATAATATATACTCGTATTTAAGATATTTAACATGACCTTGCTGCTCAAAAGAGTCGGATCTTCTTATATCTATTTTAGATACATTTATATCAATTTTTATCTATTTTTTAAAAAATCAAAACTTTCGAAAAATGTTCCATGTAAAGAGTAGTATGGAAAGGAGGATTTTCTTGAAAATCTTGGTGTCGCATGTTTGGAAGGCTGAAACTAAATGCTAAAGTTTGGCAGTTATCCGACTTTTCGTTTTTGAGTTATGCTGTTCACAGACAAATACATACATACAGGACCTTTTTCTAAAAATCGCTGTGATACACTCAATGACTTTCTCCACCCTCTAACTTTTATTAGGGGTATTCAAATTATTCTTACTCAAGCTTATTTTTCTATTTACTACATTTTAATTCAAATAAACATTTCCAGAAATAGATACATTACATATTTTGTTATAGTTACAAAGAGCACGTGAATAGTAAAATGTTTGAGAACCGGGAGCTATTTGTGGCCTTAGAATTCCATACTGTTTCCATGCAATCGCGAGAAATAACTGAATATTGAAAACACTTTGAGAGTGATCAAGAAATGAAGAATTGGAACCTTTAATAATGAATATTTCAGAAACTTAATTGAGCTTTTTTATTTATGGACGCTCTTTAACTGCTGTGGTCCTTAGCGTCCCATTGTATATTGGGCGAGAAAGAACGGCAATTTTGCTCAGGGGCATCTTTATCAGGCTTGAGGATCTTTTACGTGCCGTGAATCACGGGACCACCGGCTTTACTTCCCTTCCGAAGGAAGCCATGCCAAAGATTTTTACGCCCGAAAAAATCCATCGCCCTCTGGCGGGTTGGGAACTAAAGGCTAGCACGGTACCACTAGTCCACGAAGGACGGCTATCTCAGAAACGGCTTATACAAAAAAAGCTTATTTTTTATGTAGTACGTTTTCGCCTGTCACTTAACATTTACCAGTTATACAAGATTATACAGAATTTCTGCCAAATGAAATGGACTTCACAGCCTATTCCCAGAAAATTCAAGGTAAACATTTTATTTGTCAAGTAAATATCTTCAATATAGTGGTATCTTAAACAAAGCCGTTAGAGCCGTTTTTTAGAAAATCAAAACTTTCGAAAAATGTTCCGTGTAAGGGGTAGTTGGGGTTGGAAGATTTTCTTGAAAATCTTCGTGCCGCATCTTTGGTGGGTACTGAACTTAAATACGATGTTTGGTGTTCCAAAGTTTTGCTTTTGAGTTATGCTATTCACGCACGCGCACCTTTTTTTCTAAATATGCTTTTTTGGGGTTCAGGGCCTCAAAAACATATGTTTCCGGTGATTTTTGTGTGGAATACAATCTTCCCCTACTTAATATACGTAGTAGAGAAAGTAAAAACCATTTCTGCAAACGAAGCAAATGGTAGGGTAAGCTTTTTTAAATATAGTTTGTAGAACAGTGGGTGGAGAAAGTCAGATGAACGCAACACAAGATTATTAAGAAAGGCAAATATTTTCAAGAAGTTCCTTAAATAATCTCTAAATTTTGAAATAATTGAACTATTTTTAATATTCTAGAAATTCCTCTAACAATTATGTTGAAATCATAAGTTTGACATATGGACACGACAAATATAATAAATCTTGAATGCGAATAACCAACCAATTCCTCTTAATTCTCACAGGATTTCACACACTTGGGAAAACATAAAGCTGCAAAAGGTGTAAAATACACAATTTTTTTGCTAAAATATCTTTTGGCATTAACGATTTTATAAAACACACTGCTACTTAAATATTATCAACTTGAAATGCCGTTGCTTCCATATGTTTCTCATGAGAAAGTGTAGATTTACAGATGAAGTCGAAAGGAACAAAAATGCATTCACAAGGTCAATCTCCAAGTGCATATCTATAATTAGGCGAATTGCAATGCATATCTGACAACGCGTTGCCAGTGAATCATGGTGCAGAATGCATGGTTGCCTCTTGCGGTAGGTCATGACGTAAACAACCGAGGAAAGCTGGCGAGACTACTCCAAAACAGAGCAAGCGTATCGATCAGCGACTTTCCATCCATGTTTACAATACGTACTAATACTATTGAATGCCGTTTTCCGTGATCTAGGGGTAGTATGTACCTCTAGTTCCCGAGGGTTCCTGGCGGATTCAAACCAGGCGGAGGGCGATGGATGTTTTCGAGAGTAAAAATCCTTAAACTTTATTCACTCTTAGGTTGATCCGCACCAAAACATAACCCAGGTGACCAGTGCACCGTTGTAATGTATCCTTCCGCCATACGCGGCAGAAATACGACCATGTGACAGAGAACATGGTCCGAGAACTTAAACGAGGACTAGCATACTCTGTTAGGATTGAAGGTGATAAGATTGATAGTTGCAACAAAATATATAACAATAGTTAATTCTAAAAGGAACGAGCGAAAAAGAAAGTAACAGGTATGCGATATCTTACATTTATTCGCTCTCTGGAAGCGGCACCCTTGTCAACTGTCAGCGGCTCATTTTTAAAAAAGCAATTATATATTGTTACGTGTATTACATTCTTGTGCCATTCTTGCATGGCGTACTTTAACTTTTTCTGTTTTTCCCGCGTGTAACCACTTTCCTGTTTCAGATTTTTCTTTACGTGCTCTGTTTATACATTGGTGAACTCAGAAGTTAATTTCACCGCTTCTTTCACGGGAAGTGTTAGATATTTCTCAAATAACTTACAATAAACTTCCAACACTATTGTTTTTTCACCACTAGTCAATGGTTTGCCCGCTTATGCTTTACGTAAGTCGACGAAAACGCAAGAGCAAATCACCGTCCGCCATGATACTAAAGAGAAACTGCTGGCTTCTGGCTACAAACAATATTCTGAGCATACCCGGATGTCAGGTACATATACGAATTGCATGTTGGGACTTGTAGCTCTGTTTAAAGGTACAAATTAGCGTTAATTACACTTTTAGGGATTTGTATAGAATATTATACCACTTAAGGATAAATTCATTCTAAAATGTAGATTATTAGCATGGACTATTTTCATGCACGCATTGTTACAGTGTTGTACCACGGTGCACAGGTCACATGCGTTTGTTTTGGCGCGGATCAACCTAAGAGTGAATGCAGAGTAGCATTGCTTCCTTCGGAAGGGAAGTAAAGCCGGTGGTCCCGAGTCCTAGATTTACGGCACGTAAAACAACCTGAAGCCTAATAAAGAAGCTTCTGAACAAAATTTCCGGTATTTCATGCACAACATAGAATGGAACGCTAAGAACTATAGTAGTTAAATAGCGACTATAAATAAAACTCAATGTTTTTTACTACTACTCAATAAACTTTCAAGTAGGTATTAGATAGTATGCATATGCAGTGTTTACTGCTATCGCACTTCCAAGTAGAAGAGTAAACGTTGCCATTATTACTTTCTCTAGCGCCTACTTAAGAATAGGCATAGGAAGTATTGCATTCCAGACGAGATATGGAGAGATATCATTGGAAATCCAGGACTTTTAAGAGTTCACGCGGTGTGTGTGCGAATGTGCGCCCGCGCGCCTGTGGACAGCATAACTCAGAATTGTAAAGACTGATAAATGAAAGTCTTCCGGAGATATCGCACAATTATTTTCAATGAATTTCCCCACCCCAAACTATCATTTAAACGGACAAGTTTTCATTACTTTTAATTTTCTTAAAAATAACTAGAACGATTTTGATTAAAATATAATATTTTAGATATGTGCACCAGTAATAAATTTTATATCTTGAATTTACTGCGAATAGCCTGTGAACCCCTGTTCATTTAGATTGAATTTAGTATACTTCCGTTCAATAGGTAAACGTTAGCGACAGACAAAAACTTACTGTTGGAAAAATTTATATATTGTAAAAAACACAATCTATAAATAATAAATTTATTCATAGCATTAACAGTTATGGAAATTTTTAATGTTGCAATTTTGGATCTTTCTTAAGCGAGTCACCTAACGGACACGCTTTAAAGTTTGCGACTCTTTACTTCCTTTCCATTATGAGAGGTTGTTACTACGAATAAGCATTTTAATATTGTAATGGTGGCGCCCAGCGTGACTGCTTCTTCTAGTGCTATCTGGCTATGGGAGCGGCTCTAGACGCCGGTACCACCATGCGCGTATAACGAACACCCGCAGGGGTGGCTCGCGGGTGCGGGATCTTGCTCATAGCCTTCGGCTACTCGCTAGGCGACATTTTACAGTTCCAAACATTTACATAGTAAACCCAATTAAATTAATGACGTTTTAATGTAACATTTCAGAGCCCCGTTGCAGGCTAAGGTTACAAATAATTATGTAGTTGTAGGGATTACCTGATTGTTGACGATGCAGAACGGTGAGTCGGTTTCACGTGGTCTTTCAGAGAGGCGACTGACAAAACTGCTAGTATTTAACGCAACGTCCTGGCCAAGCTCGGCAGGACTTCTCGGCCAGGATAACCGACCTGAAGCCAATCAGCAAAATCGCGGGCGATGGCCCGAGGGTAAATGCTCTCTGACACAGCGATTTCCGCATAGGTAAGCTGGGTTCTTAAACTCCGGCATTAACATGTAAAATCCTTTCTATTTCACCTTTTACGGAACCTTATAAGAATTCTGTGAATAACTAAACAATAATAACCAATGCACCGTGACAATATGTTTCGCATGTAGTAACTCAGGACTTATTTTAAAAACTACTCTTACCCTTTGCTTTCAATCCCCTTTTAGACTAAACTACACTGCTTGGCCAATCAGCGCAAAAATTTGTGCATTTGGAGAAAATTAGAGCATGCTTTATAAATATAAAGAAACCATTCCTACTATATTTGCAATCCCTTATGTACAAATTTGCACCATTTGACTCATAACAAAACTTTGGATACTTACGCTTTAGGTATGAGTTAAAATTGTAGGCTACCTTCCCTTAAAAAAACCACTTCTGTCTTTATTTTTTGTATCCCTTACGGAAGGGATGTTGTTGTTGTTTACTAATGCTCAATATTTGGCAATACAGTCATTAGCTCTCTTGCTCTCCAGTATTTTCCAGGTATTGTGACTCTGGAACGAAAGAGCTGGATATCTTTGAAGCTGATTCTTTATCTCTTCTGGTAGAGGGCATACGAGACAAATTGGGGAAGAAGTGGCTCCAATTCTGTGTAAGTATTTTGACAATCATAGCCTGTGATTAATCTAAAATTTGAAACAGCACTTACCTTGGATATTCAGCAATTTTAAATACACTTGCGTTGAGACACTCCCAGCTTTTATCTCTTGAAGTTTCTTTAAAATAGTTTTTCAGCGTATTTTTAAATGTTGAACTTATTGTTTTTTCGCTCTTAGGAATCAAACATCTGATAAATGTTTCTGTATTATATTGCTTCTTTTTTGCTAGATAATCAGCGATTTCATTTCCGGATAATCTGCAGTGTGCTGAAACCCACTGAATAACTATTTTTAAGTTTAATAAGTGACATATTATTTTCCAACTATCTGTTATTCTTTTGCATTTAGGTGATATATTATCTGATACAGGAATTATAGTTGCTCTAGTCACAAAATATAACTACTTTTATGAAAAGAGGAGACTGTATATAGTAGGTTTTGGGTGCTGAATAGACAGCTTCGATTTCTCCATCAACATTTATTGTACCAAATCTTAAGGTTTTATAAAATGAAAAGAATTGACACATAGCACCAGCACCTACTCCCTTCTGATTGAAGGTAAGATATTCGTCAGATTCATATGAAGCCATTCTTTATTTGGAAATATAAGAGTTAGTAGTTTCTAATGCTTATGTTTTAATACATCTTTCGGAGTGTCACATTTCTTGACATCTTCAAAAGACAGATTAGTATACATGGTGGACTATTTAAGTTGAGACTGTACAATATCTCCAAAACTAAGTGTTGTAGAAAGAAATGTCTTGAATAAAAGTTGCTTGATATTATGGGGAAAGGTAAATGCCATTAGTCGTGTTTTTTTGAGGACTTTATATGGTTATTTTAGGATCAATTTATTTTTTTTAAATGGGAACCTACGATTAGGGTCAATTTAAATTGATTCTAAAATGACTATCACAACGTCCTCCAAATAAAACACGACTAATGACATTTACTTTCCCGCACAATATGAAGCAACCTTTATTCAGGACATTTCTTTCTACAACTCTTAGTTTTGGAGATAATGTACAGTCTCAACTTAAATGACCCACCCTGTATATTATTTTTACATTAACTACTCTTCTGGCAGTATTATCATTCAAAATATTGCTAGATACCTTCCATCCGACGACTGAAACTTATCATATTCTTAGTTCTTGACATGTTTTCCTTTGGCAACCTCTCTGTGATTTGTGATGTGGTATACTTCTGTTATATTTAATTTGTTGAGCCCCACGTTTGGGAGCCAATTTGCGACGGTATTACTTATAATGTTTGTGTATTTGTGATTACTCCACGTGGTGAAGCCATTTTGTGACGTGATTCTTTGTTAGGTTTGTTAGCTCCATCTGGTGTTAGCAATTTGCGGCAGTCTTAGTGTTTGTTTGAAAGAATGCTACTTTTATTTTATTTAATTTTTGTTCACTGTCCTCCGGCTAGCTATGATATTTTTGGTCGAGCACTTCTCTTTATACAGGTTGTGTAAACGGAAAGGAGTCTTTTATCCAAAGATAACACTGATGAAAGAATTTGTTTTACACTTTTTATTGTCGAACACATTCACTATCACATTTACACTTTGATCTTGACACTCGCCAAACTGAAACTGTTATAATAACTTCATTACTGATCATTCTTAATTCGCGTACTTCAACTTTTTGTATAATTAACTTTACAACACTTTAGATTTTTCATAACTCTGCTACGCGTAACTTGCGAATCGATAGCCGACGTGTACTGTACAAATATTTCTGCTGGACTGAAGGCGACGTGTAACGTACAAATATTTTCGACGAACTGACGGACTGAAGGCGACGTGTACTGTACAAATGTTTTTGCTGGACTGAAGGCGACGTGTAACGTACAAATATTTTCGACGAACTGACGGACTGAAGGCGACGTGTAGCATACAAATATTTTCGGTGAACTGACGGGGTCTACCTCTAATCTAGCCCTTTTTATACTCCTACACCCCGATATGCCTAAAGATTATAACTGTGCTGCTATTGGCTAATAAAACGCGCCAACATTAGCGTCTATTTTTATATCCAATGAAAATTATGAATACATATGCTCTAGGGAAAATGTTCCAGCAAATTCTAAAGAAAAACGCGCCAACATTACGTAACTTCCTCGTCTCTAATAATGATAAACAGCTCACCCCCTCGCTGCATTATTGCACGCTATTATTGTCAGTTTCAGTAAGGCCGTATAAACCTACTTCTCAACAATAATTACAATCAACAAACATCTCAAATCAATGTCACATAAAAATGCATATTCATATTATAATCATTCTTTACATTTAAATAATTTATGATACAAATTACTGCATCATTTGCAACATTTAATGTTTAGAATTCCTTGCTTCATTATTGTGTACCTTGCAGCCCAGCCAGCTAGTCGGGTACCTACTGGAATCTAAAATGTACAGGCATGATTTATGTAAAAAGAAAACATGTTTGGATAAATCTACGATAAAAAAAAACTGTGGTGTAATTGAGTCGATAATCATTTAACAAAAACTTTCATATTTTAATTGTTAAGGTGAGCTACCTATGGATTATTTATATTGCCATCGTGATCCATCACTGCAATCAACTATGCTAAGATGAGTTGTATTAGGCTATAATGCTACAAAAGACATTTTTAATAATGTCCTTTAGAAGAATACATGGCTACATGTAATCAGTATTCATAACTGTTGCTTGTAACCGTTAACACAATGTAATGCGACAGTTAAAACTGTTACATGAAATAACTCAAGTCTGCATATTTGCCACCATCCTCCTGGTGGGCAAAACCTGACAAGCAACCTACAGAGTAACAGATGAGTTAAATGCCTTAGAGGTTATCTTCCAGAGCTCTTGCATTCCTGTGAAAGCGAAGATGAGAACGGCTATGGAAGTGTACGAGCAATGAATGAAAGACCACGTTCTAAGTATTTCCTGAGGTGTTCAGTGGAGATATGGTTACTGAGAGATTAAAAATCCCTGTTTTTTTGTCAGTGGTCGCTACATGATCGCTCGAAGTCCCACAGTGGTATACTGAGGAAATAATAATTTTCTATTCCTCCTTCATATGAACTAATATTGTAAAGAGATAAAGTTGTGTTTGCGTGGGGTAATCTCGAAAACCATTCAACCGATTTCGATAATTCTCTCATTATTGAAAAGCATTCTTCTTCTTCTTGACAGATATAGTCCAAAGCATCTTGAGGCGGGGAGTCTTCATGTCATCTAATTTTAGCCGAGTTTTGTTAAATATTATGAATATTTTATCCCTTTAGTATGAATGGAACATATCTTTAAAAAATATAAATCCAAAAGTTTAAAAGTGGAGACTTAAAATCTTTAAAACTGGTTAACCAGAAGGGGTTGTTTTGTTGAAAGTTATCAGCAGGAAGAACTTTTGATACAATATTTTGACAAAACTTGCTTCACTTGAGTTTTAGAACTTCAAAATGTTGTACACTACTTTATAAGATGCAACGGAAATTATAGACTAACTTAAACATTACGTACCCTCTGCCATATTAACCCCTTATGTAGAAACCTAATACTGTTTAACGCATTGGTCACAATATTTTAGAAATATGACCTAAACATCTGATGTGATATAATCACATGACTTTCTCTACCCTCCATCATTTATTAGTGGGTATACAAATTATTCTTACTCAAGCTTATTTTTCTAACTACTTCATTTTAATCCAAGTAAACATTTTCAGAATTGATTATATTACGCATTTCGTTATAGATACAAAGGTAACAGCAATGTTAAATGTTAAAAGATGGACGCTATACGCTGATCTTAAAATTCCGTACTGTTTCCATGCAATCCCGAGAAACATCTGAATCTTGAAAGGGCTTTAAGATAATGACTAGAAATGAACAATTCGTACCTTTTAATAACGGATATCTCAGAAACGTCTCGTGCCACAAAAATTTATTTTAAATAAGTTGTGTGTTTTAAAGGGACCTACATTTTTTGTATAGTACGTTTTTGTCTATCGCTTAACGTTTACCAGTTATACCAGATTATACAAAATTCCTTCCGAAAGGAGGACTTCATAGGTTATTTCCAGAAAATTCAAGATATACATTTTGATTTTGTCACGTAAATAAGTTTCATATACCTGTTGTATTTTAATCAAAATCGTTAGTGATTTTTTAGAAAATCAAAATCTTCGAAAACTATTCCATGTAAAGGGTAGTTTGGGGTGAGGGATTGGTTTAAAATCTTCGTGTTGCATCTTTGGAAGATATTAAATCTAAATACCAAATTTGTATTTATCCCACTTTTGAGTCAGGCGTTCACACACAGAGACACGGGAATGTTTCCAAATATGCATTATTTGGATTCAGGGTGCCTCAAAACATGTATTTCCGAATTTTTGGGTGAAATGCAGTACCTCACCTACTTATATAGGGTCTTTCAACAAGAGTGTCCTATCTTTGAACTTAAATAAAACACGTTCTATAAATGATAGAGGTTTATTTATTACTTTCTCTACTACGTATAGTAAGTAGGGGAAGTATTGCATTCCACCCAAAAATTCGATACCGAGATTTCACCGGAAATACATGTTTTGAGACCTCCTGAATCCAAAAAAAGCATTTTTGGAAACATGTCCGTGTGTGTGTCTGTGTGTGTGTGTGTGTGTCTGTGTGTCTGTGAACAGCATAACTCAAAAACGAACAGTCGGATAAACACCAAACTTGGTATTTAGGTTCAGTATCTTCCAGAGATGCGACACGAAGGTTTTCAAGAAAATCCCCCCACCCCAGACTACCCTTTACATGGAAGATTTTTCGAAAATTTTAATTTTCTCAAAAATGGCTAACGATTTTGATGAAAATATCATATGTTTAAGATAATGTCATGAGAAATGAAATGTATATCTCGAATTTTCTGGGAATGTCTCCAAAAGTATTCTTCACTGTGAACGACTTTTGCATAACTGGTAAACCATAAGAGATAGACAAAATGTTACTACACAAAAAATGTAGATCGCGTTAAAATACACAACTTATGTCATATACATTTCTTTTGTAGAGTGAACCGTTTTCGAGATATTGCTTGTTATTTCCTTAAATTTTCCAATACTTATACTTTTTCTCAAATTCGTTATTCATTTTTTTATGTCCTGGACTGCAAAGAGAATGGAATGCGCCACATAGCAACCAGCGTTAAAATATTTGACTATCGCTTAAAAGCTACCATATTCCCCTTGCATCTACATGAATATTACCAATAAGATTGACATCTCGATATCTCGATTAACATGAAGCATATGGAGAATAAGCGTTTGTAAAATCAGATTGTACAAGAGTAGAGAAAGTCATGTGAGTGTAACACATCAGATTTTTTTATTTTGGAACATAATTAATGTCATTACGTGTGGAAGAGAACATCAGTTAAGTGACCGCCGCGACTTCGTTGGGTTGCGTGTATACGGTTGACCAACTTTTCAATGACAGAAGAACATAAATTAGGTCCAACTTCACGAATAACACGCGTGATGTTATTCATAAGATCATTTACTGTTTCTGGCTTGTTGACATAAACTCGAGATTTAACATAACCCCACAAGAAGTAATCCAACGGCGTTAAATTACATGACCTCGGGGGCCAGTTAACGCCACCACCACGGGAAATGATGAAACCTCTGAACTTCTTCTTCAAAAGATCGATTGTTTCGAGAGCAGGATGACATGTGGCACCATCTTACTAGAACCAGATGTTTCTGAGATCCATAGTATCCAACTGAGGCCAAAAATAGTCCCTTATAAGTGCCCGGTATCTTTCTCCATTGACAGTTAGAGCTATTCCATCTTCATTTTGGAAAACATATGGACCAGTGATTCCACCATACCAAAATCCACACCACACAATAACCTTTTGGGGATGAAGTGGTCGTTCTTGAATCTGCATTGGATTGTGATTGCTCCAATAGCGGCAATTTTGTTGGTTAACACAACCATCCATCCAAAGTGGGCTTCGTCGCTGAAGCTGATTTTTCGGCAAAAATTCCGGGTCAGTTTCCAATTGCTCCACAGCCCAGTCAGCGAATACACGCCGCAACCTATGGTCGTTGGGCTTTAGTTCTTGAGTTAACATCATTTTGTAAGCGTGAAACTTAAAGTCTAGATGCAGAATTCGCCAAGTTGTGGTCGGCGAAAGCCCCAATTCTTGCACTCGACGAGCAATTTATTTGTTTCCGTTCTCGCGTACACTCTCACGAACGACGCCTATGTTTTCGTTAGAGCTCTTACGTCGATTACGTACAAGCGTTCTTTGATCGCTGACAGAACCACTTCTTTCAAATTTATCGATCAAACGCCGAATCGTTCTCTCGCAGGGACGATTATGCACACCGTAAACTTCAAGCAATACACGGAAGATTTGGCGAACAGATGATCCATTTTGATAATAAATTTTCACAATTTCTACGCGTTGCTGAATGCTGTAACGTTCCATGGCTGTTTGTCAATAACTGTAACCACATGAAAACAATGACTGCTGTAACTCAATAACAGCGGCAGCTATCACATGTTAAAGATAGGACACTCGTTGAAACACCCTATATGAAGTAGAAAAAGTAAAACTTATAGGTTAACTTACAGCTTCCAAAAGGCTGCGCCAACCCTATATAATATAGTTCCTTACAATTTTAAAAACTAATTTTGTTATTTTACAACCACTTGCACACAAAGTTACGGTAGGTTTGCCTAAATGTTGATGGGAGCCACTTGTACCGTCCCCACCGCCACCGGTCGACAGCGGACTTGCGCTTCCCACTTCAAAACGCCGGGAGCGCTCGGCAGGCATCGTGAATTCTCGACTTTACAGGAAATTTAGGTACAAGATCTAAATAATATTGCGTTGACCTATGACCAGGTGCGGTACGGAGAGGATACCTCGCACTTCGACCTAAGGTGCTTAGCATCCCCAGGAGGAACGGATGAGGTGAAGGCCGACAGGGACGCGCAGAGGTCCTTAACGATTCCAAGCTTGTTCACCTGGTCACACCGGTGGACTGCTCATAGAAGGCTTCCCTATGGTGGAATTTGGGAGAATCGACCCACCTGAGGCGGCTCAGAGAAGGCTGCCATCTGGTAGGGCCGAGAAGAAATTGCCAACGAGCAAAAGCAGCGCCATCTGTCCGGCACCGACAGACACTGCACAGCCTCTAATTCCACCTGAAACATTAAAGGGGAAGCGAAATGATAGGAAATGAGCGAAATGAAATTCGTGGTAGAAGAGAAACCAGCCCTGCATTCACCTTAACATAAGGTTGAGGCAGTATTTTTAACACTAAAATTATATCAGTCTAATTATATAATATAAAAAAATAACAGCCCGCCTTAAAGCAATATGTGTATAACATAATATATAAAATGTATGTAACAGTCATTGTATTATGTTTATATTATTGTGTACATGTATAATAATGTTATGTGAATGTATTAAGTAATTTAATAATGTAGGAGCTATGAGAATACAAGCTGAAAGTTGCTAACAATGAGGTAACAATGAGGTAACCTTGAGGCAATAATGAACTGGAAAATTTAATAATGCTACTAGTAATTCTTGGAAAAATAATGTAATATTTAAAAGAGTTTATAAATAGCCGATAAAAAACTAGAAAAGCTGAGAGTTAAATAAAGGTATTCTATGGAGTAAAAATTAGGCAATCAGAGAATAGAGAAATTTACAAATTTAAGCGGTAAACGCCAGTTGCTAGTAGACAGCGTTCCCAACCGGACGCTAGACCGTTCCTTAGCAGTTCAATACGTATTCAGTGTGAGACGAAAATTCATTACGGCGAGAATATTATAAAGTTTACGTGTTAAAAAGCGCAAGTAATTAATAAATTATCTCACAGCTGTCTATATCAGTGAAGCGTTATTTAATCGTGTGAAGGATTAATAAAAGGACTGAAGCAAAAATTATAATTTGTGTAAGCCTACATTCTTTAGCCGTATCACCCCCTGCTAAGAGATACATGTTTCTACAAATTAATACTGACGCAGCCGATGCAAACATAAATATATAATATTTAAAGAAACATTAAAATACAAAGTTGATTTTTTAAAAGTGGGGCGAAGGCCACCGGAAAGTGAAAGTTGGGGCGAAGGTCACCGGAAACTTTGTATCGTACGTGGTTGCAACTACTTCAAGTTTTGGCTTCCCAACAGTGGAACTACAATACAACTATTACTTCAAATTGGCTTTCCATACGTGGGGCTCTCCTTCACGGTCAGAGTGGCTGGTCCCAGGAATCGAATACGAGCTTCTCGTGCAAAAAGTGTTTATATTAGTTATTATAAACACTTTGAATATATAACATTTTATTGATAGCTTTTGCACAAAAGGGTATATTATGGAGCATATTTGGACATTTCTTAATGCATATTTGGGCAATATATGGTAAATATTTGCATGTGTATTGTGATGTTTAGATTTCACTGCTACTTCACCAATATAATCCAGTTTAACTTTCAATGTAACTTCGCTTAGTTCACACTATTACTTCACTAATGTGAACTAGTTTGATTTTTTTGTCACCTCACTTTTCTTCGTAACGTAGCCGCATCATAAAATACGCCCTAAGCAGTCTCTTCTTGGGATGATTCCTTGCTGGGGAATCGAACAAAAGACATTTCTGATCTCCCGGAGTAGCAGCACTCATTGTACGTCACAAACTCACTTGTAGAACCGCTTGATATCGCATCGGAAATGCATTCACTCGCGAGAACGCTCGTTTATATAGCCGCCAGAATTTTGCATACAACACTCTAGAATTTTCTGGAGGCGGGGAGACGGAAAACTTCCAGAAGTTCTAGTTATCTGGTGTTTACGCTGCGTGAGAGCGCTACCGCGTCTACTTATCTCTATTTATCTCTCTAACTGCCCGGCGCCGATCTTCGGATAAGCTCGGACCATAGCCACTGTGTCATAGTATTCTCGAATTTTTAGTGCATGTAATTCTCAACACCAATCATAAGGAAAGAGAGCGGTTCCGCTCAAATCTCGACTTGCTCAAGTGTCAGCACGCATAAGCGTTCCTTACTGAGAAAGCTAATTGAGTGCAACACTTGCAGGAAAAGCTTTAGGGATGAACTGGTACAAGGCTCTGGTTTGCACTAATAGTCGTTGTTACACGGCAGCAATGTTAAGCGTGTAGCGTGTGTTGGCTGTCACTCCGTAAACACCCTTCAACGCAAATTGCGCTGCGAGTGTAAATAAGTGAAATGACAACATTGGAGCGCTCTCTTTACATTCGTCGTTAAAAACCACCAGCAAATGACTCGTTTTTACACGGTACTTTTAAACGAGGGGCCAAAATGTTTATTAGGAAGCAAATAACGGCTAATGGCGCATGAGGGTATGTTCGTTGTTCTTCCCATTAACGTGACACAACAAACCGTATGTTTTTGCGCTAAAATATTTTGGAATTTGCAGTTTTTTTTTACTTTCTCTACTACTTAACTGTAAAAAGAAGAGAAAGTACTGTATTCCACAAAAAATCGGATGTGTTACACTCACATGACTTTCTCTACTCTTGTACAAACTATTTTTACAAACGCTTATTCTCCATATGCTTCATGTTAATCGAGATGTTAATCTTGTTGATAATTTTCTTGTAGGTGCAAGGGGAATATGGTAGGTTTTAAGCGATAGTCAAATATTTTAAGAGCCGGTTGCTATGTGGAGTATTCCATTCTCTTTGAATGTCCAGGACATAAAAAAATGAATAAGGAATTTGACAAAAAGTATAAGTATTAGAAAATTTAATGGAATAACAAGCAATATCTCGAAAATGGTTCACTCAACAATAAAAATGTATGACATAAATTATGTATTTTAACGCGAACTACATTTTTTGTGCAGTAAAATTTTGTCTATCTCTTATGGTTTGCCAATTATGCAAAAGTCGTTCACAATGAAGAATACTTTTGGATACATTCCCAGAAAATTCAAGATATACATTTTATTTGTCATGAAAGTATCTTAAATATATGATATTTTAATCAAAATCGTTAGCACCATTTTTGAGAAAATTAAAATTTTCGAAATATGTTCCATTTAAAGGGATCTGAGGTGGGGGATTTTCTTGAAAACTTTCGTGTCGCATTTCTGGAAGAAACTGAACCTAAATACCAAGTTTGTTGTTTATCCGACTGTTCGTTTCTGAGTTGTACTGTTCACAGACACACACACGGACATGTTTCCAAAACTGCTGTTTTTTTGGATTCAGGGGGTCTCAAAACATGTATTTCGGTGAAATCTTGGTATCGAATTTTTGGGTGGAATACAATACTTTCCCTACTTACTACACGTAGTAGAGAAAGTAAAAAAGCCAGCTTTAGAAAAAAGGTTTTCGAGAGGGAGAAAAGCAAAACTAAAGTGTGGGGTAGCCAAACTTGATATTTAAGTCAGCATATTTCAACACGAAGGTTTTCAAGAAAATACACCCTCCTCAAACTACCTTTTACATGGAAAAGTTTAGTTATTTTTCATTTTCTCAAAAATTTCTAAAGATTTTGATTAAAATAACATATATTAAATATAGTTTCATGACAAATAAAATGCTAATATTGTAATTTTCTGTGAATATCCCATAAAGTGCTCCTCATTCTGCACGCCTTTTGTGTATTTGGTAAACCTTATGAGATAGACACAACTTTATCACACAAAAATGTAGAGCTCGTTAAAGTACACAATTTATGTCTAATTCCTTTGTAGCGTTAACCATTCCCGAGATATTCTTCGTTATTGGTTTGAATTTTCAAAAACTTGTACTTTTTCAGGGGGTTTGCCGGCCCTCGTAGCCGAGGTCGCTTGTGCATATGGCTTCGGCGCTCCGCCAAGCTGAGGGTCGGTGTTTGAGTCCCGCCATGGTCATGGGTGTTTGTGTGTGTTAGATGCGTAATTCCGTAATAAGCGGTAAAGTAAACAGCAAAACAAACAAATAAGGGGGCTAAATAGCAATTCGGTTTTTCTTATGGTCATGCAAGCAGGATGGAATTTCAAAGCAACACATAGCTATCCGCTTTTTAAAAACTACCACTTTTGCCTAATATATCCTTCTTAGACTTGGAACACCGAGCGAGATAACGCGTGAGGCTCGCATTCGGTAGGTCCCGGATTCGATTTCCGTTGACCGCCCACTCTGATCTTGAGTTTTTCATGATTTTCCTGGTCGGTAGGCAATGCTGTGGTGTTTCTCATCTACCAAAACCTCCTTTCCATCATTTCCCTTTCATTCCGTTTCCTTCTCGTTTTTCAGATGCGCTTCTAGATTTCGTGGCGTATGGCGGTATCGGACAGATGGCGTGGGTGCTTGCTTAAAGGAAAGAGTACTGCTACTTGGTCGAAAAGTCATTCATCGCCCTTTATGGTCAGCTCCAGCAGTGGGACGGGTCTTCAAGCCTGTAACTGTTAGGTCTTCCGCGCGTCTTTGTGGCATGTCTGTCTGCGACCTGTAGCCTCCGGTGGCTCCTTCAATTCATCCCATCCTCTTGAGGGATGGTAGCCACAATAGATCTAGGGGGGTCCCAGTGCGGGAGGTTTCTCCCTCCGTTGTATAACCTATACACCCACAACAAAATGTGTAAATGTGTAAAGAAAATTTATCTCGATTAACAAAAATTAGATACAGTAATCAGCTTTCGTAAGAATAGTTTGTAGAAGTGTGTAGAGAAAGTCATGTAAGTGCAACACATGTTTATATATATGTTAATAATTATACAAGTTAAATGGCGACATAAAGCTCAACACTAAACTCCACACTTGTCCCAATATAGTTTCCAATTGTTAGTAGCGCTCCGTATCTAAATACAAAAGTTTTTTTAGCATGCAAGGGGAAGGTTCTCGCACCTTATCAATCCTTACGTTATATTTTATTTTCTAAAAAATGGTCTTAATGGATTTAATTAAACTGTCATGCTGGTACGAAAAAAATAATAAAAGAGGCTTTACTACCAGCAGCCTGTGTCCTCTTCATTCTGACTGAATTATAGAATAGTTGTCAGAGAGGATTCCTTATGATCCCAGGCACTTTCTTATACACCTACACTATGTGATCAAAAGTACCCGGACATCCCCACAAACATACGTTTTTCATCTTAGGTGCATTGTGCTGCCACCTACTGCATGGTACTAATTATCTGCGACCTTAGTATTCATTAGACATCGCGAAACAGCAGAATGGGACGCTCCGTGGAACTCACGGACTTCGAACGTGGTCAGGGAGATTGGGTGTCACTTGTCTCAGAAGTCTGTACGCGAGATTTCCACACTCCTAAGCATCCCTAGATCCACTGCTTCTGATGTGATAGTGAAGTGGAAACGTGAAGGGACATGTACAGCACAAAAGCTTACAGGCCGATCTCGTCTGTTGACTGACAGAGACCGCCGACATTTGAAGAGGATCGTAAAGAGTAATAGGCAGACATCTATTCAGACCATCACACAGGAATTCCAAACTACATCAGGATCCACTCCAAGTACTATGACAGTTAGGCGTGAGGTGAGAAACCTTGGATTCCATGGTCGAACGGCTGCTCATTAGCCACGCATCACGCAGGAAAATGCCAAACGACGCCTCGCTTGGTGTAAGGAGCGTCAACATTACACGATAGAACAGTGGCAAAACGTTGTGTGGAATGACGAATCACGGTACATAACGTGGCGATCCGATGGCAGGGTGTGAGTATGGCGAATGCCCGGTGAACGTCATCTGCCAACGTGTGTAATGCCAACAGTGAACTTAGGAGGTGGTGGTGTTATGGTGTGGTGGTGTTTTTCCTGGAGAAGGCTTGCACCCCTTGTTGTTTTGCGTGGCACGATCACAGCGCAGACCTACATTGATATTTTAAGCACCTTCTTGCTTCCCACTGTTGAAGAGCAATTCGGGGATGGCGATTGCATCTTTCAACACGATCGAGCACCTGTTCATACTGCACGGGCTGTGGCGGAGTGGTTACACGACAATAACATCCCTGTAATGGACTGGCCTGCACAGAGTCCTGACTTGAATCCTATAGAACACCTTTAGATGTTTTGGAACTCCGACTTCATGCCAGGCCTCACCGACCTACATCGATACCTCTCCTCAGTTCCGCACTCCGTGAAGAATGGGCTCCCATTACCCAAGAAACCTTCCAGCACCTGATTGAAAGTATGCCTGCGAGAGTGAACGCTACCATCAAGGCTAAAGGTGGGCCAACACCATATTGACTTCCAGCATTTCCGATGGAGGGCGCCACGAACTTGTACGTCATTTTCAGCCAGGTGTCCGGATACTTTTGATCACGTAGTATATATGGTTGAAGGAATTCTCCGTACAACTGACACAAAATAACAAGCTGCAGGCCTAATATTTCTAGATATAACTCAAGCATTTGACAGCATAGGCCATGACCATTTAATTTCTACCACTGAACATTCACAATTTCCACCAAATTTACAAAGATTAGTAACAAACTATACCACAAGAATACAAATTGATGGAAAACCGACTGAAATGATAAACATACGCCGGGGAGTTATGGAAGGAGACCCAGTATATAATTCTTATTTAATTTAAGTATTAACCACATCTTTAATAAACTTACATAGAGTAGCATTCTAGAATCGTAAGGTAAAAATTATCTCCTGATGCAAACCAGTTACAATACTAGGTTTTGCAGATGATAAGAAGATAAATACTTCAAATTTGTTTTCAAATCAATATTAACAAGTCTAAAGCTGTCGCTATTCATAAAGACCAATTAATACAAATCGATCTTATAAGAACATTTGGATACATTTCAAGTGCTTTTCTCTAAGTGAAATAAAATATCTCGGTGTAATTTTCAATAAAGCTCTAGTTTTCAATTTCACTGAAATTTTATCAAAATTACACACAGACCTTGGCATCTTTGCTAGCCAGTCGTTCTCCGTGGTGTAGGGGTGCCGTGCTAGCCTCTAGTTCCCGAGGCCATGGGTTCAAATGCGGGGGAGGGCGATGGATTATTTTGGGCGTAAAACTCCTTAGCATGGTTTCCTTCGGAAGGGAAGTAAAACCTGTGGTTTTGTATCGTAGATTTACGGCACGTAAAAGAGCCTCAAGCCTGATAAAGAGGCCTCTAAGCAAAATTTCCGGTATTTTACGCCCAATATAGAATGAGACGCTAAGGACCTGATAGTAAAAATGGGTGCATAAATAATAATAAAAAAACTAACTACAGCCTCAACAGAAATTAATAGTGACCAATTAGTTGATTGAACACACATTTATTTATCCAATCCAAACGGCTCGATTAGAAAATACATCTAAGCAGTTCCTCCTTAAAGCAAATAACATGATTCGAATTGCTGTTCAGCAAGTTCTACGGGCATCGGGAAGCATTCTTGCAACAATATTAACATAATTTTAGAATCTGCTAACCAGCCCCATATGAATTGATTTAGATTATTGCAAAATAAGGAACCGCTGAACTGAAGCGATCCAAGCCACAGTAATCCGAAGGTTCTGCAAATACGACAAAACTTGCGAGATACAGAATATACCTACGGAATTGTGCTCTTATCCTCATAACCTCATAAAGGGTTGATCTTTTTAAAGAAGTCGCATCAGCCAACAAATGGATACTTACCATGAAGCACCTTTCTAGTAGTGAATGGCGAGACATGCTTAAAATAAACGTTATTGTATCTCCAGTTCGATCTCTTCCTGGACGTTCTTCCGACACAAGCCATTACAGACACTGTGATGGGTTTGAAACCCTACCCCATGTGTTGGGAAAACGTTCCCACGGAGAGCTGATTCGTATAGAACGTCACAATACGTAAGATCACTATTAGCAAGTGCTTTAAAATACAAAAACGTGGAGGGTTACGAAGAGGTCCACTGTGTAACGTCAAATGACAGCAGTCGAAGAATAGATATAATCGCCATGAACTCGAAGAAAAATGAAGCGTAAATTAACGATCCAACTATTCGTTTTGAGATATCCATTGTCCAACCCCGCGAAGTGATGTACAGAAACAGAAAATATATGAACCAACAAAACCACATTTTCTTAATAAATATAATTTGATCAAATCACTATCACTGGGATTAAGATTGTGCTAGAGCTAGTATAAAATGTTTTGTAAACTGGCGCACAAAATACAGAATAGAAAAACGTATCCAAGAACGAATTACAACTAGTTGAATAAAATATTGTGTAGAAATTTCAAGGAACCATTTATATGGTAGTCATAATTCGTAAAGCATAACTGAAACGTTAATCTTTTATTCTTTTGTAAAATAATCCAATTTTAAACAGTATATTTTAAAATAACGTCTGTGAAGATAAATAACTTATTACACATTGCGTATATATTCTGTTAAATTAATATTATGGTATTCGTGTCGTCATGGCAAACTTCATCAAAGTTGGAAATTTTAAATAAATAAAAAAAATATACAACGTGGACCATTTAAGTTGACACTATACAATATATCCAAAACTAAGCGTTATAGAAAGAAATACCTTTAATAAACGTTGCTTGATACTATGGGGAAAAGTAAATGCCATTAGTCGCGTTTTGTTTGGAGGACATAATGATCATGTTAGGATAAATATAATTTTTACTTTCTCTACTACGTATAGTAAGTAGGGGAAGTATTGCATTCCACCCAAAAATTCGATACCGAGATTTCACCGGAAATACATGTTTTGAGACCTCCTGAATCCAAAAAAGCATTTTTGGAAACATGTCCGTGTGTGTGTCTGTGTGTGTGTGTGTGTGTGTGTGTGTGTGTGTCTGTGAACAGCATAACTCAAAAACGAACAGTCGGATAAGCACCAAACTTGGTATTTAGGTTCAGTATCTTACAGAGATGCTACACGAAGGTTTTCAAGAAAATCCCCCCACCCCAGATTACCCTTTACATGGAACATTTTTCGAAAATTTTAATTTTCTCAAAAATGGCTCTAACGATTTTGATTAAAATATCATATGTTTAAGATAATGTCATGAGAAATGAAATGTATATCTCGAATTTTCTGGGAATGTCTCCAAAAGTATTCTTCATTGTGAACGACTTTTGCATAACTGGTAAACCATAAGAGATAGACAAAGTTTTACTACACAAAAAATGTAGATCTCGTTAAAATACACAACTTATGTCATATACATTTCTTTTGTTGAGTGAACCGTTTTCGAGATATTGCTTGTTATTTCCTTAAATTTTCCAATACTTATACTTTTTCTCAAATTCGTTATTCACTTTTTTATGTCCTGGACTTGCAAAGAGAATGGAATGCGCCGCATAGCAACCAGCGTTAAAATGTTTGACTATCGCTTAAAGTCTACCAATTCCCCTTGCATCTACAAGAAAATTAGCAATAAGATTGACATCTCGATATCTCTATTAACATAAAGCATATGGAGAATAGGCGTTTGTAAAAATAGATTGTACAAGAGTAGAGAAAGTCATGTGAGTGTAACACATCAGATTTTTTTAAATGGGAACCTACATTTTGCATGTTGTTTTGTCATTAGAAAACTGTTTATAAAAAGTTGTTTATTTTGTGATGGGGAATAAGGAAACAAAATAAAGAATGTTGGTTTCCAATTACGAAACGTAACTTGACCCTAAAATGGCCATCCATGGGTGGTCCAACCATTGATTGCGCTCTTCGTAGACAGCCATTCAGAATTGTTGTTGTTATTTACGTTGGTGTAAGAACAATTGCAAAGTGCTTTATACAAATGTTGTATAGTTTTTTATGAGGAGTGAGAAAACAAAATAAAAAAGGTAGGTTCCCATTTAAAAAAATTAAATCGACCCTAAAATGACCATCACAACATCCTACAAATAAATCACTCTAACGGCATTTACTTTCCCCCATAATATCAAACAACTATTATTCAAGACATTTCTTTCTGTAATGCTTAGTTTTGGAGTTATTGTACAGTCTCAACTTAAATGGTCTACTCTGTATGTACAAATTTGAATGAAATATTTTTATAGCATTAGCTATTTTTGAAATACTTCATGTTGCCTGTTTATACTCTCTTCTAGTGTAAGCACGTCATATTATGATGGAATGTATTTGAAGGTTTGCGATTCTTTGTGTCTATTTTCCTTAGCATAAGCTCATTACTGCGACTAAGTTATAAAGAGCTGAGAGGCGTTTCTACATGTTATGTGATACTAATTCCATATTGTTTAATTTGAAATAGTTTCTGGGCAAACATCCACCGTCAATAGTGTAATTGGATACATTAATAGCTTTTTATATTAAACATAATGTACATATATATGTGTGAATTGAAAGTTATGCTAGTGTTGCACAACCGATTTTTTATTTGCCCTAAATTCTACAATGTATGATTCGTAATTCGTATCTAAATTCTAAATTCATATATTTAGGCACTTGTTCGCATTTATTTGCTGGAAGTAGTTCGTTTATTCTAGAGAGCTGTCTTCTGTAGCATATGTTTTGTTTCTGCTGATAGTGACCAGTATTAAGTTTTCCTTCTGTATGTTTTACTTTGTGTATTACTCACCTGGCATAAGTAGAGGAAGAATTTTATTTCACTAAAAATTCTATATCGAGATTTAATCGGAAATGCAGAATTAGAAAATGTCGGTATGCATGAGGAACATAACTCCAAATAAACTCTCGAATGTATACCAATTTAGGTTCAATATTTTCCATGGATGGGACACGAATATTTTTAAAAAAATTCTCTCAGCAAACTACCCTTTACACGGAAGATATTTCATTATTTTTTTTATCATGGCCAGGCCCATATTTAGATCTCTTGACACCCCTGGGCCAAAAAAAAGCTTCCCCGGACTTGAAATACACATATTTATTACAGGAAGAAAATGTGACAAACAAGTGAAAACCTATAAAATCACAATGCTAATTAACGTCATTCTAACAATAATTATAAGATTACCAATAACAATGTTTCATAAGTTATAAAAATCTGATATGTTACACTCACATGACTTTCTCTACTCTTGTACAAACTATTTTTACAAACGCTTATTCTCCATCTACTTCATGTTATTCGAGATAAACCTTTGCAGAAACTATCTTATTGCTAATTTTCTTGTAGATACAAGGGGAACATGGAAATATAGTAAGCTATAAGCGATTTGTCAAATCTTATAAGACATGGTTGCCATGTAGAGCACTTCATTCTCTTTGCGTGTTCAGGGCAAGAAAACGAATTCCCATTCCAGAAAAAGTATAAGTATTGAAAAATTCAAACAAATAACAAGGAATCTATCGGAAATGGTTTAATCGACCCCCTCCAAAAAACGATATGGCATAAATTGTGTGCTTTAACGAGATCTACATTTTTTGTGTAGTAAGATTTTAGCTATCTCTTAAGGTTTACCAGTTATGCAAAAGTCATTCAGAGGAAGATGACTTTCGGGGGCATTCACAGAAAATTTATCACATATCATTTGCCATAAAAATGTCTTAAACATATATTTTAATCAAAGTGGTTTGAGCCATTTTGAGAAAAACGTTCAATGTAAAGGGTAGTCTGGAATGGTGGGATTTTCCTGAAAATGTTCGTGTCGCATCTTTGAAAGATACTGAACCTACGAACCAAGTTTAGCATTTATCCGATGTTTCGTTTTTGAGTTATGCTGTTCACAGATACAGACGGACCTGTTTTATGCTTTTTTGGGGGGATTCAGGGCACTTCAAAACATTATTTCCGGTGAAGTCTCGTTATTGAATTTTTGGGTGGAATACAATACTTCCCCTACTTACTATACGTAGTAGAGAAAGTAAAAAGAACTAAACGACATGACTATATCAAATGATTTAATTTTGGAAATAATATTAAGAAAATTAATGACTAAGATTCTGCTAACATCTTGCCATTGCAGCACGTTTCTCTATGTCACCACTATGTGCATGTGGCGTGTAACTTGGCGTGTTAAACTAATCAGCACTGCTAATATCTGTCAAAGAATATGCATCTGCGGGTGGCAGATTTAAATTTTAGAAACGTGGTGTTTAATGCCCATGCTTTTTTGTATGGTTTTCCAAATTTTGCCGCCTTGGGTAGTTGCCCAGTTTACCCCTCGTAAATAAGGCCCTGATTATGGCTATAACGATTTTGATTAAAATATTTAAGATATTTTAGTAACAAAAATGTGTGTCTTGAATTTTACTAGAACAACCTTGAAGCCCTTTTCATTTTGGATGAGTTTTATATAATTTGGTATAACTGGCATCGGTTAGAGATGGACAAAATGTTACTGCATTAAAAATCTACATACCGTTAAAACACAAATTTTATGTAAAATAACTTTCTGTGGCATTTGTCATTTCCTAGTCTTTCGTTCTTATTAGTTGAATTTTCAAATTCTTTATATTTTTTCGAAGTGCTAAGTAACTGTTTAATTGGAAAGGTAGAATCAGGCGACTGAAAAATTCAATGACATAGCCAGGATTTGAACCACGGATCTCCCGGTCTCCGTCCGGTTGCTTTAACCACTGAGCTATCATGACAACATGCCGGCACGGCACTAAATTCTCCAGCTGATTCGCATTTTTCCCGGTAAACCACAAGGAGATCTCAAATTGTATTGAGATGACATACCCCAATGGCGACTTACAATGTTGTAAGTACTTTAAGTCCCGGGCTTCATAGTTTCAACAACTATTAGGTCAATTAATGGAATTAATTGTTCTTCCACACAAACTGTGTGTTGTGCAGGGTTGGAAAGGTAGAATCACGAAACTGAAAAATGCAATGCCATAGCCGGGATTTGAACCATGGATCTCCCGGTCCCCGTCCGGTTGCTCTCCTTGTGGTTTACCGGGAAAAATGCGAATCAGCTGGAGAATTTAGTGTCATACCGGCATGTTGCCATGGTAGCTCATTGTTTAGAGCAACCGGACGGAAACCGGCAGATCCGTGGTTCAAATCCCAGCTATGTCATTGAATTTTCCAGTCGCGTGATTCTACCTTTCCAACTCTGCGCAACACACGGTTTGTGTGGAAGAACAATTAATTCATACAAATTAATTGTTTATCGTGGTCATGAAATGAGAATAATTCCAACACCAGCACATGCATAGCCGTTTTTTAAAGATTTGACAATCTCTCTTGTACCTACAACGAAATGTGTAATGAAACCAATTCTGCAAACATCTCAATTAGCAAGGTGTAGACAGAAAAATAAGCTTTTATAAGAATGGTTTATAGAATAATAGGAAAAGAAAATCACGTGAATGTAACACATAATATGTATTTTCTCAGGCCTCTTTTATGCATGTGATTTCGTGTGTGACGCGATCTGAAAGTAGATAGGCAAATCAAAGCATTATAGCATGCGACGCGACATTCCCACAATATTCTTTGTCGTACGACCTGAAAAACACGTCGGAAGGTTTTTCAGGTCTCACGATACGCGCGACAATCGCATGATTCCAATATGCATGTATATGAGCCTGTTTATGCACCTCGCGTTGTGAGCGAGACAGTGGAGTCAGTGCTGCCACTTTGGGAAATCCAGAACTGTAGTTTTGATTTTCACGTTTTGAAAGAGCGATCTGCTTTTCATCATTCAGATTTTTATCAAGTATGGGTACGGAACATTTTATATAAAAATTCGTATTAAGAGTTCAATATAGGATGCATCTTCAGAAAATTACAAGGGTCGTGACAAGAAGTAATTTCCCAGGTTCTTAAACACACTGTCCTCGAACTTTGCAAATTTTTATGGATGTGCATTCCACTCGTCTTTCTTTCTTTCTTTCTTTCTTTCTTTCTTTCTTTCGAGTTGTTAGCTTTTAGCAATAGTACATCACAGCCATCCATTTTAGGTGTCTAACCAAATGTGGAAACGGGCTGGTAGAACTGATTTCCTAACAATACTCAGTGCGACATGTCGCATGCATAAATAGATCACTGAAATTATGCCGCATCGTATCACTCCATGTCGTGCGACATGAAATCGCATGCATAAATGGGGCCTTAGTTTTGTTGCTTGGAACTACTATATAGACTTTGGGGAGTCGTAAAAATTATTTGCAATTCCGCAGTTCACTGTAATACTATGGTGAAAACCCATGAGAAACCCTAGAACTGGCATTTAATAGTTTTTGAGCTAGCCATACGCAGGAAGACCGCTAAGCAGGGACAGACTCTCTCTCTCTCTCTCTCCCTCTCACACACATACACACACACCACACGAAACGTACATTTATGGTGAGATTATGATATAGAATGTTCAGTAGGGCGCATTACTCCATTTGCGCTGGTTGAAGTGTAACAAAAATAAAATATATTTTTAAAAATAATTCAGTATTAAACATTTGTATCACTGTTTATTAATACTCTTAACTGATTTAAATTTAAAGCGAAACATTTTGTTTAAATTGATCAAATACCACATTAGGAAAGTATCTTCCAGAACCCACCATTGGACAGTAAGGTAAGCGTTAGTATAAGAAAGGTGCTATGTGGAGACAACATGTTAAAAGGATGGAGCTTTTTACAAAACATAGAGAACAACACATAGCCAAAGATTCTGAAATTTATCTCGAGCATCGAGTAAGTCAACTAGTAACGGAGGTAGCTTTATCAAGGTTTGATCCGTTCAGATGCAGCAATCGACTACCAGCAAGTTTCTTCTTAAGGCTCTCGGGCATCTCTGGAGGGGGAGGTCTTGGTAAGCGAAGCCACACCTTCACAGCATCGTAAACGAACCACTGTGCAGCCGTAAGCGTTCCAACCATAACAATCCTCGGCGCTATACCTTTCCACAGACCAACCATTCCAATCTTATTAGCAACCTCCAGTGCAGTGGAGCCTTTTTCTTGGTTCAACTTGGACACGATGGTATCTGCTGGATGAGAGATAAGGGCGCAAAACACTCCTGCGACATATCCCGCAGAGAATGTGACGAGGAGCTGTTCAGACTTGCTGCATTCGCTTCTTGGCTTTGGCACCACGTATTTGTACAACAGTTCAACAGTTTTCTCAAAGGAAGCAAATTTCATCATTGTGTAAGGTATTTGTCTCGCCCACAAAGGAACTATGCCCTTGTAGAAAGCGTTTACTCCCTCTTCCTTATACATCTTTGACACAGCATCAGGTAAATAATCCGGGAAACCAGGTTGAGTTTGCATTCGGACTTTGACAGCTTCCATGGGACTCAGACCAATATCAGCGAAGAATTCAGCAGTTGCTCCTGCTGCCAAATACGACGACAATCTCCACCGGTAGGCATTTTCTTCTCCTAGTAAATTCTGGTATACTACTTTGAAAACCTCGTACAGACCAAATTTAAAACATCCCTGTACCGAGTAACCAATTAAAGTTGGAGCCCATCCTTTGGATAAGCCACGAATGCCTTCTTCCTGCAGAGTTACATTGAAGCCAGTAATTACTGAACTGTATTTCTCTGGGTTAACTTGAAGTCTACATTTGACTAAGTCGAGGGGAACTATGGCAGTATGAGTGATACCGCATGATAAAACCCCACCAAAAGCACAAAGTCCAAAATACTTCAAGGATGCAAACTCACAGCTGTCTCCTTCAGCAGATGCTGCAGCAATATTTCTTCCAGTTACTAGCGGTTTCTTGGAATCAACATATCTCCTCCCGCAACGATGTATATGGAATGGTTTCGCACAGTGGTCGTTCATTGATGAATCCAAAAATTACTGCTTCGATGGTATCTGAAAAGAAAGAAAATTCTGTCAGCTCTTCTATTAAAGACAGTACATGGTTATTATACAGAATCTACGTTTGGACGCTTGACCGTTATTACGGGGAATTTCTTGCTGTTTCTAACCGGTTATGTTCCCCTTTCACATTCCCTCCTCTCCGCGTGTGCCGACAAATCAATTGTCGCGAAGTATGTTCTACAGTGGCTGATACATTATGAGACCACGTGTGTCATCGTGATAGTGTCTTAGTACTATTATAATGTCAAAATACCCTGTACTTCAGCACACTGAATCTTCATGTATGGTTCCTATGTGGCAACAAACTCTTATAGAGAAGTTTTACGGTGATTTGTAGACAGCTTCTCTGTTATTCGTACGCCTCGGAGAGAAATGGTTCCTAATTTTGTGAATAGATTTAGGGAAATAGGATCCATTCTTGATAAACTAAAGTAAATCGTAATGTTCTTACAGAGAAAAAAGTGGAGAACATTGGAGAAAAGTTAGAACGAAGTCCAAGGAAATCTCTGAGAAGGCTTGCCCCAGAATCAAGCCTCGGTAACATTGTAGCTATGAAATTTGGCAAAAAATGTGAAGATTTTAATTTTTTTGTATTTTTATTTTACTTGTACTATGCTACACCATCGATTTTTTTAATATGAAACATTTTAAAGCCACGAATAGTTATTTGATTAGTCTGCAAGCCTCTCAATTCCTTTTTTATCTCCAGCGTTTTCATTATTCAGCCTTATTAGCTGAAATTTTCAAGAGCTCTTCAATAATTAAGATTTAAAAATTGTTACGAACTATAAAAAATATTAAGCAGTTCAGTCGAAACTATCCTCTATTACTCACATTTAAATATTTGAAGCATTCAGTAACTATATACAAAAATGTTTTTCTCTTAAACTAATTCAAATTAAGAAATGCCTGTACAACAATTTCTTTATATTTATTAAGCTCAAATTAAAAATTTTGGAGCGTTACAATAAATTGTAGGGTCAAAGGAGTATTTAATATACTATTATCAAAATAAGTTAATTATGAATAAAAAGCTTATAACTTAATGGTTTAGCACGACTCGTTAAAATTTTGTGTGCATTGTTTTAGTTACATGGCAACATAATGAGCGTTAATGCAAATTTTCATAAAAGGTGTGAGAGATGTGTGGCGGCACAAGGACATAATTTCCATCTTCTATGGCGAGGGCGTGTTGCGGTTATAATCTGCATGAGAAATATATGCGCTTGAATTTAAGGGGCTATGAGTATCCGACTCCGCCGGCGAACAGCTGCTTCCCGGTGCCAAGAAAATTCCCGGCCATGCGTCGAAACGAAGGCTCTGTATTAAGGCAAATAACCTGCAATAGCATTAACGCTTCTGAGCGTGAGCACTAATAGTGCAGCTTCTAGGCGACATAGTGTGCTCGAACTTCAAAATATTTGAAATTGGCTACCACCACTATGTACGTAAACAAATTAGAATTGGTTTCTTCACGTCTATAATTTAACACAAGTACACAATATTATATTTATATTCTTGAAAAATCCATCACAGGTCTTTATCTACTCTTATTTACTGCGTCAGGGTGCCCCACCCATTAGGGTCGCTCCGTCGTTCTCTCCCGGGATTCTTCGCTTACACTGGTGCGCGGGTTTCAAACTGGAAATATTAGGGACTTCTGCGCATCTCCGTGGGACTGTCTACCTGCGGACCTGAGACTTCCTAAGGCTCCTTCACCTCATCGCTGCCTCACGTGGGATGTAGCCACAATAGATCAAGCTGATCGCAGCGGCGAGGTGTCCCCTTCCGATAAACACATCCTACATCCTACTGGAAAAATAAAACTATATCGCGTCTCACGCTTAAAGGACATCACAGGTTAAATGGGGAGCATTGTTGCCACATGATATATACGAACGCTCGCAACTTTGGCGTCCGTCTGCGATCCGTCTACCAATCTAATTTTATCCCGTGGATGATGCATCACCAAATAGTGAAATATCTGCACTAAACAAATGTGAGTTTTATTTATGAACGCTCTTTAACTACTATGGTCCTTAGCGTCCCATTCTGTATTGGGCGTGAAAGACCGGACATTTTTTTCAGAGGTCTCTATCAGGCTTGAGGTTTTTTTACGCGTCATAAATGTACGACACGTGACCCCCGGCTTTACTTCCCTTCCGAAGGAAGCCATGCTAAGGATTTTTACACCCTAAAATATCCATCGCACTCTGGCGACCCGCGACCTAAATATCTGCAATACTATTTAAGGCAATTGTAAGACATTTAATTTTCACATGCACTTTATGTCTCCTCTTTGTATTTTTAGTACTTTGGTACACGATTTTAAGGCATAAAACTATATATAATCAAAGAAATATGGAGATATAAAATGTTAGACGTTATAATTTGGTAGAATATCATCACTGTTTATCCTTGACAAAATCGCATTCAACGTGGATAGAATGTTTTGAAACAGCAAATAATGAACGATGCGCCACACTCCACTTAGCCTGTTCCATTATAATGCGCTAACCTAATGTTTTTTTTGTCTCCCTATCCTTTTTTGCATTGTTTTTTATGGGTTCTTAGAGATCTTTTCATTCGTTCTTTTTTATCCTGTACACTACTGTTTCTGAACACCCGGGTAGCCTTAGCTGTTTCTTTTACTGCGCACTCATTTTACTTAAAAATAATCTAACACATTCACCGTTACTTTGCGTTTCTTCTTAGTTTACTAACATCGTTTATTCCTAGCTTCTCCCTTCATAACCATGAATATTTTTTAAAACTTCAAATAAATAATCTACATAATATTTCAGTGTTCCACTCACTGTAAACGTAGACTCTTTCTTACGCTGATGTTAATCTATACTGCCTTCTGCCTCGCGCCTGGCCTATTAGCTGAATAGATGGATCACTTTAGTTTGCCATACACAATGAATACAAGAAATTATACCATTTCGGTTTGCTTTAAAAACTGTTTTCAACCCTCCTCAACAGTTTTTCTCACTTGGTCCCCGTTGTAAACCAGTAAGAGATGCCGTGCGCACAGGACGGCCGGTTGAGGTCACAACAGAAGAAATGGTATACAAAGTTCACGATATTGTGTTGGAAGACCACCGAGTGAAAATCCGTGAGATAGCCAAGACCGTAAACATCTCGAGTGAATGGGTGTATAACATTCTACACGAATTTTTGGGTATGAGAAAGCTATCAGCAAGATGGGTGCCGCGATTGCTCACAGTTGAGAACAAGCGGAATCGTCTGACCATTTCACAGGGATGTTTGAACATGTTCCACGGTTGATAAAACTTGAATCCATTACTATCAACCTGAAACCAAACAACAATCAAAGCAGTGAATTTCCTTCGGCGAACCTGCTCCAAAGAAAGCGAAAACAATTCCGTCGGCAGGAAAAATCATGGTAGCTGTCTTTTGGGAATTCACAAGGGGCACTAGACATCCTGGAGAAGGGTAAAACGATCACAGGTTCATATTATGCCTCAATGCTGGATCAGTTTCGCAAGGAATTGTTAAAGAAACGACCCCAGTTGGTGAAGAAAAAGGTTCTCTTTCACCAGGATAATACACTCACACACAAGTCGGCCATTGCCATCGCAAAATTTGTGGAATTGGGCTACGAACTGCTATCTCACCCACCATATTCTCCAGACTTTTGATTTTGCCGAAGGAGAGTCAGAATTAGTTTCAGGTTTTAATATTGAGTATGGAGGTGGAGGTATTTGGCTCTGAGCGACTTCTTCCTCTTCGCAAACCTGAAAAATTGGCTTGCGGGAAGAAATTAAATCCAGTGAACACATCATGGCAGAAACAACCTCATATTTTGCAGACTTCGGAAAATCATATTTTTTGGAAGGGTTAAAAAAATTGTAGAAACGTTGGACAACGGGTATTGAATTGAAAGAGACCATGTTGAAAAATAAAATAGATTTTTTTTGGAAAAAATTATTATATTCTTTAAAAAGCCACTGACATCAATCCGGCCTCGTAAACACGCGATGCCATTCATTCGTTCGTGCTAAGTGTTTCTCTGAGTCGATGAGGCCAAACTGAGTTCTTACCTAAAGTGCGGAAATGGCCAGAAAAGTAATAGGTGTTTTATTGTCCTATTACTTTGTTTACGGGATGCGTGACAGAAGAAACAAAGTAAAACATTGCCGGATGTTAGTAAATTGCTTTGGTGACGCCCGGAGAAAGTTTTCGCCTTCGACGGTCGTCACTTTGCATTCCATTTTTGGTACGTCCCTTGTAGAGACCACGGAGTGCTACACTTTATTCTTAGCAAGAACTGTTTTGCTTCATACATTATTGAGGCGACAGGCGGCGGAGAAGTTTGTGTGCCTTCAAGAAGCGAGAATACCGACACCAAAAACTCTTTCTTCTTAATATATTCCAATTCCGAAGCGGGCTTTAAGAGAAACTGCGGCGGTAGAAGAAAAAAGGAAAAGAAACACACACATACCGAATGCCTGCTTTTATAATCCATAATCTTTGCTCAGTATACGGCTCTCTGCTTACTGATAAATAAATTCATATCCTGAAGGAAACTTGAGCTGGTAACAGAAGGCATTTCCTGAGGCGCAGTTTGTCCCTAACCCAGGGTGAGAAAGGGCCCTCTACTCTACCAAAGGAAAGCTTTACTTTTAATATCAATGAGACGGAATATTCCATCTTTAACGCTCATTTCTGCAGCAGGTGACCTGTCCCTACCTCCGCCCCTTTCTCTTCTGAAATATAAACACGTGGTTACGACACGGGATTTCTGTGGTGTAAATATACGATTCCCTAGAAAACTGCACAGCTTTTCCCCTATATTTAGCGGTGCCGGTTGAATTACTTTGGAAAACTTACACTTGGGAGCAGAAAAAGTGCCCCATTCTTCTAGATGACATGCTTTTCCTTCGTTTCACACCGAGTATAACATCACTCACTGGTTTCATGTTTGTTTCTTGGGATTTATTTCAAGTTAAGTCATAACGGCTGCCTGGAGTCTGATAGTTCAACATCTCGAGCAGTTTACAAAGATCTGTATTTCAACATAATTCTAAATGATCGTGACACCCTTGCGTTAACATCCAGGTGTATTATTTCTTCAGATTTGTATCACAGGTAATCCTAGAAGAGGTTACGAATTTATTTGATAAAACTAACCTCGAAGACTATTTCATGAATAAACTCTAATAGAATGTATGAATAATAATTTGTTACTTGTGTTGTTTAAAATATAATCACGGCATACTTGCTAAATGACTAAAGAGTCGAGTGTGTTATGGAATACTAACCAGTGCTACCAACAGTGGGAGTACGAAAATAGTTAACCTCAGAATAAGCTAAAATCAGAACACAACAAAAAACACTTTTTTTCGATAACACAATTTAATTGAAAACTGAAGCTCTTTGAATGTGTACTAATTAAAAAATGTGATGTGTTGCACTCACATGACTTTCTGTACTCTTGTACAAACTATTTTTACAAACGCTTATTCTCCATATGCTTCATGTTAATCGAGATGTCAATCTTATTGCTAATTTTCTTGTAGATGCAAGGGGAATTAGTAGGCTTTAGGCTATAGTCAAATATTTTAAGAGCTGGTTGCTATGTGGAGTATTCCATTCTCTTTGCATTACCAGGACAAAAAATGAATAACGAATTTGAGCAAAAGTATAAGTATATTGGAAAATTTAAGGGAATAACAAGCAATATCTCGAAAATGGTTCACTCAACAAAAAATGTATATGACATAAATTGGTATTTCAACGCGATCTACATTTTTCGTGCAGTAAAATTTTGTCTATCTCTTATGGTTTACCAGTTATGCAAAAGTCGTTCAGAATGAAGAACACTTTTGGAGACATTCCCAGAAAATTCGAGATATACATTTCATTTATCATGAAAATATCTTAAACATGATATTTTAATGGAAATCCTTAGAGCCATTTTTGGGAAAATTAAAATTTTCGAAAAATGTTCTATGTAAAGTGTAATATAAGGTTGGGGGATTTTCTTGAAAACCTTCGTGTCGCATCTCTGAAAGATACTGAACCTAAATACCAAGTTTGGTGTTTATCCGACTGTTCGTTTCTGAGTTATGCTGTTCACAGACACACAGACACACACACGGACGTTTCCAAAAATGCTTTTTTTGGATTCAGGGAGTCTCAAAACATGTATTTTCGGTGAAATCTCGGTATGGAATTTTTGGGTGGAATACAATACTTCCCCTCTTACTATACTTAGTAGAGAAAGTAAAAATACTACTGTATATCGAAACCCATTAATCATTGCATACAGATACTATTACGATTCAGTAATGATCTGCCATTTTATCCCATAAAGCAGAATCTTTGCAAGCATATTATAAGATAAATAACCATGATCGGTCGATGTATGAAGCATTCCTAACGTTATTGGTCAATATGAAACACACGGCACCGCGTATGGACAGAATTGTCACGATGATGTATCTATAGAAAATAAATATTATATTTTAAATGTAACGACTGGCAAAATATTTATTTTGAGATTAGTTACTTAAGCTAATTTGTTTAAGAGTTGCCCAGTATATCATCTACTTTTAGTATATTTAAATAAATTTGTCACTAGTAGACAATCGTCTGAAGTAATTTCGCACTATTTGTTCAATCTTTTTGTTTGTTCCATTTATATATCACCTTTTTCAATTTAGGTCATATCGGGGAATATTTCCTTTCGAACAATTGCTCATTTGCACTGTTGTTCACTCGTTTATTGTTGTGGTACATTGGCTTTTCTCCATCCGGGAATTGAACCCGAAACCTCCAAACTTGGAGGCTAGCATACTAACCACCAGACCACGGAGGCAGTCTTAAATCTTTTCTTTTCCTAACAAACTCTTGTTTTTCTTCCCTTGTTGAGTATATAATGTGGGGTATCTTATAATATAATAGAAATGTAACAGAAAAATCTTACGATGCACTTGATGCACTCTACTCACTACCGTTAATTTTTACACCTGTAGCTTTTACAAACTATTACATGTTAACCGTTAACCTTTGCAGAAATAGTTTCATTACGCATTTCGTTGGGGGATTTAGGAAATCAAATCGATAGTAAAATGTTTAAAAGCGGGTGGCTATATGCTGGCCTTTGAACTACTTACCTTTTCCATAACATTGCGAGAAACAACTGAATAATCACAGTATGTCAAAAATGCCAAGTACTGACATAATAAAATCAACACTAACGGATTATTTCGAAAAATAGCTCATGCCAGAAAACCTTATTGGAAATTGCGTGTTTTAAGGAGTTCTACATAGTAATCCTCTGGGCACTTACAGTAGGGCTATATTGTGTTGGTAGTTTAAGGTCGGTTGCCAGCGCGTTATTAGGGATTGTGTTAGAAGGGCTAATTGTAATATGGATACTGAAGGAAATATACACAATGTGATCAAAACTATCCGGACACCCTACAAACATACGTTCCAGGTGCATTGTGCTGCCACCTACTGCCTGGTACTTATTATCCGCAACCTCAGGAGTCATTAGACATAGTGAAGCAGCAGAATGGGATGCTCCGTGGAACTCACGGACTTCGAATGTGGTCAGGTGATTGGGTGTCACTTGTGTCAGAAGTCTGTACGCGAGATTTCCATACTCCTAAACATCCCTAGGTTCACTGTTTCTGATGTGATAGTGAAGTGGAAACGTGAAGGGCATGTACAGCACAAAAGCGTACAGGCCGACCTCGTCTGTTGACTGACAAAGACTGCCGACATTTGAAGAGGGTCGTAAAGAGTAATATGCAGACATCTATCCAGACCATCCCACAGAAATTCCAAACTACATCAGGATCCACTCCAAATATTATGACAATTAGGCGTGAGGTGAGAAACCTTGGATTCCATAGTCGAGCGGCTACTCATAAGCCACACAGCACGCAGGAAAATGCCAAACGACGCCTCACTTGGTGTAAGGAGCGTCAACATTATACGATTAGCAGTGGCAAAACGTTGTGTGGAGTGACGAATCACGGTACACAACGTGGCAATCCGATGGCAGGATGTGGGTATGATGAATGTCCGGTGAACGTCATCTGCCAGCGTGTGTAGTGCCAACAGTGAAATTTGGAGGTGGTGGTGTTATGGTGTGGTCGTGTTTTTCCTGGAGGGGGCTTGCACTGCTTGTTGTTTTGTGTGGCACGATCACAGCGCAGATCTGCATTGATATTTTAAGCACCTTCTTGCTTCCCACTGTTGGCGATTGCATCTTTCAACACGATCGAGAACCTGTTCATACTACACGGGCTGTGGCGGAGTGGTTACACGACAATAACATCCCTGTAATAGACTGGCCTGCACAGAGTCCTGACTTGAATCCTAAAGAACACCTTTGGGATGTTTTGGAACGCCAACTTCGTGCCAGGCCTCACCGACCTACATCGATACCTCTCCTCCGTGAAGAATGGGCTGCCATTCCCCAAGAAACCTTCCAGTACCTGATTGAAAGTATGCCTGCGAGAGTGAACGCTGTCATTAAGGTTAAGGGTGGGTCAACACCATACTGACTTCCAGCATTACCGATGGACGGGGCCACGAACTTCTACGACATTTTCAGCCAGGTGTCCGGATACTTTTGATCACGTAGTATACATATTATGATAATTGTGAAGGAGACTTTGGCCGATTGTTACCTTGTTACTAGGAATTGTATTAGAAGGGAATATTGCAATATGAATACTGAAGGAAATATACATATTTTGATATTGTGGTGGTGACTTGGTTGCTAACCCATTACTAAGGATTGTATTACAAGATGGCTAATTGTATGGCTACTGATAGAAATATATATTCCTGGTATTGAACTGGTGATTTTCGTCAGTTACTAGCTTGTCTTGTGCTACGAGATAGCTAATGTTAATATGGGTATTGAAGAAAAAAATTATATACCGCGTGAGTCTTCTCATCCTGCGGATTGGTAACTAGGCAATCCCCTACATTTCAAGATGATGCGAAATGCAGGTACTGATACCGCATTCACCAGCCCCAGCCCGCTGATTAGGATTGCGATGGTGCCCGTTGTTAACGTGCTTTAATAGTGCAATGGTTAACATGCTGGTTAACAGGTCGGAAGTTCAAATCACGCCTGCGAATAAGTGCATTTTTTATTCATTTCTGTTCATGTTTGGAGAACGTTCTAGCAAATCATGATTTCTTTCGAATGCACTAGAAAGTGCGTATGCGTGCGTCATGATGGCAGGTTGAGGGCAACCCGATGGTGTGTTAGGCGTGTACCTGCCCTAATTAAGTCTTAACCACGTAGTGCCGGGATACGGGGGTTATAGGATGGCGGTTGTTCTTTAGGTAGGGGGATCTAGAAAGTGGATGGGCATAATCTAACATGTAACAATTTGTGTTTTAAAGAAATTCACACAATTAAACTAATTAAGTGAAACGATACTTTCATGCTAAACTATCAGTTTTCGTTAAATTTACTAAACATAAAAAGTACCTTCTAGTGGCAGTTTTTGATGCTGGGACCTTCACCACCGAAGGCCCACGCGCACACTGTTGCGCTACGACTGCAAGTCACTGCACGCATAGCGGTGCAAAGCAGTAATTTAGGCCGAAATTGATACGATGCAATGCAGTGGACAGTGTTTACGCATAGCCTGTACAACGCGGGACTGCATAACTTCTCAATCCGCAGGCTGAGAAGACTCACTCGGAATATATTCCTGGTATTGCACTGGTGATATTGGTCAGTTGATAGCTTGTTACTACGGACTGTATTGCAGGATAGCGAGTTGTAATATAGATACTGAAGGAAATATATGTATTCTGGTATTGCACTGGTTAATTTGGTCAGTTGCTAGCTTGTTACTAGGGAGTGTAATTTGGGCACTGAAGGAAATATACATATTCCTGATATTGTGTTGGAAGAAGCTAAGGTGGCTACTAGCACTTTATTACATACTAAGTAAAAACCACTTTTACCAGCTATATAAGGTTATACAAAATGCTTTCTAAATAAAGAAGACTTCAAAGGCTATTTTCATAAAATTCAAGATATACATTTTATTTTTCATGCAAATATCTACAATATGCGCTATTTTAATCAAAATTGTTAGCCATTTTTGATAAAATCAAAAATTTTGAAAAAACGTTCCATGTAAACGGTAGTTTGGGATAAAGATATTTTCTTTAAAATCATCGTGTCGCGTCTTTGGAAGGTACTAAACTGAAATATCAAATTTGGTGTTGATTCGACTTTTCGTTTTGAAGTTATGCTGTTCAGAAACCCAGAAGGATCTTTTTCTAAAAATTCTTTTTTGTATTCAGGGGCCTCAAAACATGTATTTCCGATGAAGTATCGGTGTCGCATACTTGGAGAATGCAATACCTTTTCTACCTACTGGATACGTGGTATAAGAAGTAAAAATACTTACGAGAGGGAATTGCGACTGTTTAAGAATTGTAGGAATGAGAAATACTTGTTGCTGTAAATGAAGGTATTTTACTAGCATACCTCTCTAATGTAACGAAAACTGACAAGGCGTCTTCGTTATGGAGTACATATTCCATGTGAAAGTAAACATTAAAAGTACGTGAAAACTGGTAAATTTAAATTAGTCATATTCACCTTGTGAAGTACATTACTCAGTTGACACAATACACCAACAACAACAATAATAATAATAATAACAATAATAATAATAATAATAATAATAATAATAATAATAATAATAATAATAATAATAATAATAATAATAATAATAATAATAAGGAATAACTGTTAAACTTAGCAAATTACTAACTTGATGTACGTAAATTTTTTAGGTTTATAATCCACTGGTTGCCGCAGCAAAGAGTGAGTTTTGGGAATCATGTATTTTTGCTACGGCAACAATGTTGCGAATATAAAAGAAAAGTTAGTGTAGCTTATAACTAGGGACGGAAATTGTATGCCCTAAAGTTCCCTTTAATTTGTATGCATTTATTGCATTGAAAACCTGCATAATATGCATACAAATATGCCCAAATAAAAACATTAAACCATCATTTTGACATAAAACAAACATTTAAGGCAATTTTATATAATCTCACCGTGAATAAATACTATCGTGAAAACCACATGAATTATTTAACTCATCAAAATTTATCTTTATATATACGAAAACAATGTCTCCATCATATACTTACAAACACCACACCAGTTACTGAATGGTCCCGGAGGTTCAACTGGAGAACAATTTCGAACCTGCAGGAATATTATCGGAGTTGAATTTCTAAAACTATTAACGGCTAAATATTTTGAAATATTTTCTTTTGTGTAAATCTGTAGGTTATAGTTTTATAAGTCTAAATTTAATATTACGTACAAACACCACACTTGAACTCAATACAGAGAACTCCTTAACAGCCACCTTCGTACCGCGAGGAAACGGCTACTACCAGATAAGACGGGGATTCACAGATCTGACGTGACGTATTTATTGCGTTACATGTGAGCTAGTATCGGTATTGCTAAGTTTCAAGACTGACTTAATGCACATATTATTCGGAAATAGTGTATTTTTAAAGCAAATTTGAAGATAAAATTAAAAGAATAAACTATAACTATTTATAAAATATGCATTTAAAACAAGCAAATAGGCAGCATAATTTGTAAACTGGAGAAATATTATATTTATTAACAAAACAGGCAAATTATGCATTATATGCAACATAAAATGTGCTTTAAATTGTTGCAAATTTAGTAATTAACTCCAGGTACCGTGAGCATATTTTCTGACAGCAGAGAAGAAATATGCATTTTGAGGCAGTATTTTTAACACTTAAATGATTTCAGTCAAATTATATAATATAATAACAGCCCGCCTTAAAGCAATATGTGTATAATATAATATATAAAATGTATGTAACAGTCATTGTATTAATGTTTATATTATTATGTACATGTTCAATAATGTTATGTGAATGTATTACGTAATTTAATAATGTAGGAACTGTGAGAATAATAGGTTAAAAGTTGCTAACAATTAGGTAACCTTGAGGCAATAATGAGTAAGAATGTTTAATAATGCTACTAGTCATTATTGGAGTAACAAGCTTAAGTTAAATAAAAGTATTCTATTGGATTAGGAATAGCCAATCAGAAACTTGAAATACAGAAATTTACAAATGTGGCGGTAGAAATTAAGTCAGTTGCTTATAGACAGCGCTCATAACTGAACGAGTTGGTTGTAGAGTGTTCCTGACGGAGATGCGTCCTCGAGAAATTTAATACGTATTTTGTGTGAGACAAAAATAGTTTACGTGTTTAAAAAGTGCAAGTAATTTATAAAAAAAATCTCACAGCTCTATTTCTCTATTAGTGAAGTGTTATTTAAATCGTGTCGAGCATTAATAAAAGCAGTGAAGTAAAATTATAATCTGTGTAAGCGTATATTCTTCAGTCGCACCACAACCCTTCAAAGAGAAACATGTCTCTAACAATAATACTGACGCAGCCGAGGCAAACATAAATATATAAAGAAACAGTCAAAAATTACAAAGTTAATATTTTTTAAAACATTTGTCGCAAAGGCCACCGGAAAGTACATTTTTTGGGACGAAGGCTACCGGAAACTTTTTACCATACGTGCAACTACTTCAAGTTCGGCTTCCCAACAGTTGAACTACAATACAACACCTACTTAAAATTGGCTCTCCATACGTGAAGCATAAACCTATTTCAATTTGTATTAAAATCCTGTCCTTACTGATAACATTATAGGCGGTGTTGGATAGAGTTATTAATTTAAATGTAGTCAAATTAAGAATTAGCTTAATCCATTTGATAGATTTGCTGCTTTGAAAATACTTTTTTAGTGCAACGCTATTTTTCAAATGTGCGCACGGAAGTCGACACAGGCGCATGACCTTTGCCCTTTGTGCGTGGTGAAGGGGACCCACACGCAACAAAATATATTGTGCTCTCGTAACAAGTTTATGGTACGGATACACATCCGTGTATGGGCATTGGGCACACTTTAAATTAGAAATAAAACGGGCATGTAAATGTCACAGGCTTTTCCTTCCTCTTTAACTGCTCAAGCCTCACACATCTTCATTTTCACAAGGCGACCGTCAGGTAACACACTTCAGCGTGACTCATTCAGGAAGCTCCACTGAGACACCACTGTCACTGTAGCGTGTCTTGTTACAGTACAGTTACATGCAAGAAGTTTGTCCAACCACCAGCAAGGCGTTTCTTCCTCGAAGTTGGTATAGTTGTTTAATATCACCCAACATTCATCTCGGGAGATAATTCTTCAGATAACAAATACAACGAAAGTAGTAGAAAGCTAAGCAGTTTGCTGCGGTTGGGTATAAACGAGACCATTATATCTGGGCCAATTTGAAGGTAGTAGAGTACCAAAATACTTGGGGCTTGCAGGAAATGGCTGAGCAAAGGTCCTTCCCCCTCCGTAATCGATATTTTCAAATTTGGTTACTTCGTGTTAAAACACCAGTTATAAATATAAATTTGAAAAAAAATCTGATTTACACTCGCACGACTTTCTCTACTCATTCTTCATCTACCAATTATTCTTCTGAAAGGCAATTTTTCTATCTGCTTCGCGTTAATGCAGGTAAACGTTTGTATAAATGGTTTCATAATGCGCAGACAAATACCTTCATGAAGTAAATTTGCTGTCACTGGCATTATTACTTTCTCTACTAAGATTTTTGGAAACATGTCCATGTATGTTGTCTGTCTGTGAACAGCATAACTCAGAAAACAGTCGGATAAACACCAAACTTGGTATTTAGGTTCAGTATCTTCCAGAGATGCGACACGAAGGTTTTCAAGAAAATCCCCCACCCCAGATTACCCTTTACATGGAACATTTTTCGAAAATTTTAATTTTCTCAAAAATGGCTCTAACGATTTTGATTAAAATAACATATGTTTAAGATATTTTCATGACAAATGAAATGTATATCTCGAATTTTTTGGGACTTGTCTCCAAAAGTATTCTTCATTGTGAACGACTTTTGCATAACTGGTAAACCATAAGAGATGACAAAATTTTACTACACAAAAAATGTAGATCGCGTTAAAATACACAATTTATGTAATATACATTTTTTGGGGGGGGGTCCATTTTCGAGATATTGCTTGTTATTCCCTTAAATTTTCCAATACTTATACTTTTTCTCAAATTCGTATTCTTTTTTTTGTCTGGTAATGTAAAGAGAATGGAATACTCCACATATCAACCACCTCTTAAAATATTTGACTATCGCTTAAAGCCTAGCAATTCCCCTTGAATCTATAAGAAAAATAGCAATAAGATTAACATCTCGATATCTCGATTAACATGAAGCATATGGAGAATAAGCATTTGTAAAAATAGTTTGTACAAGAGTAGAGAAAGTCATGTGAGTGTAACACATAAGATTTTTTCTTTTAAGTTCCATTTATAACCCACCTTAAACTACATTGATTTTATCGGCGGCCTTTCCTTTGAAACTTATTGTCTATTGGCAATGGTGTTAATTCGTATTGTCTTGTAGTTGGGTTTCTTGTACTACTTGGGTTTTAATCATTAGATCATATACGTTCACTCTTATTTATACTTACAGATTCTGGGGAGGACAGGGAATAATCTTAGCTAGAGAAAAATTCCCACCCCTCAGTCGAGAATGGAACCGGGACCCCTCGCACAGCAGGCAGGTGCTCTAGTGACTGAGCTACGGGGCCAGCAGGTCCACATTTGTTTCGATAGGGATCACGTAAACTAGACTCTTCACGTTAACTCTGAAGAAAAAGTCCATGGGTGTCTGATCTGGTAACCGTCCTGGCCATGGAACAGGACACTGCAACCAGTCCTCCATTCCTGAACTGTTCATTAAGCTATTTCCTAATATTCATTGCAAAATGCGCTGGCGGCCCATCATCTGCGAATTATCAACGGCACATCTTCCAGAAAATGTAGGTGGACATGTTGGAGCAACGTTTTGTGGACTATTCCATTCAGTCTATCGGATTGTGCATAAGACCCAATCATCTGCAAACGTGAATTTGCCGTCTTTGCGGGAAAAGCTCTCTGCGTAGCGTCGTTGTTACGCTTTTCCACTGCACTCAGTGCAACCGTAGACTGTGTTTATCGGCTAATTCTGCATAAGTAAAGCTATCCATGCTGTATCACCAGCAACGTACTACAAAGTAATGTACTGCATTAAACAAAAGCTGAGGCAGAACTGAGCAGGAGTAGAAGCCTGGAGTTGTGGACCGCCTGAAAACACGCTCTATTACAGCAATGAAAGGTTGTGTTTTGTTTGCTAACACTCATATTCGAGTAAACACATACAAAGGTGGATGAGTTAATACAAAACGAAAATAATGAAATTACTCGGTAATGAGCCACGAGAACTATGGGTTCCTTATATCAAAACACTCGGAAAACATCCCTGAACAACTTGTGAAAGTTGGTCGGTACAGTTCAGATTCAGCTGCATAGTTTTCACATAAATGCAGAAACCCTTAACACGTACAACGAAATAGAGGTGAAGCTGGTGAATATGAAGATTCCGCACTCCCACGTCACCAAATTAATCTCTTTGAAAAAGATACATGGCAAGTCTGTGATCATCAGAAAAATAATCTTCTCAGTTAATATAAAATACGGTTCACGATTTATAATGACTGCAGTGTCTCTTTATACAATTATTTAGGATTCCCTCTTAACGAACTTGATTACAACGTAAATACAAAGGAAATAAAGCAAAACTATCTTATATGAGAGCTATAAGAAACTTTAGGCATTCAGAAACTTTGGCCCCATGCATCTATAGAACTATAATAGAGATTATTCCAATGTTTTAACACTGTTTCATTACATGCACATCTAAAGCATTTCATAAATGGTAATTAAAGACATTAATATAACATTCGATTTATACCATTATAGAGGATCAAGTATCGATTAAATTAAATTGAGTTTTATTTATGACGCTCTTTAACTACTATGGTCCTTATCGTCCATTCTATATTGGGCGTGAAAAACCAATAATTTTGCTCAGAGACCTCTTTATCAGGCTTGAGGTTCTTTTACGTACGTAAATCTTCCTTCCGAAGGAAGCCATGTTAATAATTTTTACGCCCGAAAAAATCCATCCCCTCCTCCGGGTTTGAACCCACGATCTCGGGAACTAGAAGCTACCATGGTAACCACTACACCACGAAGGACGACTACGTAAGTACAAAGAAAATAAAGCAAAGCTGTCTTACATGAGGGTTATTAGAAGCTTTTGGCATCCAGAAACTTTGGCCCATGCAACTATAGAATTAGAATATACATTATTCCAATGTTTTGACACTGTTTCATTACATACATATCTAAAGTATTTTATAAATGGTAATTAAAGACATTAGTATAACATAGATTCCTACCATTATGAAGAAGATTAAGTATCGGTGATGTAACATTTTTCCTTTTGAGCGTTTTTCACTAACTTTAAAAAAATCTGCAATAAACAGACAATTGTGAACCAATCGGCAGTAACTCTACCTTCTAATAGTAGTAGTATGACCCGTTTTAGAAAAAAAAATTAGCAGCACTTCTTACCCTCACTGCGAATTCGTCGGACTTTTGTAGGCTTAGGTTCTTTTCGAAAGACCCATTGAGCCGATTGACTTTCCTTTTCAGGATCAAAACAACAAATCCAAGATTCATCAGCAGTTACGATATTCCAAACTAAGTTTGAACTGCCATCTTGGAATTTTTCCAGAGCTTTTCTGCACCAATATATGCGTTGTTGTTTTTGATCGGGAATCCATTTATGTGGAATCTATCGAAAACAAGGTTTTCTCAGTCTGTGTTGATGTAAAATGTTTTGAATTTGACTCATATGAATGCCCAATGTCGCCCAAATATATTCCTTAGAATGTCCGTCGATCTTCTTCTCGCATTGCTTGAACACCGACAATATTTTCATCAGTAACAACAGTTCTTGGGCATCCTTCACAAAATTCATCACCGATCTCTCTTTAATTCGCTGTACGAATTATAAATTATTGCCTTAGATGGAGCTCTTCGCCAAATGCATTTCTAAGCCGATCTTCACATTATTTAGGCCTTAATGGCGATTTAAAATCGTAAAAAATCATAACCCGGGTTTGTACTATGTGAAATTCATTTTTGGATGAACACAAAATCTTTAAATGATGATAATTAAACTATTGGAGCAAATCAAACAAACTACACGGAAATCAACTCGGAAAGCATTAGAAAGTAGCTGCCAAAACAAATTTCGTTTGTTTTTAGACACATGGCATTCTAAAACTTTTCAGTATCGCCACTGCGTAGGACAGTCTCTGTATATACACCACGAATTTTCCTGCCCCTCATTTACTTTCATCTTGCAGGGTACCAGGGTTAGGCGCAGTGGACAGTGGTGTGAGGCATATGCGACGGATGTTCTTTGAGGGGATAACTTTCCGCCCTGGCATGCAATGTTCTGCCCGAATCTGTCTGTGAACACAGGGGGAGGCACTGAAGGGGCCCCCCTGCGCTGTACCTGCCGCCATTAGATAACCGTCCTTTGTGCTCTTTCTCCCAGAGATTTACTTGGTACTACAGGCCTAGCCTTGGCTACAGTGCTGAAATCCTCCATTTCTAATTCTTAACCCTAGAATAGATTTATGTTGAGGTGATCAAAACTCAAGTGGGACTTTATTAGACTATTTCACAATTGAAATTACATTTGTAAAGATGAGAAGAAATAAATTCTTCCAACGTTATAAACACTTTTCAAATCTAACCTCTAAGCAGGGCTATTATTAGCCACGCCAATTTAATCCTTTTAGCCGCCTTCCGGGAGTGTTTATAAAACAAGGAGAATTGTTGAAGACTCGCACATCTCTGATCACCCAGTTTGGTTTTTGTGAAATCAGGTTATATTATCCACGAAATTGTTAATACACTGCAAACACTACCACTGCAACTCAGATACCGTAGTTGCACAAAAGGTAGGGAAGTTCTAAATTGGTAGCATTATTGGTTAAAACTGAACATTTCTGTCGTTTTATTGGTTTAAAATAGTGGAATGATTTATAATGATATCAGAAGGTGTTGTATTCTGGTGACATACCGAGTGAAAGATCTCTCGGATATGATTCTAGGCACATAAACTAATTAGAGATAACATTTTCCTTTGTGAACACTTATATAAGTTGAAAAAAAAGCTTTGTTCAGTTCTTGTGCATTATAATTCACTTTCAGACCGATTAAGGCAACTCTCATTGAAGTATGTGCCGGCCCTCGTAACCGTGGTCGCCAGAGTGTGTAGCTTCGGCGCTCCACCAAGCTGAGGGTTGCGGGTTCGAGTCCTGCCATGGGCATGGGTGTTTGTGTGTGTGTAATTGCGATAATAAGCGGTAATGTAAAACGGTAAAAACACAGTAATGATAAACTGGGTAACCAAGGGAAATTTTAAAAAAAGTATGTGACAGAACAGCTTTTTTATTTGTTTGTTTCTTTCTCTCTCTCTCTACTACTTACCTATAGAGTATTGCATTTCACACAGAATTTCCAAACCAAAGTTTCATAATAAATTTTTGAGACTCCATGTATCCTAAGAGCATTTTTAGGAAAATGTAGATGTGTGTGTATTTAATGAACAGAGTAAGTTGTGCGAGTGCATATTAAAGGTTTAAAATGTACAATTCGTTTCCCATTTGATTTCGTGTAGCAATATCAAGTTAATGAAAATACCATAAATATCATTCGAGTTTCAGAAATTCCTCCGTAGTAAGAGAATGGGAAAAGAAAAGCACACACTCGAGCATTTTTCCGAAATTCCCAATTCTTGTATTCCATAATATGCTGCTATAGTAGCTTCCAAAGGTGTGATATGAATGAATTTAATGACATATTTTTTGCAGATATTTATCAATAGATAAGTCCTCCCCGTTTCTTGAAGCTCCTATGAAACTAAAAGTCACCAGAGAAAATATATTATGATTTATGCTGCGTGAATCAAGAGTTTGAATATTAAGAATACCTTTGTTTCTCTTGTCTTACTTGAAGGAAATAGTACCTCAGGGACCATGCCCCAGTTATCCTCTCCGCCCTCTCGTCTCGAGGAAAATTAATTCCTTGAGTAGCGGTTTTTCGAAACACGATCTCCCAGCAGAGCCAATTTCAAGAATAGAAAATATTGCTGCCGGAAAAGTGAAGCTACATGGCAGAACAAGTGGATTATTTGAGCGTTATCCAAGGAGATCATCTGACAGATGGAAGTAAAAAAGATGAGTGTGTTTTCTTTAAAAATGTTTTATTCATACGATATCCTGAATGGTAACTACTGATTTCTCTTGCAAGGAAACGTTGCCACGGTGATGTCACCGTTTGTTTAGGAGACTTCAGTGAAAGTACATAGAAAGTAAAGAAGCACTTGCCTCCCATTACCACAATATAACCTTTAATTTGAGAAAAAATATTTGAGATCAATTCTGAGGTATTCAAGGCGATAAAAGTTTAAGTTTGCTTTCTATAATACAGTTTGTTGTAAAAATTAAGCTTATATATATTTATAATAGTAAAAATCTGATGTTACACTCATATGACTTTCGCTACTCTTGTACAAAATATTTTTACAAACTCTTATTCTCCATCTATTTCATATTAATCGAGATAAACATTTGCAGAAACGACCTCTTGACATGAAAAGAGAATTACATTTTACACATAGCGACCAGTTCTAAAATATTTGACTATCGCTAAGGCCTACTATGTTCCCCTTGTATTGTATTTGCAAGGACACTATAGAAATACAGTAGCCTTTAAGCATAACATCTCTCTTAATAGCTGGTTGCTATGTGTAGCACCATTCTCTTTGCTACAGATTGACACTCTTTGCATATCCAAGACAAAAAAATGAATAACGAATTCCCATTTGAGAAAATACGTATTGAAAACTTAAGGGAATAACAAGCAATACCTCGAAAATGGTTCACTCAACAACAAAAATGTATATGACATAAATAGTGTATTTTAACGCAATCTACATTTTGTGTGTAGTAAAATTTTGTCTATCTCTTATGGTTTACCAGTTATGCAAAAGTCGTTCACAATGAAAAATACTTTTGGAGACATTTCCAGAAAATTCGAGATATACATTTTATTTGTCATGAAAATAACTTAAATATATCGTTAGAGCTATTTTTGAGAAAATTAAAATTTTCGAAAAACATTCCATGTAAAGGGTAATCTGGGGTGGGGGGATTTTCTTGAAAACCTTTGTGTCGCATCTCTGGAAGATACTGAACCTAAATACCAAGTTTGGTGTTTATCCGACTGTTCGTTTCTGAGTTATGCCGTTCACAGATACACACAATGACATGTTTTCAAAAACGCTTTTTTTGGATTCAGGGGGTCTCAAAACATATATTTCCGGTGAAATCTCGATATCGAATTTTTGGGTGGAATACAATACTTCCCCTACTTACTATACGTAGTAGAGAAAGTAAAAATAAAATAATTAATAAAATCGCATATTGAATGACCTCTTTCCTGTATGTGAGCTGCTAATCCCTTGACACTATTTGAGTAAAATTGAATAATTTGCATATTGTAAAATGTGGGAAGCAGGGGCAATTTTACAACTTTACGGCATAGGAGGAGTTTTAAGTCTTACAGATTTTCACCACAGAAATAACAAAGCATTAAATGCTATTGTATCACGTTTTAACTTAAAATAAAAAACTGAATGTACCGCTATAATCGGTATACCGTGCTATGATAGGCAGCGCTTATCTATGTATGTATCCCCCTTCATTGGGGTTACTACTAAATAATAGAGTGTGGATTTAAAATTGTATTGAACCGCTAGTGGCCTCTAGTAATAAATGAGCAGAAAATGGGCGCGAACATTCAGTAATGGACGACATGAGTTGTGGAGTCAACCACCTCACGTAAATTGTTTAACTTATTCAAATTATATGGCTACAGGATATAAGTTTTCCCTTGTGGGACAGTTGTTATGAAGCGTAAAATGTAGACTGGAAAGCTGTGTGTGTATAGCATGGGAAGGGATGTTCTTTGCTTTAATACATGTTTAATGTGGTACCAGGAAGACTTTCAGTATGTATGACAAAGCAGCAGTACACCAGGTCTTCAATGTTTTTTATAAAATGAAATTCCTATTTATTTTAAAAAATCTGATGTGTTACACTCACATGACTTTCTCTACTCTTGTACAAACTATTTTTACAAACGCTTATTCTCCATATGCTTCATGTTAATCGAGATATCGAGATGTCAATCTTATTGCTAATTTTCTTTTAGATGCAAGAGGAATTGGTAGGTTTTAAGCATAGTCAAATATTTTAAGAGCTGGTTGCTATGTGGCGCATTCCATTCTCTTTGCATGTGCAGGACATAAAAAAATGAATAACGAATTTGAGAAAAAGTATAAGTATTGGAAAATTTAAGGGAATAACAAGCAATATCTCGAAAACGGTTCACTATACAACAAAAAAGTATATGACATAAATTGTGTATTTTAACGCGATCTACATTTTTTGTGTAGTAAAATTTTGTCTATCTCTTATGGTTTACAAGTTATGAAAAAGTCGTTTTCAATGAAGAATACTTTTGGAGACATTTCCAGAAAATTCGAGATATACATTTCATATTTTAATCAAAATCGTTAAGAGCCATTTTTGAGAAAATTAAAATGTTCCAAAAATGTTCCATGTAAAGGGTAGTCTGGGGTGGATTTTCTTGAAAACCTTCGTGGCGTATCTCTGGAAGATACTGAACCTAAATACCAAGTTTGGTGTTTATCCGACTGTTCGTTTCTGAGTTATGCTGTTCACAGACACACACACACACACGGACATGTTTCCAGAAATGCTTTTTTTGGAATCAGGGGGTCTCAAAACATGTATTTCCGGTGAAATCTCGGTATCGAATTTTTGGGTGGAATGCAATACTTCCCCTACTTACTATACGTAGTAGAGAAAGTAAAAATAACAGAAAACAGTTATCTCTGTGAGCATCGCTGAAGGTAGAGAATGGAGTTTCGATGCTCGTAGAGGCAAGTCCCAAGCATTCTCTTTGGGATTTAGATCTAACGATCGAGGGTAAAGTAATCTCTCCAAGAACAGTTCTGAACCTGAATTTTTGACATCAACAGAAATAGAGATTTCGCTATCAATAGCTACCTAGAACTGAGATAGGAACCATCAACAAGCTAGTGCGCTCAGGGTAGCAAATTCCTGTTCCACCTGGAAATATTGTAACCGCTTAGAGAAATAATTCAGTTGCATGGCAACTTGCTGCCTGCCTTATCATAGCTCTAGCTCTCCAAATCTTGATTCATCTGGGAACAGAACACAAAGCTCTGCGTCCATGTTCCACATTTAGGGCGCTCGGTTTAGATAATGATCGGAAGGTACACTTTAGTTCAGTATCAACCTCCTGGATATGAAGTGATTGATGTAACGTTGGAAGCATATTGAAGCAGTATACAGAGGACATTGTCCTGACTGGAGAACCAAGAATATGTCGTCTTTCCTTTACAGTTCCTGCTTTTATTAAAAAACCGTTCCTGTTTTTGTTCTGCTAAAGGGTTTCAGAAACACCATTATTTCTCATATATGTTGTGTACTTTAATCAACCTTGCAACAAATAAATCAGTTTCTCATTGAGAATGATGATTTTGTCGTATAACGATAATAATAATAATAATATTAATAATTAATTAGTCTATGTTTAACAACGATCAAATACTAGTCCTACAAAAATACGATTTGAACACAAACGATATTTTTCAATCATATGTTCATATACGGTCGTTATTTATTACAGTCTTTACATGGAAAAATAATTCTTCAGTCCATGTTACGTGGTTCCCGGCTACGGAATGCGCCTGGGTTCGACCCTGCCCATGGGGGTGCAGATTTTAAGTCCCGGGTATAGGACCGGTGCCCATTCAGCATCGTGAAGAAAGTGAGGAGCTGCTATAGACAACGTGGCCTCGTGAGACAATTCCGACTGGGAGGATGCTGGCGACATCACCTCCCCGTATCGGCTGGATGATCGCTCACCTCTGCTGTGGGCAGTCGGGTTGACAGTCTCAGGCCCCTTCGTGGGCTATAACACAGAATTTATTTTATATACAGAGACTTCATTTAGACGCATGGACGGCATAACGGAAACTTTCTTGGCACCGGGAAGCAGGTGTTTGCCGGCTGAGTCGGATATTCATAGCCCCTCAAATTCAAGCCCTTGTATTTCTCATGCAAACTATAACTACAATAACCACATACCTTCGTCATAGATGTTGAAAAATATGTATTTGCGCCGCCACAGTCTCTCACACCTTTTAAGAAAATTTGCATTAACATTCATTTATTCTGCATGGCATGTAAGTAAAACTATGCTTCGTCCAAAAAAAAGAAAAACATTACACATGGGTCTATAGAGCGACCACTAACATTGTCCAACACCCAACTGCAGATATTTTTACTCACATAATGGCGTGGTTGCAATTCCTGAACAACATTATCTTATAGGATTTTAATTTTAAAAGTTAGTGGCATTCCACACCAAGTTTTGCACAATTCTGATTCCTATGCAAGTTTTCTCAGAGATTTCTTTGGAGTTTATTCCAATTTATCCTCTGACTCATAATTTTCCCTCAGTAAGAACACGGCAATTTACATTCGTTTCTGATCAAGAATAGGACCCGTTTCCCTAAATCAATTTATAACATAACAAACCGTTTCCCTGTAAGATGCACGACCAGTAGGGAATCTGTTCATAAATCAGCTATCACTTCTCTACAAGGATTTGTCACATAAGAATCATACATGAAGATTCTGTGTGCTAAAGTATAGCATTTTATGGCAAGGTAACAGCACTAACACGTTGTAACACTGAAACACGCGGTCTCATAACGTATCTATTTCTGACTTCACCTCAATGATTGGGCAGCACACGGGGAGAGGGGAAAGTGGAGTGGGAATAGAACCACAGAAGGGGAATAGAAGCACAGTGTAGGGCAAGCAATCTCTCGTAATACGGCCACGGTTCAAAACGAAGGCTCTGTTTAATCTACCGACGTTGGTAAAACAATGAAAAGGTGAGGGTAGCCGGTCGAATGGGAATCTAGACTGGGTTCCCGAATAGGAGACTCGAACGCTATCGCCTAAGACGTCCCGCTTGATATGTCATTCATAAATCTATCGATGCATTAAAAAAAGTCTATGATATGATACACGACTTTCTCTACCCCTCTATCGTTTATTGGTGGGTACATAAGCTTTTCTTACTAAAGCTCATTTTTCTATCTACTACATTTTAATTCAAATAAAAGTTTGCAGAAATAGCTCCATTGCACATTTCGTTATAGATACAAACGGAACAGAGATAGTGGAATGTTTAAGAACTAGACCTATATGCTGGCCTTAAAATTCCATACTGTTTCCATGCAATCGCGAGAAACAACTGAAAATCGATGGGACTTTAAAAATCTCGGAAATTGCTAATGCCACAAAATTTATATGAAATGAATTGTGTTTTAAAGAGATCTACATTTTTTTGTGTTGCACGTTTTCGTCTATCGCTTAATGTTTACCGGTTATGCAAGATTATACAAAATTACTTCAGATTAAACAGGACTTTACAAGCTATTCCCAGTAAAGTCAAAGTATACATTTTGTTTTTTATGTAAATATCTTTAATATATGATATTTTTATCAAAGTCGTTAGAACCATTTTTTTAGTAAATCAAAATTTTCCAAAAAAAACCTTTGGAAGGTACTGAACCTAAATACCAGGTTTGGTATTTATTCGACGTTTTTGATCTATGCTGTTCACGCACACAAACACACGAATCTTTTTCTAAAAATGCTTTCTTTTGGATTAAGGGGGCCTCAAAACATGTATTCCGATGAAATCTCGGTATCGAATTATTGGGTGGAATGCAATACTTCTGTACCTACTATGTAGGTAGGTTAATCTCAAGTTTATTATGGGAAAATTGCAGATATTGGAGATGTTCAAAGATACTTAATTTGAGACTTACTTCGCTATCCTTTCTCTTTAACATTTTTACGAAGCCGAGCGAGGACTAAAGGGGAATCGTGAAGGACGAGTTCAGCGAGTCCTGAAGGTTTGCGTGTCCTGCACGGAGGACATGTCCCAGTGGATTGATGAGTTGACTTGGGACCTTCTCCTCGCAATCGATAACGGAGGCCGTTTTCATTTCGCTCGGCAGGCACATGAGGGTTATTTAGATGGTGGCCTCTAGATTGTTGTCCGGCGCTGGATGGTGTAGCGTGAGCACGGCCCATAAACCTCCATCACATGACCAAGCAACAGAATGCTAGCGGCTCTATCAATAGAAGTACCACTCATTGCTAACTTCATAATCGGCGCCAACTCTGATCGCTGATACAAAGAAAGAGAAATGCTTTCTACTTCACTTGTCTCTCTGACTTTTACCCCTGCATTTTATCAACCTTTTATATCGGAAAAAAAATCTGATGGGGACCAGTCACACGACTTTCTCTAACCTTACTGTTCACATTGATTCCACATACTACGAACACTTCAATCCACTTTAAGTTAATCAGTATAAATATCTGTATAGAAATGATTTCAGTTAGATAACCCTATATAATTTGTATTGTCTAAAAGGTTGGAATCACAGCCACAAGTTTATATCAAAACCAAACGACTTGATCATTTATTTTCATAGCTGTTGAAGCTTTAGTAACGAAAAATGCTGACAGAAATGGCTTCAAAATACAATAACTCATGGTTACATCTCAAATTTTAAATTGGGAAAATATATCTATATCTTAACTTTATGTGAATATCCTGTGTAGTCATCTTCATTCTGAAGGAATTTTGTATTATTCTTATAACGGATAAATGAAGAGAGAGGGGGAGGGAGGGAGAGAGGAAAGCTTACCACATACAAAACTTACATATCTTTTAAAACACACAATTTATTTAAAAAAAATTGTGGCGTTGGCCATTTCCGTTATTAGCGGTTTGAATGTTTTCAGATTTTGTCATCTTTCTTGTGGTCATGGAAGGAGCATGGTATTTCAAAACCATGAGACAGCCTATCGTCTCCTTATTCGTACAAAGAAATGTGTAATGGAAGTTTATCTCCGTAGAACAGGGATTGAAAGAATAGCTTGTAGAAGAGTCACTAGAGGAAGTCGTGTATGCAACCAATCAGATTTTTACAAACATTGTGTGTGTGTATAAATACAAAAGTTGGTACTTGATATTGCATTTTTGGAAGAAGCTCAAATTCAGTTTTTCAGGAAACTCCACCACCCTAAGCTACCCTTAAATGGAAAATTGAAATTTCAAAGTGAGGGTGGCTGGAGGTGAAACTTGAAATACAATTAAGATGAGTGTTAAGCTTCCCCTCAATATCTAAGTTGTGTATTAAATTTAAACAAGTCGTTATTTAGATTGGGATGTTTTGAAATGGAAGCGCTATATAATAAACATGTTTAAATATATAGCTAAATAAAACCTGTTTTGCACAGTTTCTTCATGAAAAAATATTTTTAATGGCAACATAATATAAAAAAATCTGATGTGTTACACTCACATGACTTTCTCTACTCTTGTACAAACTATTTATACAAACGCTTATTCTCCATCTACTTCATCTTATTCCAGATAAACATTTGCAGACTCTATCTTATTGCTAATTTTCTTGTAGATGTAAGGGGAATATATATTTACAAGGGCAATTTGGAAATACAGTAACCTTTACGCACATACATATCTCTTAATAGCTGGTTGCTAGATGCAGCACCATTCCCTTTCCCACAGATTAATACTCTTTGCATATCCAAGACAAAAAAATGATTAACGAATTCCCATTTGAGAAAATAAGTATTGAAAAATTTAAGGGAATAACAAGTAATATCTCGAAAATGGTTCACTCAACAACAAAAAATGTATATGACATAAATTGTGTATTTTAACGCGATCTACATCTTTCGTGTAGTAAAATTTTGTCTATCTTTTATGGTTTTCCAGTTATGCAAAAGTCGTTTTCAATGAAGAATACTTTTGGAGACATTCCCAGAAAATTCAAGATATACATTTCTATTGTCATGAAAATATCTTAAACATATGATATTTTAATCAAAATCGTTAGAGCCGTTTTTGAGAAAATTAAAATTTTCGAAAAATGTTCCATGTAAAGGGTAATCTGGGGTGAGGGATTTTCTTGAAAACCTTCGTGTCGCATCTTTGGAAGATAGTGAACCTAAATACCAAGTTTGGTGTTTATCCGACTGTTCGTTTCTGAGTTATACTGTTCGCAATCACACACACACACGGACATGTTTCCAAAAATGCTTTTTTTGATTCAGGGGATCTCAAAACATATATTTCCGGTGAAATCTCGGTATAGAATTTTTGGGTGGAATACAATACTTCCCCTACTTACTATACGTAGTAGAGAAAGTAAAACTAAATTATAGTGGGTAGAAAAAGTGGTATGATGTACCACGTCAGATTTTTTTACAGAAGATCTCGCATATATTGATGCTGCGCAATGGAAGAGTATGCAGGAGATAATGGACTTAAATGCTTGAAGAGAGTGAGAGAAAACTAACGAAGAAGGGAAGGAAGTGAATATAACGCTTGATACGTATCCACATGTAGCTGCTTGTCTTGATCCTTGTCTGTCAAGTATTCTCGCACATCTGCTGTTTGGGAAAGGAACAAGTGAGTGAATTGAGGATGGTCATGTCGGACCTTGTTAAGCTGCCAAGTCGGCAGTGCTAATGCTCTAAAGATTATCGGTAAGATGGCGCAATTAGGGACCATGTCACTTCTGCCTCTCTCTAAGCTCACCTTAGCCGCGAGTAAGAGAACAAGTTGTAATCATTAGATACTCGCAGTCTGGTAGCATCGTGTAACATCTCCCTTCCGAGCTCGTTACACATTAAGCGAGAGCTATTGCGTCCAAAAACAGCGTGTCCCAAAAGTCGGGAAAGGAAGCGACAATCATACCACTTTCTGCGCCCATTATGTATTCCTGCTGTCTAGGTCTAGGAATGCCATGCTAGCTTCTAGCTCCCGAAGTCGCGTTCTCAAACCCGTGAAGAAATTATATTTGGTTGTACTGTTATTTGTCCCACGTTTTGGGAGCAAATTTGAAGTAGATGGTTTGTTTTGTATTTCAACTTGAAGTAGTTGCAACCGCACGTAGTAATATATTTCCGGTAGCCTTTGTCCCAAAAATGTTTAAAGAATATTAACTTTGTAATTTTGACTGTTTCTTTAAATATTATATATTTGTTTGCCTCGGCTGCGTCAGTACTTTTTTGGATTCAGGAGGCCTCGAAACATGTATTTCCGGTGAAATCTCGGTATCGAATTTTTGGGTGGAATGCAATACTTCCCCTACTTACTATACGTAGTAGAGAAGGTAAAAATTGGTCCCACTATTCTCTGTGCGGATATTGCGCACCAAACTCTGATTTTAACCGGGTGCATAGGTGCTTCATGAATAAGATGTGGATTTTCGCTGGCCCAATAGCGTGAGTTATTTGAGTTCGCATAGCTGGATAAACGGAACCATACTTTATCTATGAACCATGTGATGTACAATATGACGGATTTTGCACAATGAACGCCTGAAACCAACGACAATAATTCAGTGGTATATCGTTATCTGGTTCGTAACTGTTGGACAATCGTAATCCTATACGGCTTTAGGCCTGCACTTTTCATAGCTTTCTCACACATTGAGTGGCTGTACCCTGTCTCCTGCGACAAACGTCTTAATGCTTTTTTGGGTGACTGATCAGTCATGTTCTTACGTCAACAACAACCGTGGGAGGCCTGGATGAACGAGTTTTGCCTTTTTTACTCATCAGAGATCCAGTGTTTGCAATTTGTTTACCAGTACCAGTATTGTGTTTCTTTGGGGAGGATTCCGAACAACAAATTCTCTCTGGTATGCCCTTTGAATATCTGTAATTGAATTCGTAATCCAGTGTTGCTTTACAAGGAAGAGTCGTTAATTTAATGTGTACTCCGTTTTCACGTTGACTAGAACAAAATCTCAAAAACAGTTGCCGACAATAAAACTAACAATTACGAATAAAACACGAACATCTGCGCATCTAGTGATAGGCAATTGAAACTCCAGAACATTCCGCTTAATTTGGTGCTAAAATTGGGGCATTGAGTGAATTTCAAACAGAATAATTAAAGAAATAAATGTGTCAGTTCTTCATAAATAAGTCTGTAGTACTTTCAATAAGTAAGTAGTAGAGGAAGTAAACATACATCGCCCTATGGTTGAGCTTTTATTGAGTTACATGCAAACAAATCTTGTCAATTCCCCAATTAGCAACAGTACCGTTTTCTCCGTAATTTACCTCGTCTATATCATGTATCGTACATTGATTCTTATTTTAGCATATATTAGAAATTTACACCTTTTAGTATTTAAACATTGTACATTTAACTGTCATAAATATAGCCTACTTTTGAAAAGCAGTTAAATTGCTTCCTCAATTCTCGATGCACTGATGACTTTCGTTTTACATTTCCAAATAGGTAGGAATAAGTAGGAAGAAAGGGGAAATGTGTATAATTATTATAACAGCCAATTCAGAAACACATTACACAGTACTAATAGTAAATCTAATGTAGTCAGGGCTATCCACTTGCTGTACTACATCATATGGAAATTGCAAGTATGTCTTCTTGGTGTTTCCTCTGACAACTATAGCTTTTTGTAATTTAATTACATTTTTACTTTCTTTACTAGAAAGGAAAGTATTGCATTTATCGATACCGAGATTTCACTGGAAATGCATATTTTGAGACACCTTAATCCAAAAAAAAGAAAAAGAATTTTTAGAGAAAGGTCCGTATGTGTGTCTGTGTGACTATGAACAGCATAACTCAAAAACGAAAAGTCGGATAAATACCAAACTTGATATTTAGTTTCGGTATCTTTCAAAGATGCGACACGAAGATTTTCATGAAAATCTCCACACCCCAGACTACCCTTTACATGGAACATTTTTCGAAAAGTTTGATTTTCTCAAAAATGGCTCTAACGATCTTGATTAAAATATTACATGTTTAAGGTATTTTCATGACAAATGAGATGTATATCTTGAATTTTCTGGAAATGTCCCCAATAGTCCTCTTCATTGTGAATGACTTTTGCATAACTCGTAAATCGTAAGAGAGAGATAAAATTTTTGTACACAAAAATCTAGATCTCCTTAAAAGACACAATTTATATCATATACATTTGTTGTGGAGTGAAGGATTTCCGAGATATTCCTTGTTATTTGTTTCAATTTTCCAATACTTATACTTTTTTCAAATGCGAATTCGTTATTCGTTTTTTATGTCCTGGGCATGCAAAGAGAATGGAATGTTCCATATAGCAACCAGCTCTTAAAAGATTTGACTATCGCTTTAAGCTTACCATATTCCCCTCGATATCTCGATTAACATGCATTATATGGGGAATAAGCGTTTGTAAAAATAGTTTGTACAAGTGTAGAGAAAGTCATGTGAGTGCAACACATCAGATTTTTTACTTTCTGCTAGCAGTGCCATGTAACCTACAGAAATTATTCTTATTTCTCCTAGTACTAATCTACCCGTTCCGGGAACAATTTTATTTTCACCAAGTTCTCCATGTAGATGTTGAACAGTGTAGGGTGGTAATGGACATCCCTGTCCTATGCTCCTCAATTTATACTTTCTTTAAATACATCTGATCTGATCTGACTAATTAGTTGCTTCACACAAAGACAATATAGCTGTCTTCCCCCCTTTACAACCGGATTTTCCCCCTTGATATCCACAATTTTCTTTCGATCTACTCTGTCAAATGCTTTTGCAGATCCAAATTGCCATAAACTTCTCTATGGTAGGTATCTAATTACAACACCGAGTGTCCACCATTCACTGTATTTCAGGACGTAAATTGCCTAACAGATGTTTGATGAAAACCGGACTGTGAACCATGATAGAAGAAAAAGCACAATGTGTTCGACGTTTTGAATAATCTGCTTTGTGCTGTTTGCGGTTGCACTGTCAGAGCATTACCTCTAACGACGTCGGAAAGTTTTCCATGTGTAATTAATGGAGTCGCCCCCACAAACTTAATACACAACATTCCACCGCAGAGGTTCTGCTCGTCAACAAGTTGCAGCCAAGGAGGGAGGTTGGTTTTGTGGCTTTCACGCGTGACGTGAGTCGCGTCATCTTCCAACTTCACTGCTCCCGCTAACAATCCTAAGGCATTGTGTGGTCCACAAAGTTTGCTGGACCGGAAACCCTCTCGTCATTTTATACGTGACATTGTTAAACAAAGATCTCCGATGGTTCAATCATCAACGGCAGCTAATTTTTAATATCTTCTCGGGTAATCACATTGCTTACTCTACACCTAACTTAGGGATGACAAGGTACTGCATTCAACACGTGTGTCTGTCATCGAGAAATAAGAGGATTGTAAAAAAGTAATGGCTCAAAATGCAAAGAAGACTACTAAGTTGGTCTGCTTTAAAAGAACCAGCATATATCTTCGGATTAATATCCAATCACGTTCTATGCCATCTCCGAAGGCTGTCAGGCGAATGTTTTGCGGGAAAAGCAGCGCCTTACTACTTGAGCGGTTCATGACGGAGTCTTTTGAACACAAAGATCCTTTATTATTAATTATTTTAATTGGTCTTAATTTCATTGAAAATTACAAAATTGGACTTAATTAGCATTAATATGTTGCAACATTCCCTTCACTGGGAATATCAGATTCGGAATTGCCTATGCGTAGGTAAAATAAATTCCTCAGGTGACATGATGCACTAGCTTCCAAAAATTAAGGAGTTCCATTTCTAAGCTAAGCAAACACTAGACTGACGTCGTCCTACCACTCCCCACAACTTAGGAAATAATACAGGATATGCCAGGACTTATTATGGTATCCTGTGCTAGTCGCTTTCATATACAGCAATGACGAAAGTAACTAATCATTAAGTCTAAATATTGAATTTCTAGCGTCGTTGTAATCGAAATGAAAATGATTTGTACGTGTACGCCGTTAATAGGATTTTTATATTTCATGCTCAAATAATGCAGGCAGTGGCCTCGAATGAGAGCACATGCACCGATAAGCAAAGATAGCAGGCTGCTTGTCTGTTCGACAGCGTGCAATGAAGAGTGGACTTCCGTTGTTCCTCATCAGAGCCCTGAAGGGGGGGGGGTTCAACCCCTTCAGCTGCCGTGGTGCGGTGCTATGGACCCTGAGCACGCATGGTACTTCTGACGTTACCAGAAGTACGATGGGCCAAACGTTCGAGCCCCACCCGTAAGGGTGTCGTTTGGATTGGGTTGGATTCGGCGGCGCAGTGGTTCCCGATACCCATGGGATATTGGGTACGTCTGGGCGGTTTCCCGTCCAGGTGGGGTTGTGAGACGCCTCAAGGTCATCCGGTACCGGTATCGCCTTGGATGACCGGTAGACAGGTTCTAGCAACTGTCGGTCCCTCCGAGGACATTCGGTAGTCTTCTCTTTCGAGGTTTGACGCGCGTAAGTGGCGTATGCACATCCACCCTGTAATGGAGGGGGTCGGTTTAGGCAACCAGGAAAAGCTCTCGGGAGTGAGAATGTCACTCGGCTGAAGCCCGCTCCCCTGGTCACGTGGTGGCGCAGTTCCCTTGTGTTTTATGTTCCTCTTCAGAGATGTTGACATAAGGTGAAGGGAAGGAATACCAAAATTCGTCCAGAGAAAACAACAAATTGCCATTCCAAAATAAAGACCATTGGTTCGGTTAAGGACAGGAAGAAGTACTTATCCATTCACGTCTCTAAATGGGATAAAGGTGGCAACTGTAAGTGGCCTGAGAGAAATCCAAATCTCACGCCCTATTGCACTGGTGCTGGTTTAAGGATGAGCTGTATCGCACAAAACCTCATTCCACAGAGGAACTGCAATCTCGGATTAAAGCTATCGCCTATCTGTCACTCAACTTTCCCCAGAACACCATGGACTCAATGCCAACCGTTTAAGATACTCACGAATGTTACAGGTGCCTACAATGAATCAATGTTCACACATAAGCATTATAAGTACAACTTATAACAATTTTTCAATGCCTAGCTTCTCTCTGCTGGTCTTGTAGAACGAATTGCTTAGTTATACTGTACATTGTTTTCCTATGTGCGTCGAGACCTTACATCTGTTATATGTAGGAATGATAACATTCAAGGAAGTATAAACATAATTATCTTAAGTATTGATTATTCTGCATGTTTTACTGAAATTTACAAAATCTTTAATGTTTGTTTAGCATACCTCAAATACCGTTGTTAAATAGTACCCATGTAGTTTTTCCAATTAAAGGATATGATGGAAATCACATGTTGTTGGATCCAGCGAATACGGCGGTTGTATCATGGTCTTTAATGTGCCTGTGCGTTGCAAGCGCTTGAGAAGCATTCGACCAAACTTTTGTACCTTTATAGCGGTTTTCCTATTAGCCGTTTTTAATAGTTTTTTGTTGTTAATTGTGCTAATATTCGCCTTGGAAAACTTTTATTTCTAGACCACAGGAAACAATTGATGCTAGAAGGCCCAGCACTGATAGAAACAAACGTTATAATAATTTCCTAGCTTTGGAATGTTTGAATTACCCCTTCTTGATGGGGAAGAAGCTTTCGATGTGGGTGGTCGTCAAAACATGGAACATCATCTAAGTTTAATCCAATCTTTTTAAAACTACTTCTCCAATCCAAAATACATGCTTACTCTTGTAAGCTCCCTGTATCATTTCAAAGGTATTCAAGGTATCCGCCGATTGTTTCTCGTAAGAAAATAAAATATAATTGCATTCCGCACTTGAAAGCTTGTATATTAAACGCATTCCTAAACGACTCCTTGAACTAGGCATTCCAAGACATTCATTGTTCATATTATGCTACTGTGTTATTAAAGGGATATCTCTGTATACCAAAAGTATGAGAATGTTCGCTCGTGTTTCCGTATTTCAGTCCCGTTACTCCCCTGTAGCCTCTCGTACTCAAAACCCCAAACTTCCTTCGGAGGGTACAAGGTGAAGAATTTCAAGACATTTTCGCACCCCAGCTGTATGCTTATAAAAAGCCTTGGATTGCTCAAAATAGCTCTAATAATTTTTAAAGCTAGAGGACGAAAAATTTAGCTTCAATTTTCTGAAAAAGATGTCTCATTTGTACGAAGCTTTACATAAAGGTAAAGTATAAACTATATTTTAAAATATACACTTATTTCAAAAACGCTTTTTGTATTATTAAGGGCATCTGAAATATGCACTGTTGACGTTTAATTCTTGGAAGATGTTAAGCAACAATAGTTGAAGATTAAACTTTGAAATCTTTTAAAAGTCACTTGAAAATTTAAACTATTATAAATATGATAGCATCTTATGCAGGAGAAAAAGGTAAATAACACATACATATGTGTTGGGCATAAATGAGGTTTTGGTTTTCTTCCTTTCTGTTTCTACCTTTTTTACATTCACAAGTCTATCCTCTTCTTTGATTTTATTGGTATTGCTTTAGGATTTTTTTAATTGTACACCATGGAGTCTTTCTCAATGTTTTAAAAACTTTCACAATTTAAAAACTTAGGAAAATGATCCTATTTCATTAATTTGAGGGCAGTATTTTTAACACTTAAATGATTTCATTCTAATTATATAATATATAAATTCAATAACAGCCCGCCTAAAAGCAATGTGTATAAATAACATAAAATGTATGTAACAGTCATTGTATTAATGTTTATATTATCATGTACGTGTTTAATAATGTAGGAGCTGTGAGAATATAGGTCAAAGGTTATTAACAATGACGTAACAATAAGGTAACCTTGAGGCATTAATGAATTGGAAAGTTCAATAATGCTACTAGTAATTCTTGGAGGAACAATAATGTAATTTTTAAAACAGTTTATAAAGAGTCAATCAACAATCAGAAAAAGCTTAAGTTAAATAAAAGTATTCTATTGGAGTAGGATTAGCCAATCAGAAACTGAAATAGGGCAAATTGTAAAAATTCAGGCATCAGTTGCTAGTAGACAGCGTTCCTAAGTGGACGCGAGACGCGTCCTCGAGAAGTTTAATACGTATTCAGGGTGAGAGGAAAATTCATTACGGTGAGGTTATTATAAAGTTTACGTGTTTAAAAAGTGCAGGTAATTAATAAATAATCTCACAGCTCTCTATATCAGTGAAGTGTTATTTAATCGTGTCAAGGATTAATGAATGAAGTGAAGTAAAAAATTATAATTTGTGTAAGCCTATATTCTTTAGCCGTATCACATCCTGTTAAGAGATACATGTTTCTACAAAATTAATACTGACGCAGCTGAGGCAAACCTAAATATTTATAATATTTAAGAAACATTCAAATTACAAAGTTGATTCCTAAACTTGGGGCGAAGACCACCGGAAAGTTAACATTGGGGCGAAGGCCACTGGAACTTTGTACCATATGTGGTTGCAACTACATCAAGTTCGGCTCCCCAACATTGGAAGTACAATACAATTCCTACTTCAAATTGGCTTTCCATATATGAAGCAACAACCTACTTCAAATTGACGCCCAAAGCGTGGTGCAAATAACATAACAATAAAACTCCTTAAAAAATCTAAATACTTCTTCAAATTATCCGCATTCAACAACTGAACAATGTCATTACCAGATGTATTCACATGCCTCGCATTCAAGTGTCCCCGAGTCCAAACCTGTGTTACCTGCATGAAGTATTTTTCTGGAATTTTTCTTTATCCCTAGACAAATCTGGAGTAGTTCTAAGCTCTATGGATCTCGGGCTCATTTGAGCATAATTTCATCCATTTTGTTCATTCTTCGTTCGATATAATCTATCCAGTAAAGGACAAACTAAAAACAAGTCAGCAAAAAACATGCATACAAACAAACCAGTAATATTCTACTAAAACTGGGCCAGAATGTTTGATCACAGATTTTTCGCTCCTGTGTTACTAATATTATAAAATATATAACGCTTTAAGTTTGGACTGACTTTCGATAGATCTTGAGTTCAGGGCTAGTAGACATTGACATTTTTGTGAACACAAGGCTGTTTTCTTATTCTCCTGCTTACAACAAAGTATACATATAACTAAATGAAAGCATTTATATAAAATTAAAAACTGAGTTTAATTTATGCGCTCTTTAACTGCTGTGTTCCTTAGCGTCCCATTCTAGATTGCGCGTTAAAAGACCGGACATTTTGCTCAGAGGCCTGTTTACAGGCTGGAGATTCTTTTATGTGCCGTAAATCTACGACACGGGACCACCGGCTTTACTTCCCTTTCGAAAGAAGCCATGCTAAAGATTTTTACGCCCGAAAAAAAATCCATCGCCCTTCGCCGGGTTTGAACCCGCGACCTCGGGAACTAAGGGCTAACATATTTATATACAATGTTTGGATATTGTGTTTAGCACGAAGTGGAGTGAAAAACAAATTTTTGGATGGATTTCAAAACAAAACGGCAAGACCAAAGTGACCAAAGAGTATTTTGTATAAAAACAAAATGATCCGATGTAGTTTTCAAATGCGGCTTATGGATAATTAATTTTTCTCTTCGTTATAAACCAAGAATTATTTCTTACGCACTAGACTTTTTTCTGATTGAACTTACAGTACTTACTCGTATATCTTCTAAACCAAATTTTATGATTGTAAAATGTTCTTTTCTTTATTCGAAGAGCCGAAGTAAAAACAATGCGTCAATAAACGCGCTATAGAATTTTTTTTCCGCAATAACAAGTATGATTAAATTTTACAGGACTGTTTCATGTAATGCTGACTTCTTCATAAGCTTATCGTGTCAGGAAAAACATGTTTTAGTTCACTATTTATAGTTGCGTGAGATAACAGCCGTGCAGATCAATGAGATAGAAGACGAGGAGGAATGGTGTGGAAAATATTTAATGTGTGAAAGTGAAACAACTTTTTCTAAGCATTTAACAATTCATGGGGATTGCATGGATCATTGGTATATAAACATCTTATTTTTGGGAAGGTTATGCTATTATTTAACTGAAATAACATCAGCATCAATTCTAACCGGCTTTAAGCAACTCTCGCTTAAATACGTCATTTTGCACCATTCTTTCCAGTTTAGTCAGTAATTTTCGCGTTCATCCAAAGTTTCACTAAGTTACGTTGACATTTTTATGGAGTGTCTGACCATCAGAGTTAAGCCTAGGGTAACGTTTACTACTCGTGAAACGGACAGTAATAGAAACTTCGATATTAGACGGGAAGAAGCAGGAACTGAAATCTCACAGGAAATGCTTCCAACATACACAATACAGTTACCTTTAGATGTAAAATTAAACCAAGCCTTCTACACTAAATAATTTATGAGGTATAATAGACAGTCACTGATTCCGCATCTAAACGCACACAATGGCAAGTGATTAGCCCACCGATCATAGCGCCACTGGAGAGAAGCAGGACGCGGCAGGCATGAATTAGCAGGAACCTTCTCTTTCAAGGTATGAGGTACTTTTATATGCAAATAAATAATACACGGGAGCAACAGAGTGTCTACTGTCTTGAAGGTTTAAAATTCCAGTATAGGTTTCGACAAAATTCCAATATTGCTTCGAGTCATATTGCAGTAAACATACAGCAATAGTCCAATGCATTTTACGGCTCGCTTACCATCTTTACTGGCTCAATTTATTTCCACAGCCATAATATGGAGCTGTGTTTATTACTAACTGACCCATCAATAGTTGAAGTGTGATCTTTTAAAGCCTTGAATGACATTTTTAATTTAATTTATCGTTCATGCTCCTTTTGAAATAATTGCAAAATGATCTAGAGCGTATTTAAACTGATTTTACTTCTTAATTCTTAGAACTGTAATTTCATAAAACTCTCGTGCTATTCATAATATGGACCAAAATTCACTACAGTGTCATGGCTAGTTTGTCGACTAGAGCATATTCAAATTACCAATAAAGTCCAGGTGGCTGCGAGTTTGTCTCCCGCAGATTGAAGAAAATTGTCCTTCAAACGAGTGTGTGTGTGTGTCTGTCTGTAAAGGTTGATACAAGTGATAAATTCATAGAGTGCTGCACACAAGGATACTAAAGTGATAGAATCATCAGTTAATGGCAAGGCTGTTGAATATATATCACCAATACTCAATATACTCAATATATATCAACGTGATACTCCAATCCCTGGACGTTTATTTAATTAATATAAGATATAAGAAATGCGTATAAGATATTACACAAGGAGACTGAATTCTGGTCAGAAAACCCAGAATACAAACTTGGAAATTATCAAAATAAATTACTAATCCACAATCAGTTGTCTGTTCCTGTCCATCGCCCGGTCATCTCCTTCTGAAGGTTGCTGTAAAGTTTCTACACGTTCTTCTGCTTTCATTTTGTGGAAGAACTCCATCTGCATTTATGAAGACAAGGTAATAGCCCATCTAACAAACAATTTGTAAACGGTCTAATGACTTTACAGTCTTCCTCAATGTTCTAAGGTAAGTCTGTGTACAGATTTGAAAATAATTCCTCCTCGATTCCCGGCTGAGCTGGGTGAATTTTTCTTCGATTAAAATCTTTTCCCATCCTCCGTAGAGTTAGGAAGTATGTATGTGGGAGTGAATAAGGCGTGTTTCAAGCTAGAATTGATTAAAAACAAAACGTTAAGGAATCCACAGTCAGAGTTGTTTCTCAAATCAAAGCCCCCTTGTGAGAATAGAAGTTAAAGGGAGCTATAAAAGTGAAACAAAAGAAACATCTGTGTTACATTCACATGACTTTCTCTACCTTTTATCACTTATTAGTCGGTATACAAATTATTCTTACGAAATTGAATTACTACCATCCAGGCTTATAGGCCGTGGTGTAGAAGGCATCTGGATACCGACGTTTCGCCAAGTACAGCGTTGGGCATCTTCAGTGAAGTGATTCGTTGTCTGCGGTGGTCAGAGCCTGAAAGAGAGCCTCAATCAATTCACTCTGAAGATGCCAAGCGCTGTACTTGGCGAAACGTCGGTATCTACGATGCCTTCCAGAACACGGCCTACAAGCCCGGATAGTCATGACGCCGGCCGTGAAAGCCTCAGTATGTACATTATTCTTACGAAAGTTAACATTCCTATCTGCTTCATTTTAACTGTGATAAGCCTTTCCGAAAGTAGCTGCATTACACATTTCATTATAGATAAAAAGGAAATAGCTATAGCTGAATGTTTAAGAACTGGACGCTATACGCTGGCCTTAAAATTCCATACTGTTTCCGTAACATCGCGACAAACAGCTAAAAATGGACATGACTTTACCATTAATAACGGATATCTCGGAAGTGGCTGATGCCACAAAAAAGTTACTTGAAATAAATTGAGTGTTGTAAAGAGATCTACGTTTACCAATTATACAAGATTACACAAAATTTCTTCCGAATGAAGAGGACTTCACAGACTTTTCCCCAAATTTCAAGATACACATACCACGTAAACCTCTTAATATATAGCATTTTAATCAAAATCGTTAGATTCATTTTATAGAAAATAAAAAAATTCGAAAATTGTTGCATTTAAAGAAGTTTGGGGCGGGGGATTTTTTGAGAATCTTCGTGTGGCATCTTTGGAAGGTACGAACCTAAATAAGTTTGGTGTTTGTGAAGAAGATGTTTTGTTGGAGTTTATGTTTTAGCTCCACGTATGGAAAGTCAGTTTGAAGAAGATGTATTTCTGTTACGATGTTTGCAACACGCTTTGGACGTCAATTTGAAGTAGGTCGTATTGAAGGAGTTGTATTATAGTTCAACTGTTGGGGAGCCGAACACTTGCAGTAGTTGCAACCGCACGTATAGTAAACAGTTTCCGGTAGCCTTCGCCCCAAATGTACTTTCAGGTGGTCTTTGCCCCAAGTTTAAAAAGAATATTAACTTTGTTATTAAACTGCTTCTTTAAATATTTAATATTTATATTTGCCTCGGCTGCGTCAGTATTTATTTTAGAGACATGGATATCTTGGAAGGTCGTGGTGCGACTGAAGAATGTAGGCTTACACAGATTTTAAGTTTTAATTCACTCCTTCTTTATTAATCCTTGACACAAATTAAACAGCACTTCACTGATATCAAAAGTTGTGAAATTCTTTTATTTAATACTTGCACTTTTTAACACGTAAACTTATTTTTCGTCTCACACGAATACTTATTATATTTCTCTAGAGGACGCATCTTTCATCCGGTTACTATCACTGTCTGCAGGCAACTGACTTGATTTCAGCTGTCTAAACTTGTAAATTTCTGTATTTCAAGTCTCTGATTGGCTAATCCTAGTCCAATAGAATACCTGCATTTAACTAAAGCTTTTTTGGTTGTTGATTGGCTAGTTTTAAACTGTCTCAAAATTTACATTATTGCTGCTCTAATAATGACTAGTAGTATTTCAACTTCCTTACTCATTATTGCCTCAAGGTTACCTCATTGTTACCAGCTTTTGACCTATTTCTCACAGCTCCTACATTATTAAATTACGTAATGTATTCACATAACATTGTTACACATGGATACAATAATATAAACATTTGCAATGACTGTTACATACATTTTACGAATTATTACAATCAAGGCGGGCTGTTATTGAATTTACATATTATATAATTAGACTGAAATTATTTAAGTGTTAAAAATACTGCCTCATTTGTAACTTTTCATTTTCGAGCTATGCTGTTCACACGCACACGTACCTTTATCTAAAAATGCTTTTCTTAGGGGCCTAAAACGTGTATTTCTGGTGAAATTTCGGTATCGAATATTTGGATGGAATGCAATAGCTTCTACGCGTACTATGTATGCGGAAAAAAAATTAGAAACGTTCCTGTTCGAACCGAAGCCCTTCCTGGATAGTAATAAATTTGCTTCCATCAGTATAAGAAATATCTAAAACACTTTAAATCTCGCCAAGAATTTATTTAAAACATTCCACACGTTTAAACAACTCCTAAGAAGCTCTGCAAACAAGTCTACTTTAGTAACAAGTTTCTGTTGCAGCAGCATTAATAATTATAGTTCCAAAGGGAAATGATAAATTATGCGTAACTATTATTCACGGCATACAATGAACCCCCAGCACGCATGTTTGGGTGTTTAACAAGAACGATGTTCCCCATAGACGTAACTGCCCTCGTAGCAACGAGTGTTGTGGTCACAGGTACGTGATTAAATTTGAATTTATAACACACAAAAGATTCCCTGGGGAACTCCTTTATCTGCAGCTCCATTTGTCTCTCGAATAGCTAGGCTGGCCCAATTAACGTAACACAAACTGTACGAGTTCTGGCATAAAAAAGAGGGAAGCAATTGAATATTGCATTACCTTTCCAATAAAGTAGACAATGGGACTAGAGCACTCCAGGAGACAGAATAGGAATCCATGTTAAAAAAATACATGAGGTGGACCATAGCCTTTTGTTTCAATGTATTGGGCCTCTAAGTATCAACTTGCCTGATGTGCAGTAACTGAGCTGAAGCAAGGAATGGGAGTGGTTGATAAAGTATAGGACATGAAAAAGTGAGAATAGAAAGGATACAGTCTGGATACGAATGTACACCTCTGCAAAATCCATGGATTCTATCTGAAGAAATCTGGCATACCTTTTCCTTCACATTAAAAACTCGCACGCATACCTTACGTATAAAAAACATATCAAGTGTGGCATTCACATGTTTTTCTCTACTATTCTTTTGACGTTACTAAAAGTACGCAGGACCGAACGTCTGAGCCCGTCCCGGAAAGAAGTTGTTTGGATTGTGTTGGACTCGGCGGGGTAGTGGTTCCCGATACCCATGGGAGATTGGGTACGTCTGGCTGGAAACGCCCAGACGGGGTTGTGAGACGTTCTCCGGTACGAACCTGAAGAGCTGGTAGATTACCGTCGCCTCTACCGAGGTTCTTCGATGGCCATCCCCTCTACTTCCGTCCGTGCATAAAGAAGCGGGGGGTGGCTTTTTGAGCAATTCAAGTATTGGACTAAAGTAAACACACAGGCAGGAGTCTCCCTTGGTAGATAGAGGGGAGTTTCGACTCCGATAGACCTTGCACGACACTCACTCTTCTGCAAACCACTCTTACGATACCTTATTCTTCTATCTGCTTCTTGGTAATCGAAATACATTTTCATTATACATTTACACATTTCTTTGTAGGTATAATAAACATATAGTACGCTAAAGCGATAGTCAGATTTTTAAAACGCCCATCGCTATAATGGCTAAGACACTCCATCCTATTTGCATAACCACGAGAAAACACGAATAGCGACTTCTTACTTGAAAGGAGTTTAAATGTTTGAAAAGAATATCTCGAAATGGTTAACTCCACAATAAATGTTATTTGGCAGAAAAGGTAGAGATCCACATTTTTATCTGCAGTAATATTTTGTCTCTGCCATTCAGAAAGTGGAGGACTTCACAGGCTATTTGCAGAACATTTAAGGTATACGTTTTATGTCATGAAAATATGTTAAATATATGGTATTTTTAATCAAAATCTTTTAGAGCCTTTTTAATTTCTCCTCTACGTACACAATAGGTAGAGAAGGTATTGCATTCCACTAAAAAATTCGATACCGAAATTTCACTGGAAATACATGTTTTGAGGCCCCTGAAACCAAATAAAGCATGGTTTCATATGGTATATCATAAATTTTTATTATACTAATTTCTGAATCATACCCTCGATCTTATAAATATTATCATTATTATTATTGTTATTATTTATTATACGTTTACGTGTTACGCAAAGCGTACATCATAATAAGCGTTTTTATTTTAACTACCGTTCGGTCACCTTTGGTCGACACAAGAAATGTTGCATTCATCCAAAAATGACTCTGAAAAGCTATTCTTAGAAAATTGACGCGCGAGAGGGAGAGAAGCATAACTCAAAAGTGAAACATTGGATAAACACCAAATTTGGTATTCAGTCCCGCGTCTTAAGGTGAAAATTTTCTTGAAATGTAACCACCTCATACACTTATTTTATAGGGAAAAATTGTCATGAAATGTACTGCTGATCACCACGGAATTTTATATAACTGGGAAGCTACAAAAACTTACTGCAGGCAATAAGCATATATAAATATACAATTTACGTCAAATATATTCGTTATAAGAGTTTTCTCAGGTTCCAATCCTCTCTTCCAGGAATTCGTGGCAACAAAAACCTTAATGATGCAAATAGTTAAATAATGTTTCCACATCTTGCATGTAATCAAGCCCTATTCCTCTGCCGGGGAGTGGTCAGCGTGCTGACTTCTCATTCCTGTTGGGGATGACAATTTTTCTTCAATTAGATATATTACTTACACTCCGCTTAGTCTGGAACTGCGAATGCAGGAGTGAAGGCAAGTTATAAAGAATTAAATCCTAATATTCAAAACCTAACCTCAACAAAAGAAATGACTTGTTTCTAAATGCCGATTTAGGGGGTCTCTGTGAATAAAACAAAAGGGGATTCGCACAATCAATCTATTAACACCACAATAGCACTTAAATGTTGCTTTTATCATCCTAAAATGTACTCGTATTTATCTTCAATAGTTTCTGAGAAAAGGGGTCATTTATACCAGAAAATTTCATTCACAGAAAAAGTTGTTCAAAGCAAAAACTGGAGAAAACAAACGCATATATTTGCAAAGAAACCACATGACTTGAGCACAAATAAGCTGCCTGCTTAAAAGTAGTATCTTGCCTACAAGATGGGATAACGTTAACCTCTCTACTCCAGTTGTGATTCTTTTTTTTTGTGAAGTGGTGCAGATTTTACAGTACAAAATGGCACATGAATTACCATTTTAAAAATCTGATGTGTTACACTCACATGACTTTCTCTACTCTTGTACAAACTATTTTTACAAAATCTTATTCTCCATCTATTTCATATTAATCGAGATAAACATTTGAAGAAACGATCTTTTGACATGCAAAGAGAATTACATTTTACACATAGCGACCAGTTCTAAAAATGTTTGACTATCACTTAAGTCGTACTATGTTACCCTTGTTTTGCATTTGCAGGGGCAATATAGAAATACAGTAGCCTTTAAGCACAGACATATCTCTTAATAGCTGGTTGCTATGTGCAGCACCATTCTCTTTGCCACAGATTAATACTCTTTGCATATCCAAGACAAAAAAAAGATGAATAACGAATTCCCATTTGAGAAAATAAGTATTGAAAAATTTAAGGGAATAACAAGCAATATCTCGAAAATGGTCCACTCAACAAAAAATTTATATGACATAAATTGTGTATTTTAACACGATCTACATTTTTTGTGTAGTAAAATTTTGTCTATCTATTATGGTTTACCAGTTATGCAAAAGTCGTTCACAATGAAGAATACTTTTGGAGACATTTCCAGAAGGTTCAAGATATACATTTTATCTCCACGTGAATATCTTTATATATGATATTTTAATCAAAATCGCTAGAGCCATTTTTTAGAAAATGAAAAGTTATCGAACCTTTCGGTTCTGAGCTACTATGCTGTTCTTACACACTAACACACACACACACACACACACACACACACACACACACACACACACACACACAGACACAGACCCTTTTAAAAATGTTTTTCTTGGATTCAGGGGACCTAAAATCATATATTTCCGGTGAAATCTCGGTATCGAATTTTTGGGTGGAATGCAATACCTTCTGGACCTACTAGAGAACACTTCATGTACGTAGTTAAGAGAGTAATAATAGCTAATCACTCTTCAGACTACAGAGGTACAATTTAGCTCACGGTTTAGGGAAGCTTTATTCTACAAATTGGAGCCACTTATAAACATGACAGCTTCCGTATCTCTAGGATATGTAAGTCTTTGCTTTGTAAATATATGCGATTCTTTTTTCTCCATTTTTACTTTGAACAGTGTTTTCGTTGAGTGACGTTTTCTGATATAATTGGCCCATTTTCTCACGAACTACTGAAAGTTAAATGAAATTCTATGATGAAAGCGACATTTGTGGCGGTAACATGGTTGCTGCGTGGGAGGGCTGAGGAGATTTCGTCGGTCTTTGGTTCGTTATTCTGTCGGCCTCGGTATTTCCTTCCTTTGCGCTACCTGCTCAGGTGTGTTAATTAGATTCAGCGAAGGGTAGGAAGGACTGGAAGTCTCTTCTCAGGTGGGATTTTATGCAGATACACAATTATTACTTTTGCGGAATCGCTGTTAAAATCTCTATTAAATTCCCTTTTTTGTTTACCCTAGTGCAGTTATGCATTTGGAGATAATTCCCACGTTTATAAAATTTCTTTATCACTCACGAGGTATCACTGTTTCATCCATAGGCAACGATACCTTTACAACGCGTTATTTAATAACTAAACCAAGATACTGTATTTCGCACCGCACCGTGCACTGCCACTGTCGACACAAGACTTTCCTTGCCTCCAGAATTCTGAAGTTTCCCCCGTCCACGCGAAGTACACGTCTCATTTCTTATGGTGTTTTTAGAACAATTCAGATTTTCTTCAATAGTGAAATTGGTCCCAAAAGACTGAAAGGTATTTTGTCTTCCTGACCTCTGTCTATCTCGGCTATGAGGGTGCTTATGAAAAACATCGTTTAGCGTTTTAACTTGTACCAAGTATGACTTATCTCCGGCCAAGTCCGGTTCGAAAGCAGCTCTTTGTAAGGGGGAATACCCGATAACTAATAGGCATGGAAATAACAGCATGTAATATATTTGAAATAGGATTAAGAATCAATGTTAAATATATTGGGAATAATTTAAAATGTAAAACCAACTTGTAACATAGCTGTAATTAGAACGGCGAGCTAGCAAACGAGAAGTGAAAATACATCAACACGCACGCTAATGCGCATAGGTTTCAGGCTAAACATAAGAAAATAGAAAGGGACAGAAACAGTAGTCCATTTCCCGGAACTCGAGGGAGTTGGTAAAATAGAAAAGGAAACTTGCACTTAAGAGAAGGACAGAGACATTAGGTTTGCCAAATAAGTCAACAGGACGCGTGAATTCAGAAATTTGGCACATTTTATTGTCATAGCATGCCATGTAACGCTACTTAAAAACCAATGGAAATTGTTGTGACTAATAAAGGCGGGAATTCAGGCGTCATAGGAAAACAGATAAATAGGGAGGGAAGCCCCGAGTTTAAACGACTCTCTGAGATAATCTCATGGCATTAGTTTGCGTGCTATTACCGTAGCAACCGATATTAGAACCGGCGATGGAATTGAATTGCGCAACAAGATGGAAGATGCTGCGCGTGTGGGTGGGAAGATCGTGTGACGAATTAGTAAGGCCCACAGAATAACATAAAGTGATAGCGGGGAGGTTTAAACTATAAGATTTAAAAGCACAATATTGCTAGCCGCCTGAATAGACGTAATTTTCTTCAATAAATCAAGGTTATAAGAAAATCAGTTATTATTTTGCCTTCGTTCACAAAATCCCAGAAGTATTATCCAACTAGATAGGATAGGAATTGTTTCCTCAGCTCTCCGACTGGCAGCCGACAAGAACGTCTAGAAAACAACGAGGTCCAGGAGGTACATGAGCCAACGTGTGCTCTTCCTATTGACCATAAATTTAATATAAAATTTTATTCCCCGTGTACTGCTGTATTTCGTCTCGTATCTCAATTGTGTTATTGATCTGCTTTTGTATTAACAAGTTATAGGTTATGTTTAAAAAAATCTGAAAAACTTTAATACAAAATTTGTGTAATAAAGAAAAATATCATTGCTCCTAAATAAAACATATTATACATAGTATAAAAGTAGATAAGTGAACTAATAAGGAATGCATTCACAACCTGTAAAATTTCAGCCCGACATGTTAAATAGCTTTTTTATAAAATGGGTTATAAAGTTAGCAAATTTAACATTGGCGGGATGAGGCTTTTAGTCTTCCCTAGATAACAGAAAAGAGCAGCAGAGTGTTATAAAATTAAGTTGAAATATAGGAAACAATAAGGATACAGGTACCTTGTTATTACTTTCTCTACTACGTATAGTAAGTAGGGGAAGTATTGCATTCCACCCAAAAATTCGATACCGAGATTTCATCGGAAATACATGTTTAGAGATCCATTGAATCCAAAAAAAGCATTTTTGGAAACATGTCCGTGTGTGTCTGTGTGTGTGTGTCGGTGAACAGCATAACTCAGAAACGAAACAGTCGGATAAACACCAAACTTGGTATTTAGATTCAATATCTTCCCCAGATGCGACACGAAGGTTTTCTAGAAAATCCCCCACCCCAAATTACCCTTTACATGGAACATTTTACGAAATTTTTAATTTTCTCAAAAATGGCTCTAACGATTTTGATTAAAATATCAAATGTTTAAGATATTTTCATGACAAATGAAATGTATATCTCGAATTTTCTGGGAATGTCTCCAAAAGTATTCATTGTAAACGACTTTTGCATAACTGGTAAACCATAAGAGATAGACAAAATTTTACTACACAAAAAATGTAGATCGCGTTAAAATACACAATTTATGTCGTATACATTTTTGTTGTTGAGTGAACTATTTTCCAGATATTGCTGGTTATTCCCTTAAATTTTCCAATGCTTATACTTTTTCTCAAATTCGTTATTCATTTTTTTGTCCTGGTAATACAAAGAAACTGGAATTCACCACATAGCAACCAGCTCTTAAAATATTTTACTATCGCTTATAACCTACCATATTCCCCTTGCATCTACAAGAAAATTAGCAATAAGATTGACATCTCGATATCTCCATTAACATGAAGCATATGGAGAATAAGCGTTTGTAAAAATAGTTTGTACAAGAGTAGAGAAAGTCATGTAAGTGTAACGCATCAGATTGTTTCAAATTTATTTTAATCTTCTTAATCTCAAGTTCCTCCAAATCGTGTTACAGGAAAAATCCTGAGAAACAGACACACTTGGAAAGGAATGCAGGAAACGCGCACCAGATAGCTTTATATACCTGTAATTTCAAGATCCTTAAAAAGGGAACACTTTGAGTTTTTATAATAATCCACACAATCTCTTGGCACCGGAAATTAATGCTAATAACAAAATGAAGCTCAGAATCAATAAGACGTGTAAGTAAAGGATGATAAGTCAAAAGGGGGCCACGTTAAAACGAAAAATAGGAAGAGGGAACAAGGAGAGAAGACAGAAAGCTGAAGAGCTGCGAGAGAAAAGAGCGAGGAAGGATGTAACGACTAACAACAATCATGTGAGCAGAAATAGTTAATAGGCAAAGAAGCAGAAGAAAGAAACAAGCAGAATCCAATTAGAGTGAATATATCAACCATTATAATTCAAGAGGTCGCAACAAGAAAATGTCGAGATCAATCACAAAGCTTGGATTCCAGTGACCTGAAGAAACGAAGATGGCATATATGGTTTAGGCTAAATGTAGTCCATCTGTCATAAAACAGTGCTGTAAAGTATCACATAGACCACGATAGCTATAAGGGAACCGGGTAGGCAAATATTAGTAAAATATCTTATGATTGTATTGCATTTTGTAGGCGTGGCGAGTGGAATCTAACAGTTTCAAAACAAAAAATCTGATGTGTTACACTCACATGACTTTCTCTACTCTTGTACAAACTATTTTTACAAGGTCTTATTCTCCATCTACTTCGTGCTAATCGAAATAAACATTTGCAGAAATTATGTTATTGCTAATTTTGTTGTAGATGCACCTGGAATTGGTAGGCTTTAAGCCATAGTGAAATGTTTTAAGAGCTGGTTGCTATATCGAGAATTCCATTTTGTTGTAGATGCACCTGGAATTGGTAGGCTTTAAGCCATAGTGAAATGTTTTAAGAGCTGGTTGCTATATCGAGAATTCCATTCTCTTTGCATGTCCAGGACATAAAAAATCTGATGTTACACTCACATGAGTTTCTCTACTCTTGTACAAACTATTTTTACAAACGCTTATTCTCCATATGCTTCATGTTAATCGAAATATCGTGATGTTAATGTTATTGCTAATTTTCTTGTAGATGCAAGGGGAATTGGCAGGCTTTAAGCTATAGTCAAATATTTTAAGAGCTGGTTGCTATGCGGAGTATTCCATTCTCTTTGCATTATCATGACAAAAAAAAATGAATAACGAATTTGAGAAAAAGTATAAGTATTGGAAAATTTAAGCGAATAACAAGCAATATCTCGAAAATGGTTCACTCAACAAAAAATATATATGACATAAATTCTGTATTTTAACGCGATATGCATATTTTTGTGTAGTAAAATTTTGTCTATCTCTTATGGTTTACCAGTTATGCAAAAGTCGTTCACAATGAAGAATACTTTTGGAGACTTTCCCAGAAAATTCGAGATATACATTTCATTTGTCATGAAAATATCTTAAAAATATGATATTTTAATCAAAATCGTTAGAGCCATTTTTGAGAAAATTAAAATTTTCGGAAAATGTTCCATGTAAAGGGTAGTCTGGGGTGGTGAATTTTCTTTAAAACCTTCGTGTCGTATCTCTGGAAGATACTGAATCTAAATACCAAGTTTGGTGTTTATCCCACTGTTCGGGTCTGAGTTATGCTGTTCACAAACACACACACGGACATGTTTCCAAAAATGCTTTTTTGGATTTAGGGGGTCTCAAAACATGTATTTTCGGTGAAATCTCGGTATTGAATTTTTGGGTGGAATACAATACTTCCCCTACTTACTATACGTAGTAGAGAAAGTAAAAAACGCATAACATATTCCCATTTGAGAAAAACTATAAGTGTTGGAAAATTCATACAAATAACAAGGAATATCTCGGAAATGGTTCACTCCACAAAAAATGTATATGATATAAATTACGTGTTTTAACCAGCTCGGCATTTTTTGTGTTGTAAAATCTTGTCTATCTCTTACGGTTTACCAGTTATGCGAAAGTCACTCAGAAAGAAGAGGACTTTTGGAGACATTCCCAGAAAATTCAAAATATACATTTTATTTGTCATGAACATATCTTAAACATATATTTTAATCAAAATCGTTAGACCTATTTTTGAGAAAATAAAGATGTTCGAAAAATGTTTCATGTAAAGGGCAGTCTGGGGTGGGGATTTTCTTGAAAATTTCGTTTCGCATCTTTAAAAGGTACTGAAGCGAAATACCAAGTGTGGTATTTACCTGATTTTTCGTTTTTGAGTTATGCTGTTCACAAACACACATGGACCTTTTTCTAAAAGTGTTTCTTTTATTTGGGGAGACTCAAAACATATATTTCCGGTGAAATCTCATTATAGAATTTTTGGATGGAATACAATACTTCCCCTACTTATACGTCGTAGAGAAAATAAAAACATATGATGACTCTGATGACTTTTCTCCATTCTCTATCGTTTATTAATGAGTGTACAAACTATTATTACAAAAGCTAATTTTTCTATTTGCTTAATTTTATTTCAAAAATCCTATACAGTAATAGCTACATTACACATTACATAATTTCTGTTATTAAAATTCGATACCCTTTCAATGCAACCGCCAGAAACAATTGAATAGTGACAGCCCTTAAAGAAATGACAAATTGTTGAGAAATTCAAACAAATAATACTGTATATCTGGATATACCACAAAAAGTTACTATTAATAAGTTGTATGTGTTAAAGAGAGCTACAGTTTCTGAGCAGTTCTCGTCTTCGCTAACATATACATTTTATACAAGATCACATAAAATTCCTTACGAATGAGAGGATTTCACAGGCTATTCCCAGAAAATTCAAGATATGCATTGAATTTTCATGTAAATATCTTTAGTATATTGTATTTTAATGAAAATCAATACTTTTTTTGGACTCAGGATGTCTCAAAACATGTACTTCCGGTGAAATCTCGGTATTAAATTTTTGTGGAGTGCAAAACCTTATCTACCTACTATGTATGTGGTAGAGAAAGTAAAAATCTTCCATTTTGTCAGCGTGTTTGTTTCTAGTGGGACTTTTTGCGAAAAATTTGTGTGATATCAGCACAGATAAACGACTGCACTGATTACCAGGGCTGCTCTTATAGCCAGAGAGAAACACGTTTTTATCGTTTACTAGCTGGTTTACCCATCGTTGCACAGTAAGCTTTTTAAACTCGAATGACGTTATAATTAATTTCATTTACCTATTCCCCCGTTCTTTATGAAACTACAAAACACTTAAACAAAGAACTAAATAAAACTCTTAGGGAACATAAAGAATCAAATAAAACATATCTGATGTGTTACACTTACATGACTTTCTCTACTCTTGTACAAACTATTTTTACGAACGCTTATTCTCCATATGCTTCATGTTAATCGAGATGTTAATCTTATTGCTAATTTTCTTGTAGATGCAAGGGGAATTGGTAGTATTTAAGCGATAGTCAAATATTTTAAGAGCTGGTTGCTATGTGGAGTATTCCATTCTCTTTGGATTAACAGGACAAAAAAAATGAATAACGAATTTGAGAAAAAGTATAAGTATTGGAAAATTTAAGGGAATAACAAGCAATATCTCGAAAATGGTTCAGTCAACAAGAAGAATGTATATGACATAAATTGTGTATTTTAACGCGATCTACATTTTTTGTGCAGTAAAATTTTGTCTATCTACTATGGTTTATCAGTTATGCAAAAGTCGTTCACGATGAAGAATACTTTTGGAGACATTCCCAGAGAATTCCGGATATACATTTCATTTGTCAGGAAACTATCTTAAACATATGATATTTTAATTAAAATCGTTAGAGCCATTTTTGAGAAAATTAAAATTTTCGAAAAATGTTCCATGTAAAGGGTAATCTGGGGTGGGAGAATTTTCCTGAAAATCTTCATGTCGCATCTCTCGAAGATAGTGAACCTAAATACCAAATTGGGTGTTTATCAGACTGTTAGTTTCTGAGTTATGCTGTTCACAGACACACACACACACACACACACACACACACACCCGGACATGTTTCCAAAGTGCTTTTTTTTGGATCAGAGGGTCTCAAAACATATATTTCCGGTGAAATCTCGGTATCGAATTTTTGAGTGGAATACAATACTTCCCCTACTTACTATACGTAGTAGAGAAAGTAAAACTAAATTGACCCTAAAATGACGATCACAACGTCCTCCAAACAAAACACGACTAATGGCATTTGCTTTCCCCTATAACACCAAACAACTTTTATTACAGACATTTCTTTCTACAACGCTTAGTTTTGGAGATATTGTACAGCTCAACTAAATGGTTCACCCTGTATAAAAGGCAGTATGTTTCTTATAAGCTTCTACACCGTTGTACTGATGTCAACTAAATTAGGCATAGTGAAAAGTACAGCCTAGAATTCGAAATTCCGCCCATTTCACACAATTATTTAGTTTTATGTGATGCCTGCTAAAGCTCACAAGACCATCCATAAATTACTCAATGATAATAGTAATAGTTCGAACATTGCCAATATAAGAATAATAACTATTAGGCTTTCGCAGCCTCACAAAATAACAAAGGAACATCGAGTTCACATATTCGTTGATCTGCTCTCTCACATTGATCATGGAGTATCTAATATGACAGTCAAATAAATAATTAGAGTAGCTGTAAACCTGTGACTATGCTTGCGGTAAAGGCGCTACAATCCCTTGGTTGAAAAATTAACAAAATTTCCAACCGCTGGTCCGGTAGTTCAGTCGGTAGAGCACCTGCCTGCTGTGCGAAGGGTCTCAGGTTCGATTTCCGGCTGGGGGTGGACATTTTTCTCTAGCCAAGATTATTCTCTATCTTCCCCAGAGTCTGGGAGTAGGAATGAGAGAGAGTGTGCGCGCACGCGTGTCTATGTGTGTGTGATCTAATGAAAAAACAACCCCAAAGTTTACCAATAACCCAATGACAAGCGAATACGAGTTAACACCATTACCTTGAGGCAGCATTTTTAACAATTAAATGATATCAGTCTAATTATATAATATATAACAGGCCGCCTTAAAGCAATATGTGTATGTAACAATATATATAAAAAGTGTATATTACAGTCATTGTATATGTTTATATTATTGTATACGTGTGTAATAATGTTATGCGAATTATTACGTAATTTAATAATGTAGGAGCTGTGAGAATAGTAGATTAAAAGTTGCTAACAATGAGGTAACAATGAAGTAACCTTGAGTCAATAATGAGTAAGAAAGTTTAATAATGCTACTAGTCATTATTGGAGCAACAATAATGTAAATTTTGAGACAGTTTATAAATAGCCAATCAACAACCACAAAGAAAGCTTAAGTTAAATGAAAGTATTCTATTGGAGTAGGATTAGCCAATCAGAAACCGAAATAGGGCAAGTTGTACAAATTCAGAAGTCAGTTGCTTTCAGACCGAAACACGCCCTCAAGAAGTTTAATATGCATTCAGTCCGAGACGAAAACTGCGAGAGTCTTTAGAAAAATAATGAGACAACAAATACGAGGGCAGATGTCAGTGGCTCTTTTAAAGAAAATAATTTTTTTCCAAAACATTCATTTTATTTCTCAGCTTAGTCTCGTTTTAATTCAATACACATTGTCCAACGTTTCTACAATTTTTTAACCCTTCCAAAAATATGATTTTTCGAAGTATGCAAAATATGAGGTTGTTTCTGCCATGATGTGTTCACTGGGCCTGAATTTCTTCCCAGCGAGCCAATTTTTTAGCTTTGCGAAGAGGAAGAAGTCGCTCGGAGCCAAATATGGAGAATATGGTGGATGAGGTAACAGCTCGTGGCCCAATTCCACAAATTTTGCAATGACAATGGCTAACTTGTGTGCGGGTGCATTATTCTGGTGAAATAGAACCTTTTCTTCACCAAAATGAGATCGTTTCTTTAACAATTCCCTGTGAAACTGATCTAGCATTGCGCCATAATGTGAACCTGTGATCGTTTTACTCTTTTCCAGATAGTGGATGTCTATCACCACGTGTGAATCCAAAAGACATGTCATGACTTTTCCTGCCGATGGAATGGTTTTCTCTTGGAGCAGGTTCTCCGAGGGAAATCCACTGCTTTGATTGTTGTTTGGTTTCAGTTGATAGTAATGGATCCAAGTTTTATCAGCCGTGATATAACGCCGCAAAAACTACTTTGGATTGCGCTGGAACATGTTCAAACATTTCTGTGAAATGGTCATACGATTCCGCTTGTTCTCTACTGTGAGCAGTCACGGCACCCATTTTGCTGACAGCTTTCTCATACCCAAAAATTCGTGCAGAAAGTCATTCACCCATTCTCTCGAGATGTTTACGGTCTTGACTATCTCACATATTTTCACTCGGCGGTCTTCCAATACAATATCGTGAACTTTGTTCACCAATTCTTCTGTTGCGACCTCAACTGGCGTGCGCACGAACAGCCACATTGAAATTCTGTAAACCACTTGTGAACCATGCCATGTGATGGAGCAGAGTCCCTATAATACTTGTTCAGCTTTTCTTCCGTTTCCTTTACCGTCTTACCACGCAAAAAGTAGTGCATTATAGAACACGAAATTCACTTTTCTCCATTTTCTACGAAGCAATACACATCCGCTTATTTTAGACGCTCTCAACAAAGTTCTAAGAAACAAATGACGACGAATTTTTGCGATTATACCCAGAATAGTTGTAAGACTTGGGTGAAAACAGGAAACCTGTGATTAGAACGCTGTCTCTCGCCAAAGTCATGGACTTATCAATCCGCCCTCGTAAATAATAGAAATGTTTTGTTTATCCCAGTTTCTTCAAGTATTCTTCCTGGCACTGTATGCAGCGTTCTATCTTCTGGAACCACTTCTGGAAGCATCAACGCCGCTCAGTTTTCGGCATTGCAGATAACTTCTCCTAATACTCTGCAACTGCTTCTTCAAGGCAGAAAATTGGTGACCTCGAAGTCGGTTCTTTACAGCAGGGAACAAGAATAAATCCTATGTCAGGTCGGGACTATAGTTAAGCGTCAATTCCTTGCAGAAGCTCCATTGATCTGATGCATTGTCATGGTGCAACAAAATGCCTCTTAGTTCTGTGTCTCGACGCCTTCTTGGATTTTCCTAATTACCTTCGTAAGGCCAACTTCTATATAGCAATTCTCTGACTTTCGAGCACAATTGTTGATACGCGACCACTTACTTGTGGAAAAGTAATAGGTAACCATTTTTTCCCGTAATTCTTGACCACTTGATTTTGATGGGTGGTTGATCATCAGGTAAACCCCAAATGGAGGACTGGCCTATGTTTCGTCATCCTACAAATCTTCAAACACGGCGAAACTTTCCACAGTTAAGCCTTTGCAGCATTTCTTGGCACTATTCCACCCTTTGGAACTTCTGTGCTTCAGACTAATTATGGAGCACTCATCTTGAGGAAACATTTGAAGATGCTCCGGAAGGATCGTTGAAGCACTTGGCGAACTACTTGCTAATAACAATTCTATTCCTTGTAGGTTTACCTTGGATCGTCCCTGATCATTCTTACTTTCTCTAATACGTATAGTAAGTAGGGGAAGATTGTATTCTACCCAAAAATCTGATACCGAGATTTCACCGGAAATACATGATTTGAGACCCTCTGAATTCAAAAAATTTTTTTTGGAAACATGTCCGTGTTTGTCTGTGTGTCTGTGAACAGCATAACTCAGAAACGAACAGTCAGATAAACACCAAACTTGGTATTTAGGTTCAGTATCTTCCAGAGATGCGACGGGAAGGTTCTCAAGAAAATCCCCCCACCCCAGATTACTCTTTACATGAAAGATTTTCGAAAATTTTAATTTTCTCAAAAATAGCTCAAACAATTAAAATATCATGTGTGTAAGATATTTTCATGACAAATGAAATGCATATCTCGAATTTTCTGGGAATGTCTCCAAAAGTATTCTTCATTGTGAACGACTTTTTCATAACTGGTAAACCATAAGAGATAGACAAAATTTTACTACACAAGAAATGTAGAACGCGTTAAAATACACAATTTATGTCATACATTTTTTGTTGTTGAGTGAACCATTTTCGAGATATTGCTTGTTATTCCCTTAAATTTTCCAATACTTATACTTTTTCTCAAATTCGTTATTCATTTTTTTGTCCTGGTAATGCAAAGATAATGGAATACTCGACATAGCAACCAGCTCTTAAAATATTTGACATAGCTTAAAGCTTAGCAATTCCCCTTGCATCTACAAGAAAATTAGCATTAAGATTAACTTCTCGATATCTCGATTAACATGAAGCATATGGAGAATAAGCGTTTATAAAAATAGTTTGTACAAGAGTAGAGAAAGTCATGTGAGTGTAACACATCAGATTTTTTTCTACAGAGGTGATGTTTCTCTCATTAACTATTGCTATTGGTCTGCAATTTTTATCTCCATCTTTAAGAGATTGCCGCCTCCTCTTAAATTCTCCAAAACAGCGAAACACAGTGGCACTTGAAGGAGAAAAGTCCCCAAAAGCCCTCCTCAAACAGTCTACTGACTGTATTTTATTTAAGCTACATTTTAAATCGTACAAACTCATTGCAGCTGGCCCCGTAGCTAGGTAAAGCACCTGCTTGCTGTGCAAGGGGTTCCTTGTTCGATTTCCGGTTGGGAATTTTTCTCTAGCCAAGATTATTCCCTATCATCCTCAGAGTCTGTAAGTATGAATGAGAGTGAGAATGTGTGAGTGATCTAATGATTAAAACCGAAAAAGAACAAGAAACCCAACGACTATTGCCAATAGTCAAACAAGTTCCAAAGGAAAGGCCGCCGATAAGACCAATGTAGTTAAAGGCGGAGTATAAATGGAACTAAAAAAAATCATTGAACGAAAATTCTCTCTCTGAATCTCCATTGCACTTGCAAGGACATTGACAGTTTTCAGGCATTACACACAAAATGCAGGAAAATGGATGACATCACAGAGCTCTGCCTGCCACAACATCACCGACTCAATTTTAGTCCAGTAACAATTTTTTACATAGGGGTTTAATGGGACAAATATCCAATAGAATAATGGAAATAACCAATAATGTAAAATAGTGTTGAGAAATAGCTTTACTGTAAAAGAACGAGTACCTCAGAATTTAATTAATATGAAAGCATGCACGTAAAGAACAGTGTAATTAGTAACTGCCAGGCGAGCGAGCAACAGAGGTAAAGTTCATAGGCACATACACAAAAAATTAAATTGAGTTTTATTTATGGACGCTCTTTATCTACTGTGGTCCTTAGCGTCCCATTCTATATTGGGCATGAAAAACCGGTAATTTAGCTCAGAGGCCTCTTCATCAGGCTTGAGGTTCTTTTACGGGACCACCGACTTTACTTCCCTTCCGAAGGAAGCCATGCTAAGTATTTTTACGCCCGAAAAAATCCATCGCCCTCCGCCGGGTTTGAACCGGCGACCTCGGGGACCAGAGACCACTACACAGGCACATACCGCAAATGCATACAGAGTTTACGCAAAGTCACAGAAAATAGAGAGAGAGGTCCGAGATCAGTGTGATACAGAGATAGTGGCCCAATTCCCGTAAGACAAGGGTGTTAGAAAAATAGAAAAAAAAACAAGAGTTGTAAAGTGAGACGGAGATAGTGGGTTTTACCAGAGAAGTCAAAGGTGAACGTGACTCCTATACTTGGAACATTTTATTTTCATAGTACGCGAAGTAGATAACCAATAAGAATAGTTTTACTCTCACGATGTAACGCATGTGACTCGAGCGGAAGATTTTGTGCGTGTATGTGCGTGGGAAAATATCGTATGACGGAGTTAGATAGGTCCATGTAAAGAATTCATAGCATCAGGAAGTTTAAATGTAAAGACTTTGTATAATTTTGTGTCAAGCAAGGGAAAATTGCTAGCCGCCTTAATGGGCATTATATTTTGAATAAATTAAGCTGTTTTAAGGGAAAGTCAGTTTGTTATTTGCTTCTCTTACATAAAATCCTGAGAAATATTAAATTAGTTAGCTAGGATAGGAATTTCTTCTCAGCTCTACGACAAGCTGCCCGGCAGAGAACTTCAAGGGACTTCGGAGATCCGAGACATCCACCTGAGATAGCAGTAGTACTCAAGTGCGATCACATCCCCCGCTACAGGGTGGCCAATATTCGGACTCTCAACACCTTATCTAGCGACCCTCATACGTTGTACAAGCAGGCCTGATTCCCTACTCCATTAGTTACACCATATTACTGCAACCGCAGTTTTTGTGCATAATTCATAACAGCAATTAACGAAGTTCCTAATGGTGCAAGTATTAATTAAGGTGAGTGGGTATATAATATATTTTAGTTATAATAAGCGTGTCTTTGTTTATGTAGGTGTGAGTGATATGCAAACCGCTCTGTAAATCTTTTACATCACTTCATTTCACTTTGCCCAAAGTATTTATGTAACATGCTGTACCTCAGCTGCAGATTTTCAATCAAAATTTTATTGTCCTATCCTATAGCGTTTGAATGAATCCTGAAGGGGTTTTAATTTGTTGTAGCGGTTGCACCACGTTTAGGAACCAATTTCAAGCTGTTTTAGACCACGCACGTAATGGATGCCAATTTGCAGGAGATTGTTCCTAGGAGTGTTTGCTCCACGTAGGTACAAACTTTCTGGTGGCCTTCGCCCCACGTTTAAGAACAAACTTTTTATTTTAATGTTTATTTATTTATCTATGTATGCATCGACTTCGTTAGTAGTAATTTGTAGACCACGTATCTCTTAACAGGGCTGATACGGTTAAAGAACAAGGCTTACACAAATTATAATTGTACTCCACTCCCTTTATTAATCCTTCACACGATTAAATAACACTTCACTGATGTATCCTACTATAGAGCTGTGAGATTATTGTTAATTGCACTTTTAACAGGTAAACGTTATATTATTCTCACCGCAATGAATTTTCATGTGTCACACTGAACCAGTACCGAACCGAACTGCTTGAAATTGTACATTTTCTATATTTCAAGTTTCTGACTGGCTAATCCTACTCCAATGGAATACCTTTATTTAACTTTTAGCTTTTCTTAGTTTTTGATTGGCTATTTATAAACTGTTTTATATGTTACATTATTAGTGTTCCAAGAACTATTAGTAGCCTTTTTAAACTTTCTAATTGATTGTTGTCTCAAGGTTACCTCATTGTTAGCAACCTTCGGCTTATACTTTGTAATTCTGTTTGCTACGAAAAGCAGCTTGTTTCTATTCTCACAGCTCCTACATTGTTAAACTACGTAATACATTCACATAACATTATTATGGATGTACATAATGAAATAAACATAATGACTGTAATTTACACTTTACATATTATGTTATACACATATTGCTTTAAGGTGGGCTGTTATTAATTTTATATTATATAACTAAGCTGACATTATTTAAGTGATAAAAATACTGCTTCAATTCTAATTCCTCTTAATAATAATAATGAGCATTTGGTTTCTTATTTATAAACTTTACTGAGCTACTATTCTTCATTACATAATTTCTGAAAACTATTCTTACAAGAGCTTACTTTTATATCGACATACGGTTAATCGAGATAAACGTTTGCAGACATGGTTCCATTAAAAATTTAGTTGTAGGTAAAGAAGGGGGGGCTATAGGACGCTGAGGCGATAGTCGGGCAAGGCGTTTATATGCTGTTGTTAAAATTTCATTTTATTTCCATAATATCACGAGAAACAACTGAAGGTTACCACTTCAAAAAATGAAAAAAAGTTTTGAAAACTTCAAGCCAATAACGAATTTCTCGAAAACGGTTGATGAAACAAACTTTTTTGAAATATATTGTGTATTTTAAAGACATATACCACGTTTTATGCAGTTAGTTAGTTTTTATCTTATGGTTCATATTTTTACGAGATTATGTAAAATTCCTTTTGAATGAAGAGGACTTTACAGGATATTCATAGAAAATTAAATCATACATATATTGGTCGTGTTATGTATTAAACATGGCAATTCAATCAAAATTGTTAGAACCGGTTTTTGAAAAAATAAACATAACGAAAAATGTTCCATGCAAAGCGTCGTTTGGAGTGGAGGATTTTATTGAAAATCTCGTGTCGCATCATTGGAAGATGCTGAAATTAAATACAAAGTGTGGTATTTATTAGACATTTCTTTCAAACAGACACACACACGCTCAGACCTTTAGCTAAAAATCCTTTGTTTTTTAAATCAGTAGATATCAAAATATGTATTTCCGGTGAAATCTCAATTGTTACCGATCGTCGTCGTTATTTGCATTATATTGAATGTTTAAATAAAAATAAGTACTTTAACTCTTACGTAACGTTTGTTGAATGTTTTAATATAATTTACTTTGTTATGCTGCATTTTCTTAAATTGTTAAATAAAAATATCCATTTTGCTTTTTTCTTTTCAATGAGTCTTCCGTTAGCATATGAACGTGTGTCTGGTGGTTATAAAGTACGGTATAAATTTATTATTTAAATTAACTGTATAATTAGACAAGACATTTATTTAACTTTAGTTTTTCATTTCAAATGCATCAAGTGCGTTCGGTTTTAGCTGTTTTCATTAAACTTTAAGGATTTGCCGAAAGTATACCCCAAAATATCTTTGTAATCAAGCATCCTAGTAAAGAATATCGTTCCCATAATGTAGTAGCCAATTCACAGCGTCATCGGAGATAGGGTGCAATCTACTGTGCGACGGATTTAACCTCACTCATCAAGTGTGATTTTCTCACCCACCTATAAGGAAAAGCGCGCGGATATCTATGAAGGATAGAACAAAAGTATTTCTAAACATTTTCAATGTACTCGTCAAGCTCTTCTTCCGTGGTGTAGTGGTACCCTCCGTAGGGGAGGGGTTCCGACCCCTTCAGCTGCCGTGGTGCGGGCGCTGCGGACCCTTAGCACTCGTGGTACTTCTGACGTTACGAGAAGTACGCTGGGCCGAACATTCGAGCCCCTCCCGGAAAGGGAGTTGTTCGGATTGGGTTGGACTCGGCGGGGCAGTGGTTCCCGATACCCATGGGAGATTGGGTACGCTTGGCTGGTTATCCGCCCAGGCGGGGTTGTGAGACGCCTCGAGAATCTCCGGCACCAGCCATGAGTGATAGCTGGTAGACGGCTTGCTGGAGTGCTGTCGGCCCTACCGAGGTTTATCGGTAGTCGCCCGTTTCGTAAGTGGCGTATCCACTTCCATCTCCTGCATTGCAGGGGGGGGCTTTTTAGACTCTATGTATTGGCCTCATGGGAAAACCCCGGCTAGTAATAGTCCATCACTGATGGCGCTATCCCTGGGCTTAGAAGGGGGGAATTTATTCCCCGGGTAGACCTTCGCGATTACCTGTAGTGGTTACCATGCTAGCTTCTAGTTCCCGGCGGAGGGCGAGCATGGCTTCCTTCGGAAGAGAAGTAAAGCCGGTGGTCCCGTGTCGTAGATTTACGGCACGTAAAAGAACCTCAAGCCTAATAAAGAGGCCTATGAGCAAAATTACCGGTCTTTCACGCCCAATATAGAAAGGGACACTAAGGACCACAGCAGTTAAAGAGAGTCCATAAATAAAACTCAATTGAAGCTCTTCTCTGGATTATACCTTCCGAAAACAGCAATAGATAAAAACCGCGTAAATGTGCAACCCACTTTTTAGTATTTATCTCAGTAAATTGAAAAACTAAAAAGAAAACAACGCAGAACAGTACCAGGATGAACTGAAGATTAACTAAAACAGTAATTTTAGAGGAAACTTATGCAAGTGGGTTTTAGCTTTGTGCTTGCAATATGGTAGAACTGCGGATTATTGCGTGCGATCAGAGCCGCTTGTGAGTGTAGCCAGTACTAACATTTGTGATTTATTTGCACTCGACCCAACATGCTGCTAGCGTAATATGAAACATTGTTACTTCACGTTATCTGCTTCCCTTACGTTTGTGGCAGCCATACCCTAGGGATGCAGTCTGCTACAAACGGAAAATTGCGGTTTTCCTCACAGCAACTTCATTTCGCTGCCAGATGTTAAGTACAAGGCTTATCTGGGATCCAAGCAGAAGCTAAGCATAGCGCACAGGGAATAATATACCTGCTTACTTTGTCTTTATTTTCTCTGCTAAACCAAAAATTTGGTATAGAGACCTTCCCATAAATATAAAAGCTATATATCCCCACCAAAAAAAACTGATGTGTTGAATTCACGTGCTTTTCTCTTCTCACTCTTCTACAGGGTGATTTATGAAGAACTGACACATTTATTTCTTTAATTAATCTGTTCTAAATTCACTCAGTGCCCCAATTTTAGCACCAGATTAAGCAGAATGTCCTGGAGTTTTGATTGCCTGTCACTAGGCGCGCAGATGTTCATGTTTTATTCGTAATTGTTAGTTTTATTGTCGGCAACTGTTTTTGAGATTTTGTTCTAGTCAACGTGAAAATGGAGTACACATTAAATGAACGACTCTTCCTTGTAAAGCAATACTGGAGGGCACACCAGAGAGAATTTTGTGTTCGGAATCCTCCCCAAAGAAACATAGTATTGGGACTGGTGGACAAATTGGAAACAACTGGATCCCTGGGAGTGAAAAAGGCAAAACTCATTCATCTAGGCTTCGCACGGTTATTTTTAACGTAAGAGCACACTAGATCATCCACCCAAAAATGATTAAGACGTTTGTCGCAGGAGACAGGATACAGCTGACAGAGAGCTGTGAAGACTGCAGACCTATAGCCGTATAGGTTACAGGAACCAGATGAAGGATAGACAACTGAACTATTGTCGTTGGTTTCAGGCGTTCATTGTGCAAAATCCTACCATATGTCCATCACATGGTACACAGATGAAGTATGGTTCCATTTATCCGGTCAGATCTCAAATAACTCACTCTATTGGGCCAGCGAAAATCCACATGTTATTCATGAAGCACCTATGCACCCGGTTAAAATCGGAGTTTGATGCGCAATATCCGCACAGAGAATAGTGGAACAATTGTTTTTTAAAACAATGTGAACACTGCGGAGTACCGACGGATTTTTATGGAGTTTGCTGAGCCCCTAGACGATGTAGAACTGAGTCAAGGATATTTTCAGTAGGACGGGGCTACATGCCATACATCAAATGAATCCATGGCACTAATTGCAAGTTTCTTTGACGGCCGGGTAATTTCCAAGAACATGTGGCCACCGAGATCTCCGGATTGGACATCGCCGGACTGCTTTCTATGGGGTTACTTAAAAGACAGGGTTTATGCTACACGTTCCCAGACATTGCACGATCTGAAGCACAACATTACACAGGAGATTCAAGCTATTGACAACAGAGTCCTCCGAGTGGCCAGTAAATGGGGCGATGTGTTGAGTTGTGCTTTATGTAGGATAGAGGACATTTTTAACATTTACTATAGAAGTAAATAATCTCCCAACATTCATCTGCATTTCAGATATAATAGTTGTCGCTAGCATAACTCGTTTTGAAACAATTAAAGAAATAAATGTGTCAGTTCTTCATAAATCACCCTGTACAAACGATTCTTACAAAAGCTTATTCTTCTATGTACCTCTTAACAAGTAGAGAGAGACTTTATTTGCACCTTTTATACGTTGCGTTGTAAATATGAGGATGCAATGCATTAAAGCGATAGTCAAACTTTTAAAAGCTCCTTGCTCCATGCTCCTTGCATGACTACAAGAAAAAATCTGATGTGATACATTCACAACCTTCTCTTCCCTCTACCTTTTTTATGGGTAGACAAACTATTCTTACTAAAGCTTATTTTTCTATCTAGTACGTTTTAATCCAAATAAACATTTACAAAAATAGTTACGTTAAACATTTGTTATATATACAAAGAGGACAGCGATAGTCAAATGTTTAGGAACTGGACGCTATATGCTGGCCTTAAAATTCCATACTATTTCCATGCAATCGCGAGAAACAACTGAAAATCTATGAGACTAAAAGAATAAGTATTGAACAATTCGAACCTTTAATGGCGGATATCTTAGAAACGGCTTTTGCCACAGAAAAAGTTTTATTAGGTAAATTGTGTGTTTTAAAGAGATCTACATTTTGTGTTCTACGTTTTCGTCTATCGCTTAGTGTTTACCAGTTACACAAGTTTGCACAAAATTCCTTCCGAATGAAGAGGACTTGACAGGCCATTCCCAGAAAGTTGAAAATATACGTTTTCTCATGTAAATATCTTTAATATATGATATTTTAATCAAAATCGTTAGTATTTTTTTTTAAAAAATCAGAATTTTCGAAAAATGCTCCATGTAAAGGGTAGTTGGGTTGGGGGGATTTTCTTTAAAATCTTCGTGTCGCATCTTTGGAAGGTACTGAACCTAAATACCAAGTACTTATCAGACTTTTCGTTTTTGAGTTATGTTGTTCACACATACACTGACTTTTTTCTAAAAATGCTTTTTCTGGATTCAGGGTGCCTCAAAACATGTATTTCCGCTGAAATCTTGGTCTCGAATTTTTCGGTGGAATGCAATAATTCTCTATGTACAATGTATGTTGTAGAGAAAGTCAAAACGACCAGCTAATTACAATTTCAGAAAAATACATATACGTACTTGGAAATTAAAGTCAATGAAAAAGAATATATTGGAAATGGTTAACCCCACAAAAATATAAGTTATGTGCTTCAACGAGATAGACAAAAATCTTACTACACAAAAATGTATATCTCTTACAATTTACCAATTATACAAAAGTAATTCAGAATGAAGAGCACTTCACAGGCTACTTCCAGAAAATTCAAGATGTATGTTTGATTTGTCATGCAAATATATTATAGTATTTTAATAAATATTGTTAGAATTTTTCAGAGAAAAAAAAAACGAAAATGTTTCCATGTAAAGGATAGTTTGTGGTGGGGGAATTTTGTTGAAAACCTTCACGTCGCATCCTTTGAAGATGCTGAACTTAAATAACATCTTTGGTATTTAACATACTTTCCGTTTTTGAATTATGCTGTTTACATACACACATAAGTTTTTCTAATAATGCTTTGTTTTAGTCAAGACCTCAAAACGTGTATTTCTGGTGAAATCTTGGTATCGAATTTTTTGTTAGAATGCGATATCTACTTCCTTTACTTCCAATACATAAGTAGTAAAGAAAAAATCTGATATGTTACACTCACACGACTTTCTCTACTCTTGTACAAATTATTTTTACAAACGCTTATTCTCCATATGCTTCATGTTCATCGAGATATCGAGATGTTAATCTTAATGCTAATTTTCTTGTAGATGCAAGGGGAATTGGTAGGCTTTAAGCGATAGTAAAACATTTTAAGAGCTGGTTACTATGTGGAGTATTCCATTCTCTTTGCATTACTAGGACGAAAAAATCTGATGTGTTACACTCACACGACTTTCTCTACTCTTCTACAAATTATTTTTACAAACGCTTATTCTCCATATGCTTCATGTTATTCGAGATATCGAGATGTTAATATTATTGCTAATTTTCTTGTAGATGCAAGGGAAATTGCTAGGCTTTAAGCGATAGTCAAATATTTTAAGAGCTGGTTGCTATGTGGAGTATTCCATTCTCTTTGCATTACCAAGAGAAAAAAAATTAATAACGAATTTGAGAAAAAGTTTTTAGTATTGGAAAATTTAAGGGAATAACAAGCAATATCTCGAAAATGGTTCACTCAACAAAAAAATATATATGACATAAATCGTGTATTTTAACGCGATCTACGTTTTTTGTATAGTAAAATTTTGTCTATCTCTTATGGTTTACCAGTTATGCAAAAGTCGTTCACAATGAAGAATACTTTTGGAGATATTCCCAGAAAATTCAAGATATACATTTTATTTGTCATGAAAATATATTAAACATATGATATTTTAATCAAAATCCTTAGAGCCATTTTTGAGAAAATTAAGATTTTCGAAAAATGTTCCATGTAAAGGGTAATCTGGGGTGGGGGATTTTCTTGAAAACCTTCGTGTCGCATCTCTGGAAGATACTGAACCTAAATACCCAGTTTGGTGTTTATCCGACTGTTCGTTTCTGAGTTATGCTGTTCACACAGACACAGACAGACACACACACGGACATGTTTCCAAAAATGTTTTTTTTGGATTCAGGGGGTCTCAAAACATGTATTTCCTTTGAAATCTCGGTATCGAATTTTTGGGTGGAATACAATACTTCCCCTACTTACTATACGTAGTAGAGAAAGTAAAAATGAATATCGAATTTCCATTTGAGAAAAAGTATAAGTATTGGAAAGTTTAAGGGAATAACAAGCAATATCTCGAAAATGGTTCACTCAACAAAAAAAATAGATATGACATAAATTGTGTATTTTAACGCGATCTACTTTTTGGTGTAGTAAAATATTGTCATCTCTTATGGTTTACCAGTTATGCAAAAGTCGTACTTTTGGAGACATTCCCAGAAAATTCAAGATATACATTTTATTTGTCATGAAAATAGCTTAAACATATGATATTTTAATCAAAATCGTTAGAGCCATTTTTGAGAAAATTAAAATTTTCGAAAAATGTTCCATGTAAAGGGTAATCTGGGGTGGGGGAATTTTCTTGAAAACCTTAGTGTCGCATCTCTGGAAGATACTGAACCTAAATACCAAGTTTGGTGTTTATCCAGCTGTTCTTTTGAGTTATGCTGTTCAGACACACACACACACACACACACACGGACATGTTTCCAAAAATGTTTTTTTTGGATTCAGGGGGTCTCAAAACATGTATTTCCTTTGAAATCTCGGTATCGAATTTTTGGGTGGAATACAATAAATATTTTCCCTACTTACTATACGTAGTAGAGATAGTAAAAAGGGGTAGCATTGGTACTTTAACCCTCTGTATGCTAACGACGTATACATCCGCTATAGTACTGCCTTTGCTCCGAATGATGTGCATTGTTAGTTTTTGTGTTTTATTACTGATAGGAATAATATTTTGGATTTCGCTATCTTAACAAAGTGCCCTGTTTAAAATACATTTATGCAGATATTACTTGTCCGGTTTAATTGTGTCGATATGTATGCTAGAGAGGATGACTACTGAGATGAATCCTGTTGGACTTCTGTGAATTCAGGATGGAACAAACAAACCAGCTAACGCCAATGTTACGCGATCTGTTTAATGATATAAATAGCAGAAAATTAGGAATAACCTTAAGTGCCTCTGTGAACCGTTTATGAAACTCCCAAAACATCATGGAGATTTGAAGTTTTCATACAGATTTGTCATTTTCTGAAATTCTATATAAAGAAACTTATATTTGTTCATAATTTTTGGTCACAGTTAGAATACTAGTCAAAGTAACCCAAATTCACGTAAACGCTTTGAAATGTCTTGCATGCTACACCCACACTCATTACAAATTCATAAATTATATTCCTTAAACATTATGGTATTTGCATAAAATGTGATTATTCTATCCAGGCTACGTTGTTCACGATGAATGTCTTGTCTAGATGAGATCTCCAAGTGATATGGGATTGGTTACTTACACAATATGGAAACAAAACCCAACTGTTTACAGCGCAAATCAATTATTGTTAAAAGCAGGAGTCAAATATTTTCAACGATGCTTCATATGTGCGGTATAACAGTTGTGTCTAAAAACTTGTAAAGGTATAACAATGCATATTTGGTAAACATTTATTACAAGAGAATTATTTGACATACTTATTATTGTTTTCTTTGTAAATGTAAGGGTTGTACGTTTCTCCATTGTTAGCATCTAGCTCCTAAAATTTCTAAGCTATTCGAAACTCGTTAACAAGAAAAATACTTCACAGACTATTAACAGAATATTAAAAACATGCATTCTATTCTGCATGCTAATATATCGTATGATTTTTTTATTGTTTCATCTCTATAGCCCACTTTAACAACTATGATCACATTGGGGAAACAACTGAGTGGATTTTACTCGAACTGTAGGCTTTGCTGACGTTGGATGTTAAGTTTTACTTTCTCTACTACGTATAGTAAGTAGGGAAGTATTGTATTCCACCCAAAAATTCTATACCGAGATTTCACCGGAAATATGTTTTTAGACCCCCTGAATAAAAAAAAACATTTTTGGAAACATGTCCCTCATAAACTCATGTTAAAGGAATTCATGTCCATCATCATTATAAAAATACTCGCTCGTATAAGTTTTAATGTAGTTATTGATATGCTCCAAAACCGCATTTCGGTATTTGTCTTTCACATGTGTATTGCAAAAGCTAGTAGCATAATTAAATATGATTGGTCAGAAGATTTCTAGGACGTCTCCCTCAACTGAACATGGAAGCTGAGATAGTTTCGGTTTGGAATGCTTCAATGCAGTACAATAATTCCTCTACCTGGCACGTATAAGAGACATAGAAAGTGAAGGTGTGCATGCATCTTTAAGGTAACCTTAAATCCTAGGCAATAATATGAGCTGGGAAGTCCATTTTTACAGAATCGAGGAATAGTTTGAAAAGACGAGACGAAGTTGTGTCCTATTTTGAGATTCTATTGTGCATTTCACACACATGTACTGCACACTGTTTTATGCACGATCGTAAGTTTAATTATTTTGAATGAATTATTAATAAACAAATTTATAATGGGCTTATCCATCGCCACCTCGGATTTCCGATAACGCTATGCTACCAATTCAACAGCCACTAATGCGGTGGTTTGTTAAGATATTCTAATTTAGGGGGCTTTAAGTCAATTTTTTGATAGTTGGTGCCGTGCCTCAAAAGGTTTGTTTGAAAATAATAACTATACGATAAAAGAGATCCATTATTTCAAGAAGAATTTGAAGTCAGAGAAGTGGATTATGAAGACGCAGATATTTAAAAGACATCAAAAAATGTGTGTGCATTATTGGTCCCAAAAGAATCTAGAAGTATGAAAATACATATACAGATTTGAGTCAGTATTTTAACACTTAAATGATTTCAATCTAATTATATAATATAAAGTCAATAACAGCCCGCCTGAAAGCAATATGTGTATGTAACATTATATAAAAAGTGTATATTACAGTAATTATAAATGTTAACATTAATACACATGTCTACAATAATATAATGTGAATGTACTACGTAATTTAATAATGTAGAGGCTGTGAGAATAATAGGTTAAAAGTTGCTAACAATGAGGTAACCTTGAGGCAATAATGAGTAAGAATGTTTAACAATACTACTTGTAATTCTTGGAAGCAATAATGTAAATTTTGTGACACATAAAATAGCCAATCAGCAACCAGAAAAAGCTTTAGTTAAATGAAGGTATTCTATTGGACTAGAATTAGCCAATCAGAGACTTGAAATACAGAAATTTACAAATTTAGGCGCTAGAAATCAAGTCAGTTGCTTGTAGACAGCGCTCATAACTGGACGCGTTGCTTGCAGACAATGTTCCTAACCGGACGCGAGACACGTCCTCGAGAAATTTAATACGTATTCGTGCGAGACGAAGATAGTTTACGTGTTAAAAAGTGCAAGTAATTAATAAAAAAAATCTCACAGCTCTCTTTCTCAATATCAGTGAAGTGTTATTTAAATTGTGTCAAGGATCAATAAATGTAATGAAGTAAAATTATAATCTGTGTAAGCCTACATTCATCAGTCGCACCACAACCCTGCAAAGAGAAACATGTCTCTAACAATAATACTGACGCAGTCGAGGCAAACATAAATATATAATACTTAAAGAAACAGTCAAATTACAAAGTTAATATTTTTAAATTTGGGACGCAGGCTACCGGGTACCATGCGTGCGGTTGGTATTACTTCAAGTTCGGCTCCCCAACAGTTGAACTACAACACAACTCCTACTTCAAATTGGCTTTCCATACGTGAAGCAAACGTCTTCTTCAAATTGGCTCCCAAAGCGTGGGGCAAATAACAATAACGTAAAAATAACCTTCTTCAGATTTCAGAAAATGGCTAAACGGGAAGAAAACTATCAATGAAAAAAGCCTTTGCTTTTTTGTATTAAGTCGACCAATAACTTAATATTTGCTCAAATTATTCATTCACATTTGATTACAGTAATTAGTTTTCAATTTTCAAATAACATAAGTTATTCTGTTTGAAGTATGCCATTTCCATAGGAAGTTCGAAGCCTTAACGTCAGGAAGAATGGAAATTAAGCTGAACTGTCATTGGACTGAACGTAGTGACGTTACAGATAACAAACCCGCCCCCATTCCTTGTACAGTCTGTTGAACGTATTCAGACAGCACTCATTGGGCCGAGTTTTACCTGCCATTCATGAGTCTTGGCCTCTGTTTACGTTTTTTTTACTGATAATGGTTTGAGTGTAGCTAACTTAAAACTAAGTGCTTAAGATCTTATTATTGATTATTAAAAAGACGTAAATTAAGGCTTCAAGTGTATTTCAATTCCCTCCCTAATAATAATTGAGTTTTATTTATGGACGCGCTTTAATTACTATAGTCCTTAGTGTCCAATTCTATATTGGGTGTGAAAGACCGAAAATTTTGCTCAGAGGCCTCTTTATCAGACTTGCGGTTCCTTTACATGTCGTAAATCTACGACACGGGACCACCGGCTTTACTTTCCTAGTGTGTATTGTGTATTATTACGGCCATCAAATTTATGTCGGTAGACATAGGTTTCCTTGCAAACGAATTCGTGTGTGAATTCTTTGTATGAATATCACCGGAAAGACGTAGAAAGCACACTATCTGCAAAAATGCATGTCCAACATAGGTCGTAGTTCAAAACCCCGTGGTTCTCAACTTTGCAGCTCTTTGTTTCAGCTAATTTCTTTAGAAGTGTATCTGTACAGTTTTTAATCGCAAAAAAGATAGAAGGTTTGAGGGGGGGGGGAATGCGGCCTTTTACGTTGCACCTAACGCTTTGTAAAGCTTTCACTTCTCTATAGGTATAGTTAGTGTGATTACAGCATCCTGGAGCAAAGGTTTGGGCTTCAAATCTTTCACTATCAGTTTCAAGATGATGGAGCAATAAGCGAGTAACTTTTTTTTTTAGGGAGGGGGGGATCTTGCTTTTAAACTGCGTTGACATTTTCAAAGTGGGCCCTTTGGCTGCAGCACATCAGATTCGAAAAGATCAATGCCTGTCATTTTGCACACAGACAAAAATCCTTTGTTAGTGCTTCGTGTCCTCGAGGGAAAAAGGATATGCTTGCTCTTACTCCAGTAACCTGTATCAGGATACCTTCAAAGGGTAGTGTACCTTTCTTATTTTGCCCTACATTTGCGCTGCTCTGTTGATGCTATGGGAAAGTAAAGACAAAAAGCTCAAAATAAAATTACTTTTTGTATTCTTTTTTGACGAAGTGAGTTGACTTAAAGGATGACACCTGTGACTCGCATTTGAGAGGTCCCAGTTTCAAATCTGTAAGGGCTAACATTCTAACCGAAGGTACAGAGAATTCGTTTGGGCGCACGGCCGACCCAGCGGAAGTTTCTTGGCACCGGGAAGCACACTATACGATGTTGTTATGTTTGTTTGCATTGTGTCTTCTGTTCATTGATTGCATTGCGACTTTCTGGTCAGTTAGTTAGTGACAGTTCAAGGAGTAAGACGTGAGTGGAAGATGGGATTTACTAATGCAGAATGAGTCGACATGCTCATGGTGTATGGAGAGTGTAGAAAGAATGCAGTTCGTTCCTGTACGGTGTATGCGAAAACGTATCCCAATAGACGTCAACAATCTCGGCAATTGTTTATCAACCTCTTCAATCAATTACGTGAAATTGGTACTGTAACACTTAGAAAACGTAACAGAACCAAATAAGTGACTGGAGAAGAGGCAAAAATCAATGTTTGGCTGCCATTGCAGTACATCCGCAAATTTGTTCCCGCACAATCGCACGTGGAAGTGGCATAAGTCAGGCAAGAGTACTGCACAATCTCAATCTACTTAGATTCCATCCCTATCACATCTCTCTCCATCAAGAGCTGCATGGAGACGATTTTGAGAATCGTGTTAACTTTTTTACATGGGAATTAAGACATGATGCTCCAGAATCATCATGTATCTTGTTTAGTGATGAGGCAACATTTACTAATCATGGCCAGGAAAACCGCAGAAACATGCACTATTGGTCTGTTGACAATCTGTTGGCTTCGTCAGGTGGAACGTCAGCGTCTATGGAGTTTAAACATGAACAATCAGTCATAGGCCCTTTGTTCATAGAAGGAACAATGAACTCGCACAAGTATCGCAGCCTCCTGGCAGACCATCTGCCACAGATGCTACAAGGCGTTCCTTTGCAGACTAGGAGGAATCTGTGGTACCAACAGGATGGCTGTTCGCCGGTGGAGTCGGATATTAATAGCCTTTTAATTTCAAGCGCATAGCTTTTCTTGTACAAATTATAACTACAATAACCACATACATTCATCATAGATGATATTGGAAATGGTGCCCTTCTGCCGCCACACATCTCTCTCATACTTTTTCATGCCTATATGAGTAAAGCTATCCTTGGTCTGTTAAAAAAATAAATAAACGAGTCTCAACAGAGCAATCATTAACATTATCCAACACCAATTTCAGAAATTAACTCCACTCACATTATCACGTGGTTTCAATTCCTGAACTAGTTATCTTATAGGGTTTTAATTTCAAAAGTTTAGTGCCATTCCAAGCCGAGGTTTGCGAAATTCTCGATTCCTGTGCAAGCTTTCTCAGATATTTCTTTAGGTGTAGGTATGGAGGACACCTCGCGTGACCTGCAACCTACACAGTTTTATTGCGGCTACCAGCCCTCAGGAGGAAGGGATGAGATGAAGCAACTACAGGAGACTACTGGCCGTAATAGACAGGCCACAGAGACACGCGGAAGTCTAACATTTCCAAACTCGCAGACCTTTCTCACTGCTGGAGTCGCCGAAGAGGGCAAGAGCGACCCACCAATCAAGCAGTCCTCTGATGCATCCGCGCCATCTATCCGTCTCCGCCACACGCCACGAAACCTAGAAGCACACCCAAAAGATGAGAAGGAAACTGAATGAAACGGAAATTCTGGAAAGGAAATCGTGGTAGAGAGGAAACCACCCCAGCATTCGCCTGCCGACGCCGGGGAAACCACGAAAAACCCATAGGTCAGAGTAGCGGTCGCAGAGGATTGAACCTGAGACCTTCCGAATGCTAGTCGCATACTAGCTCGGTCAGATATTTCTTTGGACTTCGTTCTAACCTTTTCACTGAAGTTACAGAGCTTTTTCCTGTGTAAGAACATGGAGATTTAATTTTGGTTTCTTATCAAGAACAGATCCTATTCAAAAGATTACGAACCGTTTCTCTATGAGGCGCACGAACAGTACTGAATCAGTCTATAAATCGCCGTCTCGCTTCTCTACAAGAGTAGTTTGCTGTCACGTAGGGATGATATATGAAGATTCTGTGTGCTGAAGTATACGGACTTTTTTGCATTATAACACGATATCACACACTAATGCTGAAACATGTGGTCTCGTGTATCAACCTCTCTACAGCATAGACTTTGCATAAACAGATTAGGCGACACACTTAGAGAGTGGAAAGTGGAGGGGGAACAGAACCGGTTAGAAACAGCGCAGTGCAGATCAAGCAATTCCCCGTAATACAGCTACGCGTCCAAAAGAAGGCTATGTGTTTTTGTGTTTTTGTGTTTTTGCTTTGTTCCCAGTTGGTACTGGTTGGAATATGCATTTTCGATTATTTATTTGTTCATTTTATTGCACTCTACTTTGCATTAGTCATTGATTGTGAGCTGTGATCCAGTGCTCCAGGCTAGCTCTCAGGGTTTAAAGCCTACAGGGGAGGAGATCTGATAGAAAACGAAAGAACGATATTCCATTTTGGTTTACAACGAATGATTCCAATGTTTTTCACTTACAATGTAAATAAATTGTACCTGCAAAATTATATTTTCTATAAATAACAGTTTTAAATAAATAGCTTTTGTGTTAAATTGTAACCATTTACCCTACATTGAGTATTTATACTCTCAGATTGATTGATTGATGGATGATTATACAAAGTGGATGATTTTGCGCTATTTGTTTCCAAAGTACAAAAATGTTGGAGTTTTGTTTTCACAACTAATTACAGCCGGGACTGACAGCTAATTAATTTTAATTTGCTTTATAAAGCGACTGTGACCCCGTTAATACTTCATTTTCGGATATTGTGTGCAACATGACTAAAGGATGACAAATGAATCTGATTGAACTCCATAGTTTATAGTACAGTTTGTTCAGTTAACGATGTGGTTAAATTCAAAGTCTAGAAACGATTATAATAAGACTTTTGAAGAATATGCGGAAAACATCTGTAGATTTATATTTTCGTGTTTTACATGAGTGGGTTATATTTTAGTCAATACTGACTAAGCAGATTATTATGAAATTTGGTATATAAGATACAATAGGGGCTAAACCTTACTGACTGCTTTTGGGGGATGGGAACTATGATTACGCTAAGCAGCGTTGTTACACTAATACGAGATAGGAGAAAGAACAGGAAAAAAATAGCATAACCGTTATTTTGGAACTATTCCGGTAACTGAATCGTTCAAAATCATCTTCTATTGTTATATTCATATGACTTTCTCTATCCACTGCGTCAACTATTCTTACAAAAGCGTATACAATCAGGTTTGAGATGTCCTTAAGTCGGCCAGCGTAAGTGGATAAAGAAAAGAAGTCTATATCGCGTGAGTCTTCTCATCCAGCGGATTGGTAACTAGGCAATGCAGGTGCTGACACTACATTCACCAGCCCACTGATCAGGGCTGCGGCGGTGCTCATTGTTAACATGCTCTAGTAGCGCAATGGTTAACATGCTGGAAAATCATGGTGAAGCTCGGACGTTCAAATCACGCCTGCGAATGAATTTTTTTATTAATTTCTTGCATTTGTTTATGTTGTTCATCAACGGATATTCTAACAAGTAATAATTTGTTTTAATGAAATTCGCATAATTAAACCAATTAAGTGAAACGACACTTCCATGCCAAACTATCGGTTCTCGTTAAACTTACTAAACATACAAAGTACCTCCAAGTGGCAGTATTTGAACCTGATACCTTCACCTCTGAAGGCAAACACGCACACTGTTGCGCTACGAGTGCAAGTCACTACACACATACCAGTGCAAAGCAGTCATTTCGGCCGAAAGTGATACGGCGCAATGCAGTGGACAGCGTTTAGGCATAGCCTGTACAACGCTGGGACTGCATAACTTCTCAATCCGGAGGCTGAGAAGACTCACCCGCTATATGCATCGACAATTGCAATCTTGAGTGCCTCATACATCATCTACAACACAGCGGTCATGGGTCTCTTATTCGGAGCCAGGGACACGATACTAAAATCATTTGTAAAATTGACATAATAGTAAAAGATCACCAAACAGCTATAAGACAACATTGTCCTAATAACAAAATACCCCGTGGCAATAATCGTTTGTACGTAAACACTGTATAGCATAAATAATTTCAATCGACAGCATATTTATTATCTTTTAATATTCAATAGTATAAGTTTTGTCAAAATTCATAACTACTTATCTAACATTTACTTTTTTATTTTTCAACACTTATTTCTTTTTTTAATTAAAAAAATCAATCTGTGAGCTATTCTGTATCACATAGCAAACCTTTATTATAAAGTCAAATTATTTTTATTTACAAGTCTCTGCTTCTTGTAATTGAGATCAACATTTGCAGAAATGGTTTCATTATACATTTCGTTGCAAGTACAGGGGAAATGCAGTAGCTTTAACGATTTGAAATCTTTTAAAAGCGGGTCCCTAATGTCAACGTTTTCAAATTTCGTTCTCTTACCATAACCACGGGAAAAAAATGCATAGCGACTTTGTGTCTTAGCGTCTTAGCGAGATATAATGTTTTGATATGTAGAGTTACTGGTTTATCTCTTAAGGTTTACAAGTTACACAAAATTTATTCGGAATGAAGAGGTTCTCGCAGGCTATTCGCTGAAAATTTTACATATACATTTTATTTCATATTTGTCACGCAAACATCTTAAACATATGGTATTTTAATAAAAATTTTTAGCTATCTGTGAGAAAATAAAAATAACGAGAATTTGTCCATGTAATTTGGAGTAGTTTGGGGGTGGGAGTGTTTTCTTGAAAACCTTCCTGTTACATCCTTGGAAGATGCTGAACTTATACACCAAGTTTGGTATTTAACCAACTTTCCGCTCTCACTCTCATATATATATATATATATATATATATATATATGCTTTCTATACTTAATATAAGTAAGAAATAGAGAAAGTAATAACCATAGGTCCACTTATCAGCTCCATAATAATGCGATTTTGATCAGTTTTTACTGTCACTTCACAATTTTAATCTAGTTCAGCTTTCACTGTGACTTCGCTTAGTTCACTGAGACTTCACTCATGCGAACTAGTTTAATTTTGCTTGTCACTCTATATATATGAACCTATATACTTAGTTTGGTATTTAACATACTTTTCGTTTTTGACTTACGATAAAAAAACACACATAGACCCTTTCTAAAAATATTTTTACTTTCTCTACTACGTATAGTTAGTAGGGGAAGTATTGCATTCCACCCAAAAGTTCGATACCGAGATTTCACTGGAAATGTATGTTTTGAGGTCTCATGAATCCAAAAAAAGCATTTTTAGAAAAAAGTCTGTGTCTATGTCGTTGGATTTGTGTCTGTGAACAGCATAACTCAAAAATGAAAAGTCGGATAAACACCAAACTTGGTATTTAGATTCAGTATCGCTCAGATATGCGACACGAAGATTTTTTAAGAAAATCCCCCACCTCAGACTACTCTTTACATGGAACATTTTTCGAAATTTTTCATTTTCTCAAAAATGACTAACGATTTTGATTAAAATATCTATATTTAAAATATTATCATAACAAATAAAATGTATATCTTGAATTTTTTGGGAATGTACCCAAAAGAGCTTCTTTCTGAATGACTTTTCCACAACTGGTAAACCGTAAGACATAGAAAACATTTTTCTACACAAGAAAATGTAGATCTCGTTGAAACACACAATTTATGTCATATACATCTTTTTTGTCGAGAGAACCATTTCCGAGATATTCCTTGTTATTTGTTTGAGTTTTCCAATATTATATTTTTTCTCCAATGGGAATTCGTTATCCATTTTTTATGTCCTGGACCTGCAAAAAGAATGGAATGCGCCACATAGCAACCAGCTCTTAAAAGATTTGACTATCGCTTAAAGCCTACCACATTCCCTTAAACACCTACAAGAAAATTAGTAATAAGATTAACATCTCGATATCTCGATTAACATGAAGTAGATGGAGAAATAATCGTTTGTAAAAATAGTTTGTACAAAAATAGAGAAAGTCATGTGAGTGCAACACATCAGATTTTTGTCTGTATTCAGAGAGCATCAAAATATGTATTTCTGGTGAAATCTCGATATAGAATTTTTTTATGGCATGCAATACTTCCTCTATTTACCGTATAAGTAATAGAGAAAGTAGTGACTTGCCCCACGTCTAATAATCTGATATCAATAACGTGAAAAATTTCCGTTTTTAACCGCTGGGATCGTTGCTAACGCTAAAAGGCGAAGAACATCCGAAGGTTTCGTTTCGTTTCGTTTGCTGGTCCGTATCACGCAACACATTTTGTGTAACAAGGTTTGGCAAGCTTACTAGCCACCACACGCACGTTTTCTGCATAACGTTCACTCAGCCACGCAACTGTATCCTGGGCACCAAGACGAGGATTATAATTGCATGAGATTCTGTTCCTGACATGGCTTTGCGAGCGACCTGACTCAAGGTGGCTTTTCGACTTGGTCAACATCCATCCAAAACAATTATTAGAAGTAAACAAAAAACGTGCTGTAGTCAAGGTTCACGTTACTTTACTCCCCATTTCAGCAATATCACGTGTTTCTAGTCTTTATTTTATTGGCAACTCTTAGGTCAATGTATACAAGTGCTCAATTTAAAACAGTATTTTGTTATCACACTTATTTTGCATAAGCCCAAGAAAATTACATTTAGTAAGCGCATGCACAAACTAGGTACCCACAGTAACCCTACTTTAAAAACTTCTAACGGAAAGTTCTCCTTTTTTATTTATGGACGCTCTTTAACTGCTGTGGTCCTTAGCGTCCCATTCTATATTGGGCATGAAAGACCGGGAATTTTGCTCAGAGGCTTCATTATCAGACTTGAGGTTCTTTGACGTGTTATAAACCTACGACATGGGACCACCTGCTTTACTTCCCTTCCAATGGATGCCAGGCTAAGGATTTTTACGCGCGACAAAAATACATCACTCTCCGCCGGGAGCCTACGTTGAAGTTGTAAGCTAGTACAATTTAAAGAGCTGACCGTCACTAAGTTCTGCTAAGCAAGTGATAGATAAAGCCCCAGCCGTCAAAGAAAATCTAAGCTTAAATACCCGAGGAGTATGCTGACTAGTGCTTTAACCAGCACTGACGTATGCGGGTGTCTGCATGATTTGTATAATCCCATCCATCTGTCGAACATGAGGTGATCATTTTCCTAAAAATCATACCACCAAATCTCTATTTACATACGCATCCGGGAAATGACTCGTAAGAATTATTCTAAAGCCAGTTTCATGGATTTACTTAAACAGATTTTGCCCTGAATATATCTTAACTTTATATAAAATGAGATTTATCACATTTTTTGTAAAATAAACTGCAATCGTCATAATATGTAGAACGAATTACGTGTTCTGGCGCTTTTCAAGATTTCTAATTTTATCAGTCTTACATTTTTTTGAAAAGAACGCTGATTTTTTTTTAGCCTTTTCGTATATGGTGTTCATAAAACTACTTCATCGACGGTAGTATCTTTTGATCTACTTAATGTATTTTCCTGCATTCAGTGCTGGTGATCTAACCTACCTGCGTGTTTTGTCTATTTTACTGCACGTATGTGCATTATTATATTAAATAATTTAACTTTTGATGTATGTATTATTGCAGACATAGAGTATAATGGTATTGATTGTTGAATTTTAACCATTTAAATATTACCTGGATTTTTACTTCCTTTTTTAATTTCTCTACTACATATGGTAAGTAGGGGAACTATTGAATTCCATCCAAATATTCAATACCAAGATTTCACCGAAAATAGGTGTTTTGAGGTGCCCTGAATTTAAATAAAGCATTTTTGGAAATATGTCCTCGTGTGTGTCTGTCTGTGAATAGCGTAACTCAAAAAGGAAAAACCGGATATATACAAAATTTGGTATTTGAGCTTAATATTTTCCAAGGATGCGACACAAAGGTTTTAAAGAAAATCCCCCACCGCAGACTAGCCTTTACATGGAACCTTTTTTGAAAATTTTGATTTTCTCAAAAACGGCTCTAACGATTTTGATTAAAATATCATATATTTAAGATATTTAATATATCTTGAATTTCATGGGAATGTCCCAAAAGTCCTCTTCATTCTGAATGATTTTCTCATAACTGGTAAACCGCAAGAGATAGACAAAATTTTACTACACAAAAATGCAGATCTCCTTAAAACACAAAAATTTGTTATATACATTTTTTTGTGGAGTGAACCCTTTCCAAAGTATTCCTTGTTATTTGTTTGAAATGTCCAATACTTTTTCTCAAAAGGGAGTTGGTCATGGTTCTTTCATGTTCTGGACATGCAAAGAGACATAGCAGCCAGCTCTTAAAAGATTTGACTATCGCTTAAAGCCTACTATATTCCCCTTGCACCTACAAGAAAATTAGCAATATGATAATTTATACATATGTTTATCTTGATTAACACAAAGTAGGTGGAGAATAAGCGTTTGTAAAAACAGTTTGTACAAGAGCAGAGAAAGTCATGTGAGGGCAACACATACGATTTCATTAGTTGATATTTACTTATGATTTAATTCACGCAGCAGCTAAGTATGAGCTGCTATTTATTCTTTTTTTGAGGGTTAACAACTAGGCATAGATAAATTGATCGCCACTTTTCCACCAGGTTAATATTGGGGACCTTGCTACTGGAACCACTATGTGCAACAGCTGTTCGTAATTAATTTTATTTTCGTGTACGTTCAGTAACGACGAAGAAATATTATGCAAAACACACGCGTTAAGTACAATGGACTTAACTACGTCTGGTATTATCAAAGTCTTCCAGGTTCTCAAATGATGAACTTGCTGCATTTATATCGCAATAGGCTATTACATGCATTTATCAGAGCACATGTTTGGTATAATACTTGGTATTGGGGTTTTAATCTGGTGGAGAGAAAAAAAAAACGTTTTTACTGAACTTTCTCATTAAAGTCTCAGTTTTTATTCCTTCACAAATTTATTCCTCGAATACTTCACATCATATGTCGATGATATTTCAGGTATTACTTTAAAAACCAAGTATAAAATCCCCTCCACATACCGCAATATTACTAAAATGTACCTTTTCGGATTTAAGGGGTCTCAAAAGATGCATTTCCGGTGTAATCTCGATATCCAAGTTTTGGGTCGAATATAAGTTCCTTCCTCTTTCCTAGGTTTCGGGCAGAGAGAGTAGAAATGCGCTCACAGGACGGATATTGGATAGGTGTGGTTTCCAGCCGCCACTGGCTCATTAAACGAGCTTGCTAAAGAAAGTATTTTGCGATACAACAACCGTGGCTTTGTTTGCTAATAACAGAAATAATGACGTGGCTTAGGATACACGTGCGCATTACGCTTTTAGCCAGTTAAACACAACGATTACACCGTAATGACACAGTTTAGACGAAGACTCTGATGTATATTCATAAACGTGGCCTATCTTTCTGGGTCGACAATAATGAATCACTTGCGAGCTCCACGTTCTTTACTGGTGTCGTTATTTATGAGGGGTTTCTGCCTCTATTAAGGCAATGTAATAAACGCCGCTCCTCGCCCAACCCACAAAGGGAATATTTGAGATGCAGGCCCCTGTGTTCCACCTGTGTACGATTAAATTCCATTGATCCGACAGGCAATGCGGCAGGTCCCAACAAAAAGAGATGCCCTCCAATGACCTCTTGTTTTCGTCTCAATATATGTACCCGCATCAACATTGTTGGTTTTTGTGACGCAACTGTCAGCATGTTTATGAAAAATCCTTTCAGACAAATACAACGGTCGTTGCTCATTGAGGGAAGGTTATACTGAAAATGCTCTCTTTCAAAGTACTGCTTTACAAATTGAGCAAGCAACTAACCGCAAAAATATGCTTAACAGTGTCGGTGTTTACCATTTCCGCTTTTGTTGGAAGTGCGGTATTAGTAAACATTGTCAGTGTTAAGCATGCACTCCGTTACGTACAGTTGTCTTGCAAGGCAGCTAATACCCTTACAAACCTATTTTAATGTAGACGCATACCTTGAGGCAATATTTTATATCACAACACTGTGAATGCTAGAGTGATTGTAGTGTAAATTAATATTATTGTATGTACAGGATTTTAGATGTTTGTTAGCCATAAGCATTGTTAGGAAATAAGTTTACACGGCCTCACTGAAACTGACAATAGAAGTGGGTAAAAATAAACCGAGGGGGTGAGTTGTTTATCACTAAGAAGAGACAAACAAATGACGTCAGGGTAGCGTGCCTTTCTTTAGAAATGGAGGGAATATCTTCCATAGAGCATATATGCTAGTAGTAGTGATTGGCTGACAAAACAGACGCTAAAGTGGGCGCGATTTGGTAACCAATAGCAACTCTATTATAATGTTTAGGCATTTCGAGGTGAAGGAGTATATATTCTCGAGCCATAAGCATGTGTCGCGCAGTTCTAAGGAACCTCTCGTGTGGTGCACGTCATACAGTTTGGAAGAATCTCTCGCGAAGTACACGTCGTAAAGTTAGTTACAAAATGTGAAGTACGTCGCAACTAATACGTCAGTAATTACATTCGGAAATACCACAGTTTCAGTCAGGCGTGTATCAAGATTAAATATGTGAATTATTAATTGTGACGGCAATAAAAGTGTAGAAACAAATTATTTTATCAGTGTTATCTTTTAGCAACAACTCCTTTCCGTTTACACGCCTTGCTCAGAGATACTTGCTCGACTAGTAATAATAGCTAGCCGGAGAACAAAGAACCCAAAGTTTAAAATAATAAAACAATAACAGGCGCCCAGCAAATAGGATAACACGAGCCGATTACTGCGACTTCAGGAGAGACAGGGTAGAAAATCTACCCTAAATTTTGAGACAAATGTTGGTTTAGTAGCTTTTATTTTTTCTACTACTTGCCCAAAGAAAATAGAGGAATATATCACCAAAATACACCCTTTGAGGCTCCCTAAATAAAAGAATGAATTTATAGAAAGAAGGTATGAGTATGTACAGCATACATAAATACACAAAGAAAACGAAAACCCGGTTGATACCAAATTTGTATTTAAGTTCAGCATCTCTCAAGGATACGACACAAAGATTTTCAAGAAAATCCACCACCCCAAACTATCCTTTAAATGGAAAAAAGTTTATATCTTTTTTATTTTCTAAAAAATAGCTCTAAGGATTTTGATTAAAATACCATATATTTAAGATATATACATGACAAATAAAATATACATCTTGAATTTTATAGGAAAAGTCAGTGAAGCCCTGTTCATTCTGATTACTTTTGTACTATTGAAAACTTTTGTATAATTGAAATTGTAAGAGATACAAATCATCTTGCTACACAAAAAGTGTAGTTCTCGTTAAATCATACAATTTATTATAAACACTTCAGTGGGTTAACCATTTCCGAAATATTAGTTTTATTGGTTGAATTTTCAAATACTTACACTTTGCAAGTGGCAAGTCGCTGTTCGTTTGTCTCATAGTCTTGCAAAACCAGGGATTTTGACAGCCATTACTGACTACCGTATCCTAACAATAACTAAAAGGAAAATATGTATAAATGTATAATGAAAGTTTATCTAGATTAACAATAACTGTACAGAAGCATCATCTTTTGTAAGAATAGTTTGTAGATGAGTGAGTAGAGAGTCGTGTGAATGTAACATAAGATTCTTTTTAGGATTCCCTGGCATTAAATAAAATTGGTATATTTTATTGTAAATCAATTTAGATAAAAGAACTATTTATACATTGACAAACAGATACTTAATTTTTAATCCACAGAGTTTTCTCTCTAGGAGAGACATTTTCCTATATGTCTATTCTGCTTCTACTAACTCAAACTGACAAAATAATGTGGGAAGTACTACATTCACTTTCCTTCCTTAGCCGGCTTCTAACGCCCCTTGGATACTTTACCATGTATCTACTTCCAGTAGGATTAGCAGATGATCCGTCAGCAGGCATTTGAAAACTTTTGCCTGTTTTGTGATATTCATCATGAGGGTTTAACAAATGAGAAACTCTAAAATAAACGTGGACAATTAATATTTCGTCAAAGAAATAGTTTCGCTATTTGTGAGATCCGTTAACACTAAGCGAATCTGAAACATTTTACGGGAAGGAATGGAAATAATAAGTGTGAAACGTAGATTCCAATTTTTACTACTTATTTCCAGTCACATTTCCTAATCCATTATTTCCTAATAGCCATGTTCCTAATACAATTTCTCTAAACAATTTTTAATATTCTTACTATTTCTTTCAGTAATGGAGTAATGTAGCATCCGAGAATCGTTTGTAAAAATTACTTGCAAGGTTGGGAATGTTTTGGGAAGTTCTGTTTGTAGAGAGAGGAGTAGGGGAAATGCGGTGTTGTGATATGTAATCATAAGTTCATATATACACGCAATAACCTTAAGACTAACCACGTGTAATAAAATCTAAAAACTACAGGACCCCGTAAGTACTCAGTTTTGCAAGTACGCGCAAAACACTCGTAGAACTTTCATGCAATTGTATTGACGAGAAATCCTTCGGCGAAATAAAATTTTCCTTTTTACTAAAATAAATGTAGGCGAAAGGACTTCAGCCTAATTGCGCATAGTGATACTGTCTGTTGACTCCCACCCTCCTAAAAAGAAAACGTAGACGAATTGTGGAGACTGCAAACAAAACCGATCATTTCCACAAAATTTAAAATTAAGTTTTTATAGTATCGGTAACATCAGATAGGCAGTGATCGTACTTGTAATGGGTTTTGTTCCAAAGCAGCCACTTATATTAGAAAAAGTGGCGTAATAGTAGTATTTTCAATAAAAACCGGACAATTCCATAGCACACAAATGGTAATTCTATATTTATTTGTTTTGCATAAAAACTGGACAATTCAGTACCGTTAAACACACATGTTTCCGTAAACCGGTCATTTTCTTGTGCTTGTAAAACGTTTCTTTTCTTACTGCGATTGTTACTGCGGATACATCTAAATGTTTTCTCGTTGGTGAAATCATCAGCAGACCTTACTCTTTTACACGCGCAACTCCTCAACAATAGACTCAATAATAAATGAAAGAAAAAAAACAAAAACGATGGCCCTATTGTTAATTGTATTTCAAGTGTAACTCCTTTTGTATCTAAGCGTGCCATCACACCAGTTATTCTACTTGGGTTCTCCCCGTCCTTTATCATGGATTTAGGAATACCAAATACACTGCCGTTTGTGAAAATTGCAACACCAAGAAAGAATTTCCCGAATAATTCCAAACTTGGTGGAAGTGTAGAAGAGTGTGCAAGCAATAAGTGATTAGGTTTGCAGAGAGATGGGGTACACGTAGGTCGAGCAGAGCCCTCTCGTGTCGGCCCGAAAAGGTCAGTGTTGCGTCCAGTGTAGTCAGTGCAGGACTGTCAAACAAGGTGGAAACAATAAGTTGAGTGCCAGTATGCCTCGTCGACGTCAAAGAGAGCCATATCGGCATGTGAGTGAGTTCGAACGGGACAGAATGATCGGTCTTCGTGAAGCGGGTTTGTCATACCGTGACATTTCGGTGCGTACAGGGCATGCTGCTACGACAGTGATGCGTGTGTGGAATCAGTGAATAAATGAAGGTCGTTCGCAGCGAAGAGCAGGTACTGGACCACGGAACATGACCACAGCACGGGATGACCTTCATCTTGTTCGCATGGCCATAACGGACCGTACAGCTTCATCCACAGTGTTGGCTCGACGCTGGAGCGCTGCAACAGGTGTGAACTTGTCTGCATCAACGGTTCATCACCGTCTGCTGCAGGTTGGACTAGTTGCATGCATGCAATTAAGTCGGCTTCCATTGTCCAGAAACCACAAGCTCCTCCGACTGCAATGGGCACGTGAACACCGTCACTGGGGTGCTGAGTGGAAAAATGTGCGTCTTTTCGGACGAATCCCACAGTGATGGCCACATACGTATCCGGCGATACTGTGGTGAGCGCAACCCGGAGGGCTGATTGTTGAGCGACATAGCGGACAAACACCAGGTGTGATGGTTTGGGGCGGCATTGGTTACAACCAAGTTCGCCTAAGAATTGAGAGCACTTTGAACAGCAACGGGTACCTAACGGTGTTTGTAGAGCGTGAGATAGACCCTGCTTCAGGCATCTTCACAGGCCACATTTCAACAGGACAATGCCCGGCCGCATATTCCGGAATGTACAAGCCTTCTTCGAAGAGCAATGGGTACCATTGTTTCCCATGTAAAAGAACCTCAAGCCTCATAAAGAGGACTCTAAACAAAATTACTGGTCTTTCACGCTCAATATAGAATGGGACGCTAAGAACATAGCAGTTAAAGAGCGTCCATAAAAAAACAATTATTTATGCCAACTAATGCAAGACTATGGTCAAAGGTGGTACGAATGACCGACAGAAGAATTCCTAAACATATTAAGCCTGGAGGACACATTGGTTGGAAGGCCAAAGAAGCGTAGGAAAGAGCAGATGTAAGATCGGAAAACGGGTGTAGCCGTATACAGTAGGAGGAAGAAGAAAATTTATGCACATATGTGCATATAATCATGTACATACGTCTTTTTGGAGAAACCATGTTCGCTGCATGTATCGATATTAATTTATACTTTTTGTTATCTCTCCGTAACCATGTTTGAACACCATGGAGGTTTATTACTTTGTTTTATTTTATTTCAATACACAATACGAAGGAGAAGAATAAGGAGCAATAAAACTGTATTCCATTCATAAATTGTCTGTTTTTTGTTTAACCCGTACTATATTGGGATAGGTATAAGTGGCTTTCACCCATTTTAGTATAACTTATACATAGTGACTGCAGAAACCGATCGTCTACACTTTAAAAATTCCAGTAGTCAAATTAAAACACAGAAAATCCTACTTTTAATATGCAGAAAGAACAAACGATACTACGATTTACAATTCTTACGGTTTACGGTCCATAAATAAAACTCAACACAATTACAGATTGTGCAGTTTATAATACATCTTATATTCTGACGAATATACGATTTAGAACAAATACTAGTCAAAAGACATAAGGAATCCTAAGATAGTGGCTTAAAGTTACCTACCTGAACCGTTATGTCAAAGGATTTAATCAGTCTCTGATGGAAGAAAACACCGTTAAGTGCTGTCTGCAAACGCTAACAGACTCTACGAGATATAGGGTTGGTTTGTAACCTGCGACGTCACTGCGTGAAGTCCAGTAACAGTTAAAACTTAACACCTGGCTTTAATACTTAGACATTCCCATGCCAGCTAAGCAAGTTTTACTTTCTCTACCCATATCAGTAGTAATATATTCCATCCAAGAACTAGATATCAATATCTCACCGGAAATGTGTATTAGAAAAAAGTTCCCCCGCGCGCGCGTTTCCGTTGATCTTTCAATATAGAATTCTTGGATGAATTGCAATACTACCTCTATCAAACTTCTAAATGGTTAATTTATAGAACAGACAAGGCTATAAATAATATAAATAAAGTCATGCGACCGTTGCATATAAGATACATTGTTTCTAAGTCGCATCTCACGCTTAAAAGACGGTACAGGTTAAATGGGGCTCACTATGCCACATGGACTATACGTTCACTCGTAACTTCGGCGCCCGTCTGCGAGCCGTCTACCAATGTAACGTTATCTTGTGAATGATACATCCAAATAGTGAAATATCTGCACTGTTATTTAAGGCAAATGAAAGACATTTAATTTTCAGGTGCACTTTATGTCTCCTCTTTGTATTTTTAGTACTTTGGAATACAATTTTACAGGCTATATATAATCAAAGAAATATGGAGATATATTATGTTGAAAGCTATAATTTGGTAGGGTATCATCATTGTTTTTCCTTGACAAAACCACACTCAACGTGGGTAGAATATTTTTAAATAGAAAATAATGAATAACTATGCGCCATACTCCGCTTTGCGCTATTCCATTATATTGCGTTAACCTAGCGTGTTTTTGCTACCCCCATCCTTTTTTGCATTATTTTTTATGAGCCCTTAGAGGTCCTTTCATTCGTTTCTTTTTTATCCCATAAACTACTGTTTCTGAACACCGGGTAGCCTTAGCTGTTTCTTTTGCTGCCTTACTAACAATCATTTTATTTGAAAAATAATCTAACACATTCATTATTACTTTGCGTTTCTTATTGGTTTACCAACATTTCATAACCATAAATATTTACTTAAAATGTTAAATAAGTAACCCACATAACACTTCACAGTGTTCCACTTGCTATAAACGTACACACTTACTTACAACTGATGTTAACTTATACTGCCTTCTACCTCACGCCTGGCCTGTTGGCTAAATAAATGAATGAGTTTTGTTTGTCAAAAACAATAAATGCAAGAAATTTTAGGATCTTGTTTCTTTTAAAAACTATCTCCAACCTCCTCAACATTTTGTCTCGCTTGGTCCCCGTTATAAACCCAATAACAAAATGTTTCTCGCTAGTAGACCTTGCTACTGCATAGCTGTGAATTTTCCGAAAATATTTAATTAAAAAAATAACGCTCATGTTATTAAAGGTAGAGAAACCAAACTCGGCAGCCATCAGCACACTAGTTTATTATAGCTAAGAAAAATATATTGTTGCGCTCTACTCTTTAGTTTATTAGTTACAGCATGATAAGCATATGTTTACTGAAAAACTCGTTTTCTTTAGAAATTTGTGCTCACAGTAATCTATAAAGGCTCTAAAATGACATAATACGATAGAGAAAAGTATTCTGTGTAGGATAATGTGTTAAAACCTGAACTGTATAACAACTGAACATTTACAGCATGTTATTACATATTAGAAACTTGGCGACAGCGCGAGAGTAGAAAAGGTCAAAGGTAATGACAACATGTATGCGTTAAATAGAGATAGAGGTATCCCATTTACCTCTTAAGGTTGAGACAAGCTATAGAAGATTTTTCAAACCAGCCACTGCCATATTATGAGATGATAACAGCTTACGTGCTGTACTGAAAGTATTTTAAGCATCATCTAAATATAAATGAGACATAAATAACAACGGCTTCGTTTAATTACTGAAATATTTATTATGAGGGAGAACAGTGATCGGATAAATCCCGCTGTGGTTTCATCTCCAGAGGTTGCAGTTCGAGAGACTTAGAGCACAGTGGCATATCCCTTTGGCGCAATTGGATGTACTGGACATGAAAAGCGCAGCACCGGCGGGTTATCCTACAGGGAAAAAAGTTTGGCCTTTTATCAGCCAGCATTTTCCCCTGGGGTGCTAACCTACATAACTCCCCTGGGTCGTATTTGAGGACTGTTTCACCTATAGCTGTTTATCCAAGCTGTCAACGTCAAACACAAACAATGTATTACGCTGGCCTATATAAACTTTACAGATACGGACTTCTGCTTCGCATTTTAGCTACTGTGCAAAATTCCAGTACGAAGAAACTAAGTATATGCAGCGTTAAATGGCACACACTTGAGAAGTAACATGCCTAAGGTTGCATCTGCAGAAAATACACAATCTACGCGTATACTTTATTGTAGAGAATGCAACTTAGAATAATACTTAAACTATTCAATATACAAGTGCAATATTGAACTTTGTTTTTACAGGAATATGAAATTATGGGAAAAGAATGCTGTTTATACTAATTTGTATTAACAAAATACAGAGCCATTCTTTAGACACGTGGTCACATTACGGGGAATTGCTTGCCCCATACTGTTTTCAACCGGTCGTCCTCCGTGGACTAGTGGTACCATGCTCGCCTCTGGTTCCCAAGGTCGTGGGTTCAAACCCGGCGGAGGGCGATGGATTTTTTCGGGCGTAAAAATCCTTAGCATAGTTCCTTCGGAAGGGAAGTAAGGTCCGTGGTCCCGTGTCGTAGATTTACGGCTCGTAAAAGAACCTCAAACATGATAGAGGCCTCTGAGCAAAATTAGCGGTCTTTCTCGCCCAATATAGAATGGGACGCTAAGGAGAATATTAGTTAAAGAGCGTCCATAAATAAAACACCCCCCCCTCAAAAAAGGTTCCATTCCCTTGCTACTTTCCCACATCTCCGTCTGCGGGCTAATGGGTTGAAGCATAGTCTGTGCTGTAAAGACGTTGATGCATAGTGACACCACATTGCTATACATTTAGCACAGAGAATATTCATATATGATTCTTAAGAGACAACAAACTCTTATAGAGAAGTGAAACGCGATTTATAAATAGATTCCCTGTTGTCCGTGCGCCTCATAGAGAAACGATTGGTAATTTTGTGAATAGATTTGGGGAAACGGGGTCTATTCTTGATAAGAAATCGAAAAAGAAAATCACCCTGTTTTCTTAGGAAAAAAGAAATCGATGACTTCGGAGAAAAATTACCTCAAATTAGAAGAAATCTCTGAGTAATATTGCACAGGAATCAGGAATATCACCCCCCTTAGTGTAGTGGTTACCATTCTAGCCTCTAGTGCCCGAGGCCGCGGGTTCAAACCCGACGGAGGGCGATGGATTTTTCGGCCGTAAAAATCCTTAGCATGACTTCCTTCGGAAGGGAAGTAAAGCCGGTGGTCTAATGTCGTAGATTTATGGCATGTAAAAGGGCCTCAAGCCTGAGAAAAATTTCCGGTCTTTCACGCCCAAGATAGAATGGGACGCTAAGGACCATAGTAGTTAGTGTCCACAAAAAAAGCGAAATGGAATCGGGAATTGCGTGAAAATCCTACTTGGAATGCCATTGAACTTTTAAAATTAAAACCCTATAAGATAACTGGAGTTCAGGGATTGCAACCACGTGATAATACGAGTAGAGTTAATTTCTGCAGTTGGGTGTTGGATGGTGTTAATTGAATCGCGTTTAAATTCTTTTGCGGACGAAGTATGGGTTCTTTATGTGGCCAAGAATTAATGAGTGTAATGTAATTTTTCTAAAAAGGTGTTATTGATGTGTGGCGGCACAAGGAGATATTTCCAATATCTTCTATAACGTAGGTACATATGTGGTTATTGTAGTTATAATTTTCATGAGAAATCAATGCGCTTGGATTTAAGGTGTGTGAATATATGATTGCGCCAGAAACAGCGTGTTCACGCTGCCAAGGAAATTTCCTTTAAGCCGGCCACGCGTCCAAGTGAAGGCTCTGGAGTTCAATTAAAATTAAATTGAGTTTTATTTATGGACTCTCTTTAACTACTATGGTCCTTAGCGTCCCATTCTATATTGGGCGTGAAGGATCGGTAATTTTGCTCAGAGGCCTCTTTATCAGGCTTGAGGTTCTTTTACGTGCCGTAAATCGACTTCCCTTCCGAAGAAGCCATGCCAGGATTTTTACGCCCGAAAAATCCATCGTCCTCCGCCGGGTTTGAACCCGCAACCTTGGGAACTAAAGGCTAGCACGGTGCCACAAGTCCACGACGGATGACTCTGGAGTTCAAGGCGGTATACTTGCATACCACACAGAAGTGCAACAGTCCTGCCATCAAGATACCTGGCATTTAGTTTTCTATAACCTGTCCCATTATCTATAAGAGCCCATTAAACCTACCACAAATCATTGAAGATACTCATTTTATTCAACAGCACAAGGAAAGCTTGAAACTTTTTAAACAGTCACTTTTTTATCTGGTAGTTTTAAAGACTTTTCCGCTCATATTTGCATGCAAATGTGTCAAATAGGAGCTGGAACAATATCGTTAGTGTTGCGGAAGGGCGGACCATCATCATCTAAGCCTCATGCCCGAGATCGCATTCGCGTCACTTAAGTGAGGGCTATTGTTTTAGCTCTTGAATGCTGTCATTCTGCTGCAGAACTGAAGCGCAGAGCTGTGGAAGGCGACAGCAGCAGTGAGAAATCACATTAAATGCCACTGGTGGAGCATTCGCTACACTAGGTATATGATCACAGTGCTCATGTGACGTAGGTGTAATAGATCTAGGCGAGCTCTAGCAGTAATTATTCATAATGGCTCTACAGACTATTCATGAGGAATTCATGGCTTCATATCACATTAGATATATACAAATTTATTTTTGTATAGCAAAACTATACACTATAAGTTGATCAAAGTTGTTAATAATTTGCTAAATGAATGCATTAGTTTAATAAAATTAACACAGTCAAAATAGTTACGATCTAAATTATGAATGGTAGCATTAGCCAGTTAAAATATATGTCAACACTAATGTTTCAGGAATTTTCATATCCATAACATATTTACTCTTCATCTAATTAAGAAATCGTTCGTATATTTTTCATAACTAGCATAAGGTTTCCTTGCAGCTAGGGATAATTCTGCTTTTAATATCTACAAAAAATGCACCACAATAAGCTCTATAGATACAATCAGATTCTGAAAAAGATAATACACACATTATTCACATTAATTTCTTAGACAACATGAATTTTATTTTTATTTAAGTTTTATAAATTTGTTTTACAAAGATAGCCCATGAAGTTTATGTATAATGTTATAAAATTATTACACCACAGAAATTGTTTCACAATATACTATTAAGAAGGTGTGTGTGTGTATGACCAACATAATTCGGAAACAAAATATTGAAAAAAAACACTGCACCCTAAACTACCCCTTACATGAAACGTTTTTTTGTTATTTTTGACTTTCCTAAAAATTGCCAGAAGGAATTTGATTAACATGCCATATGCTCAAAATATTTGCTTGACAAAATGTATATGTTGAATTTTCTGTACATGTATAGCCTTTGAAGCCCTCTTTATTTGAAATTAATTTGTATAATTGTGCGTAATTGGTAAACCGTAAGGGATAGACTAAACACTACTACGCAGAAAATGTAGAGCGCGCGCTAAGGCATACATTTGTATGCCAAGTTTGAAATAGCCATTTCTGAGACATTCTTTGTTATTAGTTTGATTTTCAAATTCCTTATATTTGGTTCGAGTGCTAATTCAATTTTTGTTTTCCTTTTTTGTGTTCATATAACGAGTGGAATTTCGAAGTCATCACATAGCAGCCTTCTTTTTTGTCAGTTTTTATATTTATTTGTTTTTGTTTCCTAGTCTGCGGGTGTGTAGGCATTAATCTTATTAATTATTATTATCTTATTGGCAAGCCGTAAGAGATACACAAAATCTTACTACGCAAAAAATATAATACACTTAATGTCAATTTATGTGGTATTAACAATTTCATACATATTCCTTGTTGATGGTCTGAATTTTCTTCTTTTGTGATTATGCAAAGAACGGAATTTGAAAGTAATCACATACCAATCGGCTTGTTTTATGTTTTTATTTGTTTCAGTTTCCAGATACGTCAATGTGTAAGCATTCGTGCGTTCTGATTGATTAACCTTTTTAAAGCAAATGATTACGAATGAGTATCGCTTAAGCCTCCTGGGTACCTTTTATTCCTACAACGAAATGTGTAATAAAAGCATTTCTATAGAGAGTTTATCTTAATTAACAAAAGGCAGACAGAGGAACGTAACGTAACACACCAGTTCTTTTTTTTCTTCTTTTTACTTTCACTACCACTTACTTATGGTAAGTAAAGGAGGTATTGAATTTCAACCAAAACATCAATATCAGGTTTCCAGGTCCTCTAACACCCAATTAGAAAAAGATACTATGTATATTTGTGAGCAGCACGACTCTAAAACGAAAATCTGCGACAGGAAGATTTAAACAATTCCTCTACCTCAAATTACCCTTTACATGAAACATTTTTGTTAGTGCCTAGAATTTTGATTCCAAACGCAGGTTTAAAATATTTGCACGATCATAAAATGAGGATTTCTAATTTTCTATGAATAGCCTGTGAAGTCCTCTTCATTTCTGAACGAATTTTACTTAACTAATAAACTATAGGAGATGCACAACAGCTTACTTAATAAAACTATGAAGAGCTCGTTGAATAGACAATTTGTGTCAATTACTTTTCCGTAGTATTAGCCGTTTTCGAAATATCGTTGTTCCATCAGTAAGATTTCCCAGAGTGACGTCTATAACGCTCTCATGAAATTATTTTTACTTTCTGTACCACGTACATAGTAGATACAGAAGATATTGCACTCCACCCAAAAATTCGATACCGAGATTTCACCGGAAATACATGTTTTGACACATCTGAATAAAAAAAGGAGCATTTTAAAAAGAAGGTCCGCGCGCGCGTGTGTGTATCTGTAAACAGCATAATACAAAATCGAAAGGTCGGATAAATACCAAGCTTGGTATTTAACTTCAGTATCTTCCAAAGATGCGACACGAAGATGTTAAAGAAAATCTGGCAACCCAACTAACCTTTACATGGGACATTTTTCGGAATTTTTTATTTTGCAAAAAAAGGCTCCAATTATTTTGATTAAAAATATATATTAAAGATATTTACATGATAAATAAAATGCATATCCTGAATTTTCTAGAAATAACCTGTGGAGTCCTCTTCATTCGGAAGTAACTTTGTATAATCTTGTACAACTGGTAAAGGTTAAGCGATAGAGGAAAGGCACTATGCAAAAATGTAGATCGCTTTAAAATACTTCAGATACTTCAAATACATTTATTTGTAGCAGCAGACGTTTCCTAGACATCTGTTATTAATGATTCGAATTGTTCACTACTTAGCCATTCTTTTTAACTCCTGCCGATTTTCAGTTGTTTCTCGCGATGTCGTGGAAAGAGTATGGAATCGTAAGGCCTGCATATACCGTCCAGTTCATAAACATTTGAGCATTGATAATCCCTTTGTATCTATAACGAATAGCATAATGCAGCTATTTGTGGAAAGGTTTATACTATGTGATCAAAAGTATCCGGACACCCCCAAAAACATACGTTTTTTTATCTTAGGTGCATTGTGCTGCCACCTACTGCCTGGTACTCAGTATCCGCGACCTCAGTTGTCATTAGACATCGTGAAACAGCAGAATGGGACGCTCCGTGGAACTCACGGAGTTCGAACGTGGTCAGGTGATTGGGTGTCACTTGTGTCAGAAGTCTGTACGAGAGATTTCCACACTCCTAAACATCCCTAGGTCCACTGTTTCTGATGTGATAGTGAAGTGGAAACGTGAAGGGACCTGTACAGCACAAAAGCGTACAGGCCGACCACATCTGTTGACTGACAGGGACCGCCGACATTTGAAGAGGGTCGTAAAGAGTAATATGCAGACATCTATCCAGACCATCACACAGGAATTCCAAAGTGCATCAGGATCCACTCCTAAGAACCGTGGCAGTTAGGTGTGAGGTGAGAAACCTTGGATTCCATGTTCGAGCGGCTGCTCATAAGCCAACATCACGCAGGAAAATGCCAAACGACGCCTCGCTTGGTGTAAGGAGCGTCAACATTACACGATTGAACAGTGGCAAAACGTTGTGTGGAGTGACGAATCACGGTACACAATGTGGCGATCCGATGACAGGGTGTAGGTATGGCGAATGCCCGGTGAACGTCATCTGCCAGCGTGTGTAGTGCCAACAGTGAAATTCGGAGGTGCGGGTGGTGTTATGGTGTGGTCGTGTTTTTCCTGGGGGCTCGCACCCCTTGTTGTTTTGTGTGGCACGATCACAGCGCACACCTACATTGATATTTTAAGCACCTTCTTGCTTCGGGGATGGCGATGGCATCTTTCAATACGATCGAGCATCTGCTCATACTGCACGGGCTGTGGCGGAGTGGTTACACGACAATAACATCCCTGTAATGGACAGGCCTGCACAGAGTCCTGACTTGAATCCTATAGAACACCTTTGGGATGTTTTGGAACGCCGACTTCGTGCCAGGCCTCACCGACCTACATCGATACCTCTCCTCAGTTCCGCACTCCCTGAAGAATGGGTTGCCATTCCCCAAGAAACCTTCCAGCACCTGATTGAAAGTATGCCTGCGAGAGAGAACGCTTTCATCAAGGCTAAGGGTAGGCCAACACCATATTGACTTCCAGCATTACCGATGGAGGGCGCCACGAACTTGTACGTCATTTTCTACCAGCCCGGATACTTATGATCAGGTAGTGTATCTCAAAATGAATTCGATAGGAAAATAAACCATTGTAAAAATAATTCGTAAACCCACTAATAAGCGCTAGAGGATAGAGAAAGTCATGTGAATGTAACACAACAATTTTTGTTTTCAGTTTTGTGCTCGCAGTGAAGTCTGTTACGTATTTAAAAGTATTTGTAGTCAAACATCTACAGTGACGTAACGTGAATAGAAACAACGTTTGTATATGAATACTATGATGTATAAGGAATTATGTGAAGGTATAATGGGTAAACAATTGCGCGATTCCGGCATGCCACATGTATGTTTTGTTTGCTTTTTTTCACCAGCCTGTTGTATGCTATAGCCCGTACTTTTAACTTTCACCGCTCGTTTAAGGGATTTGTGCAGCTCGTACGCCGGTTTAGGGCACGGTTCTGTGACGGCTGTCTATTACTAAGTTCAGTATGGAGTCTAATTTCAGCGCAGTGTGTTTTGTTGATCTACATTTCTTTTTAGTACATCCCTTACCTGAATCATAATTCAGAGAGGTCAAGGAATTCGAATTTGTTTTAAGGAGATTTCTGCGATATTCATGGGCCAGATTACAAAACAGCTTGTGTAAAACGATAAACCACGAACATCCAATGCATTCTAAAACATTCAGAAGAAAGACAACGTTTTGGAACCTCAGCTGCAAAATGTGAACTAAGTGTGTTAAACGTTAAAACGTCACCCAGCAAATGTAGAACACGCTCAGCATATGCTATGAAAAATATCACCGGGTGCGGAATTGTGTATAGCTGCGCTGTGTATTCTTGCGTCCACTCCACGTTCGCTTCCGGGGAAAAAATCTGATGTGTTACACTCACATGACTTTCTCTACTCTTGTACAAATTAGTTTTACAAACGCTTATTCTCCATATGCTTCATGTCAATCGAGATATCGAGATGCTAATCTCATTGCTAATTTTCTTGTAGATGCAAGGGGAATTGGTAGGTTATGCGATAGTCAAATATTTTAAGAGCTGGTTGCTGTGTGGAGTATTCCATTCTCTTTGCATTGCCAGGACAAAAAAAAATGAATAACGAATTCCCATTTGAGAAAAAGTATAAGTACTGGAAAATTTAAGGGAATAACAAGCAATATCTCGAAAATGGTTCACTCAACACAAAATGTATGTGACATAAATTGTGTATTTTAACGCGATCTACATTTTTTGTGCAGTAAAATTTTGTCTATCTCTTATGGTTTACCAGTTATGCAAAATTCGTTCACAATGAAGAATACTTTTGGAGACGTTCCCAGAAAATTCGAGTTATACATTTTATTTGTCATGAAAGCATCTTAAATATATGATGTTTTAATCAAAATCGTTAAGAGCCATTTTTGAGAAAATTAAAATTTTTAAAAAATGTTCCATGTAAAGGGTAATCTGGGGTGGGGGAATTTTTTTGTAAACCTTCGTGTCGCATCTCTGGAAGATACTGAACCTAAATACCAAGTTTGGTGCTTATCCGACTGTTCGTTTCTGAGTTATGCTGTTCACAGACACACACACACACATACACACACACGGACATGTTTCCAAAAATACTTTTTTTGGATTCAGGAGGCCTCAAAACATGTATTTCCGGTGAAATCTCGGTATCGAATTTTTGAGTGGAATACAATACTTCCCCTACTTACTATACGTAGCAGAGAAAGTAATAAAAAGTATCCACTCTGTTACACATGGTGTGTTTGGATGTGGATGTGTGTGTAAAGTTTACAGAGCATTCCTTTTAAGCTCTGTGCTCTCCTTTTACTCCTTAGAACTTAAATTTGGTAAAGCCACGAAAAATTTTGTAATAATGGACTACCTAAATCAATGGGAGGAAAATCCTATTGTAACTCCTTAAGTACCCCATCCGAATACTTTACAGGCTTTGCAACATTAAAAATGTAAGAGATGACATTTTAAAGGAAACTAGGTGAATGAAATAAGCAAAAGAGGATTCCTTTTAGTATAACACCAATTTCTCTTAAGTTGTCGAAGATAAGCTCACCAAATTTCATATGTATATATACCAATTTTGCTGCATACACAATACAAATTTTGTGTATATCTGATAAGTATCGTTCAAAAATCATCTTGAGGTTATATATTTTTTTAATAGAACTTCAGGTTCCTTTTTTGAGAAACTATAATATAACTTTGAAATTTAGTACGGAAAGTCTCGGTAATATTTTCTTATATTTGAACTAGAACGAATCCAGTACCTTAATTACAGCTGTCTTAAAAAAGATAATTTATGGAAAAATAAGCCTGAGGCAAAATGCATGTTTTTTACTAATAATATTCACTAATGTCCCTATTATTCAAGATACACAGATAATCGTAGTTCAAAATAAGCAGGCAGTAATTTTATATATTCCTGCAAAGTTTCACTACGATTGACTCAATACTTTTAGAGAAAAAGGTACATAAAATAGAAAATGCAGTTGTGAGAAAAAGCAATTTAAAGTGGGGACGTGGCAGGCATTTAAAGGGCGTACTATCCTATTAAATAGTCATTCAGGAGCGTAAATGATATCCAAGCCATGCTAAGCCATATATCATTCTCCTCGGTAAGAACTACTCAATTCTTTAAAAAATCTAAAATAAATAAAACCTGATTTTTTTAAACTTCAATCGCCTATCTCCCCTTAAAAGTATTATTACTTTCTCTACTACCTATAGTAAGTAGGGGAAGTATTGCATTCCACCCAAAAATTCCATACCTAGATTTCACCGAAAATACATGTTTTGAGACCCCCTGAATCCAAAAAAATCATCTTTGGAAACATGTCCGTGTGTGTGTCTGTCTGTCCGTGTGTCTATGTGTCTGTGAACAGCATAACTCAGAAACGAACAGTCGGATAAACACCAAACTTGGTATATATGTTCTGTATCTTCCAGAGATGCGATAGGAAGGTTTTCAAGAAAATCCCCCATCCCAAACTACCCTTTACATGGAACATTTTTCGAAAATTTTAATTTTCTCAAAAATGGGTGAAACGATTTTGATTAAAATATCATATGTTTAAGATATTTTCATGCCAAATAAAATGTATATCTCGAATTTTCTGGGAATGTCTCCAAAAGTATTCTTCATTGTGAACGACTTTTGCATAACTGGTAAACCATAAGAGATTGACAAAATTTTACTTCACAAAAATGTAGATCGCGTTAAAATACACAATTTATGTCATATACATTTTTGTTGTTGAGTGAACCATTTTCGAGATATTGCTTGTTATTCCTTTAAATTTGTCAATACTCATACTTTTTCTCAAATTCGTTATTCATTTTTTTTGTGCTGGTAATGCAAGAGAATGGAATGCTCCACATAGCAACCAGCTCTTAAAATATTTGACTATCGCTTAAAGGCTACCAATTCCCCGTGCATCTACAAGGAAATTAGCAATAAGATTTACATATCGATATCTCGATTAACATGAAGCATATATCTCATATATCGATACATGAAGCATATGGAGAATAAGCATTTGTAAAAATAGTTTGTACAGGAGTAGAGAAAGTCATGTGAGTGTAACACATCAGATTTTTTTAATAGTATCTAATTTCTTTTAGCGCCATATGTATTGAATAATGATGAAGCTCCAAAATGTTCTACTTATGGGATAAGAGTTCCATACATCAAAGCCAAAACGGGAGCGAAGTTGGCAGATGCGAATCTCCATCCCCAAAACTATTTAAAATTGTGCTCATGGCATATAACTTTCAGACACCGAGAATAATTCATAATCCTTTTAGTCTGAATTATAAATATCGGCTGATGGAGTTTTGATTATCCTGTATGCATTTTTCTCTGTTTATATATTTAGTACACAGTATTTATTTGGTGATGAGCTTAAATTACACTCTACGGATAACTAGCGAAACATCTTTTACATGCAGGTTGAACAGCTTTGCCGTCCAGAAGCTACTCGATCTCTGTACACTATGTGCTCAAAAGTATCCGGACACCACCACAAACATACGTTTTTCATCTCAGGTGCATTGTGCTGCCACCTACTTCCTGTTACTCATCTGCGAACTGAGTAGTCATTAAACACTGTATTATGACAGGCGTGAGGTGAGAAACCTTGGATTCCATGGTCGAGCGGCTGCTCATAAGCCACACATCACGCAGGAAAATGCCAAACGACGCCTCGCTTTGTGTAAGGAGCGTCAACATTACACGATTGAACGGTGGCAAAACGTTGTGTGGAGTGACGAATCACGGTACACAATGTGGCGATCCGATGGCAGGGTGTGGGTATGGTGAGTGCACGGTGAACGTCATCTGCCAGCGTGTGTAGTGCCAACAGTGAAATTCGGAGGTGCGGGTGGTGTTATGGTGTGGTCGTGTTTTTCCTGGAGAGGGTTTGCACCCCTTGTTGTTTTGCGTGGCACAATCTCAGCGCTGACCTACATTGATATTTTAAGCACCTTCTTGCTTCCCACTGTTGAAGAGCAATTTGGGGATGGCGATTGCTTCTTTCAACACGATCGAGCACCTGTTCATACTGCATGGGCTGTGGCGGAGTGGTTACACGACAATAACATTCCTGTAATGGACTGGCCTGCACAGAGTCCTGACTTGAATCCTTTGGGATGTTTTGGAACGCCGACTTCGTGCCAGGCCTCACCGACCTACTTCGATACCTCTCCTCAGCTCCGCCCTCCGTGAAGAATGGGTTGCCATTCCCCAAGAAACATTCCAGCACCCGATTGAAAGTATGCCTGCGAGAGTGAACACTGTCATCAAGGCTAGGTGTGGGCCAACACCATATTGACTTCCAGCATTACCGATGGAGGGCGCCACGACTTGTACGTCATTTTCAGCCAGGTGTGCGGATACTTTTGATCACGTAGGGTATGTATTAGGTTGTCTCATAATCATAAGTAATGCGGTTTTTTAATTGGGTTTATATCGCTAGTTATATGCTGGGGATATAGTTATTGTTCCGAGTAGGTAAATATAGAGAGAGCTGGCGCAGTTTTTTGGGCATATATGGGAAAGGATAGGGAAAACGAGGCTGGATGGGGCGGTTCAAGGAGGAAAATGGGTTTATATGGGAGAGATAGGGAATACGACGACGATACTATGCTAGACAGGGTTGAAGGAGGGAAATACGTTTATATGGAAGGAATAGTAGAGAGGTGTTAGGCTAGACAGAGGTCGAGGAGTAGAGTAGGGTTTATATGAAAGGCATAGGAAAACGAGGAGGGGTGTTAGGTTAGACAGAGTTGAAGAGCAGAGCATGTCTTGTATATGAGAGAGGTAGGGAACAGGAGCAGGGGTGTTAGGCTAGACAGAGGTCAAGAAGTAGAGTATGGTTTATATGAAAGGAATAGGAAAACGAGGAGGGGTGTTAGGCTAGACAGAGTTGAAGGGTAGAGCATGTCTTGTATATGAGAGAGGTAGTGGACAGGAGCAGGGGTGTTAGGCTAGGCAGAGGTCAAGAAGTAGAGTATAGGAAAGGTATAGGAAAACGAGGTGGACTGTTAGGCTAGACAGAGTTGAACGGTAGAGTATGTCCTTTATATGAGAGAGGTTGGGAACAGGAGCAGGGGCGTTAGGCTAGGCAGAGGTCAAGAAGTAGAGTATGGTTTATATGAAAGGTATAGGAAAACGAGGAGGGGTGTTAGGCTAGACAGCGGCAGAAGGAGGGGGATGCGCTTTATATGAGACAGATAGAGAATACGTGGAGAGGTGCTAGGCTAGACAGAGGCTGAGAGTAGAGTATGCGTTTATATGTATGAGAGGTATAGGAGCAGGAGGAGCGGTGCTAGGCAAGACAGAGGTTGAGTAGAGTATCGGTTATATGAGAGAGGTAGGGAACAGGAGGAGAGGTGTTAGGCTAGCCAGAGGTTGAGGAGTAGAGTATGGTCTATATGAAAGATATAGGAAAACGAGGAGGGGTGTTAGGCTAGACAGAGGTTGAGGAGTGGAGTATGGTTTATATGAGAAGTATAGGAAAACGATGAGAGGTATTAGGTTAGGAGAATTGAGTATGTGTTTATAAGAAGATACGAGAAAACGGAGAGATCCTATTATAGGATAGACAGGTGTTAAAGGTAGAATGTGTTTTATATGAGCGGTATAGGAAACCAAAGAGAGATGCTCAGCTAGACAGGGATCAGGAGAGGAATGCGCTTTATGAGAGGTAGGGGATACGGGGAGTGGTGTTAGGCTAGACAGAGGTTGAGAGTGGAGTATGCGTTTATATGTATGAGAAGTATAGGAACAGGAAGAGGGGTGTTAGACTAGACAGAGGTTGAGGAGTAGAGTAAAGTTTATATGAGAGGTATAGGAAAACGAGGAGAGGTGTTAGGCTAGACAGAGGTCGAAAATAGAGTATGGTTTATATGAGAGGTATAGGAAAACGAGGAGAGGAGTTAGACTAGACAGAGGTCGAGGAGCAGAGTATGGTTTATATGAGAGTCATAGGAAAACGAGAGAGGTGTTAGGCTAGACAGAGCTAGAGGAGTGGAGTATGGTTTATATGAGAGGTATAGGAACAGGAGGAGAGGTGTTAGGCTAGACAGATACTAAAGGAGTAGCAATATGGGTTTATATACAGGAGAGATAGGGAATAGGAGGGGAGGTGTTAGACCTTGAAAGCGACTTTAGACGTTAACTTCGTGGAAAACTGTTTCATGTCAATGTTCTAGACAGGCCCATCACGTAACCCATTCAGGGAAAAGGTGACCAGCAAAGGGAAAAAGGTGACCAGCAAAGGGAAAAAGGTGACCAGGAAAGGGAAAAAGGTGACCAGCAAAGGGAAAAAGGTGACCAGGAAAGGGAAAAAGGTGACCAGCAAAGGGAAAAACGTGACCAGGGAAGGGAAAAAGGTGACCAGGAAAGGGAAAAAGGTGACCAGCAAAGGGAAAAAGGTGACCAGGAAAGGGAAAAAGGTGACCAGCAAAGGGAAAAACGTGACCAGCAAAGGGAAAAAGGTGACCAGCAAAGGGAAAAACGTGACCAGGAAAGGGAAAAAGGTGACCAGCAAAGGGAAAAAGGTGACCAGCAAAGGGAAAAAGGTGAGCAGCAAAGGGAAAAAGGTGACCAGGAAAGGGAAAAAGGTGACCAGGAAAGGGAAAAAGGTGACCAGCAAAGGGAAAAAGGTGACCAGCAAAGGGAAAAAGGTGACCAGCAAAGGGAAAAAGGTGACCAGCAAAGGGAAAAAGGTGACCAGAAAAGGGAAAAAGGTGACCAGCAAAGGAAAAAAGGTTACCAGCAAAGGGAAAAAGGTGACCAGCAAAGGGAAAAAGGTGACCAGCAAAGGGAAAAAGGTGACCAGCAAAGGGAAAAACGTGACCAGGAAAGGGAAAAAGGTGACCAGCAAAGGGAAAAAGGTGACCAGGAAAGGGAAAAAGGTGACCAGAAAGGGAAAAAGGTGACCAGCAAAGGGGAAAAGGTGACCAGCAAAGGGAAAAAGGTGACCAGCAAAGGTAAAAACGTGACCAGCAAAGGGAAAAAGGTGACCAGGAAAGGGAAAAAGGTGACCAGCAAAGGGAAAAAGGTGACCAGGAAAGGGAAAAAGGTGACCAGGAAAGGGAAAAAGGTGACCAGCAAAGGGAAAAAGGTGACCAGCAAAGGGAAAAAGGTGACCAGCAAAGGGAAAAGGGTGACCAGCAAAAGGGGAAAAGGTGACCAGCAAAGGGAAAAAGGTGACCAGGAAAGGGAAGAACGTGACCAGCAAAGGGAAGAACGTGACCAGCAAAGGGAAGAACGTGACCAGCAATGGGAAAAACGTGACCAGGGAAGGGAAAAAGGTTGCCAGCAAAGGGATAAAGGTGACCAGCAAAGGGAAAAGGGTGACCAGCAAAGGGAAAAAGGTGACCAGCAAAGGGAAAAAGGTGACCAGCAAAGGGAAAAACGTGACCAGCAAAGGGAAAAATGTGACCAGCAAAGGGAAAAAGGTGACCAGCAAAGGGAAAAAGGTGATCCACAAAGGGAAAAGGGTAGGGGAAAGGTGACCCTCTCACGGGAAAAGCTAACCCACTCACACTAACAGGTAAGTAATTCAGTTAGTATCACAGGGTAGGGAAGCGGATATAGCATAGTTCCGTATGATGTTGCAGGTAATTCAGAGAGTATCGTAGGTATTTAGGATAATTCAAGTAACATAAGTGTTTAGAGTCACTCAGCTAGTATCACAGGAGGATAGTTTCCTGGAGCAGGACGTATCATAGCTGCATATTTTGCACAGGCAATTCAGTTAGTATCGGAGGGCATTTAAGCTAATTCAGCTAGTATTACAAGAGGCTGACTGCATCATAGCAGTGTATGATTTCACAGGTAATTCAGTTAGTATTGTAGGTATTTAGGCTAATTCATCTAGTATCACAGGAGGATAGATTCCAGGGGTTGGGTATAGCATAGTTTCGTATTTCACAGGTAACTCAGCTAGTATCGTAGGTATTTAGCATAATTCAAGCGTCATAGGTGTTTAGAGTAATTAAGCTAGCATTACAGGAGGGTAGGTTCCAGGGTTGGTTATAACGTAGTTTTCGTATTTTACAGATAGTTCAGGTAATATCGTAAGTATTTGGGTAATCAGCATAGTTTCACAGGTACTCGTGATAATTTAGATCAGAGATTTGTATCACAGCTATTTAAGGTAAATGCAGATGATTCAGGTTGTATCAATGGTATTTGAGTCATTTTAACAGGTAATTCATCTAGTATCATTGGTATTTAAGGCAAACCAGATAGTGTCACAGGTGATCGTGCTAATTTAGAACAGGAATTCGTATCAGAGCTAGTTAAGGTAATTTCACATGATTCGACTAGTATCACAGGTATTTAAGTCATTTTAGCAGGTAATTCAACTAGTATCACAGGTACTCATGGTAATATAGAGAGTAATTAGATCATAAACATTTCTCATCCAACGTTACAACAATTTATATACTTTTTTCTAAATCTTACAAACTTATTATATGTTAAACAGTTATAAACTGCAGAGATAAACTGCATATGGCTCACAAATTAAAAAGCTTTGCGTCAACATACCTTTATTTAAGTTCGTGTAGGTACCTCTCCCCTTTATCTAGGCTTCAGACTAACACTAGTATTTGCTCCTAATGGCAGGGTTACCACCTTCCCTTCCATCTTACCCTTTCTTCACCATTTGTCTGCTAGTTACATACACAGCACATGAGTAAACTTTAATTATTTAAATTGTAGACTCGCTGAGAAAATCTTCATCCTCGACTTACATTCTCTTAAGCACTGTTTGTAATACTGTAATGTCCATATGCATAGGTAGTTATTCCATCCTCAGCAATAATTCTTTTATCATCAAAGGGATTCAATGCAATTTTATTCACTTGCACTGTGGTAACATCATGCTTTCGTGATAGGATTAGATTCATGGGCGTTCTGATGATTTCACAGGTTTTAAGACAGTCTGTATAGCTGTCAAACGAAATGTACTGCTTAATAGCGCTACGTTTTATACCTTTAATCTTTTTTATCATTGATCCTTGAATATCTAAGGCATACATCTTAGGACGTAGTCCAACAAAGCGTAGGATGATTTTGCTATTAGCCTCATCTTTAAATTTTCCCAATACCTTCTTGTTCTGAGTAGAGTGGCATATATGATTGACAGGGTAATCAGCTGTATCCAGATGCTCAAGAAAACCTAACTTGTCCTGGTACACATCTTCAGTTGTTACACGATGAATGAATGAATCAGTGTCCATGTACATAAGCTTCAGGTTTTCAGCTCCATAATAAGGCAACAACACGTCGTAATGGTAGTTATACATTAATGTCTTGGAGATGTCCAACACACTCATTCCAATGTATATAGGCTTGTTGAACACAATCTGACGAGAGGCCATATGTACAGCAGCTACAATGATAGTAGCAATAGATCCTGCAGCTACAGAAACATCACCCGCAGCCTGGACAATAGCTGTAACAGAAGCAAATACAAGCTACCGTAGCAGATACAGCAGCTGTACGACAATAGATGTAACAGATCTTACAGCTGTAGCAACATCTGCTATAATAACAGCAGCGACAAACACCAGTTACATAACAGCTGTAGGGGCAGCAGCAGGAAAGATTTAGCACTCTTAGCAATAGCAAGCATCACAGCAAAGATATTCCAGCTATAGCTTCACCCACCACAGCAACAGCAGTCATCACTCCAGATGTAACATCAAATACGGAGCTGAAGTAGTAGATACAACACTGTAACATCAGCTACAGCAATAACAGTATCAGATCAGGTAGCTGTAACAGCATTAGACATAGTCAGCACAATACCTATAGCAGAAGCAAATACAGCAGCTATCGTAGCAGATACAGAGACTGTACAACAATAGCTGTAACAGACCCCACAGCTGTAGCAGCATCTGCTATAACAATAGCAGTAGCCGTCGCATTACATAACAACTGCAGCAGCAGCTAGAGATTTAGCAGTGTTTAGCAATAGCAAGCATCACAGCAATGATATTCCAGCTATAGATTCCCCTACCACAGCAAAAGCAGTCATCGCAACATCAACAGTAAATACGACAGATGTAGTATCAGATACAGCATCTATAGCAACAGCAGCTACAACGATAGCAGCAATAGATCCTGCAGCTGTAGCAGCATTAGACACAATCAGCACAATAGCTGTAGCAAAAGCAAATACAATTACTATCGTAGCAGATACAGCAGCTGTACAACAATAGATGTAACACATCCTACAGCTGTAGCAACATCTGATACAATAATAGCAGAGACAACAACCGGTTACATTACAGATGTAGCAGCAGCTAATCCATTTTTGTTCAAATGTAACAGCTTTATCAGTTAAATCATTGCTTCATTAAACAAGGATTGTAAGGGTAGACGTCTCTTCCCTTTATATAGGCCTGAGACTAACACTAGTATTTGCTCCTAATGACAATGGTTACCGCCTCCCCTTCCATCTTCTCCTTTCTTCACCATTTGTCTGCTATGTGCATACACAGCACATGAGTAAACATTAATTTTTTAACATTGTAGATTCGCGGAGATCATCAAAGGGATTCAATGTAATTTTATTCACTTGCACAGTAGTATCAGCATGCTTTCATGATAAGATTCATAGGTGTTCTCATGATTTCACAGGTTTTAGGACAATCAGTATAACTCTCAAATGTAATGTAATGCTTAATAGCACTACGTTTTTACCCTTAATCTTTTTTACCATTGAGCCGTGGATATCTAAGGCATACATCTTAGCTCGTAGTCCGACAAAGCGCTGGATGATTTTATCATTAGCCTCATCTTTAGATTTCCCAAGCAATTTGTTTAGAGCTGAATAGCATATATAGTTGACAGCGTAATCAGCAGTAATCAGATGTTCAAGTAAACGTAACTTATCCTGTTCCACATCTCCAGTTGTTACACGATGAATGAATGAATAAGTATCCATATACATAAGCTCCATAATATGATAACAGCACATCGTAATGATGGTGATACATTGTCTCGGAGATGTCCAACACACTCATACCAATGTATACAGGCTTGTCGAGAGACCATAAATACAACAGCTAGAACAGCAGCATATATCGACCTATCAATAAACGTAGGCTTGGCGATCAGCTTCTCTAGAGTCTTCTCATTTATCACCAGTCGTATATCCATACGATCAGGCAGATTCTCCATAGTTTTTCCAAACATGACGTTGTTAAAGAGCTGTAGACGTCCTTCTCGAAATCATTTGCAGCTTATTGTAGTAGCCTGTTGTTAAATTCCGCATAAGGTTTAACCACTGTGTCTGTTGGAATTGCAGCACACGATGGATTTTTTAGTCGTAACCCATGATTAAGAGCTTGATTCAAAGCTATGTAATGTACTACATACTTCTTTCGAGGTCCAAGACGAGGTATCAGTTTCTTTGTATATGATTTCAATGGTTTCATACACTCAGGCAGGAAAGGTAGATCGTTAAGTTCTATAGGATGCTCGATGTCTGTGACGTCACACCCAGAGACAGGATGTCTGCCAGTATCAAACACGTTTAAACTCGTCTCGTAACTACCTGTATATGCTGTCACATCAACAAGAGAAGTATTCCCACACGCTCATTCAGTCAGATGTTACATTCAAAGCCTGCCACCACTACCACCACCGCTACCACCACCCATTACACCAAAGCTAGCACAATCTCAAAGGCTTAAAAGGTAACGTAGAAGATTTTCTCCCTTGTTTAGTTAAATGTGTGTATATACTACATTATTTCATGTTTTCATTCCCTTTTCAATTCTTCCTTTCCATCTTCTTCCAGAAAGACCACTAGAATCACGAGAAAAGCAATTTTTCCAGAGTTTCACAGATTCTAAGCTTCTAGAATCGAACCCGGTAATAGTTTAATAAATGTATTTTTAGTAATTTAGCTCCCTCGCATCAGCACCTACCATTTAATCTTTACTCGAACCTGATAGGATTCATAGGCTTGAAGATATATGAAATCACCCCTTCGGGATTCGATCTGAGTACTTTAAAGTACTTTTTGTCATGATAACGATATTTAGGAACTAGGTACTCTGTTTACGGTTTACTTGACGTGTCTATATAAATTAGATTACGAGTTATTAAATTTGAAAGTAAATTTCATTAAATCGGTATTCGAACCCAGAACACCAGGAACAAAATAATTTATAATATTAGCTTGACATGTTAAACAAAGCTGTGTGCAGTTACGCTATCAATCTAAGTGATATATTCTAGTGTACAGAGGAAAATTAAGGAACTCATTAAAAGATGGGGGAATCGAACCAAGCACAACTGATTGACAATTATATACAGCATTAATTACCCAGTACAGAACCTATCAAACATGCTTTAGCCCATTCCTCTACCTCATTTAGTTCCAGAGATAATGAAGATTTAAGATTAAGAATCGAACTCAGGACACCAGATCCCCAAATATAGATCCGCAAGAAACTACCTAACAACATAAACGTAATAAGGTTTATTTGACGTCTTTATCTTAAGTAGTTTAGGAGTTATTAAATTTATAATTAAATTACATTTTATCGGTATTCGAACCCAGAACACCAGAAACAAAATTATTTATAAAATTAGTTTGCTATGTTAAAAAGAGCTGTATGCAGTTACAGCATCAATCTAAGTGATATATTCTAGTGTACAGAGAAAAATTAAGGAAATCATTTAAAAATCGAGATTCGAACTAGGGACAACTGATTGAGACTTATATGCAGTATTAATTACACATTATAACAGCTATCAAACATGCTTTGGTTCATCCCTCTACCTCTCTTAGTTTCCGAGATAATGGAGATTTAAAATTAAGGATCGAACCCGGGACACCAGGTATCCAAATATACATTCAGAAGAAACTACCTAATGAGATAAATGTAATAAAATTTATTTGGCGTCTTTATCTTAATTAGTCTCTGAGTTATTAGAAGTTGAATTTGTAATTACTCGTGGGATTCGAACCCAGGCATCCCGGCCAACTCGGATTAATATCTCAAGGACGCGGCGCATTCCAAAGAATTGATTAGTTTTTATCCCATTGTTCTATCTCTTTTCATTCAGGAGATATAAGCGATTAAACAGTAGGGTAGAAATGACAGTTCTGGCGCAATTAATTTATGCATGGAATACAATTAATATGATAATTTGCCCCACCCCCACTAATTAGCCCCCCTCTCATTTCCACCCTACTGTTTAATCGCTTATATCTCCTGAATGAAAAGAGATAGAACAATGGGATAAAAACTAATCAATTCTTTGGAATGCGCCGCGTCCTTGAGATATTAATCCGAGTTGGCCGGGATGCCTGGGTTCGAATCCCACGAGTAATTACAAATTCAACTTCTAATAACTCAGAGACTAATTAAGATAAAGACGCCAAATAAATTTTATTACATTTATCTCATTAGGTAGTTTCTTCTGAATGTATATTTGGATACCTGGTGTCCCGGGTTCGATCCTTAATTTTAAATCTCCATTATCTCGGAAACTAAGAGAGGTAGAGGGATGAACCAAAGCATGTTTGATAGCTGTTATAATGTGTAATTAATACTGCATATAAGTCTCAATCAGTTGTCCCTAGTTCGAATCTCGATTTTTAAATGATTTCCTTAATTTTTCTCTGTACACTAGAATATATCACTTAGATTGATGCTGTAACTGCATACAGCTCTTTTTAACATAGCAAACTAATTTTATAAATAATTTTGTTTCTGGTGTTCTGGGTTCGAATACCGATAAAATGTAATTTAATTATAAATTTAATAACTCCTAAACTACTTAAGATAAAGACGTCAAATAAACCTTATTACGTTTATGTTGTTAGGTAGTTTCTTGCGGATCTATATTTGGGGATCTGGTGTCCTGAGTTCGATTCTTAATCTTAAATCTTCATTATCTCTGGAACTAAATGAGGTAGAGGAATGGGCTAAAGCATGTTTGATAGGTTCTGTACTGGGTAATTAATGCTGTATATAATTGTCAATCAGTTGTGCTTGGTTCGATTCCCCCATCTTTTAATGAGTTCCTTAATTTTCCTCTGTACACTAGAATATATCACTTAGATTGATAGCGTAACTGCACACAGCTTTGTTTAACATGTCAAGCTAATATTATAAATTATTTTGTTCCTGGTGTTCTGGGTTCGAATACCGATTTAATGAAATTTACTTTCAAATTTAATAACTCGTAATCTAATTTATATAGACACGTCAAGTAAACCGTAAACAGAGTACCTAGTTCCTAAATATCGTTATCATGACAAAAAGTACTTTAAAGTACTCAGATCGAATCCCGAAGGGGTGATTTCATATATCTTCAAGCCTATGAATCCTATCAGGTTCGAGTAAAGATTAAATGGTAGGTGCTGATGCGAGGGAGCTAAATTACTAAAAATACATTTATTAAACTATTACCGGGTTCGATTCTAGAAGCTTAGAATCTGTGAAACTCTGGAAAAATTGCTTTTCTCGTGATTCTAGTGGTCTTTCTGGAAGAAGATGGAAAGGAAGAATTGAAAAGGGAATGAAAACATGAAATAATGTAGTATATACACACATTTAACTAAACAAGGGAGAAAATCTTCTACGTTACCTTTTAAGCCTTTGAGATTGTGCTAGCTTTGGTGTAATGGGTGGTGGTAGCGGTGGTGGTAGTGGTGGCAGGCTTTGAATGTAACATCTGACTGAATGAGCGTGTGGGAATACTTCTCTTGTTGATGTGACAGCATATACAGGTAGTTACGAGACGAGTTTAAACGTGTTTGATACTGGCAGACATCCTGTCTCTGGGTGTGACGTCACAGACATCGAGCATCCTATAGAACTTAACGATCTACCTTTCCTGCCTGAGTGTATGAAACCATTGAAATCATATACAAAGAAACTGATACCTCGTCTTGGACCTCGAAAGAAGTATGTAGTACATTACATAGCTTTGAATCAAGCTCTTAATCATGGGTTACGACTAAAAAATCCATCGTGTGCTGCAATTCCAACAGACACAGTGGTTAAACCTTATGCGGAATTTAACAACAGGCTACTACAATAAGCTGCAAATGATTTCGAGAAGGACGTCTACAGCTCTTTAACAACGTCATGTTTGGAAAAACTATGGAGAATCTGCCTGATCGTATGGATATACGACTGGTGATAAATGAGAAGACTCTAGAGAAGCTGATCGCCAAGCCTACGTTTATTGATAGGTCGATATATGCTGCTGTTCTAGCTGTTGTATTTATGGTCTCTCGACAAGCCTGTATACATTGGTATGAGTGTGTTGGACATCTCCGAGACAATGTATCACCATCATTACGATGTGCTGTTATCATATTATGGAGCTTATGTATATGGATACTTATTCATTCATTCATCGTGTAACAACTGGAGATGTGGAACAGGATAAGTTACGTTTACTTGAACATCTGATTACTGCTGATTACGCTGTCAACTATATATGCTATTCAGCTCTAAACAAATTGCTTGGGAAATCTAAAGATGAGGCTAATGATAAAATCATCCAGCGCTTTGTCGGACTACGAGCTAAGATGTATGCCTTAGATATCCACGGCTCAATGGTAAAAAAGATTAAGGGTAAAAACGTAGTGCTATTAAGCATTACATTACATTTGAGAGTTATACTGATTGTCCTAAAACCTGTGAAATCATGAGAACACCTATGAATCTTATCATGAAAGCATGCTGATACTACTGTGCAAGTGAATAAAATTACATTGAATCCCTTTGATGATCTCCGCGAATCTACAATGTTAAAAAATTAATGTTTACTCATGTGCTGTGTATGCACATAGCAGACAAATGGTGAAGAAAGGAGAAGATGGAAGGGGAGGCGGTAACCATTGTCATTAGGAGCAAATACTAGTGTTAGTCTCAGGCCTATATAAAGGGAAGAGACGTCTACCCTTACAATCCTTGTTTAATGAAGCAATGATTTAACTGATAAAGCTGTTACATTTGAACAAAAAATGGATTAGCTGCTGCTACATCTGTAATGTAACCGGTTGTTGTCTCTGCTATTATTGTATCAGATGTTGCTACAGCTGTAGGATGTGTTACATCTATTGTTGTACAGCTGCTGTATCTGCTACGATAGTAATTGTATTTGCTTTTGCTACAGCTATTGTGCTGATTGTGTCTAATGCTGCTACAGCTGCAGGATCTATTGCTGCTATCGTTGTAGCTGCTGTTGCTATAGATGCTGTATCTGATACTACATCTGTCGTATTTACTGTTGATGTTGCGATGACTGCTTTTGCTGTGGTAGGGGAATCTATAGCTGGAATATCATTGCTGTGATGCTTGCTATTGCTAAACACTGCTAAATCTCTAGCTGCTGCTGCAGTTGTTATGTAATGCGACGGCTACTGCTATTGTTATAGCAGATGCTGCTACAGCTGTGGGGTCTGTTACAGCTATTGTTGTACAGTCTCTGTATCTGCTACGATAGCTGCTGTATTTGCTTCTGCTATAGGTATTGTGCTGACTATGTCTAATGCTGTTACAGCTACCTGATCTGATACTGTTATTGCTGTAGCTGATGTTACAGTGTTGTATCTACTACTTCAGCTCCGTATTTGATGTTACATCTGGAGTGATGACTGCTGTTGCTGTGGTGGGTGAAGCTATAGCTGGAATATCTTTGCTGTGATGCTTGCTATTGCTAAGAGTGCTAAATCTTTCCTGCTGCTGCCCCTACAGCTGTTATGTAACTGGTGTTTGTCGCTGCTGTTATTGTAGCAGATGTTGCTACAGCTGTAAGATCTGTTACATCTATTGTCGTACAGCTGCTGTATCTGCTACGGTAGCTTGTATTTGCTTCTGTTACAGCTATTGTCCAGGCTGCGGGTGATGTTTCTGTAGCTGCAGGATCTATTGCTGCTATCATTGTAGCTGCTGTACATATGGCCTCTCGTCAGATTGTGTTCAACAAGCCTATATACATTGGAATGAGTGTGTTGGACATCTCCAAGACATTAATGTATAACTACCATTACGACGTGTTGTTGCCTTATTATGGAGCTGAAAACCTGAAGCTTATGTACATGGACACTGATTCATTCATTCATCGTGTAACAACTGAAGATGTGTACCAGGACAAGTTAGGTTTTCTTGAGCATCTGGATACAGCTGATTACCCTGTCAATCATATATGCCACTCTACTCAGAACAAGAAGGTATTGGGAAAATTTAAAGATGAGGCTAATAGCAAAATCATCCTACGCTTTGTTGGACTACGTCCTAAGATGTATGCCTTAGATATTCAAGGATCAATGATAAAAAAGATTAAAGGTATAAAACGTAGCGCTATTAAGCAGTACATTTCGTTTGACAGCTATACAGACTGTCTTAAAACCTGTGAAATCATCAGAACGCCCATGAATCTAATCCTATCACGAAAGCATGATGTTACCACAGTGCAAGTGAATAAAATTGCATTGAATCCCTTTGATGATAAAAGAATTATTGCTGAGGATGGAATAACTACCTATGCATATGGACATTACAGTATTACAAACAGTGCTTAAGAGAATGTAAGTCGAGGATGAAGATTTTCTCAGCGAGTCTACAATTTAAATAATTAAAGTTTACTCATGTGCTGTGTATGTAACTAGCAGACAAATGGTGAAGAAAGGGTAAGATGGAAGGGAAGGTGGTAACCCTGCCATTAGGAGCAAATACTAGTGTTAGTCTGAAGCCTAGATAAAGGGGAGAGGTACCTACACGAACTTAAATAAAGGTATGTTGACGCAAAGCTTTTTAATTTGTGAGCCATATGCAGTTTATCTCTGCAGTTTATGACTGTTTAACATATAATAAGTTTGTAAGATTTAGAAAAAAGTATATAAATTGTTGTAACGTTGGATGAGAAATGTTTATGATCTAATTACTCTCTATATTACCATGAGTACCTGTGATACTAGTTGAATTACCTGCTAAAATGACTTAAATACCTGTGATACTAGTCGAATCATGTGAAATTACCTTAACTAGCTCTGATACGAATTCCTGTTCTAAATTAGCACGATCACCTGTGACACTATCTGGTTTGCCTTAAATACCAATGATACTAGATGAATTACCTGTTAAAATGATTCAAATACCATTGATACAACCTGAATCATCTGCATTTACCTTAAATAGCTGTGATACAAATCTCTGATCTAAATTATCACGAGTATCTGTGAAACTATGCTGATTACCCAAATACTTACGATATTACCTGAACTATCTGTAAAATACGAAAACTACGTTATAACCAACCCTGGAACCTACCCTCCTGTAATGCTAGCTTAATTACTCTAAACACCTATGACGCTTGAATTATGCTAAATACCTACGATACTAGCTGAGTTACCTGTGAAATACGAAACTATGCTATACCCAACCCCTGGAATCTATCCTCCTGTGATACTAGATGAATTAGCCTAAATACCTACAATACTAACTGAATTACCTGTGAAATCATACACTGCTATGATGCAGTCAGCCTCTTGTAATACTAGCTGAATTAGCTTAAATGCCCTCCGATACTAACTGAATTGCCTGTGCAAAATATGCAGCTATGATACGTCCTGCTACAGGAAACTATCCTCCTGTGATACTAGCTGAGTGACTCTAAACACTTATGTTACTTGAATTATCCTAAATACCTACGATACGCTCTGAATTACCTGCAACATCATACGGAACTATGCTATATCCGCTTCCCTACCCTGTGATACTAACTGAATTACTTACCTGTTAGTGTGAGTGGGTTAGCTTTTCCCGTGAGAGGGTCACCTTTCCCCTACCCTTTTCCCTTTGTGGATCACCTTTTTCCCTTTGCTGGTCACCTTTTTCCCTTTGCTGGTCACATTTTTCCCTTTGCTGGTCACGTTTTTCCCTTTGCTGGTCACCTTTTTCCCTTTGCTGGTCACCCTTTTCCCTTTGCTGGTCACCTTTTTCCCTTTGCTGGTCACCTTTATCCCTTTGCTGGTCACCTTTTGCCCTTCCCTGGTCACGTTTTTCCCTTTGCTGGTCACGTTCTTCCCTTTGCTGGTCACGTTCTTCCCTTTCCTGGTCACCTTTTTCCCTTTGCTGGTCACCTTTTTCCCTTTTGCTGGTCACCTTTTTCCCTTTGCTGGTCACCTTTTTCCCTTTGCTGGTCACCTTTTTCCCTTTCCTGGTCACCTTTTTCCCTTTCCTGGTCACCTTTTTCCCTTTGCTGGTCACCTTTTTCCCTTTCCTAGTCACCTTTTTCCCTTTGCTGGTCACGTTTTTACCTTTGCTGGTCACCTTTTTCCCTTTGCTGGTCACCTTTTCCCCTTTGCTGGTCACCTTTTCCCCATTGCTGGTCACCTTTTTCCCTTTCCTGGTCACCTTTTTCCCTTTCCTGGTCACGTTTTTCCCTTTGCTGGTCACCTTTTTCCCTTTGCTGGTCACCTTTTTCCCTTTGCTGGTCACCTTTTTCCCTTTGCTGGTAACCTTTTTCCCTTTGCTGGTCACCTTTTTCCCTTTGCTGGTCACCTTTTTCCCTTTGCTGGTCACCTTTTTCCCTTTGCTGGTCACCTTTTTCCCTTTGCTGGTCACCTTTTTCCCTTTGCTGGTCACCTTTTTCCCTTTGCTGGTCACCTTTTTCCCTTTCCTGGTCACCTTTTTCCCTTTGCTGCTCACCTTTTTCCCTTTGCTGGTCACCTTTTTCCCTTTGCTGGTCACCTTTTTCCCTTTGCTGGTCACGTTTTTCCCTTTGCTGGTCACCTTTTTCCCTTTGCTGGTCACGTTTTTCCCTTTGCTGGTCACCTTTTTCCCTTTCCTGGTCACCTTTTTCCCTTTCCTGGTCACCTTTTTCCCTTTCCTGGTCACCTTTTTCCCTTTGCTGGTCACCTTTTTCCCTTTCCTGGTCACCTTTTTCCCTTTCCTGGTCACCTTTTTCCCTTTGCTGGTCACCTTTTTCCCTTTGCTGGTCACCTTTTTCCCTTTGCTGGTCACCTTTTTCTGTTTGCTGGTCACGTTTTTCCCTTTGCTGGTCACCTTTTTCCCTTTGCTGGTCACCTTTTCCCTGAATGGGTTACGTGATGGGCCTGTCTAGAACATTGACATGAAACAGTTTTCCACGAAGTTAACGTCTAAAGTCGCTTTCAAGGTCTAACACCTCCCCTCCTATTCCCTATCTCTCCTGTATATAAACCCATATTGCTACTCCTTTAGTATCTGTCTAGCCTAACACCTCTCCTCCTGTTCCTATACCTCTCATATAAACCATACTCTACTCCTCTAGCTCTGTCTAGCCTAACACCTCTCTCGTTTTCCTATGACTCTCATATAAACCATACTCTGCTCCTCGACCTCTGTCTAGTCTAACTCCTCTCCTCGTTTTCCTATACCTCTCATATAAACCATACTCTATTTTCGACCTCTGTCTAGCCTAACACCTCTCCTCGTTTTCCTATACCTCTCATATAAACTTTACTCTACTCCTCAACCTCTGTCTAGCCTAACACCCCTCTTCCTGTTCCTATACTTCTCATACATATAAACGCATACTCCACTCTCAACCTCTGTCTAGCCTAACACCACTCCCCGTATCCCCTACCTCTCATAAGGCGCATTCCTCTCCTGATCCCTGTCTAGCTGAGCATCTCTCTTTGGTTTCCTATACCGCTCATATAAAACACATTCTACCTTTAACACCTGTCTATCCTATAATAGGATCTCTCCGTTTTCTCGTATCTTCTTATAAACACATACTCAATTCTCCTAACCTAATACCTCTCATCGTTTTCCTATACTTCTCATATAAACCATACTCCACTCCTCAACCTCTGTCTAGCCTAACACCCCTCCTCGTTTTCCTATATCTCTCATATAGACCATACTCTACTCCTCAACCTCTGGCTAGCCTAACACTTCTCCTCCTGTTCCCTACCTCTCTCATATAACCGATACTCTACTCAACCTCTGTCTTGCCTAGCACCGCTCCTCCTGCTCCTATACCTCTCATACATATAAACGCATACTCTACTCTCAGCCTCTGTCTAGCCAGCACCTCTCCACGTATTCTCTATCTGTCTCATATAAAGCGCATCCCCCTCCTTCTGCCGCTGTCTAGCCTAGTGTCAGTCCTCGTATTCCCTATCTCGCCCATATAAACGCATTTTCCTCCTTGGCCCTCCGCATCCACCCTCGTTTTCCCTATCCTTTCCCATATAAACGCAAAAAACTGTGCCAGCTCTCTTCTAAATAACCTACTGTTCCGTATTGTTAACATGTTGGCAGACAGCAGTTGGTAATACAAGATTTTAAAATGGAGGCAACAAGTTTGAGTTTAGAGTCCTAAGGACTACTGGAAACAAGGTTATAAGCTGTTGCCGCGGCTCGAAGAATATGTGAAGTCGAAGGTAAAGCTGTCGTTTATGAGCGAGTAGCACAACAATGATTCCAGTTTTTCAATAATGGAGACGAAAATATTAAAGATTTACAACGTTCTAGAACACCCAACTTATGGAATATTGAGAATACACGAAGAGTTTTGGACCAAAATGCACAGACAAGCACTCGGAGGTGGTCAGAAGGGCTTCTTGCTTCAAACGATACCATACATTGCATATTAGGACACTTAAAAATCGTTCAGGAGTTGTAAATGTGTACCATCTAAATTGACAATTGATCAAAACTCAACGTACAGCGGATAACTGTCGTCAGCTTATCGCTAATCCATGGGATGGTAAATTTACCAGGAGAATTGTCGCATAAGATGAAAAGTGAGTGTATTACCACAACCTTGACACCTCGAAACAGTGGCTCGATATCCGCCAGCATGCAAACATTGTCGTTAGAAACATCGGTTCGGCCCCAAAATAATATGTGCCTGGTGGAATTTTGAAGGCGTGATTCTCAAGGCCTTTATTTCAAATGGGTACAGTCGATGCGGATCTTTATTTTCAACAATTGGCACGAGTTCTTCAAGTTTTGAGGCAGAGGTACCCGGCATTAGTGAATAGAAACAGATTTTTCTTGTAACAGGATAATGCGAGACCTCATACAGCTCGAAGAACAGTGGATAAAATTCACGAATTGGAAGGAATCGAAATGCTACCACATCCAGTATATAGCCCTGATCTTGCGTCATCAGATTACCATCCGTCTAGATCCATGGCCAATTTTCTACGTGGCAGAAATCTTAAAAACATCGAAGCAATTGAAATGGGTAGCAACGAATTCCTCGCATCAAAAAACCAAAAACTGGCACTGTTGCGGGACACCAAAAGGTGGCTGAAAGGTGGCTCAGAACTATAGAATCTAATGGTCTTTACTTTCAAGATTGGAATAACTTCCTGTAACAACACATTTGAAATAAAGTTTTGCTTAAAAACAGACATTACTTCTGAGACATCATCTTCTGAGACGTATTTATAGATTTTTGTGCTAATTGTAAATTTCACTGTACAATTCTAATATTGGAGTAAAGTCCAGTTTTATTTGGCGCCGTTACAAAATTGATCTTATATTTCATTTTACTGGTGTCTTCCCTGTATTCTATTACGCCGTGTCATTTACGTAACTTTGAATGGAATATAGGACCATCTTTGGTTTTATTTTTACACCATAATAAAACAATGAAAGCCATCTTCATAACTGTCTTTTCCAAAATGATTGAGTTTTTATATCCTGGCCTTGTATATCTTTTTCACTCTCTATCACATACCTAGAAGGTAGGGGAAGTACTGCATTCCAAACCAAAATTTGATATCAACATTTCACTGGAAATATATATGTTTTGAGTCCCCGAGCCCAAACAAAATAGAAAGAGGGATGTATCTGAACATGCATAAACCCAAAAAGAAAACTTTGGTATTTAACTTCAGCATCTTCAAATGATACGACACGAAGATTTTTAAGCACCCCAAAATACCCTTTACGTGGAAAATGTTTCGACGCTTTTGATTTAATTTAAAAATAGCTCTTAACGATTTTGATTAAAATATTATATTTAACGTGACAAAATAAATGTATATTTTCAATTTTCTGGGAATAGCCTGTGAAGTTCTCTTCATTCGGAAGGAATTTTGTATACTTTTCTGTAAGCGATAGACAAAAACGCAATTAAAAACCAAACAAACAGCAAGAAAATAAAGAGAAAAAAGAAAAAGAAAAAAAAGGTAGTTACTTTAAAACATGCAATTCATTCCTATACACTTTTATGTGGTATTAATCATTTCCGAGATATGCGTTTATGTTTTGTTTGTTTATCATTTGTTTTAAGTTCTGCCACTATATTCAGTTACTTCTCGCGAACATGAAAAGACCACTTAGCCACTAAATTTTAAACATGTGACTATCGAGTTTTTTTCTTTATCTCCTTTGTACCTACAACGAAAGTATGGTGAAAGTACTTTTGCCAAGGTTTTTATTTCAATTACACTGGCGAACAGTGCTTTTGACGCCTTACAATTCTGACCTATTTCTGACTATATTTGGGTCACTGAGTCCAAAAATGCTCTTAGTTTTGCCCTATTAGCTCTAGTTTTTGAGATACAGCTTATTCACATTATACACCAATTTAACCTTACTGGTCCGCATATACTACTATATTACTTGCACACAATTAAATAAAGAATACATTTGGATGGATCAAGCACATTCTTTTTCATGAAGCAACTTTCTGTCAACTACCATAATTTATTTATACACTAGTCGCATTAGGTTCATTGATTTTGTTCTATCAGGTCGCTGAATTCTGATGCAGTAATTTGTATCACAAATTATTTAAATGTAAAGAGTGATTATAGTATGAATATGCATTATTATGTGACATTGATTTGAGATGTTTGTTGATTGTAATTATTGTTGGGAAGTAAGTTTATACTGCCTTACTGAAACTGACAATAATAGCGTGCAATAATGCAGCGAGGGGGTGAGCTGTTTATCATTATTGGAAACGAGGAAGTTACGTAATGTTGGCGCGTTTTTCTGTAGAAATTGCTGGAACATTTCCCTAGAGCATATGTATTCATAATTTTCATTGGATATAAAAATAGACGCTAATGTTGGCGCGCTTTATTAGCCAATTGCAGCTCAGTTATAATCTTTAGGCATATCTGGGTGAAGGAGTATAAAAGGTAGGTTAGAGGTAAAGACCCCGCCAGTTCGTCGAAAATATTTTGTATGATACACGTCGCCTTCAGTCCAGCAGAAATATTAACCGTCGGCTATCGATTCACAAGTTACGCGTAGCAGAATTATGAAAAATCTAAAGTGTTGTAAAGTTAATTATACAAAAAGTTGAAGTACGCGAATTAAGAGTGATCAGTAATGAAGTTATTATAACAGTTTCAGTTTGGCGAGTGTCAAGATCAATGTGTAAATGTGATAGTGACTGTGTTTCGACAATAAAAGTGTAAAACAAATTTCTTCATCAGTGTTATCTTTGGATAAAAGATTCCTTTCCGTTTACACAACCTGTATAAAGAGAAGTGCTTGACCAAAAGATCCTAGCTAGCCGGAGGACAGTGAACAAAAATTAAATAAAATAACAGTAGCATTCTTTCAAACGAACACTAATACTGCCGCAAATTGCTAACACCGGATGGAGCTAACAAACCGAACAAATGAATCACGTCACAAGATGGCTTCAACACGTGGAGTAAACACACATACACAAATAACATTATAAATAATATCATCGCAAATTGGCTCCCAAACGTGGGGCTCAATAAATAAATAATGCGACAAATAATACCGTCACAAATTGGCTCCCAAAGGTGGGGCTAACAAATACAAACATATACAATAATGTTAAATAAATAACATTAATAATACTACTTCAAATTGGCTCCCAAACGTGGGGGTTAACAATAAATAAATAAACATTAAACCACCTTCAATTCTCGTTTATGTAAGCTGTCTCAGTCGTTGATTTGTCTTAGTGTTGTGAAGTGTTTCGACAATATGTTGTGTGTGATTTCCTTAGGAATGTTATTCTCTTGTTAGGCTACTGAAATACCTGCCAACAAATTCACGCTTGAACAGAATATTTATATATACGATGCATACGTGAATACTGAATCATGTAGACAGGTGTGTAGACATTTTCAGCAGCAGTTTTCTGGTTACCCAGGTTCCGGGTAGAGGCATTGTAATATGTTTGGTAAATAAATTTGGAACTACGGGATCGCTAAGCGATAAAGAAGTAAAGGAACAATCCCCACTATAGACCAACTTAAGGACAATATAAAAGCAGAATTATGAACATTGCGCAACAGCATATAGAAATTTCATCCGACGATGTCGAGAATGTCTTCACGCAGATGGACACCACTTTCAATAACAGTTTTAACAAAGTTAATACTCATTACGACTGTTAGTAACGCGGGAGTAACGGAACGGAAAACCCCGCAGTTTACTAGGCTCTGTGCGGAGCACGTGTTCGCACGATTCGCGGCCTTAGCATAAAACGAAGGTTCTGTATTAACCAAGCCCAGTGCTGCTTAAATTCGGTGATCGAACCAGAACCGATTTTTCAGCGTGATATGGCCGATGGTTAAAACCTTATTCCGGCTCCATGTATCAAACACGAGCCTCCTGGATGAAAGCCAGGTATCCTAGACACTAGGCCATATAGGAATAAAAAAATGTGGAACGCTTCACGATTTAGCGGAACTACTGTATTTAATGCGGTAGTGACTATACAAATTCTCTGTACAGTGACATGTGAAATAAACATTCCAGTTTATTGCCTATTGAGTGGGTGACTTTAACACAAACTACTGAAGGCAGGCAATGTCCCAGTGTTAAAAAACAATTGCGCAAGCTATACACACCCAACAAGCGCCTGCTTCTCCGTAGCCTCGGCTCTCACCTTGAGAGCGTTGTCTGTAATAACTGAGGGCTTGACGGCAGGCAGTAGTAGGTAATGCTAGAAAGTTGATTAATTACAATCAACCTCCCTAGAGCTTCGTATGTATAAGTTGCAGTGACAGGTTTAATAATGATTGGCTAAATTAAACCCTGCGTTAGGAAAGGAAGACAAGTGAAAACTAGTTAATTGGGTGCTAAACTAGCAACAAAGTGGCGACTATCTCAACCCATTACACCTTCACATTATATAAAATGAGTAAAAAGCAATTTTTCTCTAACATTACGCAGATACATTTCTCTGTAGAAACAATCACAAATTTAGTAATATAGACTTGCTTTCAGAAAAAAAATTCTGATCTGCTACACTCACATGACTTTCTCTACTCTTTTATAAACTATTTTTACAAACGCCTATGCTCCATATGCTTCATGTTAATCGAGATATCGAGATGTTAATCTTATTGCTAATTTTCTTGTAGATGCAATGAGAATTGGTAGGCTTTATGGGATAGTCAAATATTTTAAGAGCTGGTTGCTATGTGGAGTATTCCATTCTCTTTGCATTACCAGGATACAAAATAAATAAGGAATTCCCATTTGAGAAAAGGTATAAGTATTGGAAAATTTAAGGGAATAACAAGCAATACCTCGAAAATGGTTCACTCAAAAAAAAATGTATATGACATAAATTGTGTATTTTAACGCGATCTACATTTTTGTTTAGTAAAATTTTGTCTGTCTCTTATGGTTTACCAGTTATGCAAAAGTCGTTCACAATGAAGAATACTTTTGGAGACATTCACAGAAAATTCGAGATATACATTTTCTTTGTCATGAAAGTATCTAAAATATATGATATTTTAATCAAAATCTTTAGAGCCATTTTTGGGAAAATTATTTTCGAAAAATGTTCAATGTAAAGGGTAGTCTGGGGTGGGAGATTTTCTTGAAAATCTTCGTGTCGCATCTCTGAAAGATACTGAACCTAAATACCAAGTTTGGTGTTTATCCGACTGTTCGTTTCTGAGTTATGCTGTTCACACACAGGCAGACAGACACACACACACACACACACATACACACACACGGACATGCTTCCAAAAATGCTTTTTTTTGGATTCAGGGGGTCTCAAAACATATATTTCCGGTGAAATCTCGGTATCGAATTTCGGGTGGAATGTAATACTTCCCCTACTTACTATACGTAGTAGAGAAAGTAAAAATTTATATAGTACTGTATAAGTAATAAATAAACAACAGAAGGCTGATGCCAACGGCACGTGGTGTTCCCAAGTACTCATCCAAGTACAGTACCTTCGTTTTATGTCAAGGCCACAACCGCCTTATATGCGTATCGACCGAGATAGCAGTGACATGGGTATTATGCCACTGCGCAACAGCGGCGCAGGACGTTCAAGGGTACGTTTATCAGCTGTGAGCTGTCTCAGTCTTTGCTTTGTCTTCGTCTTGTGAAGTGTTTCGACAATATGTGTGTTGTGTGCTATTTCCTCAGGAATGCTATTCTCTTATTACTCCACGGATACCTGCCAACAAATTCACGCTTGAGCAGCGTATGTTTGTCTACGATACAGAGAATTTCAGCAGCAACTTCCTGGTTGTCCACTTCTGGATAGAGACACTGTGAAATGTTTCGTAAATAAATTTAGAACAACGGAATCGCTAAACGCTAAAAAATAAAGTTTATAGGAACACTCTCCATACCTTAGACGAACTTAAGGAAAGTATAGAATCAAATATTGTGAACATTACGCAATAACTTATGCGTGTGAATAAAAATTTCATCAGACATGTCGAGTCATGTCGTGCAGACATTACACAGACCATTACTCTGTAGAAACAATCTCAAATTAAGCAACGTAGACTTGGTTTCAGAGAAAAGCTATATAGCATTGTGTAAGTAGTAGGAGTAGGATTATCGTGGAGGGGGATTTAACACCTAGAGCTACAATATCTTTTGTACTTAAGCCCCTATAACGGGTGCCCCCGAGAGGGAGGTGTGAGTTGAGAGGTGACAAAGGGCGGCCACCAGGAGACATGACAGGGCAAAGGGCAGGGTCCCTACCCTTTACAGATTGAAACTCCCCGGATGGCAGCTGGTGTAACCGGCACCCCTTCCCCACACAAGCTTGCACATCCCACTGGGCATCCCTTTCCCCTGAGATGCAACGTCGATACTCTCGCCGACACTTTCAGCTCTGAAACAGACCAAGCAGATGAAAAGTGAAGTGAAATGAAATGAGAATGGAGGTGAACTGGAGGGACTCAAAGTTAGGGGGATGCAAGGAAACCCCGAAAAAAACCCATGGGTCAGGAAGGTCGGCCGCGGGAATCGAACCCAAGACCTCCCGAATGCGGGCCACGACGTTACCCGCTAGGTTTGTATAATTAAATGTATAACACATAAGTTCTTTTGTGGCAGAAGTCGTTTCTGAGATATCCGTTATTAGTGGTTAGAAATGTTCAGTGGTTGCCATTCTTTTAAAGTCTCATCGGTTTTCATTTGTTTCTCGCGATTGCATGAAAATAATATGGAATTTTAAAACATTTGACTGTCACTGCTCCCTTTGCATTTATAACGAAGTGTGTAATGTAGCTATTTTTGCAAATGTTTATTTGGATTCAATGATAGAAAAATAAGCCTTAGTAAAAAAGTTTGTATACCCACTAATAAAGATAGAGGGTACAGATGGTAATATGAATGTATCACAGAATTTTTTTATAGTTATTCTGCTCTGCTCTCTGTCTCCCTCTCTCTCTCTCATTCAATATGGGGACTTCAGGAATTCTCAAAAACATTTTTTTGAGAAATATATGTATCTCTCTCTCACACACACCTTGTTCTAAATTTTTTGGGGGATGGAGATTTACAGGAATCACAATGTTTTGCCGATCTGGAATTTTTGTGTGGAATGCCCTTCCTCCTCTACCTACCATAAAGGTCAAGGTACGTATCACGGAGCGGCCCCCGGAACAAGGGTAGAGCACCGCAAGTAGGCCACAACCCGCCGAACACCGTTGCCTGGTCCTAAAACCCTGAAACAGATGACAAGGAAGATGATGGGTCAGAGGGAGGAGAGTCGCGGTAGATGATGAGCCACCCCAGCATTCGCCTGTCAACCCTGGAAACCACGAAAAATCTCGTGGGCTAGAGATGGGGAATTTGCCGGGATCGATCCCGGAACCTCCTGAATGCGGCTCAGGTGGCAACCTCAGACGCCGTCTGAGCCATCCCCTCGATCTCTACCTACCATAGAGAAAGTATTATTCAGCTAATTTAAGAACAGAGAATTTAATTGCAAAAATAAACTTTCAATTATTTAAAAACCAATTGTTTGTATATTGTATTGCTATGCTATAGAATAAACCACCAAAAAAGTAGAATTAAGTAACAAAGTGGCGCAGAAATGAAATGAGTCGAAAGTGTCATGTGACATTAAATTAATTTAAACGCAAACCAGAACTGGAATGCTAGGAGATAGACAAGGCTTAGTATATTTATAAGCTTATATGTTATTATGTCAATGTTTTTAAAATTGTTAATTACTAGCAAGAAGGAAGAACCTTTCAAAGAACTTTCATGTTATAAATTTGTTTTGCATGAAAGAAATAAGTAGAAGGCAATTAGACGGCGATAAAATGGATATTACGTTGTACTAAACTAACGAAAACAAACCCTTTATAGAAAGAAATGCATAACAAAAGTGTAAACAGGCATTTGGAAAGAGAAATTCAAAATGTAAATGTATGAAATAAGGAATAGTATTGTTAATTGTTATTTGTATTGAATGTAAAAAGTTTCAGTACAAATAATTCGTAACCAAGTTAAAGATTTATTTCGCTGAACAACCAAATGTAAAAGTAAAAACTTAATTTTTTTAGATACTTGCAAACATTTTCAAAAGAGAACGACATGTTGGAATAGCTAAAGGAAATTAATTTCATATATTATTGTTAATATATTCCCGAATATATAACAAAGAATATTGTCATCAACATTATCAATATAAAATGAACTATTGAGCCTGAAGAATGGAGTAAGTAAAATAGTAAGCAGAAAAGGTAATTGTTACACCAGTAAAAGTTCAATTTCTTTACGAAGAAATAAACAGCTTTATGTTAAACTGAATCATTGTAATTTATTGCCTTACCTTTTTAAAACACGTAATAAAACCTCTAGTAGATTAAAGGAATTTCATGATCACCGATGAGCTGATATGTATTTCAAAAACATATAACTAACCGGACAAATATGATTAAATTAAAGTAAAACCTCCACTAAGACATAACGAAACGTTCATTCATTCATTCATTATCTGTTTACCCTCCTCATATGTAGGACTTACACCCCCCAGGACTTACAAGCGGGTGCCTGGGGTCAGAGGCCCGTCGAGGAGCAGACACTCATGGATCAGACAGAGCATCCAGGATGGGTGATCAGCCCAATGCCTGGTATGGGATGAAGGAAGTAGATGAAACGAAATGTTGGTGAAATGGATGAAAGGAAAGGTGATGATGGAGCAGTTGGTGGAATGAATGGCGGGGGAAACCGGAGAACCCGGAGAAAACCCGCCCAGACGCCGCTTCGTCCACCACAAATCCCACATGCAGGTCCCTGGGATTGAACCCGGGCTGCCTCGGTGGGAGGCGAGCGGTCTAACCGCTCGGCCACGGCGCCGCCACATAACGAAACGACGGCTACAAAAATTAAAATTAAATTGAGTTTTATTTATGGACGCTGTTTAACTGCTGTGGTCCTTATCGCCCCATTCTATATTGGGCGTGAAAGACCGGTAATTTTGCTCAGAGGCCTCTTTACCAGGCTTGAGGTTCTTTTACGTGCCGTAAATCTGGTTTACTTCCCTTCCGAAGGAAACCATGCTCAGAGTTTTTACGCCCGAAAAAATCCATCGCCATCCGCCGATGAAACCACGACCTCGGGAACTAAGGCTAGCATGGTAGCCACTACACCACGGAGGACATCCACACTGGCGGATACCTTACTACCAGCACATTTATCGAAGCGGAATTTTAAATAAGGTAAATACAAGTTGTAGAACACGAGGCAACAAGATCCAGGACCAGAGATGAACCCAGGATAACGAGGGAGTAGATAATCCACATTCACAACTCCGTTTATTCCCCTTTAAAAGGACACTCTTAGAAAACATGCAAGGCACTCTTTTTTCTAAATATATTTTGAGGTTAAAGATCTGAAAGTAACTCTGAAGAGTTTCTAACTGATATTCTAAACACTCGAAACTAAACACATTATAACAGCTCACTAAAACTTTTGTTAACAGAAAACGTATACTTTATTGTGCTCTAAAATCACTAGTACTTCTGTAATCCTTTGAGTAAACCAAAGGGTCATTATGCTTGGGCAATAAGAGCACACAGTGTATTTGAATGGAAAGCGAGAGCCAATTGAAACAGAGATTCCGCTCAGGTCGAGTATTTCATTTTCTCTCGGTAGCTATTGAGTGGTACAGCTTCATTATCCACCAATTTGTTCAAGTTGCGCATGCGCAACGTGGGAAGTGCTCCAAACACTTGCGCAATGCACCAATTAACAGGTGAAGCACATAGCAGGCCGTTATGAAATTAATTTACGGTAATGTATGGGGTGTTCATAATCGTTGCTTACCAACTAATCATTAAGCAGTAGTCCAAGCAACGACCTGGCACTGTCTTCATGAATATGTTCGTGAATATAGGGTGCTAAAGATTTAACTGCACAATTACAAGGATGGTTTCTTTTCGTAAAACTGAGCGTAAGATTTAAGTAGTGTTTAGGAATATTCTCAATAAAAAATTAAACGTCAACTTAGCGTAAAAAGTCTTATTCGTAACATCCATACGACTTTCTCTACCCATTAGCGTAGGTAATTCTGTTATTGTGAAAAAAACAACAACAAAAAAACATGCGAGCGACTGCAGGTCACGAGTGATTTTGTCTAAGGAATAATGGTTCGACTATTTTAGAGAAAAATACAAGAGCAGAAACTAAAAATAAATCTATTAACTAACTACCTACGGTAAATAACCTTAGCTGTGTTTTTGCAAGATCCTCTGAAATTTACTGGGTTACATAAACAACGTATCTTTACCGTTAAATGTTTTTGGAACTATACAACATGAAATCCTATTTTAACTGTTGCATGGCAATAAAGAACTAAGGTTACGTAATACAATCAGTAAGTACAGGGTTACTTAAAAAGAAGGAACAGTTTAAATATTTATATCTAATGAACGACAATGGATGGCGACACATGCGATAGATTTTATTTTATGAGTTCAAAATAGCACAATTTGTTATGCGAGGACGACCACTGCTTTTATGTTTGCATACGAATATACCGTATCAATTGTAAATTTTTTATGACGAGGCGGCTCGTTGTTGTATTTACAACGAAATGCACGCTGCAATGAAACAATGGATTCACTCTTTGCATACTGCAGCACACTAAACGGCTTTTCCTGTGACGTCACCATTTTCTCGTAAACAAACACAGCGCCGCTGTAGGCACAGAATGGAACTAATAGATGGAGCTTAAAACTTTGATCTTTCCTTTATTCAAGATGTGTCGTATGTTTCGCTATCTATTGTCGTTCATTAAAAACGAATGCTTAAAATCTGTTCCTTCTTTTTGAGTAATCCTGTGGTTAGTTTTCAAATTTGTTTTTAGCTTCTGCTCTTGCATTATTTGCAACTTTCTTCTTATTTAACGGATTCCTATCCTCTTTGTAGGACTTAACACCCCCAAGCACCTATAAGCCAATGGCTTGGGTTAGTAGCCTGAAGTAAACTCTAGAATCTAGATCATAGCATATCCAGGATGGGTGATCAGACCAATGCCTGGTATGGCGGTTAAGAAGGAAATGAAACTTAGTGATAAAAGGGATGATAGGAAAATTCGCCGATCAAATTATCCAGTCCAGCATTTGCCTAGCGACCGAGGAAAACTGCGAAAAAAAAACCTTCGGTCAGATTAGTCGGCTAGAACCCAGGACTACCCGAATGCTGGTCATCGCCGTTACCGGCTGAGCCATCCCGCTCGATGAATGCAGCTTCATTGGATAAAATTTGATGGGGAACTTTAAAATGCGCAATCATTAAAAACACAATTATTGAACCGAGTGGAATGACTCCAGCAGTAACGTCTGTGGACCGCAATCGGGAGGTCCCGGGTTCATATCCCGTGGGCCGACCAATCTGACTAAGTTTTTTCGTGGTTTCCCTCAGCCACTAAGTTAAATACCGGATTGGATATTTAATACTGCGACCTAAAGTTCCACCTTAAGTCTATAACAATAGTAAAAATGAGAAATAGGTGGTAACAGCGAATTCGCTGCCATCTATCCACAGACAATGAAAGCAGACTGCACCCTAATGCCATCTGCACGGCACAAAGCAAACGATCCGGCTGCTATGCGCTAGGGTCTCTGTGGACACGTGACGAAGCAGGATGACATGGTTACAGGGATGAGACCTAGAAGGATAACTGTCCACCTTTCTATATGAAAGCGACATTTAGATTGGACGGCACCCTAATGTTATCTGTACGGCACGAAGCAGAAGATCCAGTTGCTATGAGCTAGGGTCTCTGTGGAGACGACGAAGCGGGTGGTTACAGGGATGAGACCTAGAAGGCTAACTGTCCGTCACATCTCAATCTAAGAGTTATCCACTAACATATCCGTCGCAATTGACCCTCTAGTAGTTAAAGCGACGTAAAATAAATACAGTAATAAAAAACTTAATTATTGAAATTAAAAGTTGATGGAATTTCTTTCTTGTTGCAAACAATATATGTGTGTTATTGGAGTCTGGATGTGAAAGATGTTGATATACGTTGTTGTAGGTTCTGAATTCCTCAATTGGTTGCTTATTCACAAATGTGCTCATTAATTTGAAGGTATGGTTTGAGGGCAGATGCGTTCGAATGACTTGTTATCTCTATCAGTTCTTGTTCCTGGACCCCTATATGTGACATATACGACAAAACTGAACTGCTGCTTCCACACAGTCTGTCTATTTCTTTTGCTGTTTCTGGTTTCGAATTGTCTATTATTTCATTTACCAATTATTTATTTCACCAAGTCGTTTCATAACTGACTAGTGCACACTAATCGTACGATTGTTACTATATCCATATTTTGGTCAAATAATTGTGTGCGGAGATATACTTTACTGCGAATTTTAACACTGAAACCCGCAACTGAATTTGTATTGGAAGCGCTGACCGGAAGCCTCTCGCAGGAAGCCGTTGATTATCGAGACCATGAGCTAAATAGTCGTTTATATTCATAGCTTATCTACCAGTTAAACAAACCTTTCCTCACTACTTTCTGTATATGGTTCCTTTTGCCAGAGATGGTTTCAAAACCCTAGCGTGATGAAAGTTTTAGGCTGAGATAGCATTCAGCTGTTTAAAATTAGGTAATACTTATATCCTTGCCTACTTATTTTTGTGTGAGCTTAAGATATATTAAAGAATGACCAGTTAAGTTTAAAAAATATTGCTTAAAACTGGAAAATTTCAATAGCTGTTTCGAAAAGGATTGTCGGAAATATTTTCTTTTTCTAGTGCCTTCTAAAAGGAGGAAGTATTGTATTCCATCAAAATATTCAGTATCCAGATTTCACTGGTAATACACCTTTCGAGGTCCAATGAGCTTAAGAAAAAACTTAAAATTAGGATAAATACCAAATTTCATAATTCAGCCTGACACTGTTTAAGCATGCTAGGCGAAGATTCTCAAGAAAATCCCATATCCCAGACTATCCTTTAAACGGGAAATTGTTTCGTTAGGTTTTATTGTTTATAAACGGCTGCTATTACTTTGATTAGAATATGGTATAGTTGAGATATCCATGTGAAAAAATAAAGATTTTCCTGTAAATAGCCTTTGAAAGCACCTTCATACTCAATGAATTTTGTATAATATTGTATACTTGAGCAATCATTAGAAATAGACGTTCTCTACGTTTCATAAAACGTTTACCGTAACGCTAAGTTAGCTCTGCAGGGAAACGACTTCAATTAGAAAACATACTGTTGCAAACGTGGATAAATGGAAGATAAGACAGTACTCAGTCTTATAAATTGTAAGTCGGTTAACCGTCATTTCACGAGGAATAATAACTTATTTTGAAAAGTGATACGCGGGAGAACTACCTCTCACACATTTTTAGTCCTAATGCTCACACCTCAAAATAATGCCATTAAAACTTGTGGGTCACAGCTGTTTCGATATAGAAAAACTCGAACCTCGAGATAGAATTTTAATTTTAGATCTTAACTTGATAGACTTATCTGCGGTCTGCAGTCTTGACGAGGAAACGTTTCCCAGTTGTAATCGGTCAATGCATAAATTAAATTAAATTGAGTTTTATTTACGGACGCTCTTTAACTGCGTTGGTCCTTAGCGTCCCATTCTATATTGGGCGTGAAAGACCGGTAATTTTGTTCAGAGGACTCATCAGGCTTGAGGTTCTTTTACGTGCCATAAATCTACGACACGGGACCACCGGCTTTACTTCCCTTCCGAAGGAAGCCATGCTAAGGATTTTTACGCCCGAAAAACTATATCGCCCTCCGCCGGGTTTGAATAGCGACCTCGGGAACTAGAGGCTAGCATGGTTAGGTCAATGCATACCCCACCCACTTCGGTACGATCTTAACTCATCGCGGAGTAATTGCGACCTCATCCTTTAAATGAAAGAGAGAGAGAGAGAGAGAGAGAGAGAGAGAGAGAGGGGAAGGGGGGTGCGGAAGAGATCGATGAGTACATTGATGCAGTTTATGAGCGGTTTTGTTCATTAACAATATACGGTTATCTTGTACCATGTACCTACCACCGAGTCATGTGACATATTTTTTACATCTGTATGAAACTGCAGCTGTTCCTCCATAAGCTCTGATTTTCTAGAGTATGTATGATGATATAACCACGAAGACCTACGCAGGTAGGGCAGGTATTGAAGATAGAGTTTCGAGCCAGCGCCCTATCACATCCTCTATATCACCGTATAGAGTAAGCTAGTAAACGTTTCCGGCAATGACGTGACCAGAATTTCCTTTTTCCCTATCTGATTCTCATTTGCGAACTTGCCGTTTTGATTTCGTAAATCCTGTGCACAAACCGCTCTACTGTGCGTATCTGAAGCCTAAAATGGCCGTCATTTTGCATGCTTTGGCCACTTTGGATATAAATAGCGAATTTTATTATTTTGCACATGGGGCAGGTTTTTTGTGTCGCTGGCTCATATACGATTTGCTGCGAGTTGCGCATACAAAATGATTGTCACATTGCTAGCGTTAAAAATTACCCGCGCTAATTGCACGAATATTTGCGTGTTTAGCATCAAGCAGTTTGTCCCGCGAGTGAATTATCTATGCACAGAAAATGCTTTATCACGTAATCCTCCACGGTGTTAGCCTATAGAAGTAAATCCGCAATGAAGTTAAATGATGCACGAACCCGGGAAAAACATGACACAAACCTGTCCAAGGTACGGATATCAATCATTTAAAACTTTAATGCACCTCCCTCATTTTATCTACAGCGAGATAAGGGAGTTAACGTGAGCTTTGAAGAAGGGAATTTTAGTTGAGTTCATTTTGTGTCCTTGAGATAACTTCAACATTCCTATTCGTGGGTAGAGAACTAAACAATGTTCATATTAATAACAATAACATTTACGCATACAACTAAATATAAACAATGAACACAAATATCCCAACTTAAATCTGCACACGACCAATGAAAAATAACACTATTATACAGCGTAATTTATGCAGAACTGAAACATTTTTTTCTATAATTATTCTGTTCGAAATTCAATTAATACTCCAATTTTAGCACCAAATTAAGCAGATGTGCAAATATTCATGTTTTATTCGTAATTGTTAGTTTTATTGTCGGCAACTGTTTTTTAATTTTCGTTCTAGTCAACGTGAAAATGGAGTATACATTAAATGAACGACTCTTCCATGTAAAGCAATACTGGATAACGAATTCAATTACAGCTGCTCAAAGGGCATACCGCAGGGAATTTGGTGTTCGATATCCTCCCCAAAGAAACACAATACTGGGACTGGTAAACAAATTGCAAACAACTGGATCTCTGGTGAGTAAAAACGACAAAACTCGTTCATCTAGGTTCCCACGGTTGTCGTAAGAGCACGACTGGATCAGTCGCCCAAAAATCATTAAGACGTTTGTCGCAGGAGACACGGTGCAGATACTCAATGTGTCAGAGAGCTGTCAAAAGTGCAGTTCTAAAGCCGTATAGTTGTCCATCAGTTACAGGAACCAGTTAAGGATAGACGACTGAATTATTGCCGTTGGTTTCAGGCGTTCATTGTACAAAATCCTGTCATACTGTCTATCACATGGTTCACAGATGAAGCATGGTTCCATTTATCCGGCTATGTGAACTCAAATAACTCACGCTATTGGGCCAGCGAAAATCCACATGTTATTCATGAAGCATCTATGCACCCGGTTAAAATCGGATTTTGATGCGCAATATCCGCACAGAGAAGAGTAGGACCAATTATTTTTGAAAAAAATGTTAACACTGCAGAGTTTGACGGATTTTCATGGAGTTTGCTGGGTAACTAGACGATGTAGAGCTGAGTTAAGGATATTTTCAGCAGGACGGCGCTACACGCCATATATCAAATGAATCCATGGCAGTAATTGCAAGTTTCTTTGACGACCGATAATTTCCAAGAACCTGTGGCCACCGAGATCCCCGGATTTGACATCGCCGGAATTCTTTCTATGGGGTTACTTAAAAGACAGGGTTTATGCCACACGTCCTCAGACATTGGACGATCTGAAGCACAACATTAAACAGGAGATTCAAGCTATTGACAAGAGTCCTCCAACAAGTGGCCAGTAACACGGAACGGCGTGTTGAGTTGTGCCTTATGCAGGATGGAGGACATTTTTAACATTTGCTATAGAGGTAAATAATATCCCAAAATTCCTCTGCATTTCAGGTATAATAATTTGTGGCTAGCATAACTCGTTTTGAAACAATTAAAGAAATAAATGTGTCAATTCTTCATAAATCAGCCTGTACTCGTATATTACCTACACGATGTAAAATTGACCGCAATAAGATAGTTAAACAAACGGTCGGAAATAAAAACAAATTTGACACCGAATATTATCATAATTTCGTAGGTATCTCTGGCATATTATACAGTGCGTTTCAAAAGTCACCTATATTGAGATGACATACTCTAATGGCGACTTACAATGTTTTAAGTACTTTACAATTAGAGATCTCATTGTGGTTTACCGGGAAAAATGCGAATCAGTTGAGGAATTTGATATCGTACCGGCATGTTGCCATGGTAACTCAGTGGTTAGAGCAACGGATGGAGACTGGAGATCCGTGATTCAAATCCCGGCTATGGCATTGAATTTTTCAGTCGTCTGATTCTAGTTTTCCAATCTTGTCCAACACACGGCTTGTGTGGAAGAACAATTAATTCCATTAACTGGTCTAATAGAGGTCGAAACTATGAAGCCCGGGACTTACAGCATTATAAGTAACCATTGGGGTATGTCATCTCAATATAATTTGAGAACTCCTTGTGGTTTACCGGTAAAAATGCGAATCATTTGGGGAATTTAATGCCTCACCGGCATGTTGCCATGGGAGCTCAATGGTTAGAGCAACCGGACGGAGGCCGGGAGATCCGTGGTTTAAATCCCGTTATGGCATTGAATTTTTCAGTCGTCTGATTCTACCTTTACAATTACTACAATGGTTTAAGTGGAAGATAGTTAAAATGTAGAAACCTAACTATAAGAAAGTAAAATCATAAACAGTTTAATCAATAATTAATTTTATACGCAGTGTATACATCTCCAGGGTTAGAAATGTAATAAACCTGGAGGTTTGTCCCACTTCTGTCTATTGTGTTTGCGGCAGCCTGCTACCTGCGTATCTCACTACTAAACATTTCCGCGGCGACTCTGAATGTGATATCTAAAGCAGAGCAAAAGAACGCGTCCGTAACACCAGAAAGTAGGCCCCACAGTGGGAAGGCACTGGCCACAATAACTGATGACGATATAAGCGGGTAACTTTGCCATCACCCGTGTTTGTAACCCTCCCCCTCTTGCTTCCGAACAATTTATCCGTATCCTGCAGGATTCCCCTTATCCTCCTCGCAGCTCCTGATGATTATGATGATTACGGCGGTGGACTGAAGTGCAAGTCACTTGTTACCAGAGAGGGGCTTTTCCAAAACAAGTTATTATGAATGATGAACCCCAGGCTATTCCTCGTTCCTTACCCCGCGCTCCTTCCTTTTGTGTGCCGCAACACATACACCCACACACACACGTTAACATTACAACACAGGGGCCGGATATGCTCCGCTCTTCGTTTGAAGATTAAACACCAAACACTACCTACCTACCTACCTACCTTGCTCCTCAAAGGAGCAGGAGAATAGGAGAAAGGTTACCAACCTAACGCAAATTAAATTCGCTAACTATGATAAGCTGAGCTCAAAGCTTTGTGAGAAATTCCAGAAGTAAACGGTGATAAAACTCTGACGCGTAGCCATCGTAGTACTTTTGCTGTTACGATTTATTTTACAATATATTTTTCAAATTATTCCTGAAAAATCTTATTCTCTACTACATGTAGTAAGCAGAGATGCGAGATTTCACGGAAGTGCATGTTTTAAGGTGCCCTGAATCCATATAAAGCATTTCTGGAAACATTTCCGTGTGTGTGTGAACACCATAACCCATAAACGAAAAGTCAGATAAATATTAAACTTAATATTTGAGATTAATATCTTCCACGAAGATTTTACAGACAATCCCTTACCCCAGACTCATTTTACATGATACATTTTCATGGCAAATGCAATGTATATTTTGAATTTTCTGGAAATGTCTCCAAAAGTCCTCTTCATTCTGAATGACTTCGGCATAACTGATAAACCGTAATAGAGAGATAAATGTTTATTACACAAAAAATGTAGATGTCGTTAATACACACAATTTATATTCTATACATTTTTTTGTAGAGTGAACCATTTCCAAGATATTCGTTGTTATTTGTTTGAATTTTCCAATACTTATACTTTTTGTCAAATGGGAATTCGTTATTCTTTTTTTTATGTCCTGGATATGCAAAGAGAATGGAATGCTCCACACAGCAACCAGCTCTTAAAATATTTGACTATCGTTTAAAACCTATCCCCTTGCACCTACAAGAAAATTAGCAATAAGATCTCGATTAACATGAAGTAGATGGAGAATAAGTGTTTGTAAAAATAGTTCCTACAAGAGTAAAATCATGTGAGTGTAACACAAGATTTTTTATCATACTATTTCCCATGACAGGTTACGAATTTTGGGAGGCCCGGGTCTCTCGAACACTGGTGCAATATCGAACAAGGTACTTTAGCCTACTGGTAGTAGTGACTGCTGTTGCCACTATCGCAAATGGAAAAGAAGTTCCAGGAACTAGCAAGAGGCCATTGTGAGAAGGTGAATGTGTTTGTGGCGGTTCTTCTGTAAGCATTTAGTGACTTCAAAGTTCGGTGTAAGGACAAACTTTAACAGTTTGGCTTCCAATAAAATACTCCACTAAAAATAGATAGTGATTCAACAATGAACAACGCTTGTGGTGCATTTTCCATTAATTGCTAATGAACTGAAGACATAATAACGTCAGCCGGGGAAACGTGGCAGCTTGTACCTTTCATTGTAAATACAACAGGAATAGAGAAATGTCGTCCTCCGTGGTCTAGGGTTACTATGCTAGCCTCTAGTTCCCGAGATCGGAGATTCAAACCCGACAGAGGGCGATGGATTTTTTCGGGTGTAAAACTCCAAGTATGGCTTCCTTTGGAAGGTAAGTAAAGCTGGTGGTTCCGTGTCGTAGATTTACAGATGCAAAAAAGCTTCATAGAGGCATCTGAGTACAATTTCCGGTCATTTTTGAGAAAATCAAAACTTTCAAAACATCTTGCATACATAGTTTGGGGTTTTCTTGAAAGCTTTCTGTCGCATCTTTAGAAGATGCTTAAGCAGAATACCAGGTTTGGTATTTATCGGAAATTTCGTTTTTACTTTCTCTACTTACGTATAGTAAGTAGGGGAAGTATTGCATTCCACCCAAAAATTCGATACCCAGATTTCACAGGAAATACATGTTTTGAGGTGCACTGAATGCATATAAAGCATTTTTGGAAACATGTCCGTGTGTGTGTCTGTCTGTGAACAGCATAACTCAGAAACGAACAGTCGGATAAACACCAAACTTGGTATTTAGGTTCAGTATCTTCCAGAGATGCGACGCGAAGGTTTTCAAAAAACTCCCCCCCCCCACCCCAGATTACCCTTTACATGGAACATTTTTCGAAAATTTTAATTTTCTCAAAAATGGCTCTAACGATTTTGAATAAAATACCATAAATTTGACATTTTTACGGCAAATGAATTGTAGATCTCGAATTTTCTGGGAATGTGTCCAAAAGTACTCTTCATTGTGAACGACTTTTGCATAACTGGTAAACCCAAGAGATAGACAAAAGTTTACTGCACAAAAATATAGATCGCGTTAAAATACACAATTTATGTCATATAAATTTTTTGTTGTTGAGTGAACCATTTTCGAGATATTGCTAGTTATTCCCTTAAATTTTCCAATATACTTTTTCTCAAATGGGAATTCGTTACTCATTTTTTTTGTCCTGGTAATGCAAAGAGAATGGAATACTCCACATAGCAACCAGCTATTAAAATATTTTACTATCGCTTAAAGCCTACCAATTCCTCTTGCATCTACAAGAAAATTAGCAATAAGATTAACATCTCGATATCTCGATTAACATGAAGCATATGGAGAATAAGCGTTTGTAAAAATAGTTTGTATAAGAGTAAAGAAAGTCATGTGAGTGTAACACATCAGATTGTTGGGTTATGCTGCACACACATGCGGACTTTTTCTAAAAATGTTTTTTTTTGGGATTTGGGGGCCTCAAAACGAGATGAAATCTCGACATGGAATTTTTGGGTGAAATACAATACTTCCTCTACTTATTGTAAGTAAGTAATAGAGAAAGTAAAAACCAAATGAACACCAAATGAATAATAAATTTGGCTCTAAGCAAAATTAACGATATAAATAAATAAACAGGAAACAATTTGCCAGTAGGGCTTAATGTAATATACTTCAGTAACTAGGATTTATAATTTACCCAACCTCTTGAAGCTCATTTAGAACTTTGTGAATCGACACACACCACGGAGGCAAGGATATATTGACTACCAAATGAATAGCACATTACCTGCAAGGACGTATAAAGAAACACATTCTCATTCAAAGACAGAATTGACTACAAGAGGTTTCCTTTTACGCGAGTGTCAATACACCCTGTTCATGCAGAACAATGCGAAACCTCATTGGATCCGCTTTAGTTTCTCTGCTGCAATTTCGCGTTATTCCCGATGCGAATCATGAAGCACTGCAAGGTAGTGCCTGCTTGGTTGAAGTGGGTTCATGTGCTTGTGGTGGATATAAACTTGCCGAGTGTTCTCATTGTCTCTATCAAACCTCGTCCTCATGCTATGTTCTTCCTATGTTCTTCCTATCTTCATACATTTTTTCAGCATCTTCACTCAGTTTCTGGCGCAGTATATTTCTCCTTGGGACGAGGATCTGATGCGTTTCCCCGGATCAAGAGTCGTCTCCCGCAGGATTTGCTGCTTTCTTCCGAGAGAGATTCCGAATTAGAAAACTGTCAGTGAACCATATCTGCAATGTGGTGCAATGTAACTGTTTGGTGCCAGAGGGGTCTCATGTGGCTGGCCTCAGTTTAGCTTATATTGTTTATTATGTACTTTATCTTGATTCTGAATACCATTTTGAGGCAGTATTCTATATAACAACACTGTGAATGCCAGAGTGATTGTAGTGTAAATTAACATTATTGTATGACAATGATTTTATATGTTTGTTAATTATAAACATTGTTAGGAAATAAGTTTACACGGCCTCATTGAAACTGACAATAGGAGCGAGTAACAATGAGCGAGGGGGTGAGATGTTTATCAATTATAAGAGACAAGCAAATGACGTCAGATTAGCGCGCTTTTCTTTAGAAATGGAGGGAATATCTTCCCTAGAGCATGTGTGTTCGTAATTTTTATTGGATATAAAAATAGACGCTAATGTTGGCGCGTTTTATTAACCAATAGCAGCTCTGTTATGTTTAGGCATGTCGGGGTGAGGGAGTATAAATTCCGTGCCAGAACGGGTAACGCACGGGTTATACGTCGCACAGTTTAAAAGAACCATTCGCGGGTTACACGTTGGGCAGTTCTACAGAATCTCTCGCGTCGTAAAGTTAATTACAAAATGTGAAATACTAGAATTAATAATGAGCGGCAAATAAGTGATTATAGTTACATTCGAAAATATAACAGTTTCAGTCGGGCGTGTATCAAGAGTAATTATGTGAAATTAATAAAGTGTGACGGCAATAAAAGTGTAAAAACAAATTCTTTTATCAGTGTTATCTTTTAGGAACAACTCCTTTACGTTTACACACCCTGTTTAAGAGATTTGCTCGACTTGTAATAATAGCTAGCCGGAGGACAAGAACCCCAAATTCAAACTAGTAATACAATAACAGGCGCTCAGCAAATAAGATAACACGAAAGATACCGCGAAAATTTCTAATGCTGAAGGAACCTACCTAAGGAAGAGCTAGTTACGGACAATTGTTAACAGCAGAGTAGCAAAAATACCGTACAATACCAAAACGCATTGTATAACACACGCAATCTTCACTGCCGCAGCTATCGCCGTTGTGCATAATCACCAGGCGACTTGTCTTTAACTTTTAAGCAAGCGCTTAAATAATCGTGATTAACTTAGCAGAATATAAAGCTTGTTGTGGCAATTTTTCTCGAGACACTTTGTGGATTGCTGCTCAACATGTCTCACCTTCTACCTGATGAAGAGGATTGTATGGCAAACAAACCATAAGTTCGCTGGCATGTAAACTACTCAATTTATCACCATTCCAATGAGCGCAGTTGTTCTACCCAGACAAAAACCAAGAAGATACTTTCTCCGGCAACAATCGGAAAGCTACTTTCGGTGCAATGGAACCTTCAATACAAGGATGACCATGCAGATGCATCAAAATCAGCTGAGAGTCAACAACAGCAATTTTTAAAATTGTTTTATTTAAGTATGTTTAAAATGGCATTCTTTAAACTAAAATTTTGTTTTTTTAGTTTTTTATTCCATTTATTAGTTTTGTTCTACTTTCAAATGATATATAATTTATTTGAATCTGATGTATAGTAATTTGACGTATATAATATTTAAAGGGATTTAAAGGGAATCTTTTGTATTGCTCTTACACAGAAAGGGACGTGTCTATTAACAGGGCAGGTACGAAGGCTGTCCCAGAAGTACTCGAACCTAACTAACAAAACACAAAAAAGTTGGGAAAAAACATTCTTATTTCTCTACACAGTCTTCTTTCAGCTCGATACACTTTTCCCAGCAACGTTAAATAGCTTCGATAATCTGTTTATAGTGAGAACCGTCGAGTCCGCAAAATAGCCATCAACTACAGACTCCACCTCGTCATTGTTGGAAAATCTTTTACCACCAAGCCATCTCTTTTAAGTTTTGAAACAGAAAATATTCAGAGGGGCTAAATCTGACAAATAGGGTGAATGAGGAAGCAATTCAAACTTTAACTCATTGATTTTGGCCATAGTACAATGGATGTGTGAACTGGTGTATTGTCTTAATGAAACAAAACTTTCTTTTTCGCCAAATGCGGCCATTTTTGCTTGATTTCATTACTTAAATGCTGGAATAAGTTAGCACAATACTCACTATCGATTGCTTTTCTTTTTGAAGATAATGAATGTAAATGATCTCACACCATCCCAAAAAAACTGACGCCATGACCTTGCCTGCAGGTGGAACTGTCTTCGCCTTCTTTGGAACCAATTCTTCCCTTTCAATCCACTGTTTACTCTACTCTTGTACAAACTATTTTTACAAACGCTTATTCTCCATCTACTTCATGTTAATCGAGATAAACATTTGCAGACTCTATCTTATTGCTAATTTTCTTGTAGATGTAAGGGGAAAATATATTTACAACAATATTATTGTTGAGAAAGATACAAATGGTGTTGCGAGCTTTTGTAGACATCACATAAAATTAAATGTTTAATCGTGTGAAATTGGGCGGAATTTTGAATCCTTATCTAGACAGTAATTTTGCCTTGTGTCAAAGGTTAACTATGTCAAGTTTGATTGAAATCGGTGTAGAAACCTAACAGGAACTTGCATACATAATAAATACATACATATACTGAGTTTCATATATTAAGATTTACTTTTAGGTATATGTGGAACATGGGAAAACAATCAGGCTTAAGCAATAGTCTAACATTTTAAGACAGTTCGCTATGTGATGGCTTTGAAGTTCCGTCTGTTTGCAAGACCATATAGCGGTTTTGCAGTTGGAAAAGTATAAAACATTTTAAAATTCAAGCCTATACTTAAGAATATCTCAGAAATGGTTAATGACACAAAAAAGGTTGTTTGAAGTAAATCGTATTATTGAGCGAGATCTACACCAATTGTGTAGCAATTGTAGTTTTTGTCTATCTCTTACAGTTTATAAGTTACTAAGATCATTCAGAACTCTACAGATTATTCCCAGAAAATACAAGATACACATTTTATTTGTCATACAAATACCTTAAGAAAATGGTATTTTAATCAGAATCTTTAGAGTCATTTTTGAGAAAATAAAAAATAATGAAAATGTTTTCACGAAAAGGGTGGTTTGGAGTTGGGGGAGGGGTTTCGTGAAAATCTTCTTGTCGGATCCTTGGAGGAACTGAACTTAAACACAAGTTTGATACTTAACGGACTTTTCGTTTTTGAATTATGTTGTATGCGGACACACACACACACACACACACACGCAGACCTTTTTATAAAAGTTTTTTGTCCATGGGACCTTAAAACGTGTATTTTGAGTGAAATCTCGGTATCAAAGCTTAGGGTAGAATACAATACTCCCTCTTGTTATCATAGGAAGCAATAGGGAAAGCAAAAACGTTCCCATTCTTTAAAACACTCGGGTCTGCAATCCACCAATGTTACCAATGATAACACGTGTTAAACTGTAAAATACCCCGCCTTGGTATTATACCTAAAGTACAGATTTGGTTTTAAACGATGCCACAACTCTAGTCAGCAGTGAGGAAGTTTCTAGTATTTAATTCACTGGTACTTTAGTTGCTTTCTACATATATAAGGATTTTCAAACAGTCGTTCATAGGCGCTAATTGGTTGCATTCGTCCACGACTCAAGGTCCATATTTGTCCACGACAACGGAAGAATTTCTCAACAGATACAAGATACAATAAAACAAATTAAAACAAATTATATAAAAAATAAAATTTCTTATCTCAAAAGAAGACTATGCAGAACGCAAATATAGTGATTATTGGAAGAATAGCAAAGAAAATACACCTGCAAATTCGAGATGAGATAAAGGACAGCACCTTAGCAGAGGCTATTGCCAAGCAGTCAAATAGAAAAATAATGACAAAGAAGCTTAAGGGTAATTGATCTATGAAATACTGAATTTCCATAATTTTCTTTTAATTAAAATGAAATGTTTACTGTATATACAGCACATGAAGTTACTGGAGCATACATAATTTCACTGAGTTAAGTTAGGCCATTTTTTGAGATTCGAATGTTATATTTGAATAAATCACTTTGGCTAAACCTTGAAGTTTTTTTTTTCAATTAAAATTAGTGTAATGTAAAAATACTTGCAAATAAACTAAAAAGTGCGTTAAAATGTGCACAATGATCCTTAAACTATTCTCCTGAAAAGTTTAATATCTACGTTAAAAATCTGCCGTACGCAGTATATTTGAATAGTTAAAAAATCTGAATAAAGAGCTGAGAAAAATGAATTTGAGGTTTTATACTATTCTATCCAAATGGTTAAGTATTTGAATGGAAAATTGGATTTTAAGAAAATATCAGTGTAGTATAAAATAAAAGGTATAAACATTATTAGCTATTCACGTTTTCTATTTATTCTTTTGCCTAATTTCACCGATTCACTGTTTTATAGACAAATCGTTTATGGACTCGTGAAGAAAGGGCTAGGAAGCGAAGGATTTTGCGTAGATTGGAGCAAAGTGTAGCGCGTAAACCTTGACATTGTGGCGAAGTGAAGAAAGGCAACTACAAGCATTTGAAATGTGAATATAGGAGAAGTCTGAAATAGACTGCCAAAGAGGTAATGAATATACTTTAAGAAGACTGTTTGAAGAAAAAAATTGTTGAAACTGGTCAGAAACAGAGGAAAAATGATTGGCATGTTGATGAAAGAAACTGTTTGCTAAGAGACACACGGGGATGAATGAGAAAAATTTTCAAAAGAATTTATCAGTTGATAGACAGTATTAAGATGAATGGATCATATTTGGAGATATAGGGGAAAAGGAAAAGTAAGAAAAATGGAGGAGTAGTTTTGAAGCGAAGGAACAACCCATTGACAGGCAACAATCGTCATCACCATATCATCTTTAATATCATGTACCAAACCAAATAACTATAAGGGGGACTCGGAAATTTGGAGGTATAATTTTACGCAAGTTTTCAACGCTATTTTTGGAAATGGTAGGTTACCATATCTTCAAGTAGGGTTTTTGCGTGCTTAGTGTGTATGCTTCCTTGTTCAGTACCAATATAATGAATAAATAATGAAAATGGAAAAACGGGGAAAGGGTAAAGATGAACTAAAATCAATAAAGAAGGAGAAAAAAACCTAGAATGTCAATATATTACATCCATGGACCCAAAGGAACAAGAGAATTTATATCCCTATTAGCTGTGTAAGAATAAAAAAGAGAGGTCCTAGCGGAATTCCGCTACGGTTAGCAGAGAGACCTAGAAGAACTGACTGAGACAGAAGGGACCGGAGAGAGAAGGGTTAAGGTAGAGAGAGGCTGGATCCATTTATACGGATTAGGATCCATTCCTGCGTTTAATCCTAATTCTTGGTCCCTTTTCCCCCTACCCAAATTGGTGGTACATGGTCTACGTGTAACATGAAGACGTATTTCCCGGCGCTTTGGGATCCCCACCCACATAATTATGTCCCTCCCCCTCCACACCGCTACCTAATCACTGCGCGGGCAAACTTTAAGACAAGTGTTGCACTTCAAATCCATGGAGAGACTTTACTATTACTGCTTATGGTCTAATGTATTTTTTTACTTTCTCTACTACGTATAGTAAGTAGGGGAAGTATTGCATTCCAACCAAAAATTCGATACCGAGATTACACCGGAAATATACGTTTAGCTTTCGTAAGAATAGCTTGCAGAGGTTACATAAAATAAACGATAATGAGTAGGGAACGTCAGGTGAATGTAACACACCAGATTTTTCTGTGCAGTACAAAATGGCAGATGCGGTACCATTTTACTTTCTCTACTACGTATAGTAAGCAGGGGAAGTATTGTATTCCACCCAAAAATTCGATACAGAGATTTTACCGGAAATATACGTTTTGAGGCGCCCTGAATCCAGATAAATCTGCTTTGGAAACGTGTGTGTGTCTGTGAACAGCATAACTCAAAAAAGAAAAGTCGGATATATACCAAACTTGGTGTTTGAGTTTAGTATCTTCCAAGGATGCGACACGAAGATTTTTAACAAAAGCTCACCACCCCCAACTACCTTTTATATGGAGCATTTTTCGAAAATGTTGATTTCCTAAAAAATGGCTCTAACGATTTTGATTAGAATACCATATATTAAAGATATTTACATGACAAATAAAATGTATATCTTAAATTTTCTAGGAAGGATCTTTGAAGTTTTCATTCGGAAGAAATTTGTTATAATCTTGAGTAACTTGTAAACGTTAAGGATAGGCGAAAACGTACGAAAATGCAGATCTATTTAAAATACCCAATTTACTTGAAATACGTTTTTTTTGGCATAAGCTGTTGCTCAAATATCCATTATTAAATGTACAAATTGTTCAATACTTGTCATTCTTTTAAAGTCCCATCGACTTTCAGGTGTTTCCCGCGATTGCACGGAAACAGTATAAAATTTTATGGCCAGTATATAGCATCCAGTTCTTAAATATTTGATATTGTCACTGTTTTCTTTGTATCAATACCGAAATGTTTAATATAGCTGTTTTTGCAATGATTTACTTAGATTAAATGTAATAGATAGAAAAATAAGCTTTAGTAAGAATAGTTTGTATACCCACTAATAAATATAGAGGGTAGATATATCACATCAGATATTATTTTCTCTACCGCATATATAGCAGATACATAAGGTGTCTTGCGTTCCACCCAAAAATACAATTTCAGGATTTCGCTCGAAATATGCTTTAAGGCTCTCCGAATAAATAATAAAAACATGTTTAGAAAACAGTGTGTATGTATGTGTGTGTCACTAATCCTTAAATAGAGAATTTTTCGAATTTTGGATTTTCACGAAAACGGCTCTAACGATTTTGATTAAAACATCATTTGTTTAAGATATTTACGTGACAAATAAAATATATATCTTACATTTTCTGGAAATAGCCTGTGAAGTTGAGACAGTATGTTTAACACTTTAATGACTTCAGTCTAATTATATAATATGTAAATTCAATAACAGCCCGCCTTGAAGCAATATGTGTGTGTAATAATTTTTAAAATGTATGTAACAGTCATTTCATATGCTTATATTATTGTAAACATGTTCAATAATGTTATGTGAATGCATTACGTAATTTAATAATGTAGGAGCTGTGAGAATAATAGGTTAAAAGTTTCTAACACTGAGGTAACCTTGAGGCAATAATGAGTAAGAATGTTTAATAATGCTATTAGTCATTATTGGAGCAACAATAATATAATTTTACGACAGTTTATAAAATAGCCAATCAGCAACCAGAAAAAACTAGTTAAATGATGGTATTCTATTGGAGTAGGATTAGCCAATCAGAAACTGAAAAGGCGAAAATTTTACAAATTTAGAGTTCAGTTGCCTGCAGACAGCGTTACTAACCAGACGCAAAAAGTGTCCTCAAGAAATTTAATATGTATTCGTATGAGACGAAAAATAAGTTTACGTGTTCAAAAGTGTAATTAATTAATAAAAAGAGGCTCACGGCTCTCTATATCAGTGAAGTGTTATTTAAATCGTATCAAGCATTAATAAAAGAAGTGATATAAAATTATAATCTGTGTAAGCCTACATTCTTGTTGCACCATAACCCTGCTAAGAGAAACGTTGTGTCTCTAACAATAATACTGACGCAGCCGAGGCAAACATAAATATATAATATTTAAAGAAATAGTTTAAATTACAAAGTTAATATTTTTAAACTTAGGGCGAAGGCTACCGAAAAGCGGGTACTATACGTGTGGTTGCACGAATTTCAAGTTCGGTTCCCCAACAGTTGAAATATAATACAACTCCTTCAATACAGCAATAAAAACTACTTCAAATTGATGCCCCAAGCGTGGTGCAAATAACGTAACAAACCAGCTACTTCAAATCGGCGTCCATACGTGGAGCTAATAAAATACTTCAAATTGGCGCCCAGCGTGGGGCTAAGAAAATTATAAACAAACCAACTACTTCAAAGTCCTCTTTATTCGGCGGCGGTGTTCGAATAATGTTGAAGATCTACCAATATGTTATGAATTTATTCGAGGGATATTATGCATTGGTGAGAGTCAAATCCAAATATTTTACATCAACAGTAGACTTGAAGACTTTGTTGTCGATGAATTCCACATAAACTGACTCCCGTACAAAAACAATGCATTGATTGGTGCAGAAAAACTCTGGAACAATTCCAAGGCAGCACTTTAAATTTGGTTTGGAATATCGTTACTATCGTTGAATCTTGGATTTATTGTTATGATCCTAATAGCAAAAGTCAAGCGGCTTAATGGGTCTTCCGAACAGCATCTAAGTCTAATAAAGTCCGATGAACTCGCAGTGCTGGTAAGAAGATGGTTGCTAGTCTTTTTTTTCTAAAACGGGCCTTATTCCTACTATATCACTAGAAGATAGATGTACCGTTACTGCCGATCGGTACACAAATGTCTGTTTACAGCAAATTTTTGAAAAAGCTCGTGAAAAACGCCCAAAAGGAAAACTAACGCTCAATCATGACACCGCTTCGTCGCATACAGTGAAACTGAGTTTCTGAATGCCCTAAAGCTTAGTACCATGGACTCTCCACCATACAGCCCTGACCTAGTTACCTTATGATTTTTTTATTGTTTCCAAAAATTGAATATAAAATGCGTGGAATCACTTTTTCGTCATCAGATGAAGCAGTGGAACATTATAAAATCCTGACTTCTGAAGTGCCTCAGGAAGAGTGGCATCATTACTTTATGGACTGGTTTCATCGAATGCAAAAAATCTATTGACGTTAAAGGAGAATATTTTGAAAAACAAGAAAATTCTTTGTTTAAAACTAATCCTTGATTGATTTTGTAAAGATTTTTAATGTCGCTCTCGTAAGATTTAATATGAATACTTCTCATAAGCTATATACGAATGGTAGTAGGTAAAGAAAGTCACGTGAATGTAACACATCAGATGCTAATGGAAATTCTAATTTATAGAACTACAAAGAAAACTACAAATTTAATATTTCGGCGAATTCTGATTTTCTCAAAACTTCTAGAGAGATGACTGTTGATACGACCGAACGCACTTGTTTTTCTACTCTTTACCTTACAAGCAATACGTTATGTTACAGCAGCACAGGAATCCTCACGTCTGTCTTGTTGGCAGTGTTCCATTTTCTCGCAGAACAGTTGGACAATGGAGCAAGAGCTGTTGGAGAGGCGAACGTCGTTCCATTCTCCTTGACGAACTAATCAATGCACAGTAATCGGGATGTTCCCTCCCTCCCTCCTCATGGGGAGAGAAAACACTCGACAACTCTAGAAGCTCTGGGGACAAGGCGGAGGTCAAGTTGACGTAATGAACCTCTAGAATCAACTGCACTGGGAGGTCAACAGGTTTGTCCTCCACGATGTTTGCAAAGGTGAAGTCATTGTCTCATCATCTGAACTTAGGAACAAAGTGAACAAACCCTTCAAAGAAACGCGTTGTAGTATTGAATAAACTGGCAAACCCAGCAGCTAAGCTTCTAGTTTCCATTGTAGTGACTTCAAAAACGTGGAGGGGAAAGTAGTTCTCATGTGTTACAATCGCATGACTTTCTCTACCCTCTTATCTTTCTCTGTGTTAAGGACTTTTATTTTTTCTATTTCCTACTTATACAATCGAATTCAACCGAAAAAATTCACCATAAATGCATGTTTAAGCCCCCTGAACCCAAAAAGATATATTTTTAAGAAAGCATCTCTCTCTTGCTGTAAACAGCATAACTCAAAAACGAAAAATCCGTTAAATATTAAACTCAGTATTTAAGTTCAATATTTTCCAAAGATGCGATACAATATTTTTTTTTAGAAAATCCATCCACCCGAACTAACCTTTCCATGGAAAACGTTTCCAAATTTCCGTATTTTTTCAAACATGCATCTAACGATTATAACTAAAGTGCCATAATCAAAACATTACCATGATAAATAAAATGTAGATGTTGAATTATCTGGGAATAGCCTGTGAAGTACCTACTCTTCATTCGGAAAGAATTTTGTAAAACGTTTTATTTTCTCTACGACGTACATAATAGGTAAAGAAGGGATTGCATTCCACCCAAAAAGTTTATACCGAAATTACACCGGAGATACATGTTTTGATGCCAAAACCCAATCCAAGACAAACAAAGCATTTTTGAAAACATGTATGTGTGTGTGTCTGTATGTCTGTGAGCAGCATAATTCAAAAACGAAAAGTCCGATAAAGACCAGATTTGGTATTTAGATTCAGTATCTTTCCAAGAAAACCTAACTACCCTAACTGTCTTTTACGTGGAACATTTTTCAAAAATTTTGATTTTCTAAAAATTGCTCTAATTTTTGTTAAAATACCATATATTAAAGATATCTGCATGAAAATTAAAATTGCAGCTTGAATTTTGTAGGAATGTCCTGTGAAGTCCTCTTCATTCGGAAGGAATTTTGAATAATCCTGTATGACTGGTAAAGTTAAGCGATAGACGAGAAAGTACATCTGTTTAAAACATGTCATTTATTTCAAATGAGTTTTTTTGTGGTATAAGCCATTTCTGAAATATGCATTATTAAAGGTTTGAATTGTTCATTTCTTGGTAATTCTCTTAAAGTCCTGTCAACATTCAGTTGTTTGGATGTTGACTTTTTTGGTCGAATTCAACACTTTCTCCGTAGAGGATAAGCACCAGAGAGACAAAAATCCGATGTGCTTTGACCGAATTTCTGTGCCCACTACCGTATACTCTTGTCTAGCATTCTTACGAAAACTTATTTTTCTATTATTTCATGTTAATTAAGATAAATCTATGCAGAAACTATTTCTTTACATATTTCATACTAGGAGTACACAGGAAACCGAATCGATAGTGGGCTGTTTAAATCCTTGAAATTCCATATTCTTTCCATGACATCTCAAGAAAAGCTGAATGGCGACATCATTTAAAAGATGACAAAGGAATTAAAAAATTCAAATCATTAATAACGGGTATCTCGAACCGGCTGAAGCTAGAAAAAAATTATTTGAGATAAAATGTAAGTTTTAACGAGAACTACATTTTATGTGTTTGAATTTTTGTCTATCTCTTATGGTTTACATATGGTTTACATCTCTTAAACAAAATTCCTTCCGAATAAAGAGAACTTCACAGGATGTTCCAGAAAATTTAAGGTTGAGGCAGTATTTTAACACTTAAATGATTTCAGTCTAATTATATAATATATAAATTCAATAACAGCCCGCCTTAAAGCAATATGTGTACTAACAATATATAGAAAGTGTATATTACAGCCATTGTATATGTTTATATTATTGTATACATGTAATAATGTTATCTGAATGTATTACGTAATTTAATAATGTAGGAGCTGTGAGAATAATAGGTTAAAAGTTGCTAACAATGAGGTAACCTTGAGGCAATAATGAATTTGAAAGCTTAGCAATACTACTTGTAATTCTTGGAAGCAATAATGTAAGTTTTGTGACAGTTTAAAAAAATAGCCAATCAACAACCAGAAAAAGCTTTAGTTAAACGAAGGTATTCTATTGCACTAGTTTTAGCCAATCAGAAATTGAAATATAGCAAAATTTACAAATCTAGAAGTCAGTTGCTTGTAGACAGTGCTCATAAGTGGACGCGTTGGTTGTAGACAGACGCGAGACACGTCCTTAAATATGTAATACATATTTAGTGGAGACGAAATTAGTTTACGTGTTAAAAAGTGCAAGTAATTAACAAAACAATCTCACAGCTCTCTATATCAGTGAAGTGTTATTTAAATCGTGTCAAGCATTAATAAAAGGAGTGAAGTAAAAATTATAGTCTGTGTAAGCCTAATTTCTTCAGTCGTACCACAACTCTGCAAAGAGAAACATGTCTCTAACAAAAATACTGACGCAGCCGAGGCAAACATAAATAAATATACATTTACAGAAACGGTCAAATTACAAAGTTGATATTTTTTAAACTTGGGGCGAAGGCTAACGGAAAGCGGGTACTATACGTGTGGTTGCAACAAATTTCAAGTTCGGCTGCCCAATAGTTGAACTATAATACATCTTCTTCAAATCGGCTTTCCATACGTGGGGCACAATAATACGCCTCTTCAAATTGACGTCCAAAACGTGGGGTAAATAACGTAAAGATACTATCTACTACAAGGTTTTGTCATGCAAGTAAATATATGGCATTTTAATCAAAATCGTTAGTTACATTCTTGAGAAAATGAAAATGTTTGGAAACATTTTTCATGTAAGGGGTAGTTTGTGGAGGGGGAATGTTTGGAAAACATCTGTGTCGTATATTTGAAAGATACTGTACTTAAATACCAAGTTTGGTATTTCTACAACATTTCATTTTTGAGTTACAGTATTCAGATACACACACAAACACGAACCTATTTCTAAAAATGCTTTTTTTTTTTTTTACTTATTCAATACATGGGTTTCCACTGAAATCTCGGTATCAAATTTTTGGGTGGAATACAATACTTCATCTACTTATTTCAGCAAGTAGTAGAGAAAGTAAAAAGGTAAAAGTAGCAAACATAACATGTATTGGAAAGGTAGAATCAGAGAACTGAAAAATTTAATCTCGCAGCCGGACTGTGAGGTACCATAGCAACATGCCGGTATGACATTAAATTCCCCAACTGGCTCGCATTTTTCCCGGAAAACCAACTTCCGCAATACCGGGAGATCCATGGTTCAAATCCCGACTGTAGCACTGAATATTTCAGTTGTCTAACAATTCTACATTTACAACCTTTTCGTACACACGGCTTGTGTGGAAGAACAATTGATTACCAATGTACAGGGTTATTCAAAAAGGAAGAGACTTTAAATATTTATTTCTAATGAATGACAATAGATAGCGATACATATGACACATTATTGAACAGAGGAAAGTTCGAAGTTTAAAGCCCCACCTAGTAGTTGCATTCAGTGCCTACAGCGGCGCTGTGTTTGTTTACAGAAAATGGCGACTCCACAGGAAAAGTCGTTTTGTGTGCTGCATTACGCAAAGAGTGAATCCATTGTTTCATTGCAGCGTGCATTTCGTTATAAGTTCAACAAAGAGCCACCTCGTCATAAACATTTACAATTGATACAATAAATTCGTAGAAGATGGTTGCGTATGCAAACAGAAATGCACTGGTCGTCCTCGCATAACAAATGGTGGTAATTTTAAACACAGAAAATAAAATTTTGAACTTTTCTCTATTCAGTGATGTATCGCCATCTATTGTCGTTCATTATAAATAAACATTTAAAGTATATTCATTCTTTTTGAATAACCCTTTACAATAATTGGTTTTTACGAGCGAGTTTGGAATGTATTTAAGTTAGGACCACATCCCTGATGCACGAAGAATGCTGAAGTTTGGAGTGCGACACCAGGAACACCTTCCAGACCACCTTTACCTAGGAAACCCCTGTGTAAAGCTTTGCCACAACATTTACATAATAGTCATTAAGGTTAAGCAACATTCATAACGCTGGCAGCCCAAGTGAAAGTCAACCGTGCGGAAATAATGAAGAAGGGAGAGCGCGCCGAGTTAACTCCCCTTTTTGTTATAACAACAGAATCGATGCTTTGCCAACACGAAACGCATATCAAGGAGGGTAATGAAACAAATTGCCTCACATAAAGTAAACTACCTATCTGGGGCTTTACGTTTTCTTTACAGCAGGGAAGAAAAAAATTGATATGCGACATTCACATGGCCTTCTCTACCCTCTATTGTTTATTAGTGGGCATACAAACTATGTTTATGCTGCCTTAAAATTCCATTTTGTTTCTATGCAATCGCAAGAAGCAACTGAATATGGAGAGAAATTAAGAGAATGACCACGAAATGAACAATTGGAACCTTTAATAATGGATACCTCAGAAATGGCTTATCCACAATAACTTATTTGAAATTGTGTGATATAAAGAGATCTACATTTTTTATGTAGTACGTTTTCGTCTATCGGTTCATGTTAACCAGTTATACAAGATTAAACAAAATTCCTTTCGAATGAAGAGGACTTCATAGAATATTTCCACAAAATTTCAAATAAACATTTTGTTTCGCCATACCCACACCCTGCCATCGGATCGCCACATTGTGTACCGTGATTCGTCACTCCACACAACGTTTTGCCACTGTTCAATAGTGTAATGTTGACGCTCCTTACACCAAGCGAGGCTTTGTTTGGCATTTTCCTGCGTGATGTGTGGCTTATGAACAGCCGTTCGACCATGGAATCCAAGGTTTCTCACCTCGCCTAACTGTCATAGTACTTGGAGTGGATCATGTGGCAGTGGCAGAGTGGCAGTTTGGAATTCCTGTGTTATGGTCTGGATAGATGTTTGCCTATTTAATACTCTTTTGACCCTCTTCAAATGTCGGCGGTCTCTGTCAGTCAACACACGAAGTCGGCCTGTATGCTTTTGTGCTGTACATGTCCCTTCACGTTTCCATTTCACTATCACATCAGAAACCGTGGACCTAAGGATGTTTAGGAGTGTTGAAATCTCGCGTACAGACTTCTGACACAAGTGACACCCAATCACCTGACCACGTTCGAGGTCCGTGAGTTCCACGGAGCGTCCCATTCTGCTGTTTCACGATGTGTAATGACTACTGAGGTCGCGGATAATGAATTCCAGGCAGTAGGTGGCAGCACAATGCACCTAAGATGAAAAACGTATGTTTGTGGGGGTGTACGGACACTTTTGATCATATAGTGTATGTGTAAAGGTTCAGTTGTTGTGTAGCGAGGCTTTGCTTCCTAAATTGGGCCCCCTGATGTGGGCCCTAAATGGACGACTTGATTTTGTCACATCTGGTTGAGGTCTTCATCTGGCCCCTGCAAACAACTGGGCTTAGTTTCCCGAATTCTGTGCATCGATATGGATTTGGTTTTCTATTTAACTCCGGGTTCGACCCCCATCTCCTCCCAGTTTGTATATTCTATCGCCTGGGAGTTTACCGGTCTATTTCTTCCAGAGCTGTTGGAGTTTCTCCGGTACCGGTAATGGTTATGGTCTCCTGTATATTCAGGGTTTCCCTGAAATTGATTTTGACTGCCCGAGAAGTTCCTACGGCCATTGTTGAAATTGCCATTGTGAGCATTGTTGAGCCCCGTGCAATGGATATTATTAATTGTGGCTTCCCTTCTGTATTGTCTCTGTTGCCTATCGCCATGTGTGTTTATTTCCTCCTGTGTGATCTAGGCGCGTGAGGTCTGTACCTTTCCTTTGGGGAATTTTGGTTGCGCTCATTGTTAAATCTGGGGCTTTATGCCCATGTCTCCATAAAATGTGACTTGTCGCTGTCTTGTGAGAATGTATTTTCTCTTGATCGTGCCTGCCGTGTGTTAACCTTGATGGGGTTTTGGTCAAAAGCCGTAATTAACTCCAAAATGTTTCCTATTGTTTGCGACTGCGCAACAATGAGCCCGCTTCTAATTTGTGGTTCAAAGTGATTTGTTAACACAGCAATTATCTCCCCATCCTCCATTGTTGGGTTGATTTGTTTGCTTTTTTGTACCAGTCTCAAAACATAGTCAATTAAGCTACCATGCATATTCGAATTGTAGCGGCCACTGTTAAGCTCTAACCTGACTTTATTGACTTCTGTTGGACACCAATTTCTGAGCAAGAATGCTTATTTGAATTCCTCGTATGAAGCTCAGTTTAACTCCTCAGTCAGTTCAACGCATGTTACTTTAAAGTTTTCTTTACAACAATGAGTTTTATTTCATCTGAAGTGGCTTTAAATCTAAAGTATACTGCTCCAATTCTCTAATACATTCTTTGGGATGGTTCTCCTTCCCTCGTCAAAATTTGTTGGAGATAACGCATTCAATAGGTGAGAATTAAGGTTGTGGGTGCTACTATGAGAGCAAGTAGCTTGTGGAGTCACACTACTACATGCACATTGCTATAACTACAATTATTACGTATATTGTTTAAGGCTTCGCCGGATAGCAATGGTGGGCTACCGGTGTCCGCGACATTTCATTACAGTCACTTGGAATAACTTTGATGAACCATGTTCCAACTCAGGTTTTGTTAAGTAAGTTTTGTATGCTATTTATGAGTTTGGCAATCTCTATATCATGTACACTGTTCATGGTTTGAATGACATTCCTAAGGCCTGCAGTTTCATGACTGCTTTCCACTTGTGTAGCGTTAACAATTCTTTTAATTGCTGTTAATTCTGAGCTTACTCTGTGCTCTAAAGATTGTTGCCCTAACACTGCAGTTTCTGAACCTGTTTCTGTTGAACCTGAATATTGTTGGAAGTTACGGTTTCTCCCTGTGCATTGGTAAATTCAGAGAGGCTGGCTACCTCGGTTTTATTTATGTTTAACTCTTGCCTTAGACTGACGATGTCTGATTGTATGGGTACTCGCCCTACACCGATCTACTCCAGTTTTTCTTGCAACTGCTTACTATTGCGTTTTAACTATTTGCCTCTCTATTGTTGTTTTCTAGTTGTGATTGTAACTTGCTATTGGCACCTCTGATGTTCATGTGTGAAAGAGCAATTAATTCCATTAATTGACCTAATAGTAGTAGAACCTATAAAGCCCGGGACTTAAAGTACGAGGGGCACTATTTATATTTTGAGCCTTGGCAACCCTGAATGTTATAGGTGCCATCTGCCGTTTCCAATGAAAAGTTTGACATTTTTGACCATAATCTATCTCGAACATTTTTTCAATAGAGCGTTATTTGTTTTGTTTACACTAACTTGAAAATTGTGTGTCAACAAAAACATGGAATTAGCTCGTGAAAATGTACATGCAATGATTTATTCCGACTTTTGACGTGGATTATCAAGACAAGAGTGCATCAATCAACTAACTTCCATATTTGGCGACAAAGCTCCATCCTTTGCCACTGTGAAACGCTGGTATGACGAATTTAATCGTGGCCGCCATTCGCTCAATGATAAAGTTCGTGAAGGTCGTCCAAAATCAGTTGTTGTGCCGGAAAATATTGATGCTGTGCAAAACCTAATAATGAAAGATCGTCATGCAACATATTGTGAGATTGAGACAACCCTAGGCATTACTTCCACCAGCATATATAAAATATTACATGATTATTTATCCGTGAAAAAGGTTTGCTCTCTTTGGATCCCACATAATTTGACGCAATCTCAAAAAGATGCTCGTGTCGATTGGTGTAAAAAGTGCTCAAGAAATACAATGGCGATGCCTCAAAAGACGTATATCAGATTGTAACAGGTGACTAATCATGGATCTATACCTACATATGAGCCGGAACGTAAGCTGCAGTCGACTGTATGGGTGTTTCAAGTTGAAGCAAATCCAACAAAAGTTGTTCGCACTCGAAGCACTTCGAAGCAAATGGTCGTCTGCTTTTTCAGCAAAACTAGCCATGTGGCAACAGAGAGGAACGTAAAACGGTTAATGCCGAATGGTACACAGCCATTTGTTTGCCGGAAGTCTTCAATGAAGTAAGGAAAACCAACAAGAACCGTAGGACCGTTCTTCATCAAGACAATGCGAGCGCACACACATCTCGTCTAACAACAGAGTATTTAAAGGCTCAAAAAATCGAATTGATGGGTTATCCGCCATACAGTCCTGATTTTGCACTCAATGACTTCTTTTTGTTCCCGAAAATCAAGAATAAATTGTGTGGACAACGATTTTCGTTGGCAGAAGAAGCCGTTGATGCCCTCAAAAACCATGTTTTGGAGGTGTCTCAAGAAAACTGAAATAAATGCTTTGATAAATGGTTCAAACGGATGCAAAAGTGCATTGATCATAAAGGAGAATATTTTGAAAAACAATAAAGCAGTTTGCAATCAGAAATTACTTTGTCTTAATTATTAGGCTCAAAATATAAATAGTGCCCCTCGTACTTACAAAATTGTAGGTCGCCATTGGGGTATGTCATCTCAATGCAATTTGAGATCTCTTTGTGGTTTACCGGGATAAATGAAAATAAGTTGGGGAATTTAATGTCCTACCGACAAGCTGCGGTGGTAGCTCAGTGGTTAGAACAACCGGACGGAGAACGGGAGATCCGTGATTCAAATCCCGGCTATGGCATTGCATTTTTCAGTCATCTGATTCTATCTTTCTAACCTCTGATGTTATTTTCTAGTTTTTCTTGTAACTGCCTATTTCACTCATTAAGTGTGAAAGCTAGCATAGACTGCAGTATCTGCACTAAGTTAGCAGTGCCTTGTCCATTATCTACTGTTGTTTGAGCTGGACCGGTTACGGATTGTTGCAACTCAGTTTCCCCAATTTCAACTTGCTGAATGCAGGTGGAGCAATGGTTCCTCCCTCTGATGGGTTACCAGCATTTGCATTTTCTGCCATGATGGCTACTTTGTGGCTTCTAAGCAACATGCAAGTTACAGAATTGCTAAATTAGTACAAATACACTTTTGTACATTACTCGGTGTAGAAATTCTGGAAGTTCTGGTGGCGGTGATTCCTCCTGGTAGTGTTGTCCTCCGTGGACTAGTGGTACCGTGCTAACCTCTAGTTCCCAAGGTCGCGGGTTCAAACCCGGCAGAGGGCGATGGATTTTTTCGGGCATAAAAATTCTTAGCAAGTAAAGCTGGTGGTCCCGTGTCGTAGATTTACGGCACGTAAAATAACCTCAAGCCTGATAAAGAGGCCTCTGAGCAAAATTACCAGTCTTTCACGCCAAATATAGAATGGGACGCTAAGAACCACAGCAGTTAAAGAGTGTCCATAAATAAAACCCAATTTCAATTTCTCCTGGTAGTGCTGTGTGAGTGGTAGCTTCTTATTCATACCACGGGGCGTAATTTGTAGCGAGGGATTACTCGCACGTGAGTACCACGTGCTATCTCAGGTAGATGTCTTGTATCTCCGAAGTTCCTTGAAGCTGTCTGCTTGTCGTAGAGCTAAGGAGAAATTCCTATCCTAGCTAGTTAACTTGATATTTCTCAGGATTTTATGTAGGTGAAGCCAAATAATAAACTGACTATTTCTCAAACAACCTAATTTATTCAACACATAATGTACATTGAGACGGTTAGCAAACATTCCCTTGATTAACACAAAATGATACAAAAGCTGTACATGTAATCTTTCCGCTACTGTGGATCCTTCACGTGGACCTATCTATCTGCGTCACACGATATTTTCCCACCCACATACTCGATCTTCCGCCTGAGTCACATGTGTTGCATCGTGAGAGTAAAATCAGAGATTATGTAACTTGGGGCCTCCTACCCTTTTTTATACCTTCCTACTATGACGCTAGAATTCGTGCCTTTATGTGTAACAAATATTCGCATTGGTTATCTACTTAGCCTGCTATGAAAATAAAATGTTCCACTTGTCACACTTCCCTTTCACTTCTCCGGTATAACCCGCATATCCGTCTCACTTTACAACTCTCGTTTCTGTTTCTGTTTATCCAAATCCTTTGTCTTCCAGGAATTGGGCCATTATCTCTGTCTCACTCTAATCTCGGATCCCTCTCTCTCGCTCTATTTTCTGTGACTTTGCATAAATCCTGTGTGCATTAGCATGTATGTGCTATGGACTTTACCCCTGTTGCTCACTGCCTGGTAATTACTAATTACGCTGTACTTTACATGCTAGCTTTCACATTAATTACATTCTATTGCAAAATTTATTTTAAAGCAAACCTATTTCTCAATATTATTTTACATTATTAGTTATTCCTATTATTTCTATACTCTATTCTCCTCGTGGTGTAGTGGTTACCACGCTAGCTTCTAGTTCCCGAAGTCGAGGGTTCAAACCCGGCCGAGGTGATGGATTTTTTTCGATTGGCTTGCTTCAGAAGGGAAGTAAAGCCGGGTCCCGTGTCGTACATTTACGTCACGTAAAAGAACCTCAAACCTGATAGAGACCTCTGAGCAAAATTACTGGTCTTTCTCGCCCAATATAGAATGGGACGCTACGGACTACGGCAGTTAAACAGCTTCCATAAATAAAACTCAATTTTTTAAAAAAAATACTCTATTATATTGTGTATATCTTCCCGTACAGTTATTATTATTATTATTATTTATTATTATTTATGTAGTGCTGTTAATTTTGCCACAATTAATTTTCCCATATGCAAAAATACTGAAAAATGTTGTGAAAACATATGCCAATACAAAATATATTTTTCTGACTGAATCTCTTAAAACGCACGCGCACACACACACATAAAACAATAACTGGTCCTATTTATGCAGCAATCATTTCTAAAAGCTATGAGCCTACACAATTTAAAATAAACATTATTTTAGCATTAAAATATAATTAAAATTTGATAACTCAGAAACTGCTCACCACAGAGAGCTGAAATTTTACAAACACCTATATAATGGTACAAAAGAGCTCTATACCAAATTTGAATAAATACCTTAAAAATGCATAATATGGGAATTTCATTCCTAGTGTCCCTTAAGTCATTTTCGCATAATATTAAAAAGTGAAATAAAGATTTCAGTACTTAGAATTCAAACAAGGAAAAGCTTATACATCTCATACGACTTCCAAATTGTTTTCGTAGCTGTTCTACAAAGTATCTTTACAAGATTATTTTTGTTCATGTTTGCCTCACATTCAAGAGGTTCCGAGTTCAAATATCGGTTAGGTTGAGAGGCCCAGATAAGACTTCCCGGGGTTTTCCCTTATTCTGAGAAGACGAATGTTGGGAAACTCTAAATTCTGGGGGCCCTGGCTCGTTTGAGTATCATTTCACCCATTTCATTCATTCGATGTTCGACATGACCTACCGGGTTAAAGACGTTAAACTTAAAATGAAACATTTTTCTGCCTACTTCCTCTTAATTATGATGATTATTTACGAGAAATGCTAGAGAGACACACAGATGGTTGAAGCGACAGTCAGTTATTTAAGAATCAGTCTTAGCATGGGCTAATGAAGAACAAGGAGCGGCCATTTAACATTTCAAAATATACAGCAAATATTCCGAAAGTGGTGAAAAACATAAACATGTATATTGATTGTTGGATAGTTAAACTAGCTTTAATTTTCACTGTGGTGTGTTTCTATGTATCTATTAGGATCTCCCAGCAAATGCAATCAACGGGAGCAAGATGACTTCTTAAAAAAAAGTAAATATATTTTAAAGAAAATCGTCAGAACTATTTTTGAGAAAACCAGGAAATATTGTTCATGGAAATCATGTTTTACTATTTTTTAGTTAGGAGAATTTCCTAAAAAATCTTTGACTTGCACCCTTAAAGCATAAAATTCGGTGGGTATCCGAAACGCGACCGCGCTATTATGTAGTGACGTTTCGTAATACTGGTTGTCTACCGCTAGAGACCGCGATGATAAACGATTAGCTCAACGTCCACAAGATAGCACTAAGAACTGTCAAGCACTTGGATACTATCAGTTCCTCGTGGAGGACAATTCGTGCGTTATCATGCCTTAAAAACAAGCCAAATGTGCAGTAAATTTGTAGAGCAAGAATTTTACATTAGCATACATCCAGACTTGCCACGATACTGGATTAGTTAGGACAGTAGGTGGAGCCCATTTCGACTCTCCTGTCTAGATGCAAAAAACAAACCCAAAGGACATGTGAACTTTTCTACGTGACTATCCAGAAAATTAACAATGCTAAAAAGTCGAATAGGTATAAGAATAGATTATGCTTATCGCTTAAACGTAATGCAATATCACAGGTAAGGTTTCGACATGATACTGATATAGCTTCCCTAGTTGTAAAACTTTTAAATACAATACACTGAATCCATACTGTGACTGTTCAGTTTTCACTGTCGCCTCGCCAAGTTCTCACTATCACTTAATAATTTAATATAGTTCCAGTTTTCACTTCACTTAGTTCTGCCACTTCGCTTTCTACGCGACATAGCGGTGTTATGAAACTACACATGGCGTAGCCTCTATTTCCGGACGGTTCAGTCGCTGGGGAGTCGAACACAAGACTTCTCTAATATCTTGCAGCAGCATCACTCGCTGCACGTCACAACAGTCGTCACAAACTCGCTCGGAAAACAGCACTTTTTGTCGCACCAGAGACGCATTCACTAACTCTAATTCTCTGACTTACTCGTGAGAGCGCTCGCTTATATAGTCGTTCTAGACTGTTCTAGAAGACGGGAGAAAGTTATCTCTCAAAAGCGTCTCTGGTGCTTTTTGGTCGGTCAGCACGTTCTATCGATAATCGATGCACATAGCTACGTCACAATATGTTTTCATAAACAAAACCTGTGCCAGGAATCCTGGCAAAAAGTATTATAAAGAGCTACTGTCTAAATTAACTAGTATATTTAAAAGCATTTCCAGCAGACGATTAAAGCATAAAACAGGAAAATAGAAGATTAGTTATTCACAATGGAATACTACATTTTTAACTGCGGAAAAAGTTTTGAAAACCCGAAACCCTATGAAACAGTACTTAATGGCACGTCAATGAACAGCACCAAATACATCTCTGCTAAAAAAAGGGTAATAACTTGGACTCAGTTTGGAGTGAGCCTATAGTCTCCATCTCCTAATAGGTGCATCCTTCGGTTTGGCGTTGAAAATACCACCTTACTTGGAATTTGAAACGCCTTAAGAGGACAAATTTCTCGCCTTTCTTGTGCAGGCTAGAGATGCAATTTAGTGCGATTAGTGTGGTGATTCCTCAGCGTTACTAGCGTAATAGGCAAGGTCTCTGTCCATATAGATGGAGACATCGGAAGGGAAAAATATTTTGTAAATAATATAGATGAAGTAAATACGAAGGTGTTATGATGGTGCTAGGCAGGAGAACACTGCACTCATTCCATTCATATAACATAATAATGTCAAGAAAATTAATAATTTTCAAAATCTAAGTAGGAATTATGTTCTAATTCTTGCTTTCCTTTTATCTACTGTCCATACAACAAAGTGCAATAAGTTTGTGCCTCCGGTTAGTGAATTTATAAAACAGAGAAAGAAATCCATGTATTACTAAGGAGGCCCGGAGGACAGACAAAAATCAGTTTTAAAATGGTATAATCAACGAGTTTGTACCTTGAACTAAGTGCTTTTAAAATGAAAGTCTGTTATATGGGTAAGAATCCTAATAGGAATCTTCAGCTTCTGGTAGTTTATCCTTAACTATTAAAGTTAAAACACTGAAATTTTCAAGTCTTGTACTGAATATCAAGTTAAAACGTTTTAAACATTTAATTAACTAAAGACTTTAGGTTATAAAATACAGCACAGTGTGCAAACAATTCTTTGATTAACAAAATTAATAGTACTAAGAAGAATGCATGTATCTTCAAATTCCTAACATGTTTCAAATATGCAAAATATCAAAGTAAAAGAATAAACCTTTTAACCAGTAGTTCATTTAATATTTTTGTAAAAGGCTTTGCGGATTTCCTTAACAGTATTATATACCCACTTTATTGCTTCAAAATATGAAGAAATACGAAGATTGTCATGAAATATGAAACCTTTACTAACACATTGTCAAAATAAGTATTTTTTTGTGGTAACCATGCTCTTTAATTTCAGATTCATAAAGACTGTCAAGAGCGTGTGAAAATGGATTGTTTTCCATGTAATAGAAACGAAGGAATTGTTATGTGGCTTTGTTTAATTCACGCATTCAAATTTATTCGCTGCCCTTGTGGTAAGGGCCCATTGAATGGAATTGACGTCAAACTTTGTCAAGTGTTATCTAAGAGAGCACTTATCTGATGTTTACAGTTAGTAATATGAATTACTGGAACATCTCTTTTTGACAGAAAAGAGGAATTTTAATTATTCTTACAATATATTTGTAGTGCTGCTGTTTATTTATAATTTTTAGCAGCACTGAACAATGATTAACAAATCAGACGTTTATCTTCAGAGCCTTCGCTTCGACGCGTGGCTATATTATGGAATTGCTTGTCCTGCACTGCAATTTCTAACCAGTTCTGTTCCCTCACCGTATGCCGGCTTATCTGTTGACACCCAATCTGTGCTGCACAGATGTTAATACGTTGCGAGACCACGTATTTCAGTGTTACATTACGTTAGTGTTGTTATAATGCCAAAAAGTCCATACGCTAACAGACTCTTCATATATGATTACTATGCGACGACAAATTCTTGCAGAAAGTAAGACAGCGATTTATAGACAGATTCCATTATGTTTGCGCATGTTTGTACTAACCTTGTCGCATTAATCTGTTTGTGTTATCTTTTTTTACTTGGCGCCTGTTATTGTTTTACAATTTTGAATTTTGGGTTCTTTGTCCTCCGGCTAGCTATTATTACTCATTCGAGCAAATATCTCTGAACAGGGCGTGTAAATGGAAAGGAGTTGTTACTAAAACATAACACTGATAAAAGAATTTATTTTCACACTTTTATTGCCGTCACAATTAATTTCACATTTTTAATCTTGATACACGCCTGACTGAAACTGTTATATTTCCGAATGTAATTACTGTCGTAATAGTTGTCGCGTACCTACTTCACATTTTGTAACTAACTTTACGACGCGAGAGATTCTGTAGAATTGCGTAATGTGTACCTCGCGAGAGATTCTGTAGAACTGCGCGACGTTTACCTCGTGAATGATTCTGTAGAACTGCGTAATGTGTACCTCGCGAATGCTTCCTTAGAACTGTGCGATACTTGCTTTTGGCTCAAGAATTTATACTCCCTCACCCCGATATGCCTAAACATTATAATAGAGCTGCTATTGGTTACTAAATCGCGCCAACATTAGCGTCTGTTTTATAAGCCAATCATAATTACAAACACATATGCTCTAGGGAAGATATTCCCTCCATTTCTAAAGAAAGGCACGCTACCCTGACGTCATTTGTTTGTCTCTTCTAAGTGATAAACAACTCACCCCATCGCTTCATTGTTACCCACTCCCATTGTCAGTTTCAGTGAGGCCGTGTAAACATATTTCCTAACAATGCTTATAGCTAACAAACATCTAAAATTATTGTCATACAATAATGTTAATTTACACTAAAATCACTCTGACATTCACGTTGTGATATAAAATACTGCCTCAACCTTACACAGAGAGGGGATGAAGGGAGTTCCCCTTCCGACTCATTTCCACTTTTGCTGCCAAGGCCTGAAATTTGATTAATTTAGCTTGTTAATTTCTTCAAATATAATATGTAAGTGGGGTGAACTATGGTTTTGAGCCTTAGCTTTTCTGAGAACAGGTTTGGTGTCATTGTCCGTGCACCAAAAAGACAAACGGCTCTTAATCTTGTAAATAAATTTATGGAAACGGGATCTATTCTTGATAATAAACCGAAAATAAATCGCAGTGTTCTTATAGAGGAAAAACTTGAGGACATCGGTGAAAAGTAAGAACGAAATCCAAAGAAATCTCTGAGAAAGTTTGTGCAGGGGTTCGGAATTTCGCAAATCTCTACTTGGAATGCCACTAAATACTAAAACCCTATTTGATAAAAATAGTTCAGGAATTGTAATCGCGCGATAATGTGAGTAGAATTACTAATTTTTGAAATTAGGTGTTGGATAATGTTAATGATCGCTCAATTGATCCATGTTAATTTTTTTTTTTACAAAGCATGGTTTTATTTACATGGCAATAAGTAATTGATGAATGTTAATTCAAAGTTTCTTAAAAGGTATGAGAGATGTATTGCAGCAGTAGTACACAATTTCCAAAATCTTCTATGCGGAAGGTATGTCATAGTTATTGAGGTTTTAATTTGCATGAGAAATCTATGCGCTTGAATTTAAGTGGCTATGAATACCTGACTCCGCCGGCAAACAGCTTGCTTCCCGATGTCAAGGCCGGCCACACGTACAAACGAAGGCGCTGTAATAAAGCTTGACTACCTTATTCTTAAATGGCGAATTACATAAATATATAATGTGTTTAAGCATTTTCTATAGAAAGTATAAGTTTGAAGAGGTATTGTGCTCGAGTCAACTAAAATGCCATAGTAGTTAAATTTCTAGTAAAAGTCTTGGTTTTCTGTTGATTTGGGTTGCAAATCTTGGTTATTTTTAATGATCCAAATGTATACTTACCCGGTCTATATAATTATTGCAATAAACAACGTTTATTGAGAAACCCCATCATATTTTACAAACCCAACAATTTTGAAGGTAAAAGAAGGAATTTGTAAATTGTTGAGCCATGTGCTGACGCCGAGAGAGGAAATTTATTTGATGCAGCGTTTCTCCGCTCGATGGACAAGAAAAGAGGAAGAGAAAGGCAGCTATAACTCCAGAGGGGCTGTCTTCTTCTTTATGTGCTGCAAAACTTGTCCACAAAGTTGAAGGAGAACTTCACGAGACATCTCGCATAAACTGTTCCGTTATCTGGTAAGGTGAGGCTTGGGTAAATATTTTATTTTCTCTCCGGATCTCTGATCTGACAAGGAACACGCGCGGAGACTTGAATCAAATAAGTTTCTCGAGATCCAAGAAAGGGGATGGGGAAGACCTAACGTACTGTGCGCGCATGCGCCGAACCTCCGGACAGTGTGAGGTTGTGAAACTTTCTCTTCAGCTTCATAAACTCGGTATCTCAAGTCGATTTTTGAAAATAACCACTCCCTATAAACCAACACCTAAATGTAGTGTATTGCAGATTGGTGACGAAGCTTTTGCTTTTTATTGCTTTTCAGCCTTAAGCACTGAATTTTTAAAGGAAATACCTGTAAAGCTACAGTTATTCTCGAGTTGACACACTTAAGACCAAATGTATTTGAAGTAGGTTAATTTTAGGAGGAGTTGTATTTTAGTTCAAATGTTGGGGAGCCGAACTTGAAGTAGTTGCAACAGCGTATGGTAAAAAGTTTCCGGTAGCCTTCGTCCCAAGTTTAAAAATATTAACTGCTGCGTAAGTATTAATTTGTAGAGACATGAATTTCTTAACAAGGCGTGGTGCGGCTGAAGAATGTAGGCTTACACAGATTATGATTTTTACTTCACTGCTTTTATTAATTCTTGACACTATTAAAATAACACTTCACTGATATAGAGAGCTGTGATATTATTTATTAATTACTTGCACTTTTTAACACGTAAACTATTTTTTGTCTCTCACTGAATACGTATTAAACCTCTCGAGGACGCGTCTCGCGTCCGGTTAGGAACGCTGCCTGCTAGCAACTGATTTCTGAATTTGTAAATTTTCCTCCATTTCAGTTTCTGATTGGCTAATCCTACTCCAATGGAATACCTTTATTTAACTTATTAGCTTTTCTAGTTGTTGATTGCTATTTATATACTGTTCCAAAAATTACATTATTGCTCCAAGGTTACCTCATTGTTAGCAACTTTTGACCTATTTTCTCACAGCTTCTACACTATTAAATTAAGTAATACATTCACATAACATTAGTAAACATGTACATAATAATATAAACATTAATATAATGACTGTTACATACATTTTTATATGTTATTTCATACACATATTGCTTTAAGGCGGGCTAATATTATATTTTATATTATATAATTAGACTGAAAACATTTAAATGTTAAAAATACTGTCTCAGTGTGAGGATGTGAAACTTTCTCTTCAGCTCCATAAACTGGTATCTCAAGTCGATTTTTGAGAATAACCACTCCCTATAATCCTATCTCGCCTAAATGTAGTGTATTGGAGATTGATGAAGAACATTTGCTTTTTATTGATCTTCAGCCTTAAGCACTGAGTTTTGAAAGGATATACCTGTAAAGCTATAGTTATCCTCGAGTTGACACACTTAAGATCAAATGCCGTTTCTGGAGCGTCAGTGTTTCAAAATTTGAATTTCAAATATCTTGAGAACAAATAAAATATTACATTCATCGTTATTTTCCCCTGTTTTCTATATTACTAATATAAAGAGGGACAGTTTGTTTGTTTGTGTGTGTGTGTGTGTGTGTGTTTGCTAATCTCAAAAGTCACTCAACGCATTTTGATTATTTTATTTTAACACTGAAAAGCTAATTCTTTCTGACAGAGATGGTCTATAAAACACGTAATTTAATTTCAAAATTATTAAAATATGAATTACAATACTAAGCCCTTGTACTGAATTGCGAATATATTGGTGTTATAAAAGAAGATGATTCTAAAAATCCTCGACGTCCAGTTAAGAATGCAATAGAGTAGAAAATAGTGTTGAATATGAATGTTAGAAATAAAAAGAATGTTCTGTTTTATTTCCTTAGTAAATTATCAAGATCGTTTGCTGGATGCATTAAATAAATTTGTAAAGACAAAATTGTGTCCAGCTAGCATTAGAGCACAGTCGACGATATTTTAGAATTAACAGCCAAAAACGATAATTTTTCTCGATGGTGGTTGACTGTGCTCTTTTCCAAAGTGGTTAACTTGGTGGCGTGGGAGTGGGGAATCTTCATATTCATCATCTTCACTTTATTTCGTTGTGTGCGTTAAGGGTATATGTATTATGTGACAACTACTACTGTAGTTATGTTATTAAGTAACTGTGGGGCCAAAAAGAAGGCACAAACGTTTAAAATATCGCCTGCCGTGATTATTTAAAACACTATTTGACCATTCCGACCGATAATTATTTTACCGCTAAAGGATACTTGCACGAATACTGCGGTGTATTAGTATGCATTAGTAGGTATTGTCATGCCAGACACATTATTGCGTCGGATTGGCGACAGCATTGTTGGGGTAATTTAGTATTTCATTTAGCTTGTGTTTGAATTTCCGTCTGGCATGGCACTCTCCACCTCTGGCCGGCGAGCCTAGCCAGAGTTAGAGTTAGAGTTAGAGAGAGAGAGAGAAAGAGGGGGGGGAGATGTTAGCGTTACTTCTGTGTGTGTTTGAGCTTCACTTGTTGAGTTTGAAAGTTGGTGTTATAAAGTGTAGGTTGCGTGTGTAAGGCATCTCCCCTCAATCGTTTGTTCTCTTGTGTATGTAATGTAGGGCCACATATTACTTTGTTAATAAACCACAGGTAACATGAATGATGTGAAATTTGTGTAATTTGTTACAAAACCCCACGCCTGCATCGAAATGTGAACATTAAGGTCCTGGTCTTCTCGCGGTGTCTGTGCTACGTTTCCCCCATGTGCACGTTCGGGTAATTAAAATTTAATATTTTGCTGGAAACCTTTTGGCCCTCACTCCAGAATGTAACAATACAACTTTTACATAATTGGGGTGCCGAAGTAGAGCAGTGGTTTGTTTCCGGCTGTGGGGTGGCGATTTTAAGTCGGTCCTATCCACGCCTTTACCTCTGACTTTCTTATGTAAAGTATTCCCAAAGACGAAAGTGGTTAGGAGTCGGCGGTAAAAGCTATAGGTCCTCTATTTCCACCGCCATCCTCATCGTCACTCTACCATCGGAAGCAAGGAATTTCGCCCCTGGGTGCTTCCACTTCAGAAATCAATTTGAGGTATCCCCCGAAGGTCATAGCCCATATGGAGAGCGTTAAAAACAGAACTTGGAAGACTGTCGGGGAAGATTAAGGAGGTTAAAGAAGTCAGACATTCCGCGATGCTTCACATCCTTTTGCGTGAATATCATAAACATCTTGTAGATTATTCTACAATAATTTCATAATCATAGGGGAAGGTAATTAAATCGTTATACGAGTTTAGAAAGCTGACCGTGCAACGTCGGGCAGCTAGCTAATCATATATAAAATATGAGGCAATATTTTATATCACAACATGCTGTGAATGCCAGAGTGATTATAGTGTAAATTAATATTATTGTATGTACATGCTTTTAGATATTTGTTAGCCATAAGGACTTGTTAGGAAATAAGTTTACACGGCCTAACTGAAACTGGCAATAGAAGTGGGTAACAATAAACCGAGGGGGTGAGTTGTTTGTCACTAAGAAAAGAAAGCCGAAATTGAGATCAAGGTAGCGTGCCTTTTTTTTATAAATGGAGGGAATATTTTCCCTAGAGCATATATTACAGGTAGTGATTGGCTGACCAAAACAGACGCAATTTGGTAACCAATAGGAGCTATATTATAATGTTTAGGCAATTCGAGGTGAAGGAGTATATATTCTCGAGCTATAAGGAAGTGCCACACAGTTCTGAAGAATCTCTCACGAGGTGCACGTCGCAGACTTAGTTACAAAAATGTAAAGTACGTAAAGTAATTGGTGTGCTGCAACTTAAAACGACTGTAGTTACATTCAGAAATATCACAGTTTCAGTCAGGTGTGTATAAAAATTAAATATGTCAATTAAAAATTAAGCGGGACGGCAATAAAAGTCTAGATTCAGATGTTTTTTTCAGTGTTATCTTTTAACAACTCCTTTCCGTTTACACACCCTGCTTAGAGATACGTGCTCGACTGTGTTACAATAGCTAGCCGGAGGACAAAGAACCCAAATTTAAAATAATAAAACAATAGGCGCCCAACAAATAAGATAACACAAGTCATCTGAGAACTGCAACAGATAATATATATTATTTTACAGATGCAGATACAGAACGATTAAGGTAACAGCCGACATAAATAATAAAAGCGCATACAATACAAACGCTATGTATCGGACATAAACTCCTTCTAGGCTAAGAGAAATTGCCAGTAAACTCTCCACAGTTAAAGCAATTGAGCGAGCGGAGCTGCGGGTTCTACTACTATAAGAAATAAAGGGACGTACACAAAGCATCTCAAAAGCTTTCGTTGTGGCATGAGTGAACTATTGCGTGTGCACAAAGACCTCAACATGTCACGATACGATACAATCTTAGACAATAAATAAGCACGAATGAAAAATTTGTAGTCTTCATCTCCTGTTGCTTTATTCTGAAGAGGTTGAGAAGAATGGGATATGTTTTGAGGCCCTCTGAATAAAAAAAAATATCTGATGTGTTACACTCACATGACTTTCCCTACTCTTGTACAAACTATTTTTACAAACTCTTATTCTCCATATACTTCATGTTAATCGAGATTAATCTTATTGCTAATTTTCTTGTAGATGCAAGGGGAATTGGTAGGTTTTAAGCGATAGTCAAATATTTTAAGAGCTGGTTGCTATGTGGAGTATTCCATTCTCTTTGCATTACCAGGACAAAAAATAAATAACGAATTTCTATTTGAGAAAAAGTATAAGTATTGGAAAATTTAAGGGAATAACAAACAATATCTCGAAAATGGTTCACTCATCAAAACAAATCTAAATGATATAAGTTGTGTATTTTAACGCGACCTACATTTTTTGTGTAGTAAAATTTTTTCTATCTCTTATGGTTTACCAATTATGCAAAAGTCGTTCACAATGAAGAATACTTTTGGAGACATTCCCAGAAAATTCGAGATATACATTTCATTTGTCATGAAAATATCTTAAACATATGATATTTTAATCAAAATCGTTAGAGCCATTTTCGAGAAAATTAAAATTAACGAAAAAATGTTCCATGTAAACGGCAATCTGGGGTGGGGGGATTTTCTTGGAAACCTTCGTGTCGCATCTCTGGAAGATACTGACTCTAAATACCAAGTTTGGTTATTATCCGACTGTTCGTTTCTGAGTTATCTGTTCACAGATACACACACAGACACACACATGGACATGTTTCCAAAAATGCTTTTTTGGATTCAGGGGGTCTCAAAACATATATTTCCGGTGAAATCTCGGTATCGAATTTTTGGGTGGAATACAATACTTCCCCTACTTACTATACGCAGTAGAGAAAGTAAAAATGTGTGTGTGCACCCGCGCTCGCGTCTGTCTGTCTGTACAGCATAACTCAAAAAGGAAATGTGGAATAAATATCTACCAAACTTGATATTTAAGTTCAGGATCTTCCAAAGATGCGACATGAAGATTTTAAAGAAAATCTCCTGACCCCAAACTACCCATTACAGGGAAAAAATTGAAATGTTTTTATTTTCTCAAAAACTGAACTACAATTTAGACTAAATTACCATGTATTTAATACATTTAGGTAAATTGCAAATAAAATGTATATTTGGAATCTCTGAGAACAAACTGTGAAGTCTTCATTTGAGAGGAATTTTCAAAATTTTGTATAACGGGTAAACCATAAGCCATAGACAAAAGCGTACGACACATAAGTTCGCTTTATAACATGAAATTCATTTCAGATAATATTTTTTTGTTGCATCAGCCATTTCCGAAATATGTTTTATTGGCCTGAGTGTTTCAATATTTTGACACTTTAAAAGTGCTGTCGCTATTCAATTGCTTCTAACAATGTAACGGAAAGTGAAGTTTCAAGTCCAGCATATACCCACTAGCTTTTAAATACCTGATTATCGATTCGGTTTCTTCTATTCGCTTTGTACGTTCACTGAAATGTGGAATGGAACTTCTTCTGTAAAGGTTTACTTAGACTAACAGGAAGAAGATAGAAAAATAAGGAATAGTCTATAGAAGTTATGAAAAAATAGACGATAATGTCATGTAAGTCATTAGAGATTTTTTCCAAGCTGTTCGCTGTTTATTTTTTCTCGTGGTCATGCATAGAGCACGGAATTTCAAAGCCATGAACCGACACGCTTTTTACAAATTTCACTATTGATTTATCCCTCTGTATCCTTCAAGGAGAGATAGGCGACATAAATCTCAAAAGATCCATTTTCTATTTAAAAAAATTGTGCATTTCTCGCTCAACAGAGTAATATATGGGTTTATAAGGTTGCGGTGTTATTTACGCCTTTTAATGGCTATTTAAGAGGTTATTGCGAGTATCCTCATAATTTCTGAAAAAAGGAACATAAAACTCTATTTAAAATATAACCTCAAGATAAAAACGGCTGATTCGTGAAAGATACTTATCAGATATACACACAATTACATTTTATGTGTAGATATTATTAGTATACATGCATATGAAATCTGGTGAGGTTATATACAATGGTTTTACAGAAAATGCTGTTTTACTAAAAGATATATGCGTTTGCTTGTTACAGTCACCTATCTTCCCTTATACGTATAACGAAATGTGTAAAGTGTAAGCAAAGTTTATCTCGATTAATGAGGAGGAGATATAAACACCTGTGTTGCACTCACATGACTTCCTCTACTCGTGTACAAACTAAGTTTACAAACGCTTATTCTCCACCTACTTCATGTTAATCGAGATAAACATTTGCAGAAACTATCTTATTGCTAATTTTCTTGTAGGTGCAAGTGTAATGTGGTAGGCTTTAAGCGATAGTCAAATCTTTTAAGAGCTGGTTGCCATGTGGAACATTCCATTCTCCTTGCATGTCCAGGACATAAAAACACGAATAACGAATTCCTATTTGAGAAAAAGAATAAGTATTAGGAAATTCAAACAAATAATAATAACTATCTTGGAAATGGTACACACGAAAAAAAGTGACATAAATTATGTGTTTTACCGAGATCTAAATTTTTGTGTAGTAAAATTTTGTCTATTTCTTACGGTTTTTCTGTTAAGCAAAAGTCATTCAGAATAAAGAGGATTTATGGGGATATTCCCAGAAAATTCATGATACACGTTTCATTTGCCATAAAAATATCTTAAACATATCTTATTTTAATCAATATCGTTAGAAAAATTTGAGAAAATCAAAATTTTCGAAAAATGGTTCATGTAAAGGGTAGCCTGGTGTGAAGGGGATTTTCCTGAAAATCTTCGCGTCGCATTTTTGAAATATACTGAATAAATACCAAATTTATCCGACTGTTTGTTTTTCAGCTATGCTGTTCACAGACACACACACTTCCACAGACCTTTTTCTAAAAATTACTTTTTTGGATTCAGGGCGCCTCAAAACATGTATTTCTGGTGAAATCTCGGTATCGAATTTTTGGATGGAATGCAATACTTTCCCTACTTACTAGAAAGTAAAAATAAGGTTCTGTAAGAATAATGTACAAGAGTACAGAAAGTAATGTGAATGAAACACATCAGATCTTTTTCAAAATGCTGTCGTTATTCATCTGTTTCTCCTGATGATGGGAAAATTGGAATTTCCATGCCAGGGTATAATCGCCTGCTTTTAAAACTCTGACTAACATTTATCTCCAACATGAGGTAGATACAAAAACATCTGTGATATTTACATGACTTTCTCTACCCTCTATCGTTTATTAGTGGTATACAAATTATTCTTACTCCAGCTTATATTTCTATCTGCCAAATTTTAGTCCAAATTAACCTTTGTAGAAATAGCTACATTACACATTTCGTTTTAGATACAAAAGGAATAGTGATAGTAAAATTTTTAAGAACTAAACGTTATATGTTGGCCTTAAAATTCCATACTGTTTCCATGCAATCGTGAGAAACAACTGAATATTGACAGCACTTTAAGAGAATGACCGAGAAATGAACAAGTCAAACCTTTAATAACGGATATCTCAGAAATGATTCCACAAAAAAATCTGATGTTACACTCACATGACTTTCTCTACCCTTGTACCTACTATTTTTACAAACGCTTATTCTCCATATGCTTCATGTTAATCGAGATATCGAGATGTTAATCTTATTGCTAATTTTCTTACAGATGCAAGGGGAATTGTTAGGCTTTAAGATATAGCCAAATATTCTAAGAGCTGGTTGCTATGTGGAGTATTCCATTCTCTTTGCATTACCAGGACAAAAAAATTAATAACGAATTTCCATTTGAGAAAAAGTATAAGTATTGGAAAATTTAAGGGAATGACAAAGAATATCTCGAAAATGGTTCACTCAACGAAAAAAATAGTATATAATAAAATAGTGTATTTTAACGCGATCTACATTTTTTGTGTAGTAAAATTTTGTCTATCTCTTATGGTTTATGAGTTATGCAAAAGTCGTTCACAATGAAGAATACTTTTGGAGACATTCGCAGAAAATTCAAGATGTACATTTCATTTGTCATGAAAGTATCTTAAATATATGATATTTTAATCAAAATTAAAATTTTCGAAAAATGTTCCATGTAAAGGGTAATCTGGGGTGGGGGGATTTTCTTGAAAACCTTCGTGTCGCATCTCTGGAAGATATTGAACCTAAATGCCAAGTTTGGTGTTTATCGAACTGTTCGTTTCTGAGTTATGGTGTTCATATACAGACACACAGACGGACATGTTTCCAAAAATGCTTTTATGGATTCAGGGGGCCTCAAATCATATATTTCCGGTGAAATCTCGGTATCGAATTTTTGGATGGAATACAATACTTCCCCCACTTATTATACGTAGTAGAGAAAGCAATAAGGATTTGTAAGACTATTTTGTAGACGTGGGTAGAGAAAGTTATGGGATGTAAGATAAGATTTATTTTCTTTTTATTTACGGACGCTCTTTAACTGGTGTGGTCCTTAGCGTCCCATTTATATTGGGCGTGAAAGACCGGTAATTTTGCTCAGAGGCCTCTTTATCTGGATTGAGGTTCTTTTATGTGTCGTAAATCTACGACACGGGACCACCGGCTTTACTTCCCTTACGAAGGAAGCCATTCTAAGGAGTTTTACGCCTGAAAAAAAATCCCTTTGCCTCCGCCGGGTTTGAACCCGCGACCTCGGGAACGAGAGGCTAGCATGGTAACCACTACACCACGGAGGACGACATATTTGTTTTACTTTGTCGTCTCTTCGATATCGTCATTAGCGATATTTCACGAACAAAGAACTTCTACCTGTGAAATAGTATTCTATTACTTTATGAAACCCAAAATTTTATTGGCATGAAGGTTACCCTTTTCGTGCCTCGCAGCTCATTGCTGAGGTTATGACGCTACATATTCCGACTTTTATGAACACCATCCAGCTAGCTCTGCCGTACAGAGCATCTGTTCCTTTCCATCATTTTGCACTTCTTGCTTTTTCATAAAACTCATTTGCTGAAAAGCGAAGCATTTATTAGACAATCAGGAAAGCAATATCCGCAACTTTGTGTTGACGCACAAATTTCTCATAACTGCCTTTGCTGCGTGTGCGTTATTACGAAAAGTATAAACAGAAGAATGCGCCGTTAACAATATTAACAATGTCGCCTAAATGAAGCTAATAAAACAAAAGTTTTCAGCAGTTAACTGTAATTGGCAAACCCGAGTGTGTGTTCAACCCTACCGATGAAAATAAAGTTTGAATCAGGCATCCAAGTGGTTTCCGGAACAAGTGTTGTTAGAACTGAGGTGGAAAATTATTTCTTACTACAAAAAAACAGGTAGAGCGAATTCTCATTATTTATTTGATGCAAAATTATTTTTTCGCAGCATTTTATGATCAAGTTTTCTAAACTTCCACGATTGTGTCTGCAAATATAAAACCTTTCTACATCACCGCCGCCGGCGCCGCCGCCGGCGCCGCCGCCGCCGCCACCACCACCACCACCACCACCAAATTGTAGATAGATAAGGTATCTTTATAAGTTTCAAATTATTGAAGCTATTACAGAAGTATTTAGTGCATGGGTCACTGATCGTATATGCATATTTAAGATACAAGGTATGGTGACAAAATAAACAACAAAAAAAGAAACAAAACAAAAAACAACAAGAAAAAGGAGAATATAGATAAATTGCCTTTGACTAACTGAACCAAACTGACCCAGCTTCGCGCAATTTAGCCAAGAAATTATCCATGTTTTGCCAGTTCCTCTGGTCAGCCAGTAGATCCCAACATGCCAATCTCTTTTTTGACGGATTTAAGAATTTTACTTTGAGTTTAATTGTTCCCTGATTCTCCCACTGAGCGCATTCCGCCAAAATATGTATCCAGTCCTCGTCCAAATCACAGAATGGGCAGAGTATCCTGACAGAATCGTCCGTCATTTTCTGTGCCCTCCAGCCCCCCCCCCCCAGTCTAAACCATGCCATTCGAAATCTTTCCTTTTTTCCTAAGTTAAGTATATATGCCTCTTTATCCCAATTCAATTTTATTTCATTTGCTAGACTTAGAAAAAGTTTAATTTTACAATCTGATTCTATTTCCTGTTGGTTGATGTCTCTTAGTCTTCTTTTGACACCTTTCCATATGTTTTTGTCATTTGTTTCAGCTCTTTGTCATACTGACCCCATTTCTATTTTCTTCAAACCCCTTTCCAAATCAGCTGCCCAAAACTTAGAAGACAGGTTTTCTCGATGGTATTTATTACATTTGGATCGTACTAAATTGTAATAAAATGCTGGGACAAAACTAAGAGAGATGAAGGAGGGTTTATCTTCATGTATGGAAAGCCAAACTTGATGAAGTAACTGCCGTACGTATGGTACAAAGTTCCGGTGGTCTTCGCCCCAAGTTTAAAAAATTAACTTTGTAATTTGAATGTTTCTTTAAATTATTATATATTTAGGTTTTCCTCGGCTGCGTCAGTATTAGCTTGTATAAACATGTATTTCTTAACAGGGAGTGGTGCGGCTAAAGAATGTAGGCTTACATAAATTATAAATTTTACTTCACACCATTTATTAATCATTCACACGATCAAATAACACTTCACTGATATAGAGATCTGTGAGATTGTTTATTAATTACTTGCACTTTTTTTTAACACGTAAACTTTATAATGAATTTTCATCTCGCACTGAATACGTATTTAACTTCACAAGGACGCGTCCCGCGTCCGGTTAGGAACGCTTTCTACAAGCAACTGATTTCTGAATTTGTACAATTTGCTCTATTTCAGTTTCTGATTGGCTAATCGTACTCCAACGTTTAGACTTTCTCTAGTTGTTTATTGACTAATTATAAACTGTTTAAAAATTACATTATTGTAGCTCCAAGAATTACTAGTAGCATTATTAAACTTTCAATTCATTATTGCCTCAAGGTTACCTCAGTGTTAGCAACTTTTGAGCTATATTCTCACAGCTCCTAAGTTATTAAATTACGTAATATATTCACATAACATTATTATACTTGTACACAATAATATATACAATGACTGTAATATACACTTTTTATATATAGTTACATACACATATTGCTTTAAGGCGAGCTGTTATTGAATTATATATTATATAATTAGACTGAAATCATTTAAGTGTTAAAAATAATGCCTCGGAGAGGAAAACGGAAAGAGAAAAAATGCTGAAGTAAACAAGAGTCCAAAAATTAATATTTTCACAGGCAACCTTTGATCATGGAATGTAATGCACCACCGAATGTTTTGCTCATGTCTTGCTTTTCTACCTACAATGTTCGTTACAGCAACAAACCAGACATTCCTTCCCCTCGTCTACAGAAGCTCAGAGACGATGTCTTGCAGCTGGAGACGGTTAGGAGTTGAGGTGACTGGTGTACATACACTATGTGATCAAAAGTATCCGGACACCTCTACAAACATACGTTTTTCATCCTAGGTGCATTTTGCTGCCACCTACTGCCTGGTACTCATTATCCGCGACCTCAGTAGTCATTAGACATCGTGAAACAGCAGAATGGGACGCTCCGTGGAACTCACGGACTTCGAACGTGGTCAGGTGATTGGGTGTCACTTGTGTCAGAAGTCTGTATGCGAGATTTCCACATTCCTAAACATCCGTAGGTCCACTGTTTCTGATGTGATAGTGAAGTGGAAACGTGAAGGGGCATGTACAGCACAAAAGCGTACGGACCGACTTCGTCTGTTGACTGACAGAGACCGCTGAGATTGGAAGAGGGTCGTAAAGAGTAATAGGCAGACGTCTATCCAGACCATCACACAGGAATTCCAAACTACATCAGGTTCCACTCCAAGTACTATGACAGTTAGGCGTGAGGTGAGAAACCTTGGATTACATGTCGAGCGGCTGCTCATAAGCCACATATCACGCAGGAAAATGCCAAACGACGCCTCGCTTGGTGTAAGGAGCGTCAACATTACACGATTGAACAGTGGCAAAACGTTGTGTGGAGTTACGAATCACGGTACACAATGTGGCGATCCGATGGCAGCGTGTGGGTATGTCGAATGCCCGGTGAACGTCATCTGCCAGCGTGTGTACTACCAACAGTGAAATTCGGAGGTGGTGGTGTTATGATGTGGTCGTATTTTTCCTGGAGGGTGCTTGCGCCCGTTGTTTTGCGTGGCACGATCACAGTGTAGACCTACATTGATATTTCAAGCACCTTCTTGCTTCCCACTGTTGAGGAGCAATTTGGAGATGGCGATTGCATCTTTCAACACGATTGAGCATCTGTTCATATTGCACGTGCTGTGGCGGAGTGGGTACACGACAATAACATCCCTGTAATGGACTGGCCTGCACAGAGTCCTGACTTGAATCCTATAGAACACCTTTGGGATGTTTTGGAACGCCGACTTCGTGCCAGGCCTCACTGACCTACATCAATACCTCTCCTCAGTTCCGCACTCCGTGAAGGATGGGCTGCCATTCCCCAAGAAACCTTCCAGCAGCTGATTGAAAGTATACCTGCGAGAGTGAACGCTGTCATCAAGGTTAAGGGTGGGCCAACACCATATTGACTTCTAGCATTACCGATGGAGGGCGCCACGAACCTGTACGTCATTTTCAGCCAGGTGTCCGGATACTTGTGATCACGTAGTGTATATCACAGGAAAGGCAGCTATGCTTCGTTAAATAATAATTGCCAGTCGATACCATTCTTTTCTTAAGTTTAATTATGTTTAGGTTATGTTAGTGCAAGCTGGCTAACACTGATTTTTGTATTGTACACGCAATACAGCTCTTCCGCCGTATTTTATTTTCGCTGTTGCAGCGTAAAGGCTGTTTTGCTCATGTCTAGCCCTCCCAATTAGGGAGAACTAGACGTTAGTCATGTGATTAAACATTAGGAATGTGACTGTCACCAATGAAAAATCGAGAATGCAGAAAGACAGCCCTTTCCTCTATTCTCACGTCAATCACTAGTCGTTTGTGATGTCAATCATAATTAACGTTTAGAGCAGATCTGAAATATCAAGCACAAATAACCCAGAATTAGATACATCAAATAACAATGGTTGAGTATCGATGTGATAATCTCATTTCGACAGAGTGAATACGTCAGCCGCACATTCCTGGTGCTAATGATGTAATCTTCACAAACTACGATGAGTGCCCACTGCTTCTATGGTGATGTTTTCACGATTCATGTGAAGTGCTTAGAACATGATTTTATAGAATAGTGTGCAATACTAGAGAAAGTCACTGAAATACTTCATCATTAATAGGATCAATAAACTATTTTATTGCCGTTATATTTATTTTCACTTTATGAGAAAGCACGAGTTCAAATCTAAGAGTATTAAAACGCTTAATGTTAATAATGCTTTATTTTATATTTTTTGTAGTTTGAGTTTTTCTTGTTTTAGTTTTTGCATTGATATTAAAGGTGTTTCATGGGGTGTAAAGCCAGTTAGAGGTGAAGTCTAAGTGTATTAAAACGATATAATTATACTGGCACTGATTTTATCAGAAGTTACTTACAATGGATATCGTGACTTTGTCCAGTTTTTCAAATCTCACGCTTTCGTTCTCACTGTCACTGTTCCAAGTTCTTATCTAGTTCAACTTCGCTGAGAGTTCACTATCACTTCACTAAGATGAACTAGTTCAATTCTCCGTCACTTCACTTCTTTCGTGACGTAGTCTCTTCACGCCGGACGGTTCACTTCACCTGGGAGTCGAAACAAGAGCTCCATAAGCCGACGCTCCGCAGTAGCATTTGCTGCACGTCACAACAGCCATCACCAACTCGCTCACTGACTGAAAGGCGCAACTCGACTCAACTTGACTCGCACTGACTGAACTCGACTCGCATTCAAGAGAACGCTCGCTTATATACGCAGTCAGTGCAACCTTCCCACAAGGTTCTCGAACATTCTAGAACTATTTCCACACCCTTTCCGAAGGAGGGGGAGAAGAAGCTTCCAAAGGTTTTAGTTAACTGATGATAGTGATCCCGGTGTTTACGCTGGCGAGCGGCCATTATTGTTGTTTACTCCGACCGCCCGTTGTCGACCTCCCGTTAATCTGGGGTCATAGCCGTTGTCACACAGCTCCCTCCTCAGAGCCGGTCGTCCCGAGCAGCTCCGCGATCTGTAATAGGACGATCACATGAAGTACCTTTAGCTTTCTTTGGGATTGACAACAAATGCTAGGACCTGTGGTACGGATGTCGCATGGCGGGCACCAGCTCTCCACGTCGCTTCGAAGATGCAACCTATAGAATCGGGGCTTAGTTTCAAGTTGTTGTTCGTACCAGGTGCCCCCTTAGTGCTGGCTGGATTTCCCCGAGGCATTCCGTTATCGTTTTCTTCGGGAGCACCAGCTGTTCCGCCCCCGTTCTTCTGGCTGCGGACTCCATACTCTCTTAGATACAACGTTCCTGACCACCAGGGAATTCCACCGAGTTCAATAGCCCTCATAGTTCGGGTCTCTGGGAGATACATCTGCCCACGCGGGTATTACGCCAGATTCTTTATCTTTCAGGATCGGCCATATATCTCGATCCTTCAGCTGCTCCCTCCTCAAGTCCTTCTCGTCCCAAAAAGGCTGCAGGTTGTACTGTGTCTGGGCGTAGGACTGCAGAACTCTCCGTCATCTGCTGGTGCAGGCGCTGGTCCATTGCAGCCTCTATCGTGCTCGTTTTCTTTCGTCTGCCCGATTAGTTTCGCTTGCTGATGTAGACGCTCCTCCTCCGCATTAATGTTATCTTCCATGTCATGTTTAATGTACTTTAAGTTCTTTGCAAAGCTGTCTTTCAGGGCTTTATCTCAGATTTAACAGAGGCGATTTCACCACCGAGATCGAACTTAAATTCTTCCATTGCGGTCTTCATTCCTGTTTTCACACTCTTCATTTCACTTCTCATCTCCACCATTACAGATTTAATTTTCATTCCACTCAAAATTCTCTCCAGCATTCCGGCAATATGTTTTTAAGCTTTTACTCCACCTAGGCTTTTTTTATCGCACTCCTGACGGCAGTGTGACTTCTCCAGTTTTTCAAATGTCATTCTTTCAGTTCTCACTGTGAGTGTTCTAGGTTCCTATCAAAAGCAACTTCACTGGAAGTTCACTATCACTTCACTAAGATGAACTAGTTCAATTTTTCATCACTTCACTTCCTTCGTAACGTAGCCTCTTCACGCCGGATGGCCCAGTTCACTGAGGAGTCGAAACAAGGCCTCTACAAGCCGACGCTCCGCAGTAGCATTCGCTGCACATCATAACAGCCGTCACCAACAGGCTCGGTCAGTGGAATATTTCCACGAGGCTCTCGAACGTCTTAGAACTATTTCGTCACATTTTTCGGAGGGGGGAAAGAAGCTTCCAGTTTTGCGCTAGCGAGCGGCCGTTAACCTTGGACCATAGCCGCTGAGTCACAATATATTTGGTCTCGAATGTTCATAATTATATGAAAATAAGGTTAAAATATAAATCGTTCACCACAAAATCAGAGTTCTGAGCCTTTTTCTTGCAAAATTTTGCATCTTCCCACAAAGGACACTCGATTATCTATTCAAGTTCTAGGAGAGGAGTGGCACCAAAAACACACTCGGTTTAATATAGTGATATATTGTAACATTTTCCATCAACAGCCACAAAATATCTATTTAGCAACAATCTAGTAACCAGCCTTCAAGGTGCATGCCTGGATTTCAAGAAGTGGTCAAAATGGAGCAAAACAGCATATGATGCATATAGCAGTACCGAGTTTATGTTAATGACGCAACTGGCGACCGCCGTCTTGTCAGACTTGTAGCAGCTATGAGGTGGAAATGTCCTCGATCTGTGGTAGCCTAAATCACGCCCACGGAGGGTAACGGTATTAGCAGTTTGGTCCAGCATCCATTGGCGTGTTGTGTAGTGGTAGTAACGTTCCGTGAAGCTGTCGGTTGATTGTGCATACTGTGTGTAGAATATGATGGTGTATACTACAGAAAGTGTGTGTTTATTGAGTTAAGTTTTGCTCAGGTGTGGAAGTCAGCTTGAGTTTATACAGCAATTTCCTGCTGCCACTGTCCCTAACAAGTTAAAAATTTATAGGTTGTTAAAAAATTTACAATTTGTTAGACAGAAAGAAAAATAGATAACCAACACTTCTAAGGAACAAATAGACTAGATAGAGGCGGTCTTGGAAATAAGTGCAAGAAAATCGCTGCCTCACATTATAACGTATTTTTGGTGACAATAATTTGATTGGTTGCTCACTTTCTAAGTAATTATCTGTAAGGAATGCTTAAGGATAAAATTTATGACAATATCCTTATGGCTACGAATTTAAAGATCCAGCGTGTGTTTTCTAGTACTTCGGTGTCAGGAATCCGTCGGGTATTCAATAATGTATTCGATAAGTGATATTATTTGTATAGACGCTGAGGAGTATCATTTCAAACATCTTTTATAACGACAAGCGTAACATATTTACACTGCTAGCATTATCTAGGAGAAATCGCCACTACGGATTTGTATAGTGGTGCCGTGAGAGCAACGGGCTACCAGTCACCTCATTCAGGAGAAACCCGGTAAAACCAAAGACACATCTATGTTGCAATACGCTTGACAAAAGGCACGTTATTAATTCACACACTAGTAATATCCGAAAACCTAATTAAGGAAGGTTTTGATTTTGGACTGCCTGAATGCAAAAGTGAAATTTTAATAGCAGCAGCATACAATTTCACAGCGTTTTTGCCGTCTCCAACGCCATTGTTCTTATTTCTCCATGCTCCCTCCTCTCACCCTTTGTTTTCATTATCTGCTGAATATTTCACTCTTCCAGGTAATTCTGGAATAGCCTTTTTACTTCTTTCTGGCATTGTCCACCCAAAATATTTGTCTTGGAATACTTCCTTCTTCCTTATTTTTTTAATATTCTACACCATTCCAGTTGTTTATTTTGGTAATCGTCTAATACGGTCCCATGTACCAGGCGTTCGAATTACATATCGCGTATATGCGTAGCTCGCTAGCACTGCAGTGACCTCGGCATATTCCACTAGCAGTGAATGACCCGCTCAAGGCTACGTTTATCAGCTGCGTTATCCTGTGTCAGTTTCTGTTCTCAGTTCGAGCTGTAAAGACTAGTTTATTCTCAAAATTGAAAGTTTATTCAAAACATCTGTGTAGTTGTAAATTATATTAGATTATTATTTTATTCCATTGAAATGCCTACCGAAAAAATTCACGCTTAAACCAAGAATACATAGTTGTTTCTACATGGTAGAAACCGAATCATGTAAAGAGGTTGTAGACATTTTCAGGAGAAAGTTTCTGGTACTCCAGTTGTAGGTAGAGAAACAGATACCTAAGAAGCGAAAAAGAAAATATGTTCTAACAGTAGAAAAAAATTGATAAACGCTCTCCAAAGAAGTGTCATAGATGTGTTGCTTAGCAAGTGGGTATTATAAAAACTTGTGATCATAGAGCTGCTAGCATGTTAAAATTTAAACCCTACAGAGTAACTATAGGTGGTCATGAATTACCACCTCGGTAATATCAATACAGATGAACACTACTTTCAACACAACTTATAACAAGGTTAGTAGTGATTATAATGCATGTTACTATTACTCATGAGTAAGTAGCGCGGGAGTTATAGAACGGTAAATAACGCAGTGTAATAGATAATATACGAAGCACGCATACACGCGATCCGCGGCTCGGCACTATAACGAACGCACTATATATTCATGATTTCTCTACATTTCAGTACAAGCTGAAATTGCCACACTCTTATATCGGCAACATTTTTCACTTGGCTGTACTATTGTGTAGCCGGTGCAAGAGTTAAACGTAACTTTAGCAAAAAATTCTCGACCTATGTAAAATTTCTTCAGGAAACATTTTCAGGAACCTTTATGATTTACACTTTTTTTAAAAGGACTAATCGGGAATGTGTACGAAAGACGTACTTGTCAGTACACAGGTCTTTATTTTCCTTCCTTGTTACTTTCCTTCCCTCGCCTTTGCCTAATCAAATTTTCGCTAGAGTTAACGCGATGTAAACAAGTTACCTCCCGTAGGTTACACGCACGAATCCGAATTACGTCTCTGAAGACATGCCCACGTCAACACGTGCATGGCCTGTTGCACATTCTAGGGTAGGTGTTGACAACACGATTCTACGTGTTTATGCTCAACAGCTATAAAGTCTGAAACATATAGCGGCACAAACCCGGCATCAAATTTAATTAAACTTAATGTACACCACATTCTACCTAATTTATGCGCCCTACCCTCCCTCGCCAACGTTTCACGAGCAAGCATTCAAGAAGAAGTGTTGAAATGTGATGGAAAAATCTTTCAAGCGAAATAACACGTTAATTTTTCGCTTTTTTTCAGTAGAAGGAAGTTGAACAAAGAGCATGGAATGTTGTAAAGCCAGAGAATTTGTTTAAACATTCTGTGTGTTGCAATCAGATCTCTTCAAAGTAATTTATTACTTCCTTTATCAATTACCTATAGTGCGTAGATAAGGTACTAAAAAAACCTATAAGAGATAACACTAGGAACACACGTTTTGAAGCTCTCGGAATGTATGTTCATGAACATACGTGAAAAACAAAAAGTCCGTTAAATACCAAATTTGATATTTAATTCAGCATCTTCTGAGATAACGACACGAAAATTCTCATGAAAATGCCCTCACCCGAAACTGCACTTTACATGGAAAAGTGTCGTCCTCCGTGGTGTAGTGGTTACCATGCTAGCCTCTAGTTCCCGAGGTCACGGGTTCAAACCCGTTGGAGGGCGATGCATTTTTCGGGCGTAAAAATCATTAGCATGGCTACCTTAGAAAGGGAAGTAAAGCTGGAGACCCCGTGTCATAGATTTACGGCACGTAAAAGAACCTCAAGCCTGATAAAGAGGCCTCTGAGTAAAATTCCCGGTAGACAATGTAGAATGGGACGCTAAGGACCACAGCCGTTAAAGAGCATCTATAAAAAAACTCAAATTTAGTTTAACATGGAAATGTTTTCCTTGTTTTTTATTTTCTAAGGAATGGCTCTTAAAACTTTAGATTAAAATACCAATTGTTAAGATATTTTCGTAACAAAATTTAGATCTGAAAATTTTCTGCGAATAGCCTGTGAAGTCCTTTTGAATGACTTTTGTGTAGTTGGTAAACCGTAAGATATAGGCAAAATCTTACTACACAAATGTAGATGCACAATTTGTCTTTTTTAGCATTAACTATTTCCGAGATATTCTTTACTGTTGACTTGAATTTTCAAATACTTAGTTTTTTCAAGCGGTAAGTCGCTTTTCATTTTCTCTCATCGTAATGCAAAGGGCATTGAATTTCAAAGGCTTTGCATAGCGACTCGCCTTTTAAAAATCTGACTGTCGCTTTAGTCTATTGTATCCTTCTTATACTTAAGGGTAATTCACAGAGGAACATTAATATTAACGCGAGGATATAAATGTATAAAATGAGCACAAGATTCGCCTTGCCATTCCCAATGCCAACAGAACGTTAGCGTCATAACAAGAAAATTGAAGTCTGAAAGCGTTTAAATATGGAGGCTACGATGTTTAATGATGATGCAGTAGTGGGTTTTATGTTACTATTATACAGGATGTTTTTGTTATATTATACAGGATGAACCACTTAAGTTGACTGTACAATATCTCCAAAACTAAGCGTTGTAGAAAGAAATGTCTTTGATATTATGGGAGAATATAAATGCCATTGGTCGTGTTTTGTTTGGAGGACCTTATGCTGGCCATTTTAGGATCAATTTAATTTTTACTTTCTCTACTACGTATAGTAAGTAGGTGAAGTATTGTATTCAACCCAAAATTTTGATACCAAGATTTCACCGGAAATATATGTTTTGAGGCCCCTTGAATCCAAAAAAGGCATTTTTGGAAACATGTCCGTGTGTGTGTCTGTATGACTGTGAACAGCATAACTCAGAAACCAACAGTCGGATAAACACCAAACTTGGTATTTAGGGGTACAGTATCTTCCAGAGATGCGACACGAAGGTTTTCAAGAAAATCCCCCACCCAGATTACCCTTTACATGGAACATTTTTCGAAAATTTTAATTTTCTTAGAAATGGCTCTAACGAATTTGATTAAAATATTATATATTCAAGATATTTTCATGACAAATGAAATGTATATCTCGAATTTTCTGGGAATGTCTCCAAAAGCGTTCTTCATTGTGAACGACTTTTGCATAACTGGTAAACCATAAGAGATAGACAAAATTCTACTACACAAAAAATGTAGATCGCGTTAAAATACACAATTTATATCATATACATTTTTGTTGTTGTTGAGTGAACCATTTGTGAGATATTGCTTGTTATTCCCTTAAAGTTTGCAATACTTATACTTTTTCTCAAATTCGTTATTCATTTTTTTGTCCTGGTAATGCAAAGAGAATGGAATACTCCACATAGCAACCAGCTTTAAAATATTTGACTATCCCCTTGCACCTACAAGAAAATTAGCAATAAGATTTGCATCTCGATATCTCAATTAACATGAAGCATATGGAAAATAAGCGTTTGTAAAAATAGTTTGTACAAGAGTAGAGAAAGTCATGTGAGTGTAACACATCAGACTTTTTAATTTTTTTGTTTAATGCCGCTTTAACAAGATCAAATCGGGAGTACAATAAATTTTACAGTAGTTACATAATTGGGTTACATTAATAAAGTTCAACACATTCTTGGAGAAAGCTGGATCACCAAGGAGGGTTAAGATAGTTGTTGAAGTGTCCAGTCCTTGCATTACTGTAGAAACGGTAGCTGGTGAGAATGTGAGTGGTGAATGAAAATAGTTGAGCATGGGCGGAAGATCATCGGACGTAAGATAGAAATGGATAAGAACAGTATGTCCGAGACGTAGGCGAGATAGGAGAACTTAATGGTGACGATTGAAGTGTGTGAAAGGATAGGCAGAAATGGGAAGTATTTTGCTTCTAGATCAAGTGTACCACTCTAGTTTCCAATACCGGAGAATGGTATCACGCGTAAAGTGGTTGAAGTCTTGAGGTCCGACAAATCTGGAGGATGTCGTGTTGCTTGCTTAGCTGCAGCATCGGCATTCTAATTCCCTCGTATGTCAGCATGAGAAGGTACCCATACTGACATAACCTGTTTACCCGAGGTTGATATTCTGTGAAAAAGTAACTGGATGTACAACACCAGGTTGCTGGCTGCAGCTCGCTGCTGAAGAATGAGGAGAGCACTATCGAGTCCGTGAAGACAGTGTAGGAGAGAGCAGCACTTTCAAGGGTGTACTCCAAGCGAGGCGAATAGCTCGCAGTTCACAAGAGATGGATAGAAAGTGCGGTAGACTATAGCGCCAGGTCTTATGGGGTAGTACAAACAGCACCAAAGAAAATCTTCGGCTGATTTTGTATTGTATTCTGTGGTCTTTTGAGGCGTGTCCTTCACTTTACCTATCGTAGAGGGTGATGGCTTGATAACACAGTAATAAGGGGGAGGTTGATGCCCTTGCTTTTTCTGGTGTTACTGAAACCAAACCATATTTATTGTCTCAGAATCAGTCATGCCGTATACTAGCGAAATTACTCGTGGATGTATCGTGGGAGGCTGGTCGCACTGTTACAGCAATTGCAACGCATTGCATAAAAGTATTTTTATACTGAATTACTGGATACAATTTTTTCTGGATAGTTGGGAAGACTGTCTACATACTCGTCAGAAAGTAGGCATTCCCCCTAAAACATCCGCAGATGATATTTGTTTACTAAATGCAAATTACTCTTTTGTTATAATTCATTGATCATGTTTAGACACGAGATAAATACGTATATGTATATGGTTTACCGAATATGACATACATATTATGGCAATAAAATTATGTTATATTTTTGTCTAATCCTGTTGTATTCCTATGATCAGCAATATGTTAGTAAAGGCATATTAACCAATTTTAGTTTGAATTAGAGGGAAAACAGGCTGCTTTATTTATTTATTATTTAGTTATGTTTGCTTCTATGCAGCAACAAGCATTGATACCACTTTGAGAATATAGTGCTGTTTAGTTTTTGTTATAAAGCATTGCTATGTATTTAATGAATACCATTCAAGATTTAATTTGAAAACCTTCTCACACTGCACATTCTACGAGTACGTTTCACTAACCTGGGCGCTCATCAAGTTTTTCCCTTAGCTTTTAACCCTTTCAAAGGCGTGTACTGCACTAGCCGATAAGGTATGGGCTACCTATCACGATTAGAGATCTGTATGACATACTGAATGCATTCACTCTACCTCTTTCTCTTTTAGCCATTACGATCAAGAACGTAAACATATATTTCGTTTCTACGCCATTTTATAACCTTTGTTGTGGTTACTGGTGCAACTATTTAGCAGAAGAACTGGCACATCCTTGCACTGTGGCCTAAAGCAGCCAATGAAATGGCCATGGCTTCGCAAGGCCACATACAACAATAAATAATGTGACGTAGACGTGAGGTGCAGTGAGATTTTCTTTGTTGCTTTTTGTACCATCGCAAGCCGTAGTGATTTTGACATTTCGAACCGTCGGTGTAAATTTGTTGTGATGTACATTGTGAGGTACAAAGGACAGTGAATAAATGGAGATAGATGAAAGTATCTGTGTGGCCTTTGTTGTAAAGGGTCATGGAGGTATCTATGACAGGTAGTTGTAATTTCCAAGCAGCAGTGTCGAGGGTAAAGTAGCAGCAGAATGTTGGTAGAATATTCAAATGAAATTCTTGCAGGAAGAGCAGAATTCTCTGGGAGAACACGCTGACAGGTACATCCCAAACAACGACATCCATCGAGACCTTCAAATCCCCACTCTAACAGACTACATCCTGTCCCTATCCCAAAAGTTTTATGACTCCTTCCTCAATGCCCTCATCCGCGACCTCGGGGAGTACGACATCGGCCCGGGGAATGCTACAAGCGCCCCAGACTTGTGCTTGGCAGGCACTAGGTCAAAAAAAAATCCTGATTACAGTCACTACACCATAATCATCCCAAACACACACGCATTCCAAACAACCCAGAAACATTCTCCTTCATACAAAACCTTTCCCAAACAAATAAATCCACCGTTAACCCACAGTCCCTTCACTCAAACCCCCTTTGCAGCAGAAAAGGACATCAGTCCTGGCATGGTAACAGTCGGGAGACACCACAGGTTGTATAATCTCCCAACGACATCCCCCTGAAGTGGTAGAAACGAGGTGGCTATGGGCATTCACGTTATGAGGCTTGGCAGGGAAAACATGACTGAAAACATTTGATGAACTCCTGGATGCAGTTCGTGCAGTGTACGTGAGACTTACGACTTTCTTCCTCCTATTCAGTGGAGGTTCACTTGCTTCAATCTGGAGACAGCTTACGGGACTGGTGTGAAAGGCACCCAAGGAGATCCTCAGTGCCGAAGATTTTATACTATCAAGGATCATAAGGTGTCAAAGATAATTATTTTCAACTAAAATAATTAACTTCCCAAGTGACTCAATCTTACCTCTTTTCTGTACAGTGGGATAGTGTTTTTACTCTCGCATTCCATTAACGCAGAATGAAAGATTGGAGATTGCAAGATTTAGCGTTAGCATTCATGTTCGTGTTAATGAAAATAATTGTGAATGACCCCACTTATTAACCTGGCCACAAGCTTTTGTGTTCGTGTTACATTTGCATTAACATTTCCATGTGAATGGGCTCTTAAGAATTCTGTGAATATTTAATCTTGATTAACAAGAGGTACACAGAAGACTTTTTAAGAAAGTTTGTAGATGAGCGGGTAGAGAAAGTAAAGAAAGAGTGCAACACCTCATATTCTTTATAATTTTATTTTTACCTCATACTACAAATACCGAGTCAAAAACATTTCGAAAAAATCTGTGTTACATTCAAATTACTTTCTTTACCCTCTCTCTTATTAGTAGGACTACAAAGCTATCTCACGAAAGTTTATTTTCCTATGTACTTCATTTTAATCGAAATAAACCTTTCCGAAAATAGCTGTATTACAAATTTCGTTATGCATACAAAGGGTATATAGCGACAGTCAAATATTTAAGAACTGGATGCTACACGCTGGCCTTAAAATTCCATACTCTTTGCGTGCAATCACGAGAAACAACTGAATATAGAAAGGACTTGAAAAGAATGACAAACTATTGAACAATTCGAAGCATTGATAATGGATATCTCGGAAATGGCTTTTGTTTCGAGTTTTTATTTACAGATTCTCTTTAACTATTATGGTTCTTAGCGTCCCATTCTGTATTGGGTTTGAAAGACCGGAAATTTTACTCAGAGGCCTCGTCATGCTTCTTTTACGTGCCGTAAATTTACGACATGGGAGCACAGCCCACCCCGTGTTTGAACCTGTCGGAAATGGCTGAAGATACAAAAACATTATTTGAAATAAATTGTGTTATTTAAAGAGATCTATATTTATTGAGCAGTGCGTTTCGTCTATTGCTTAACGTTTACCAATTATACAAGCTGATACAAAATTCCCTAGGAATGAAGTGAACTTCAAAGGATATTCTCAGAAAATTTAAGATATACATTTTATTTGTAATATAAATATATTTAACATATGGTATTTTAATTGAAACCGTTAGCAATTTTTTAGAAAGTGAAAAAATTGAAAAATATTCCATGTAAAGGGTAATTTTGGAGGGATGGCATTTTCTTCGTGTCGTTTTTACTTTCTCTACTACGTACAGTAAGTAGGGGAAGTATTGTATTCCACCCAAAAATTCAATACCGAGATTTCACAGGAAATATATGTTTTTAGACCCCCCAAATCCAAAAAAAGCATTTTTGGAAACATGTCCATGTGTGTGTGTGTGTGTGTGTGTGTGTGTGTGTGTGTGTCTGTCTGTGAACAGCATAACTCAGAAACGAACAGTCGGATAAACACACACTTGTTATTTAGGTTCAGTATCTTCCAGAAATGCGACACGAAGGTTTTCAAGAAAATCCCCCACCCCAGATTACTCTTTACATAGAACATTTTTCGAAAATTTTAATTTTCTCAGAAATGGCTCTAACGATTTTGATTAAAATATCATATGTTTAATATATTTTCTTGACAAATAAAATGTATATCTTGAATTTTCTGGGAATGTCTCCAAAAGTATTCTTCATTGTGAACATTTTTGCATAACTGGTAAACCATAAGCGATAGACAAAATTTTACTACACAAACAATGTAGATCGCGTTAAAATACACAATTTATGTCATATACATTTTTTTGTTGAGTGAATCATTTTCGAATTATTGCTTGTTATTCCCTTAAATTTTCCAATACTTATACTTTTTCTCAAATTTGTTATTCATTTCTCAAATTCGTTATTCATTTTTTTTTGTCCTGGTAATGCAAAGAGAATGGAATACTCCACATAGCAACCAGCTCTTAAAATATTTGACTATCGCTTAAAGCCTACCAATTCCCCTTCATCTACAAGAAAATTAGCAAGAAGGTTAACATCTCGATATCTCGATTAACATGAAGCATATGGAGAATAAGCGTTTGTAAAAATAGTATGCACAAGATTAGAGAAAGTCATGCGAGTGTAACACATCAGATTGTTTAGAAGGTACTGAACCTAATACTAAGTTTGGTATTTATCTTACATTTCTGAGTTATGCTGTTTACAGCAGAGGGCATTTAGGGAGGGGTTTTGGAGTTGGAAGTCCTTGCTAAAACAAAAATGTGAACATTATTAGAAAAACAACTTCGTTTAAATAAAAGCATTTTTCTAGGTTTTGCGGACACAAGATACTTCCTAATTGTATCATTATAGAAATACATATACATTTACGGAGCATATCTTAGATAATACCGCCAAAGGCACAACAAGACAAACTGTACTTAAATGGCGTTGGCACAACCATGTTAAGATACCGGGGGAATATTTTGGTTCCGGGGCTAAATTTGAATGTTTTCCAAACGAATGAAGTACCTATTTTGGAGAAATAAAATGTCCTACAGCGGTAATATACAATATCTACTTCACAGTGTTCATTAATTCTCATATCATAATACACTGGCCGCTTAGAGTATGCAAAATATCCTATCCTAATTGTAATTCGAATTGCTGCAACTTTATCTGTGAATATCAAATCGATTTATTTAAATATTTCAACTAGAAAGTAATTCATATTTGTCATTTGAATTTATACAAAATGTTTAAAAAGCGGATCTCTATACATAAATCCCTTTAATATTTTTCTGGCTATGCCACTGGTTTACACACGCGCGCGCGCGCGCGCGCGCGCACACACACACACACACACACACAGAGGATCTCCAAGAATATAGGTTTCTTTTAATGATAAAAGAGATAAAAGCAAGAATAAAATAATGAAACCTAAAATGCCTTTGAATGTATTTATTAATTCGATTTAGAAAAGCTTTTCCGAATTGATTATTACATTTTTTGTTAATTTGTACTTTTTGTAGAATAAATATAATATAATTTTATTTTATTTTTTTGAAGAAAGTTTAATTCTAACACTGTTTTTAATTTTTTGACAGAGGAAGTTTTTGTAAAAAATGTCTTATGAATTCAGAGGGCCTTAAAACATGTATTTCCGGTGAAATCTCCGTATCGAATTTTTGAGTGAAACCTTCTCTACCTGTGAGGCAGTTTTCTATACGAAAGCAATAATATGTTACGTATTATTAATAATTAAGTGTATTATCTATATTCTATGTTATTATGTGAGTTTACATTAGTTTGATTGCTATTTTAACACATTTTAGCGATAATTTTGGTATATTACGCAAAGGAATTTTCCACTGGACTTGGTTTCACGAACGACAACTGCATCACGCACCAAAGCTGGGGAAAGGTTCGAAAAATTACAAACAAGTTTTGTTTAACAGCGCGCGCTATGTAAGCATAAGTTGCTATACTCCGGGTATTATCAAGATATTTCTCAGGAAGGAATTCCTCTCTGTGTAAAAATGATGTGATTTTCTTAGAAGCTAATAGGGAAGAACTAAATCCCCTCAGAATCCTAGAATTTGAGAAATCGCGGGATGAACCATCCAATAAGAAAATTCAACATAAAATACGGACCGATAGACTAGCATAAGCTGAGGTCTATAAGAAAAATCACGCTGTTCTGTTGATTCGCTCACCGAAAAAATCTGCACTAGTTAGTGTAAACATTCCGCGCCAAAAACAATAAGTGCAACGTTGTAAGAAAAGAATTTCGTGTGCGCGACGGGAACTACTGCAAGTGAAGCATTTGCGATGATTACGTAGATGTAAAATTTACTAGCGTCAGAGAAACAATTCCGAGTTCTGAAATCATAGACAAAGAAGTGTCGAGCGCGCGAATAAAATAGATTACTGAACGTTTTATGTGAAGTGAATAATCTACAGTGAACGATGTGTGTACACTAAATCTTGATCAAAAGTCCATCAAGGTGGAAAGCTCAAATTCTCGCTAGGAGTACAGTGTAAAAGGTTATTGTTAACAACTTAAAGGTTCTTGCAAAAGTGGTTAAAAGTAAAAATCATTAGTTCAAGTTCAAGACTTCTAGCAAGTCTTCTTATGAGGCACACCTTGAGATACCCTTCCAGTTTCATGCTCAAGATTTCTTACAGCCGACTGCAGTCGTGGACACAGAAATTCTATGCTGCAGCTGGAATGGAAGGCACGACCTCGTAACTCGCCAACTCGACTAAGAATCACAACTTCAACACTTCTCATTTCACGAAGACAACATTCACTTAGTGATTTCGTTGGGTTAGGCAAAATTTATGCTGGCTGGTTATCCTACGACATTTATGCTGCATTACTAATGATAAATAACCACAATTGACAAGAAACAAACCACCGCACCTACTAGGCATGAGGTGGAGGAAGTAAAAAAAAAATCTGTTACACTCACATGACTTTCTCTACTCTTGTACGAACGATTTTTTACAAACGTTTATTCTCCATCTACTTCATATTAATCGAGATAAAAATTCACAGACATTAGGTATGCTCTCTTAGCATGTCCATGATAAAAAAACGAATAACGAATTCCCATTTGAGAAAAAGTATAAGTATTGGAAAATTCAAACAAATAACAAGGAATATCTCGGAAATGGTTCATTCGAAACAAATATTTTAACGAGATCTACATTTTTTGTGTAGTAAAATTTTGTCTATCTTTTATGGTTTACCAGTTATGCAAAATTCATTCAGAATGAAGATGAATTTCGGGGACATTCCCAGAAAATTCAAGATATACTTTCATTTGCTATGAAATTACCTTAAACATACGATATTTTAATCAAAATCGTTAGAGCCATTTTTGAAGAAATCAAAATTTTCGAAAAATGTTCCACATAAAGGGTAGTCCATAGGGGGGGATTTTTTTTGAAAATATTTGTGTCGCATCTTTGAAAGATACTGAAGCTAAATACCAAGTTTGATATTTATACGACTTTTCGTTTTTGAGTTACGCTGTTCACAGACACAGACACACACACACACACACACACACACACACACACATACACACACACTTACTATACGTAGTAGAGAAAGTAATATATAGAGTAGACGTTTCATGCCTGAGGCTATTGAGGCTGATTCATAACCTCAAATGTGTCTACTTTTGAATCCTTTTGAACCCCTTGATTCTTCCGTATCTTGTACATCCACACATTTCGTATTTTTTGAATCAATTTAAAAAGTTTATTTACTTTGTATTGTGAACAAAGCTCAAGCTAATACGAATGCGAACAGCTATGATGAATATGAATGCAGTAAGTTCCTGAGAACGTGCTACAAAATGCTGACCTGGCAAATACGGTACATTGTTTTATGGTTTCTCATTGTTCACATAGAGGCTTTATTGCCATGCCTGTGCCGTTGTGCAGAATCACTTTCCTGGTATCAGCGGGAACAATAGCGGGAGTAAAAACTTGGCCAGAATGGGAGCAACTTTAATAAGAAACATCCATAACTCAACTCTAATTGCGAACTTGGAGCTCTCTTAAGCAGCTAATGGAGTGGAAAACAATTCTCTCTCTAACTTGTTATCATTAAAATTAAAACAAGCACACAGAAACTAACATGAAATATATACCTAAACTGCAGTCTTTGATTATAGCCTTAAAGATCTGGTCAACTTTGAAATAGAAAATGCCATCTGACTGCATTCAAACTTCGTAAATATGAAAAAACCTGATGCAAAATCTCGTAGCGCTTTCTTTAACCATGACAAATTCTCATATATTCACGGCATATCATATAAATATAGATTATTTTATTCACATTACTTTTCTTATATTTTTCCTTTATCTATCACGTACATAGTATTGGATTCCACTCAAAAATTCTTTATCCAGATTTCACTGGAAATACATGTTTAAGGCACCTGAATCCTCACCCAAAAAGAAATTTTAGAAAAAGGCCCGTGTGTCTGTGAACAGTATAACTCAAAAACGAAAAGTCAGATAAACGCGAGGATTTTCATGAAAATCCCCCACCTCATACTACCCTTTAACATGAAACATTTTTTTAATTTTCTGGGAATAACCTTTGAAGTTCTCATTGGGAAGAAATATAAATTTATATTACTGGTAAAGTTAAGCAATAGGCGAAAACGTGCTACACAAGAAATGTAGATCTCTATATATTATAGAATTCATTTCTGAGATATCCGTTATTAACAGTTCGAATTGAACAATACTTAGCTATTCTTTTCAAATCCTGTCGATTTTCATTTGTTTCCCGCTATATTATGGAAAGTGTATGGAATTTTAGGACCAGATCATAGCGTCCAGTTCTTAAACCTTTGTATCAATAACTAAAAACATGTAATGGAGCTATTTCCGGGATAGCTTATATGGATATAATGAAGTAGATAGAAAAATAAACGTTAGCAAGAATAGTTCGTATACCCACTGATAAACGATAGAGGGTAGAGAAAGTCGTGTGAATATATCACATCAGACCTTTTTTTTCTCTCTAGGAATGGCTTTAAATTTAGCAATAAATACTTAGTTACAAAATAGAAAGAAATAGGCATAAACAACACCCATATGTTTAGCTGTGATAAAGATAAAGGTACACATCACTCAGGAGCCCCCGGAATTGGGCAGAGCAGCGCACGCTGGCCAATCGGCCCTTTATGCTTCCAACGTGACGGTTGGGAGGGAAGGATGAGGGGGGAGACCAGATCCGGATGCCAACCGGCGCAAGCATGAACGGGGTCCTTAACGTTTCCAGATACAACGCATCCGACTCCGCACGGTCCCTGTCCACAAGCCACCAACCTCCAGGGTCCCCCAGGGAGGAGCCTCGCGTTGAGGAGAGACCTAACTGAGCGGTACCGCAGCGACGTCAGGGAAAAAAACCTTTACAAAGCGCAAGCCACCGCCCAGCTGCAACCCACCGAACACCGTCGCTTGGTCCTACAACTCTGAAACAGCTGACAAAAATTATGATGGCATAGGAAATGAGAGAAAGGAAAGTCGTGGTAAAAGATGAACCACTCCAGCATTCTCCTGGTGACCCACGAAAAACCCATGGGCCAGAGTGGACAGTCGCCAGGGGTCGATCCCGTGACCTCCCAAAACGTGCCACAGACGTAATCACCTGAGCTATCCCTCTCGGTGTTTAGCTGTGGTAAGCAACTGTTACGACTAAAAGAAAACATTTAAAAGTTCTGATGATGTATTCACATGATTTTCTCTGCTCTTCTACCAACTATTCTTACGAAAGCTTATTATTCTAACAGCTACTCCTTAATGCAGATTAAGTTTCAGTTCACTCACACAATTCGTTGTAGGATACAATAGTTAAAGCGGAGTTTTAAAGAGCTTGTCGCTATGTGATAGTTCTGAAATTGCATATTCTTTGCATGGCCACGGGAAAAAACGAATAGCTGTTTTCCAGTTGAAAAAAGTACAAATATTCTAAACAATAACAAGGAATATCTCTGAAATAGTTGCAATATATGTATATACATATAATATTATTGTGACTTTGTCCAGTTTTTCCAACTTCCACTTCTCTTAGTTCTCACCGTCACGTTTCTAAGTTCTTATCTAGTTCAACTTCACTGGGAGTTCACTTCACAAAGATGAACTAGTTCAATTCTCGGACGCTTCACTTGCTTCATGTCATGCCTCTTCAAGCCAGACTGTTCACTTGTCCCGGGAGTCGAACACACGACCTCCACACCCTATCGCTCAGCAGTATCACTCACTGCACGTCACAACAGCCGTCACCAACTCGCTAGCAGAATCGTTCTTGATGTCGCACCAGAGACGCACACACTAACTCGCTCGCTCACTGTCTCAACTCAACAACTCTCCTCACTTTGCACTGACCGACACAACTCGACCCACAGCCGGCTCGCTTCGACTGCCTCGCTCCCGCGCGAGCGCTCGCTCGCTTATATTGTCAGTGGAATCTTTCCACAAGGTTCTCGAATGTTCTAGAACTATTTCAACACACTTTCCGGAGAAGGGAGGAGAAGGAGCTTCTAGAAGATTCTAACATCTACCGATAACGCTCCCGGTATTTACGCGGCAAGCGGTCGTTATCATTGTTTACTCCGACCGCTCGGCGTCAACCTCCAGATAACCTTGGACTATAGACGCTGCGTCATAATATATTGTGTACTGCAATAAGGTCTAGATATTTTGTGTAGTAAAATTTGTCTATCTCTTACAGTTTATTAATTATACAATAGTCATTCAGAATGAAGAGGACTTCACAACCTATTCCCAGAATATTTAAGGTACACATTTAATGTGTTATGCAAATATCTAAAACATGTAGTATTTTAATCAAAATCATTATTTATTATTTAAAAATAACGAAAATTTGTTCATGTAGAAGGTAGTTAGGTGTCGATCTTTGGAAGATGTTATTACCAAAAGTAGTATTTATCCACATTTCGGTTTTGAGTTATGGTACACACACCCACACACACGCGCGACGCGCGGAAAAAGAGAGAGCGAAAGAGAGATACACAGACCTTTTTCTAAAAACGCTTGTTTTGAATTCGGGGCCTCAAAACATGCATTTCTGGTGAAACTTCGTCAGTGAATTTTTGGGGGAATAAAATACTTCCTTTTATCCACTATAGGTTGGTGGTAGAAAAAGTAGTATGTATGTAGGTCTAAGAAAGTAACGATAAATATTTTATTATCACATTCAGTGGTAATTATTTTGTTAGTTTTATTTATCTCGGTATTAGTAAGTAAAGCTACTGATACTGAAATTTATTACTTAAACTCGACATATTTATGGTCTCATTTATGCCATGATCCAACGATGACTGCTTTAGCTTTAAAATAATTGTCAACGTTGAGAAATGAGTTTTTTTAGGAGTTGTATCGCATTTCGACTGTTGGGGAGCCGAATTTGTAGTAGTTGCAACCGCACGTATAGTAAACAGTTTCCGGTAGCCTTCGCTAAAGATGTACTTTCAGGTGGCCTTTGCCCCAAGTTTAAAAAATATTAACTTTGCAGTTTGACTGTTTCTTTAAATATTATATATTTATGTTTGCCTCGGCTGCGTCAGTATTATTGTTAGGGACACGTTTCTCTTAGCAGGGTTGTGATGCGACAAGAATGTAGGCTTACACAGATTATTATTTTACTTCACTTCTTTTATTACTGCTTGACACGACTTAAATAACACTTCACTGATAGAGAGCTGTGAGATGTTTTTATTAAATACTTGCACTTTTTAACACGTAAACTATTTTTCGTCTCACACAAATACGTATTAAATCTCTCAAGGATGTGTCTCGCTTTCGGTTAGGAACACTGTTTGCAGGCAACTGACAAGATTTCTAGCGCCTAAACTTGTAAATTTCTTTATTTCAAGTCTCAGATTGGCTATTTCTAATCCAATAGAACACCTTCGTTTAACTAAAGCTTTTTCTGGTTGTTGATTGGTTATTTTTAAACTGTCTCAAAATTTACATTATTGTTGCTCCAAGAATGGCTAGTAGTATTGTTAAACTTTCAAATTCATTATTGCCTCAAGGTTAACTCATTGTTAGCAACTTTTGACCTATTTCTCACAGCTCCTACATTATTAAATTACGTAATATATTCACATAACATTATTCCACATGGATACAATAATATAAACATATATAATGACTGTAATATACACATTATATATATTGCTTTAAGGCTGGCTGTTATTGAATGTATATTTTATATAATTAGACTGAAATTATTTAAGTGTTAAAAATACTGCCTCAACGTAATATGGATGGCCTGGTAGAGAGATTTTAGTCGCTTGGCACAACTTAGATTAACTGCTCGTATTTTCTTGGGTCCCGCTCACGAATACGATAGGAGACCGCGTGCATTTGTTTATCTATGATGCATGTTTGACAAATCGGAAATCGGGCTGGAGTCGCAAGAGAGGCTAATGGTGCTTTACCACCTGCGTCATGATTTATCACGTGACAGTTTCGCAGTACGTGTGTCGCTCAGGAGTTTGACAGTCAAGTCATGGGGAGAGAGAGAGAAGCTCTAAAATAAAGGCAGACATTAGCGTGGAGATGGATAGCAGAGTTTATAATTAATTATTCACCCATCTCGATGCGAGAGTCCGTAATAAGTCTGCAATCCCATTGGTGGCCTGACAATTGTGACGTGCATCCGCGGGAGTTCCGTAGGGCTATCCAAACTTTACCATGCAGGTATCGAATAATTCAAAATTGTTTGCGTGTTAAAACTCTAAACATACACACAAGCATTTTCAGTTGGTCATTTCCATTACAACTTTGTTGAAACAAAATTACTCAACAAGGAATGTTCCAAAATTCATACGTTTATTGCTGTAAAAAATCGTAATTACATTCACAAGACTTGAGGCAGTATTATTATCACTTAATGATATCAGTCTAATTATATAATATATAATAACAGCCCGCCTTAAAGCAATATATATGTAATAATACGTAAAATGTATGCAACAGTCATTGTATTATGTTTATATTATTATATACATGTATAATAATGTTATGTGAATGTATTGAGTAATTATTAAGTAATTAAGTATTAATAACAATGTAGGAGTTGTGAGAATAGAAGCCGAAAGTTGTCAACAATGAGATAACCTTGAGACAACAATGAATTGGAAAGTTTAATAATGCTACTAATAATTCTTGTAACAATAATGTAATATTTAAAACAGTTTATAAATAGCCAATCAAAAACTAGAGAAAATAAAAGTATTCTATTGGAGTAAAATTAGCCAATCACAGGCTTGAAATACAGTAAAAGTATAATTTTAGGCGGTAGAAGCCAGACGCTAGAAGATAGCGTACCCAACCAGATGCTACTAGGCAGCGTTCCCGAACAGTTCGATACGTATTCAGTGTGACATAAAAAGTTCATTACAGCTTGAATAAAGTAAAGTTTACATGTTAAAAAGTACAAGTAGCAATAATCTCACAGCTCTACAGTAGGATACATCAGTGAAGTGTTATTTTATCGCGTGAAGGTTTAATAAAAGAGTGAAGTAAACAATTATAATTTACGTAAGCCTTATTCTTTAGCCACACCAAGCTCTGCTAAGAAATACGTGTTACTGTAGAATGCTACTGACGCAGCCGAGGCATACATATATAATATTTAAATTAACATTAAAATACAAAGTTGATTTTTAAACGTGGGGGCGAAGGCCACCGTAAAGTTTGTATCGTACGTGGGACTGCAACTACCTCAAGTTTGGTTCCCAAAGCGTCGTGCTAATAACGTAAAGATAATCTACTTCAGACATTCTCTACTCACAAGGGTTTATTTTTATATACTATTCTTAAAATTTTTTTCTATCTATTTTGAGATAAATATTTATGGAAACAGCTTCATTGCACATTTCGTTAATGTACAAGGGAATTTAGAAGGCTGAAACCATAGTCAAAGCTTTAAAAAGCAGATCACTATATCGTTTATTAGTGGGTATACCAACTATGCTTACTAAAGCTTATTTTCATAACTACTTCATTTTAATCGAGATAAACCTTTGCAAAAATAGTTACATAGTATACATTTTGTTATACAAAGGGAACCGCGAGAGTCAAATGTTTAAGAACTGGACGCTATATGCTGTCTTTAAAATTCCATACTGTTTCCATGATATTGCGAGAAACAACTGAATGTTGACAGCACTTTTAAGAGAATGACCAAACAATGAACAATTCGAACATTTAATAACGGATATCTCGGAAATGCCTTATGCCACAAAAAAGTTATTTGAAGTTATTTGTGTGTTTTAAAGAGGTTTACATTTTACCTACACCAAGTTTTTATCTCATATCATCCTTATAAAAAGTATGCAAAATTCCGAATAAAGAGGTCTTTGTAGGCTATTTTCAGAAAATTCAAGATAGGCATTTTATTTGTCATGTAAATATCTCAAATATATGGTATTTTGATAAAAATCGTTAGAGAGAGAAAATAAAAATATCGTACATTTTTACATGTAAAGAGTGGTTTGTAGTGGGGAACATTAAGTTAAAAATCTTCCTGTCGCTTCGTTAGATTGGGCTTAAATACCAAGTTTGGTATTTACCAAACATTTTGTTTTAGAATTACGTTGTTCAGTTACACACACACACACACACACACACACACACACACACACACACACACACACACATGGATCATTTTCTAAAAGTGTATCTTTTTGGACTCAAGAGGGCCTCAAAATATGACATTCTGATATCTCGAAGACGAAGTTTTGGGTGAAATAAATACTGCTCTTACCTACTATAGATGGGAGGCGAGAAATTAAAACCGATATAATATTGAAACGTTAAAAAAAATGTGATGTGTCACTTACATAACTTTTTCTACTCTTATACAAACTGTTTTTACAAGCTCTTATTCTCCATCTATTTCATATTAGTCGAGATAAACATTTGCAGAAACGATCTTTTGACATGCAAAGAGAATTACATTTTACACATAGCGACCAGTTCTAAAAATATTTGACTATCGCTTAAGGCGTACCATGTTCCCCTTGTTTTGTATTTGCAAGGGCAATATAGAAATACAGTAACATAGACATTACTTAAATTACATTAATTAAAATTTTCGAAAAATGTTCCATGTAAAGGGTAATATGGGGTTGGGGGATTTTCTTGAAAACCTTCGTGTCGCATCTCTGGAAGATACTAAACTTAAATACCAAGTTTGGTGTTCATCCGACTGTTCGTTTCTGAGTTATTCTGTTCACAGACAGACACACAGACACACAAACGGACATGTTTCCAAAAATTCTTTTTTTTTGGATTCAGGGGGTCTCAAAACATATATTTCCGGTGAAATCTCGCTATCGAATTTTTGGGTGGAATACAATAATTCCCCTACTTACTACACGTAGTAGAGAAAGTAAAAATACAGTTGTAATTTTTATTTTGGTAGAACAATAATAGCCTTGTTCTGATAAGTTTTAGTAACTTTCCCGCTAAATGACGCACCTTGTCGACCGGAATCGAACCCGGGACCTCCCGAAGGAATCCTCACATGTTACCGTGGGGCTATCACTCTCGGTAAGAATAAGGTAAGGTGTTATGTAGACCTGCTTATTTATTCATTTTAAAAAGCAAGTTTTAAAAAGTTTGTGATTTACTTCTTGAATGCATGTATGAATAATATTATTAGCTGGCAATTCTTTTTGTGGAGTTTTTTCTGCACCACGACAGAAAACAACGGTTTGTTACTCCGGCTTCATTACTTATGCCATCTGTGGTGGTCAACGTGGTACATAGAAACTTCACACATTTATTTTTCTCGCCATGTACAGAACCTTTGGCCTTCTTTTGAAAATACGAGCATCACGCGCGGACTGCATGCGGCACAAAAGAATCCACGTAGGCGATAGATAGAGCACCGGAAGGAAGGTACCGAGCGAATTTTCCATTCAGATACCGGGGTCCGCTGCTCTATTGTTATCGCCCGCTCCTGATGGACGATTTGCGACTGTTTTAATGCCAGTAAAAATTCTGAAGTGTGGAGAGAACGGCTCACTGAGCATATCACGTCCTCTATGTTACCAACTCTGCGGCAAAAGCGCACGGTTTTTAACTTACTTGAGAACACGAAATTGCAGACTTCAGGAAAAGTTCAGCGTATACTCTGTAAAATTACATTTAATCCGCTAAGTTTTAACTATTAGCTCGAAATGCTTGGTTTTCGAACCCTAGAGTAACTACAAAATAAAGAAGAAAATAAAATGGATAGCCTCAATAGGATCGTCGGGTCGTTTTTGGTTTTTTTACTTTCTCTACTACGTAGAGTAAGTAGGGGAAGTATTGTATTCCATCAAAAATTCCATATCGAGATTTCACCGAAATACATGTTTTGAGACCCCCTGAATCCAAAAAAAGCAGTTTGGAAACATGTCCGTGTGTGTGTGTGTGTGTGTGTGTGTGTGTCTGTCTGTGTGTCTGTGAACAGCATAACTCAGAAACGGACAGTCGGATATACACCAAACTTGTTATTTAGGTTCAGTATCTTTCAGAGATGCGACACGAAGGTTTTCAAGAAAATTCCCCCACCCCAGATTACCCTTTACATGGAACATTTTTCGAAAATTTTAATTTTCTCAAAAATGGCTCTAACAATTTTGATGAAAATATCATATGTTTAAGATATTTTCATGGCAAATGAAAAGTATATCTCGAGTTTTCTGGGAATGCCTCCAAAAGTATTCTTCATTGTGAACGACTTTTGTATAACTGGTGAACCATAAGAGATAGACAAAATTTAACTGCACAAAAATGTAGATTGCATTAAAATACACAATTTATATCATATACATTTTTGTTTGTTAACTGAACCATTTTCGAGATATTGCTGGTTATTCCCTTAAATTTTCCAATACTTATACTTTTTCTCAAATGGAAATCGTTATTCATATTTTTTATCCTGGTAATGCAAAGAGAATGGAATACTCCACATAGCAACCAGCTCTTAAAATATTTGACTATCCCTTAAAGCCTACCAATTCCCCTTGCATCTGCAAGAAAATTAGCAACAAAATTCAAATCTCGATATATCGATTAACATGATACATATGGAGAATAAGCGTTTGTAAAAATAGTTTGTACAAGAGTAGAGAAAGTCATGTGAGTGTAACACATCAGATTTTTTTCTTTTCTTTCGGGCAGCTGGACTGTTTTAAAATTGCTTAACTATTCATAGTACTACACCATTTTCATATGGTTACCTCCAAGCTAGTACCCTAACTGCTAGCCGAGGTGGCAGATGTTTCATGTCTGAGAATAACTCCCGTTTAACCGAAAGCCGCAATAAGAAAATTTGCCCTGACTCCCAGTTAATATCTAACGGAACCTATTATAGAGCGCAAGTACAAAGAGCGCCAAAGAAAGTCTCACTGGACCTCGCGACTATGTCGCATTATTTATCGTTATACGTGGCTTTACGAAGACATGGCCATTCCATTCGTTGCTTTAGGCCACGGTGCAACGGTGCGCCACTCCTTCTGCTAAATAGTTACACAAATAACCACAACAAAGGTTACAAAATGACGTAGAAACGAAATATATATTTACGTCTCGATCGTATTGGCTAAAAGAGAAAGAGGTAGTGAGCGCATTCAGTTTGTCATACAGAATTCTTATCGTAATTGGTAGGCCATACCTTATTCACTAGTGGAATACATGCCTTTGAAATGGTTAAAAGCTAAGTGGAAAACTTGATGAGCGCCCAGGTTAGCGAAATGTAGAATGTGTAGTGTGAGAAGGTTTTCGGGGGGTGCAAATTAAAGCTTGAATGGTATTCATTAAATACACAGCAAGGCAGCACTTTATAACAAAAAATAAACAGAACTGTATTCTTACAATGATATCAGTTCTTGTTGCTGCATGGAAGCAAACCTAACTGAATAATAAATAAATAAAGCAGCATGTTTTCGCTCTTATTCAAACCATAACTAGTTAATATACCTTTACTAACATATTGCTGATCATAAGAATACAACAGGATTATAGAAAAAAATATAACCCAATCTTATTGTTATAATATGACTAATAATTCAATTATTAGTCATGACGCCGGCCGTGAAAGCCTCAGTATGTACATTTACCATAATATTAGATCATATTCGTTAAACCATATTCATATACATATTTATCTCTAGTTTCTAATGATCAGTCAATTATAACAAAAGAGTAATTTGTATTTAGTAAACAAATATTATCATCTGTGGATGTTTTACGGGGAGTGCCCATTTTCTGACTAGTATGTAGACCATCTTCCCCACTTTCCTGGAATATTTTTATCTAGTAATTTATTATAAAAACGCGTGTATGCACTGCCGTTGCAATTGCTGTATCAATGCGACCAGCCTCCCACATACCCACGATACGTCCACGAGTAATTTCCCTAGTATACAGCATGACTGGTTCTGAGACAATAAAAACGTTTTGGTTTCAATTAACAGCAGAAGAAGCAAAGGTATCAACCTCCCCTCTTTCCCCCCTTATTGCTGTGTTATCAAACCACCACGCTTTGCGATAGGCTGAAGGACACGCCTCAAAAGACCCCAGAAAACGATACAAAATCCGCCGAAGATTTTCTTTGGCGCTCTGTGTACATCACTAATGGAACTAAGCCAAACACCTTGGTTTCCATACTCAAAGCTGGCCCGGTGCAGGTGCTGTCTTTACTTCTCTTTCAGAAGTCTGCTGGCGTTGCAGGCAGCATCATAAAACTGATTCGTTTAATTATAAGTATAAACAATGGAAAATTAATGACGAATAGGATATAACTACGAGTGAACATATTGTCGATGAACAATTGTTCCAAAGGCAAAGCCGCCGATAAGACCCTAGATATTAAATTAGGCATATAAATGGAATCAAAAAATCTGATGTGTTACACTCACATGACTTTCTCTACTCTTGTACAAACTATTTTTACAAACGCTTATTCCCCATATGCTTCATGTTAATAGAGATGGTAATCTTATTGCTAATTTTCTTGAAGGTGCAAGGGGAATTTGTAGGCTTTAAGCGATAGTCAAATCTTTTAAGAGCTGCTTGCTGTGTGGAGTATTCCATTGTCTTTGTATCTCCAGGACATAACAATGAATAACGAATTCCCATTTGAGAAAAAGTATTGGAAAATTTAAGGGAATAACAAGCAATATCTCGAAAATGATTCATTCAACAAACAAACAAAAATGTATATGACATAAATTGTGTATTTTAACGCGATCTACTTTTTTGTGTAGTAAAATTTTGTCTATCTCTTATGGTTTACCAGTTATGCAAAAGTCGTTCTCAATGAAGAATACTTTTGGAAATATTCTCAGAAAATTCGAGATATAAATTTCATTTGTCATGAAAATATCTTAAACATATGATGTTTTAATCAAAATCGTTAGAGCCATTTTTGAGAAAATTAAAATTTTCCAAAAATGTTCCATGTAAAGGGTAATCTGGGGTGGGGGGATTTTCTTGAAAACCTTCGTGTCCCATCTCTGGAAGATACTGAACCTAAATACCAAGTTTGGTGTTTATCCGACTGTTCGTTTCTGAGTTATGATGTTCACAGACAGACAGACAGACAGACACACACACACACACGCGGACGTTTCCAAAAATACTTTTTTTGGATTCAGGAGGTCTCAAAACATGTATTTCCGGTGATATCTCGGTATCGAATTTTTGAATGGAATGCAATGCTTCCCCTACTTACTATACGCAGTAGGGAAAGTAAAAAGAAACGAGTACATGTTTACAGCGGGTTTATCCTGAAAGACGGTACTGATGACCGCCGGGTTTGACTCCCAGCAGGTATCGGGTTGAAGTTACCGCTCTTCGGTAACGCGACTCACGCGCATGCGGAAAGCTACGAGGGTCGTCTAATAAGTAAGTTTCCTTATTTTATATAAAAAAACAGTGCACACAATTGATCATGTTGAATTAATTTTATTTACATTGTACAATCCTTCTGCTACTTTTCTGCATAGTCAACATGTTTTTCTAAGCATTTTTGAGCACATGACACAAGTTTTTCCAAGCCAGTGTTGTACCCGGTCGGGGCCTGTACTTGTAACCAGCTGTTCACTTCTGATTGATCTTCGTCACGGTGCTAAAGTGCTTACCTCCAAGATGACCTTTGAGTCAGAGGAACATGTGAAAATCACTTGGGAAAAGATCTGGTGAAGATGGAGGATGCGAGAAATCTTTGCAGTTGAATCTTCTGAGCTCCGACTGGGTCAAGATTCAACGTGGAAGTTTCCTCGTATGTTCCATACGAGAAAACTTCCATGCTCACCGAAGCTTGCCCCCAAGTGATTTTCACATGTTCCTCCAACGCAAAGGTAAACACTTTCAACAACCGATGATGAAGTCAAATCAGCGAACAGCTGGTTGCGAGCACAGGATCCGATTGGTACAACACTGGCTTGGTAAAACTTGTGTCACGTCCCCAAAAATGCTTGGAAAAATACGTTGACTATGTAGAAAAGTAATAGAAGGATTGTGAAATATAAATAAAATTAATTCAACATGATCAGTTGTGTGTAATGGTTTTTATAAAATAGGGAAACTTACTTATGGACGCCCCTCGTAATATATTTATTGCAATTCACTCTAAAGTTTAGTGCGAATAATATTAAATGAAGCCGTCAGCAGATTATATTTACTGTGTGTAGTTTTCATGGCGCACACCATGAAACAGAATGCTTTTATTCTGTTAAAGTTTGCTCTAACCTAGTTACATGTGGAATTATAACTTGAATTTATACTGTCACTTTTTCTAACAAAACCACAATTTTAGCGTGTTATAAAAGTGTAAACAGACGGGTCTGACAGCCAACATTTCTATCCGAGGAAAAGTTGAGTGAAATAGTAGATGTAGACAGAAGCACAAAAAAATCCTTGTCCGGCGTTAGGTTTTTCTGATGATAGAATAATGATGGCCTCTTGCTCTAGAGATGTAAAGCCACGTGATTATCTGCTTCAAGATAAAATGATTGTGCTCACGAATTAGAAGATAGTATCCGGTGTGCGTTTTCTAATATTTCGACTGTAGAACTTTGCCGAGTGTTCAATAATATGTTCAATTAGTGGCAGGCTCGTATAGAGGCAAAGCAACCCTTATAACGAAAATAAGGCTAGCATATATGTTTCGCATTTTTTTTGGAGGGGAGTTCGATATTTGAGTTCTTTTATTTATGAACGCTCTTTAACTCCTTAGCGTCCCATTCTACATTGGGCGTGAAAGATGGAAAATTTTACTATTTATCAGGCTTGAGGTTCTTTGTAATATCGTAAATCTACGACGAGGAACCACCAGCTTTAGGGCGAGAAGTTAAGAGTAGAAAGGAGAAATAGGTAGGGTTGGGGTTCCGCCATTTACCCCCGTTAGTGCTAGAGCAATAGCCGGAAATTGCACAGGCAGTAGAAGTAGGAAATGTTCGGGTGACAACCATGGCCTTGCTAGGACCCTGGCTTAAATTAAATTGAGTTTTATTTATGGATAGTCTTTTAACTGCTGTGGCCCTTAACGTCCCATTCCATATTGGGCTGAAAGACTGGTAATTTTGCTCAGTGACCTCTTTATCAGGCTCAGAGGCCTCTTTATCAGGCTCGAGGTTCTTTTACGTGACATAAATCTACGACACGGAGCCACCGGCTTTACTTCCCTTCCGAAGGAAGCCATTCTAGGGATTTTTACGCCCGAAAAATCCACGCCCTCCGCCGGATTAGAACCCACACATTCAAGAACTAGAAGCTAGCATGGTAACCACTACACCACGGAGGACCACAGGACCCTAGCTGTTCACCACGGGTAGGTAGAGGAGAGGATTTGGAAAAAGTTATTAGTCATAAACATTATCGATTTTCAAGATGTCAGTAGGTGTTTAGGTTTTTGTTGTATGTACATGTTTTGATACGCTACCTTGAATATTAAGTGTCCAGGAGTTGGTAGTGCCTTCGCTGAAGTATATATTAGGACTGGTTGCTTCTAGTATATGTCTCAAAAAGGCTAGGTTCCGGCTAGCACGCTAGCTCCGAGAGGAGAGCAGCTCAGTTTCTGGTGTGGTGTTATCTTGTATCTGTTTGGAGTGCTGTAATGGAGTGGATGAAGTCGGCGCGGCAGATGGAATATCAAGGTGTTGAAGTTGAGCTAGTCTATCCTCCAAAATATGGAGGAATATGTAGAGTTGATCGATTTTAGTGGTGGAGGCTGCGGCGAGGGCATGAAGATCCGGAAGTTTGGATTCAATCTGGCTGAAGCGGCAGAGTCGAGCTACTGAATGTGTTTCGGGGACAGCTGCGGTGATGTGGTTCGTCTCTTCTCCAACGTTTCCAAGACGGCAGCCAAGGTTCAGGACTTCAGTATGGACGTCCTCCACTGCTTCTGGAGGCGCTCATCTGCGATGCGCAGTACTGGCACCGCGGTGGTACGCTGCACCAAGTTGGCAACATTGACAGCATGGCGGTGTCCATGTTGTCTTACTGGCCTCAATGGTGATGGTGCGGCCAAGGAAGACCTACTAGTGGTAATGGCTGCAGTGTAGTGCGCTTGTCTCAAAAGACAAGACATACCAGAGGAGTAGGTCCGTGTCGGTTGTGGAACCTATTCACTGAGACCAGAATTTCAGAAGCGCTGGGCCTCCAGAAGTATCTGTGTGGGCAGGCGGCGACTCACGCCGACTGCGACGGCGCTAAAGCGGCCGTATCTGTCGGCGGTATTTGGAGGAGGCGCAGCGGAGGTGCAGGTGGTTGGATGAGGCGGCGGTGATGGTAGAGCTTTCACGTCAGCTGGTGGATTTGACGGCAACTGCACCGACAGTCGCAGCAAAGCGACGGTGTCGGACGACGAAGCAGCGGAGGTGCAGGTGGTTGGATGAGGCGGCGGCGATGGTAGAGTTTTCACGTCAGCTGGTGGATTTGATGGCAATTGCACCGACAGTCGCAGCAAAGCGACGGTGTCGGACGACGAAGCAGCGGAGGTGCAGGTGGTTGGATGAGGCGGCGGCGATGGTAGAGTTTTCACGTCAGCTGGTGGATTTGACGGCAACTGCACCGACAGTCGCAGCAAAGCGACGGTGTCGGACGACGAAGCAGCGGAGGTGGGCGTCGAAGCGACTGTGGTGGGAGGCGAAGAAATGGCCGAGGCATATGTGGTTTTATGCCGCGCTTCAGGAGATGGAAGTAAGGCAGAAACGCCTGTTGCAGGCAGAAGCTCAGTCAGATGTTAGCATTATCTAGGAAAGAAAGTGCGGGCAGACCCGCCGATAACTCACGAGCGACTTTGATAGCAATTATATTTCTATACTTCGCGGTACACAAGAAGAAAAACCCGCAGTGATTCATTAAAAGTCATGTTTTTATACTTGTTACTTTATTCATGACAAATTTTTGCTTATAAATTAATTCAAACGAAGCAATAAGTAGGTATTTAGTGATACAACATGGAGAATAAGCTTTCCAATTTTTACTGCAAGCAAGGAAATATAGATTCTGAAGTTGTAGAATGGAGGTATAATAATATACATCTCTACGTTTATGGTAACAAATACTTGGAAATAAAATAACGAAGAAGATTCGAAAAGTTTCAAGCATGAAATGATGCATTTAAGTTTGGGATAATGCAATAACTATGGAATATTTCGAAAAGGGCTACCGCCACGAAGAGAATTATTTAATACATATTGATTCTTTTAGACAGCTCTACACTTTTCTGAAGTGTGGTTATGTCTATATTTTATGGCTGCCTAGTTTTATATAGAATTTTACATAACCAGAGTCGGATTTCACAGGCTCTCTTCAGACAATTCAATATATGGATTGTATTTCTCATTTCTGTTTGTGAAACATAATTATATTTTAATCAAATTGTTATTGAGAAAGTAAAAATAATTAACATTTTCCCATGTAAAATGTAGGTAGTTTAGGCTTAGAAAATTTTGTGAAAAAATCTTAGTGTTGCATTTTTAAAGCAACTCAAATACTAAGTTTAGTATTTAATTTTTAAAGTTATGCGGTTCACACACACACACATGGATCTTTTCCCAAGAATACTTTTTTTGGTTAACGGAACGTTTAAACATATATTTCCAGTGAAATTCTGTATGAAGTTTTTGGATGGAATACAATATTTACACTACATATCACAGAAAAGTGAAATAAGGTGAAAAAGAATCCTTATTACTGCTTTTTTCAGTGTTAAATACAGCCTTTGTAAACTGAAATTGAAGATTTCAGATGTTTTTTGTATACGAGCGGTCGTTCTGCACAAGCTACAGCAATTTTCCGTACTATTCATAAGTAAGGATTTATGTTATTACCCGTAACTGTATCTGATTACTAATGCTGACAGTACTACGAATACTTTTTCTAAAATTCTCTATTGCATTATTAGGTACTTAAGCAGAATTCTCGTACAATGTGCATTACATAGGATATTATTCTTGTGCAGACCATTGAATTATAGATTTTACTTATTGGAGCGTCTCCAACAATCCGAAGATCGGCAACCTTAATCCGCGCTACATTAACAATGGGAAAGTTGAGGACTGAACTAGGTTGCCACGAATATTCCATTTCTTTATTAAGGTTCGCACCAATGACGATAGTTTTGCTGTTTTAAGCCTATATGGCAAGATAAAACTACATTAACCACGCGAGTTACATTTTCCCCCTCACAAAGAGGCAGGTTTGCCAACTGTAGCGCGGAAACCAGGTATTGTTGGTACTATTATCAGAGATTGCCTCTCACTTTCGGTGGCTTTCAGACATGACGCAATGCAGATTTATGATGCAGCACGTGTATGCACAATGTAACGTTATAGTGGCAGCTCTGCGTCATAAATTAAACAAAAACAGAGCGCTTCTTTCGTTAACGCCAAAGTAACATACCTCGATAACACCAATACCTTGTTGCACATTGTGATTTTATACTTCATAATTCGGAGTAATATGCCACAGAATTACTATGTATATCATGAATGTGGACTGTAGAGTTTAGTAGCGTTGTCTGATACATTTGCATGAATCTACAGCGCTGTTGTTGCTCATAACTTCTTTTGTTAACAATGAATCAAAGCTACTAACATTATTTCATTAAGTGCCATTTTGTACCTATACAATTACGTTATTATAGCAGCACATTAGTTTTATGAGCTATTTAGGACACAAATAGCAGTAATGCACGGAATCAGGTGCTTAATGCATATTTACAATGCACGAAAGAATAAACTAACCTCAATTACAGCCGACGAACAGCAAATGCGAGTCTTCCGGTGTCCCAAGAACGTGATACTTGAATCAGTCGTGGAGTTAACTACTCAAGGAATAAGCTTCTATTATTTTCCAAAGATGCACAGCATTAAATCTTCATAACGTCTGAAACAAATCATATGCTCCTTTAGGAATGATGCAACCGCGCGAAATCGATAACGAAGGCAGCGCTATAGTGAGACCTTCGGGATTTTAGCACAATACTGCCTTTCCTGGCTTCATGACAGATGTCTTATTACAATTCCTGGCTGCAGACTGGTCTAAAAAAAATTCTGATGTGTTACATTCACATGACTTTCTTCACCCTTTAGCGCTATTATTTTTACAAAAATTATTCTTACAAAAGCTGTATTTTTCATTTTAATCGAGACAAAACTTTACGGAAATAGTTTCATTACACATTTCGTTATAGATATAAAAATAACAGCGATATTCAAATGTTTAACAATTGGACGCTATGTACTGGCATTAAAGCTGCATGTTCTTTGCGTGCAATTTGAAAAACAACTGAATAGCGAAAAAACTTGTAAAAAATGGCAAAGTATTGGATAATTCTAACCATAATAACGAATATCTTGGAAATGGCTGATGCCACAAAAAATATATTTGAAATAGATTGTGTGTTTTAAGAGATCTACATTTTTTTGTGTAGTACGTTTTGGTCTATCGCTTAACGTTTACCAGTTATACAAGATTATATAGCAGTTCTTCCAAATGAAGTGGACTTCACAGGCTATTTTCAGAAAATTAAATATATACATCTTATTTATAATACATCTTATTTTTATTTAGGGGTCCTCAAAAACATGTATTTCTAGAGTGAAATCTCGGTGGAATGCATTATCTTCTCTAACTAATACGTACGTGGTAGAAAAAGTAACACCTACATTAAATTGAGTTTTATTTATGGATACTCTATAACTACTATAGTTAAAGAACCATAATATCGTGACATTTTATATTGGAAGTGACAGACCAGAAATTTTACTCGGAGGCCCCTCATTATCAAGCTTTAGGTTCTTTTATGTAGCGCAAATCTACTAAACGGGACCACCGACTTTGCTTCGTTTCCGAAGGAAGTCTTAGTAGTCTAGGATATCAACGGCAAAGTAGTCTTCAACAAGATGTTGTTTTATAAATATATTATAAACATTAGGTAGTTAAGCAGATCGGCAATTCCTTTCCAAAATATGGAGGGATTTTGCTATATATATATTTGTAGTGTTATTTTAAATTATTTAATTTTCATTCTTTCTGCCACGTACCTCAAAAGTAAAATAAGTATTTCATTTCACTCAAAAATCGATATCGATATTTCGCGGGGAATACATCATTACATTCTCCCTCAATACAAAAAAGAAAATTTGAAAAAGATTTGTGTTGTGTGACTATAAATAGCATGACTCAAAAACTAATGTCAGATGAGTACCAAACGTGGTAAGTTCCGCATCTACCAAAGATGTGACGGAAGTATTTTGAATGAACCCCCGTCCTGAAATTACCCTTTTCCTGGGAAATTGTTCGTTAGATTCAATTTTCTCAAAAAGGGCTCTAGCGATTTTTTATTAATAAACCATGTATTATGATATTTACATAAAAATAAAATGTATAATCGGAATTTTCTGGGAATACTTTATGAATTCCTCTTCATTCGAAAGGAGTGAACCGTAAGATATAGACAAACAATGTATATCTCTTTGAATCATACAATTTATTTAAAATAACTCTTTTTTGTCATAAGCCAATTCCGAGATTCAACTTTCCACCCAAAAATTTGATACCGAGATTTCACCGGAAATACATGCTTTGAGGCGCCCTGAATACAAATAAAGCATTTTGGCAATCATTTGTGTGTGTCTGCTGTGTGTGAACAGCATAACTCAAAAACGAAAAGTCAGATAAGTACCAAACTTGATATTTAGGTTCATATCTTATAAAGTTGCGACACGAAGATTTTCAACAAAATCCCCCACCCTAAAACTACCCTTTACATGGAACATTTTTCGAAATTTCTGATTTTCTAAAAAATTTCCTACGATTTTGATTAAATACGATAAACATTAAAGGTATTTGCATGACAAATAAAATGTATATCTTGAATTTTCGGGGAATAGCTTATGAAGTCTCTTTCATTCGGCGGGATTTTTATATAATGTTGTGTAACTGGTAAACGTTAAGCAATGTAAGAAAACGCACTACACAACAAATGTGGATATCATTAAAACACACAATTTATTTCAAACAACCTTTTTTGTGGTGTAAGCCGTTTCTGAGATGTCTGTTATTAAAGGTTTGGATGGTTAATCTCTTGGTCATTCTCTTCAAGTCCTTTTAACATTACTGTTTCTCGCGGTTACATTGAAACGACATGTAATTTTAAGGCTAGCACATAGCGTCCAGTTCTTAAACATTTGATTATCGTTGCTCCCTTTGTATCTATAATGAAATGTGTAATGTAGGTATTTCATCAAAGGTTTATTTGGATTAAAATGCAGTAGATAGAAAATAAGCTTGAGTAAGAATAATTTCTATACCAACTACGAGTAACAAAAGAGAGAGGATAGTGAATGTATCATATCAAGTTTTTACTTTGTCTACTACGTATAGTAAGTAGGGGAAGTATTGCATTCCACCCAAAAATTCGAAACCGAGATTTCACCGGAAATACATGTTTTGAGACCTCCTGAATCCAAAAAAACCATTTTTGGAAACATGTCCGTGTGTGTGTCTGTGTGTGTGTGTGTGTGTGTGTCTGTGTGTGTGTGTGTGTCTGTGAACAGCATAACTCAAAAACGAACAGTCGGATAAGCACCAAACTTGGTATTTAGGTTCAGTATCTTCCAGAGATGAGACACGAAGGTTTTCAAGAAAATCCCCCCAACCCAGACTACCCTTTACATGGAAGATTTTTCGAAAATTTTAATTTTCTCAAAAATGGCTCTAACGATTTGGATGAAAATATCATATGTTTAAGATAATGTCATGGGAAATTAAATGTATATCTCGAATTTTCTGGGAATGTCTCCAAAAGTATTGTTCATTGTGAACGACTTTTGCATAACTGGTAAACCATAAGAGATAGACAAAATTTTACTACACAAAAAATGTAGATCGTGTTACAATACACAACTTATGTCATATACATTTCTTTTGTTGAGTGAACCGTTTTCGAGATATTGCTTGTTATTTCCTTAAATTTTCCAATACTTATACTTTTTCTCAAATTCGTTATTCATTTTTCTTGTCCTGGACATGCAAAGAGAATGGAATGTGCCACATAGCAACCAGCGTTAAAATATTTGACTATCGCTTAAAAGCTACCATATTTCCCTTGCATCTACAAGAAAATTACCAATAAGATTGACATCTCGATTAACATGAAGCATATGGAGAATAGGCGTTTGTAAAATTAGATTGTACAAGAGTAGAGAAAGTCATGTGAGTGTAATACATCAGATTTTTTTAATTCCTGTCATGCTTCAGCTATTGCTCGCGATATCAAGCAAAGTACAGAATTTTAAGGCCAGCATAAATAGTGACATGTCATCCTCCGGATAAAGTTAAATTGTATTTTATTTATGGACGCTCTATAATTGCTGTGGTCCATATCATCACATTCTATATTGTTCGGGAAAGACCGGAAATTTTGCTCAGAGGCCTCTTTATCAGGCTTGATAAATGCGACACGCGACCACCGGCTTTATTTACCTTCCAAAGGAAGCCATGCTAAGGATTTTTACGTCCGAAGAAATCCATCGTCCTCCGCCGGGTTTGAACCCGCGACCTCGTGAACTGGAGACTAGAATTTTACCACTAGACCACGTAGGGCGACATTAACATGTTTGATAAGATAGAAACTTACTTTTGCGATGTAAAGAAAGAAGAAAAATCCGAGATGATGTAATTAGGAGAGGTGTAAAAATGCCAATGAAATATGTCGAAAGCAGCGAATACTATATAGTATAACAGAAATTGTGTATTTTAATGAGATTTATATTTTTCTGTAGTAACTTTTGCCCGTATCTTATGGTTTACGAATTATATAAAATTATATTGCGTCAGAATGAAGGAGATTTCAGATATACATTTGCATATTAACGATGCAAATATCTTAAACATATGGTATTTTAATCAAAATTCTTAGAGATATTTTAACGAAACATTTTCCGTCCAAAGGGTGATTGAGGGTGGGTCAAGTTTTATTGAAAACTTTGTGTCAACATCCTTGGAGGATGGGGAACTTAAGAAGTGACAGGATTGGAGTTTATCCGACTTTTCATTTTTAGTTGCGTTCACACATACCGCGAATGTATACTAAAGCACGAGCGCGGCAACCCCTCTCCTCAACCCCACACAGACGGAAGTTTCCTAAAAAAATATGGGTTCAGTGGACCATACAGCGTGTGCTTCCGTTCACTATAAATACATGTACTATAAAAAAATCTGATGTGTGACACTCACATGACTTTCTCTACTCTTCTACAAACTATTTTTACAAACTCTTATTCTCCATTTATTTCATATTAATCGAGATAAACATTTGCAGAAACGATCTTTTGACATGCAAAGAGAATTACATTTTACACATAGCAACCAGTTTTAAAAATATTTGACTTTTGCTTAAGGCATACTATGTTCCCCTTGTTTTGTATTTGTAAGAGCAAAATAGAAATACAGTAGCCTTTAAGCATAGGCATATCTCTTAATAGCTGGTTGTTAGGTGCAGCACCATTCTCTTTGCCACAGATTAATGCTCTTTGCATATCCAAGACAAAAAAAATGTATATAACATAAATTGTGTATTTTAACGCTATCTACATTTTTTGTGTAGTAAAATTTTGTCTATCTCTTATGGTTTACCAGTTATGCAAAAGTCGTTCACAGTGAAGAATACTTTTGGAGACATTCCCAGAAAATTCGAGATATAGATTTTATTTATCATAAAAATATCTTAAACATATGATATTTTAATCAAAATCGTTATAGCCATTTTGAGAAAATTAAAATTTTCGAAAAATGTTCCATGTAAAGGGTAATCTGGGGTAGTGGGATTTTATTGAAAACCTTCGTGTGGTATCTCTGGAAGATACTGAACCTAAATACCAAGTTTGGTGTTTATCCGACTGTTCATTTCTGAGTTATGCTGTTCACAGACACACAGACATACACACACACAGACACACATACGGACATGTTTCCAAAAATGCTTTTTTTTTGGATTCATATCAAAACATGTATTTCCGGTGAAATCTTGGTATCGAATTTTTGGGTGGAATACAATACTACCCCTACTTACTATACGTAGTAGAGAAAGTAAAAGAGTCTGAGTGTGTCTGTAAACAGCATAATTCAAAAATGAAATGTCCGTTCAATACTGAACTTGGTATTTAAATTCAACATGTTCCAAAGATGAGAATGTGTTTACACATGATTAGCCATTAAATTCACAGGTTTTTGTTATTTTTTGTTTTCTCAAAACTGGATCTTAAAGAGTTTGAACAAAATAAGATATTTACGTGAAAAATAAAACGCATGTCTTGAATTTTCTGGGAATAGCCTGTGAAGGCCTCTTCATTCGGAGGCCAGTTTTGAATAATTTTGCATGACTTTACAGGCAAACCGTAAGCAAAAAAAACTTGCTGCACAAAAAATTACAGATGTTTAAAACACAGAATCTGTGTAAAACAATTTATTTTTTGTTGTATACGCCATTTTCAAGATATCCATTGTTATTTGTTTGAGTTTTTCAATATTTCGTAAGGTTTTTTTTAACTGCTGTCATCATTCAGATGTTACTTGCAATGTCATGGAAGGAGTATAGCATTTCTACGCAGGCATACAGCGACCCACTTCTAAACATCTGACTGTCGCTTCGGTCTCCATTTGTACTTAAACGTGTAGTAAAACTATTTCTTCAAGATTAACACGAAGTGGATTGAAGTATGAGCTATTGTAAGAATGTTTGTAGAGGAGTGGGTAGATAGTCATGTGAATGTAACACGTAGGACCTCTCTAGATGACGCTGCAACAATTCAATCTCGGTAAAGTTGATTAAACATTTGACACTACCCAGAAAGAAGCTTCTGATAGCGAGGGGGTGTTTTTTATCTCGTATATACAATCAGAAAGGGAGCGCTGCCAAGATGAAGGTACTGATTATCCTGTTGCAGAGGATCCTGTTCCATACCAGCCTTAATTCCTACTTCCTATTTCAGTTTCTTTTTCCTCGCACCCAAGGTGTCAAGTTGAGCCTTCCCTTGATTACGTAGAGGTAAGCTGTTAGATAAAGAAACCTGAGCTCTCGCGTCTTTTCTGTCACCGGGTTTACTAGAGTCGCCTTTTTCAAGAAAATAGTAAGGCTTTCTTTGTAAGACTCTTAAAATAAATATTTACAACGAAAATATGGGCTGGGAGTGTTGTTTGGAGCAGTCCATAACCTGTTATGGTGCATTCACAACGTTACTATGTTAACAAAGATTATGTCTTATCAGCATAATGGGCATAAGTCCAATTACAATGTTCATTATAAAATGTAATAACTTATAATAATTCATATCTAGATAATACGAAAAAAAATAAAACTTAAGTCCTCGTTTGTAATGCTCCAAATATGACCTATAACCTTCGGGGATACCTCATTCCACCAAGTGATGACTGATTCATTTCTAAGGTGGAGGTACCCAGCGGGTGGAATCCGCTGCCTCCGATGGTAGCATAATGAGGATAGCGGTGGAATGAAAGGACCTACAGCTTTTACCGTAAACTACGTACCACATTGTGTCTTGGAGATAAGTACTTCACATGAGCAAGTCAGAGATGAAGGCGTGAATAGGGTTTACCTAGAATTGAAACCCCAGAGCCGGAAGTCGAACCCTGGACCCTCAGTACGACAGCCAAAAACGAATCTACTGCACTTCCCCGCCGCCCACAAGATGAAACTGATAGCTGTGAAGAAAGGGGGGCAAGAAACAGAAACAACTAAGAAAGAAAGAGAAGGTGACATGGTTGTTAATTCTGTAATTATTTCTAATTTCAATATTTATCTACTAACTAGTAATTATTAGTAGCAGTATACCGGTTTCACAACGGTTTTCTCCGTCTTCCTGTTGCCCGATGGCAATGTTCTATGTCTCTCCATTCTTCCTTCTCCAACCCTCTTGTTTCTATTATCTGCTGTATTTCACCCTTCCAGGTAATTCAAGGACGGCCTCTTTTTCTCCTTTCTGGTGTAGTTCAGTCAAATATTTGTTTTGGAATTCTTCCATTCTTTTAAGAGTACATACAATTTCAATTGTTTATTTTGGATATCATCTGATATGGTTACACGTGTATTTATGATTTCCCCCAATTCTTTCATTCCTTATTCTATCTAAACGAGAAATCCTAGCAGAGCGTCTTAGACAGGGGCGTAGCGTCAATGGACGTGGGAGATGTATTGCATACTCTATAATTTTCCTCAAACTGGGGCAAAATTGACGTTCATTATAATTTTATGGTACACAATCGCTCTAATGCCATTAAAAATCGAGTTTTTTTAAATATTATGATTTGAATTCGCGCCATGCTGCGATAACTTGATCGCAGTCTACATTGAAACAAAGCTCTGGTCAACGACACCTGCCGTCAGCTGGAGGAAATTGGTGTTGTGTGCTTGACCCATGGTATGTACTGAGTTGGAGTACATCTCGTGTTAAAAATCATGCTCATACTATTGCGCTTATAAACGTGAATAGAGAGTAAATCGCGAGTTTTTTGTTTCTTGTATGTGTGTTTCTTCAATTGTGAAAATTTGAGCTTGCTTTGGATACTTGGTTACTTACTATGAAAACAAATGTAGGTGAAGATTTTCGCGGATTCTAGGAGGAAGGTATGTACACAGGCAGTGTACATTCGAGAGGTCAGGAGGCGGAAAACAGCTACAATAGCAAACAATACGTTGTTTCAGTGTGGTTGTGACAACAAAAATGTAAACAAACTGTTGTGTGATCGGCAAACTCAAGCCAAGAAACTTTCAGTTATTAAATTTCCCTGAAAAGGAAGAATTAAAACAGGTCCTCCAAAGCCCGCACTCAGTATTACAACTAACATTAAAAATGTGCAAGGCATTTCAACATCAAAGTTTCTGAAATTGAGAAATGGCAGAGCGGTTTAAAACCTTAAACAGATTGTTTGCTTGGTCGTCTTTTTTTTAAAATGAAAAGTGTATCTGGAATTCCAGCGGTTATGAAGATAAATAACATTTATAAGGCAACCAAAAAACTATTCTTGTAATCATGTAATATGGGAAAAAACTAAAAATCTTCGGGAAAACTCGCAGAATACGATTTTCGTTGAATAATCAGTATAAGTTCTCAGTTGAACAGCGTAACAGTGAAGTGAAAAAGAATAGAGGTTTACTTTCTCACTTTGTACAGGCCGTATGCTTTTTAGGAAAACAAGCTCTTCGTGGTAGCAATAAGAAAGAAGGGCCTTCAAACAGTGGCAACTATATTGAGTATTTAAATAGATTAGCAGTATATGACACCTCTCTGTAAGAACATTGGAAAATCGACTGTTTTTCGTGCAACTTCACCTGATATTGAGAATGACTTAATTTCAAGTGTCTCTGCCGTTTTACGATACATAACTGTTGACGGAAATGTTGGAGAGGTTTATTTGCTTTACAGATGTAAGCTCTGACAGAAAAGGAGATTTTCTCTTGAATCATGCTGTCTGTATTATTAACTTTTATTGTTCGAATAAACATAACATAATGATAACATCATGTTCCTAAATTATGTTATTAAATTACCTTCCAGTGTACCAAGCAGGCGTTAATGAATTTACTAGGTAATAATTTTAAATTGTATAATGAACATCTTGTTTACACTACATATTGTCTAGCTGAGATTAAATATGTTGATATTCACAATTCTGTTTAGTTTGGGTCACATTTTAACGAATTTTACAATATACGTTGAATTACATACCTGAGTCTGATAATCAGGCTACGCCACTGGTCTTAGACAATGCATTTCTAATGCCATCTAGCGCCTCTTCTCCTCTACTGGTAATGTCAATCCTTCTGATGCATAGATCACAACACTTTTAATTAAGATATTATACCAGGTGTCTAAAAAAGTATTCCATATTTCGAGAAGAGGTAGTATAGAACGAAACAATAAAAATTGTCCAGGAAACATGGGTTCTGAAATACATACGTTAAGAGCTATGAGCACTTGTTCATCTTCGCTACTGTGAAACATCTCTTCTGCTGCAAGCTCTTTGCTATTACCTGCGTACGACCTACAGGAGGCAGTAAACAAATATATTACTCTGTTATTGTCCATGGATTCTCATGCAGTAAACATCCGTCAGTGTTGTTACTGTAAACCGTATTCACAGATCTGCATAAATGCAATGCATGCTCTTATTAGTTCTAATGAAATGAGTTTGTGTTTCAAAACTTTGTGAAATGCTTTTACAGTGCAATTTTGTCTTTAAATCTTCGGTGTATGCAACCTCCATTAATGATGTACAAACACTACAGGAAGGCGTCACCAATGCCTGCCAGAGCATCCGTGACCAACCTGGAGTGATGAGAGTGCGTGATTCCCTAAGACGTCGGACAAAAGCATGCCTTACTATGAATGGGCACCATACTGAGCACCTCCTTTAGTGATGGTTCACAAGTGCAGTAATCGCACGCTATGCTGTTTCACAGTAACAGAGCACTTTGTCCTCATTTGTTTACTGCATTCTATAGGTCGTACGTAACAGCAAAGAGCTTGCGATAGAAAAGCTCTTTTACAGTAGTGAAGATGAACAAGTGCTTATAGTTCTTAAGCTATACATTTTAGAGCCCACATTTACTATACATTTCTTTCTTGTTTTTGTCCATACTACCACCTCTCAAAATATGGAATACTTTTTCTTTAACATCCTGTATATTTATAACTTAGTACTCTTTCAAATGTTCCTACACCATAAAATTGAATTTAGTTAGGATATAATGTTTTCCTTCAATTATTCTTTCTTTTAATCTTTTACTCAATTTTCCAGTTGAATCAGTTTTATGCCTAAGTATTTAAATTCTGGGACTGCTTCTACCTATATTACTTCTTTTTCGAGTAATAATTTAGTATTACCTTCTCTAAACACACATATTTTATTACTAAGTATTATCCATAGCATTTTAAATTGATTTTCAAACATTTAAAAATACTTATATACATTAAAATAACAGACTTGATTATCTAAATGTATAATTCTGTTTAATGGATTTTTGCATATACTCCGGGGGGGACGTTTTTTGAATCTAATTAGTTTAGCTGGTATATAAAAGTGTATGTATATAATAATATGCATATCATTAATAATAGGCTATAGAACCTTTACAGAAACATCAATCCATGATGTCTGTTCCGAAACTTAAAGCTCAGAATTTAAATATTTCTAAAAGGGTATCGTAATCAGTGTGCGTATGGTAATACCTAATTCATCTATACAATAAATATTTTAAAAAAAAATATTGTACTTTTTCCATTAAATCGGCAAGTTTTATGGTCTTAGTATTCCATGTGACAGATGCATATGCAAGATTTTGTCTAATATCTTGTCTTACTAGTAAATATTCATAAAATATCATTTGTGTTGCAATTACATTATTGCTTTATCCACCATACTTAGCTATTCTACAAATTATGCACAAAATATCGGGTTTATTTATACTTTTTGTTAAACATTGAAGAAGTATTTTATTTTTTACTTCACTCCATTTATTAATCCTTCATACGATTAAGTAACACTTTACAACATGATAAACGTTAACCAAAATAGTTTTGAAGCACACCTTTTTACCTTCTCTATTATGTGTAGTAAGTAGGGGAGATATTGTATTCCACCCAAAACTTGGATACCAAGATTTCACCGGAAACACATGTTTTGAGGCCATCTGAATGCGAAAAAAAAGCATTTTTAGAAAAAGGTCTGTGTGTGTATATCTGTAAACAGCACAACTCAAAAACGAAAAGTTGGATAATACCAAAGTTTGTATTTAGGTACAGTATCTTCCAAGAATGCGACACGAATATTTTGAAGAAAATGCCCTCGCCCCCGACTACCCTTCTAATGAAAAAATCTATTAAAGTTTTGATTTTCTCAAAAACAGCTTTAACGATTTTGCTTAAAATATCATACGTTTATGATATTTTCATGGCAAATCAAATGTATATCTTGAATTTTTTGGGAATATCCCCAAAAGTCCTCTTCATTCTGAATGACTTTTGCATAACTGGTAAACCGTAGGAGAGAGAGACAAAATTTTACAAAAAAAATGTAGATCTCGTAAAACACACAATTTATGACACATACATTTTTTCTGTCGAGTGAACTATTTCCGAGATGTTCCTTGTTATTTGTTTGAATTTTCCAATACACTTTTTTCTCATATGGGAATTCGTTATTCGTTTTCTTATGTCCTGGGCATGCAAAGAGAATAGAACGCTCCACATAGCAACCAGCTCTTAAAAGGTTTGACTATCGCTTAAAGCCTACCAAGAAAATTAGCAATAAGATACTTTCTGCAAATGCTTATCTCGATTAACATAAAGAGATGGAGAATAAGCGTTTGTAAAAATAATTTATACAAAAGTAGAGAAACTCATGTGAGTGTAACACATCAGATTTTTTCAAAGTTCCATTTATATTCCGGCTTTAAAATCTAAGGTCATATCGGCGGCTTTTAACCTTTGAAGCAGTTGTTCATCAGCAATTATGTTTACTCGCTTACAGTGGCCTCATTCTTTAGGTTGGTATTACTTTTGGTTATTACATTAAATTCACACACACACACACATTCATACTTCCAGACCCTTGGAAGGATAGGGAACAATCTTGGCTAAAGAAAATTTCCCACATTGCAGCCGGGAAACGAACCAAATACTTCTGGATATGGAGGTAGGTATGCTAACCACCAGACGGCAGAGACCATCCATACAAATTTTTGTAGCTACACATTTGCATAAATAAGGCTAACACCACCGTGGAAATCGCTATATGCTAAATACTTTTCGCATGATCTAATGTGAAATAAAATAATGGTGGTTAGTACTTCTTAAAATCACCTGTTTGACATCAATTGCATGTTTTAAATAAATATGTTATCGTATAGGCGGCGCCATGGCCGAGCGGTTAGACCGCTCGCCTCCCACCGAGGCGGCCCGGCTTCAATCCCAGGGACCTGCATGTGGGATTTGTGGTGGACGAAGCGGCGTCTGGGCGGGTTTTCTCCGGGTTCTCCGGTTTCCCCCGCCATTCATTCCACCAACTGCTCCATCATCACCTTTCCTTTCATCCATTTCACCAACATTTCGTTTCATCTACTTCCCATCCTGAATGCTCTGTCTGATCCATGAGTGTCTGCTCCTCGACGGGCCTCTGACCCCAGGCACCCGCTTGTAAGTCCTGGGGGTGTAAGTCCTACATAAGAGGAGGGTAAACAGATAATGAATGAATGTTATCGTATACTTTCAGCCACTTAGTTACACAAAATTATACCATCTTCTATCAGGAGGAGGTTTTCATAGGCTGTATAATTATAGAAAATACAAGATATACTCCTTATTTGTCCTGTAATTATCTCTAATATACGAGAGTGCAATACTGCTTAGAGAAAGTAAAAAAAATATAAGAAACGCCTCGCAAATACAGTGCTTTTGGAAGTGAAGGAATTCTATAATATATTCGTCTCAAATTACCACAAGATATTGGATTTAAAGTACAAATTTCACGTTTTATTCAATTCGTTTTGAGAATTGTGACTCGCTCCTCCCATCCACTACATGAGCGCACACATGCACGCGCACACGCATGCAAATATTGATATGAACGTTTTACGCTGAAATAAGCTTTCTCTTACTTAGGTGAGTATTACAGGGTGTCTCAAGGAAACGAAACTTTTAAGCTATAATGAATACGTGTTAAATATTAAATAATGAAAATAACAAATATAGAAAAGTAGTGTCAATAGTATTCCACTTTGTTATAAAAATCATTCTTTTATTTTTGAAGATTAATGTCCTTCAAATTATCTCAGTGTCTGCGATGACATTCGACCAGCTTCCTATGCAGATCGTGAAATGGATGTTGTAGCATTTCAACGGGAATAGCACTAATTTCTTTGCGAATCCTTTCCTTCAGTTCTTCAAGGTTTCGTAAATGAATTTAATACACTCTGCTCTTCAGATATCCCATAGAAGGTAGTCGCATACAGACAATCTGGGAGGCCAAGCGGTATCCCCATATTTAGAGATTACGTAATTCCTGAAGAGTTGATGCACAGCTGCCATAGAAATTCTAGCTGTATGTGCTGTAGCACCGTCTTGTTGCAAGCATGTTGTCTGCTCCAAGGGAGATTTTGCAAGTTCCGGGGTGAGAAAAGTTTTATACATATGAAAATATGGTTAGAAGTCACTGCAGTTGTTCGCTCTTCATCTTCAACAAAATAGGGACCAACAACCCTTAGTGAAGAGACTGTACACCATATCGTCTGACTATGTAAGGTCCTCTGTGTAGTTGTTCAGTGAGAATGTTCTGAGTACCATTAGCGAAAATTTTGTTTGTTTACAAAATCGTTTAGCTGAAAATGGGTTTGGGACATACACAGTTTGCTTAGAAATTGGTTACCTTCACAAATTTGTCTGAAAACTGATCACAAAATTAATCCGGTTAGTTCTATCTATAGGTTTTAATTGATGGACAGTCTTGCAATTTGTATGGACGAAAGCGTAAATCCTTTCTCAATATTCTGTGAACACTGACACGGAATATATTCAAAAGCATTGAAAGCCGTCGAAATGAGCTTTTTAGTCTCCGATTGCAGTTCTTAAAGTCTCAATATTTCATCGAGTTCTAATTGTTCCCTGCTTATCTGGTGGCTGATTGTTCAAGCTTTTTCACCCATGTGTTGATAACATGTGCCTCGGCACTGCATCCAAAGCCACGACACAATCTTCACCAGTTCATTAAGTGTACTACTTGCCACCCAAAACTCTGAACCAAACCAGGTACTGATCCATGAAATCCGATTGTTAAGTTTCAATATAAATTAGACCGATAAAAAGGTATCCTTTTTTGACTCCCCCTCACATTGGCATAAAAGGTAACGAAACGGCACATGAAGCTCCAAAAGAAGCAGTGGTTCATCGATCGCCTCTCCACATCAAGACATCGGTTTCATTAAACACATGTACATGCAAAAATGGAAATTGAAACTTCATGAAGCTCGCTCAGGTTGCACACAACTTTTTCTGCATTACCGAACTCTCAGTAGAAGAGATCAAGTTATTGTCACCGGCTTAGAATTGGGCACTCCATTTTACTAAGTACCAACCTCCAAACTGTACCAGCTTCTCTAACCATTCTGCACATTCTTATAGATTGTCCACAGTACAGTAGATGTAGACACAAACCGGCATTTCTAATCTTCCCATGCAGTTAACAGAACCAATATGCTCAAAAAGACGCTACAGTTTCTAATGGATAAAACTCCCTGATTTACTGTAAAGCTTACCTAATGCCATGTTTATGCAATTGTAAATTAATGCATCTATGTGATCAGAAGCATCCGGACAACCCCACACACATACGTTTTTCATCTTAGGTGAATTGTGCTGCCACCTACTGACTGGTATTCATCATCCGCAACCTCAGTAGTCATTAGTAATCGTGAAACAGCAGAAGTGGACGCTCCGTGGAACTCACGGACATCGAACGTGGTCAGGTGATTGGGTGTCACTTGTGTCAGAAGTCTGTACGCGAGATTTCCACACTCCTAAACATCCCTAGGTCCACTGTTTTTGATGTGATAGTGAAGTGGAAACGTGAAGGGACATGTACAGCACAAAGGCGTACAGGCCGAATTCGTCTGTTGACTGACAGAGACCGCCGACATTTGAAGAGGATCATAAAGAGTAATAGGCAGACATCTATCCAGACTATCACACAGGAATTCCAAACTGTATCAGGATCCACTCCAAGTACTATGACACTTAGGCGTGAGGTGAGAAACCTTGGATTCCATGGTCGAGCGGCTGCTCATAAGCCACACATCACGCAGGAAAATGCCAAACGACGCCTCGCTTGGTGTAAGGAGCGTCAACATTACACGATTGAACAGTGACAAAACGTTGTATAGAGTGACGAATCACGGTACACAACGTGGCGACCCGAGGGCAGGGTGTGGGTATGGCGAATGCCCGGTGAACGTCATCTGCCAGCGTGTGCAGTGCCAACAGTGAAATTCGGAGGTGGTGGTGTTATGGTGTGGTCGTGTTTTTCCTGGAGGGGGCTCGCATACCTTGTTGTTTTGCGTGGCACGATCATAGCGCAAACCTACATTGATACTTTAAGCACCTTCTTGCTTCCCACTGTTGAAGAGCAATTCGGGGATGGCAATTTTATCTTTCAACACGATCGAGCACCTGTTCATACTGCACGGGATGTGGCGGAGTGGTTACACGACAATAACATCCCTGTAATGGACTGACGTGCGCAGAGTCCTGACTTGAATCCTATAGAACAGCTTTGGGATGTTTTGGAACGCCGACTTCAGAACAGGCCTCATCGACCTACATCGATACCTCTCCTCAGTTCCGCACTCCGTGAAGAATGGGCTGCCATTCTTCAAGAAACCTTCCAGCACCTGATTGTAAGTATGCTTGCAAGAGTGAACGCTGTCATCAAGGCTAAGGGTGGGCCAACACCATATTGACTTCCAGCATTACCGATGGAGGGCGTCACGGACTTGTACGTCATTTTCAGCCAGGTGTCAGTATACTTTTGATCACGTAATGTATATCATTATGTATTATACCGTATCTAATATACATCTTTTTTGACTAAATTAGTACTCAAAATCGTGATTCGAGTGCAAATCCCTTCAGTAAAACGCCAGTAACTTCATTCAAAATTTTGGTTTATTACGTCACAATGGATTGCTGGAGTTAACATGCTTCCGGGAACTCGCGACAAGCTAGCCACTCATTTAACATTGGCCTATTATTCAGCGTTTTTAGCTACGATATGGAGGGCAAGCGCAAACACAGAATAAGGTCTTACGATGCTTTTTGTAAACGTAAAGTAATCCTATATGCTGAAAAAAATAGTAATAGAAGACATCCTGAAGCTGAAGCAAAAGTGTTGGAAGAGGGAGAATGGGCAACCTGTGGCCACTGTAAGAAAGAAAGCTAAAGAGGGGGCTGAAGTTCTTGGTATTCAGAAAAAAGAGTTTAAGGCTAGCTGTGGATGGGTTGGTCATTTCATGCAGCGGACGGGTTTGTCTCTAAGACACCGTACAACAATGTGCCAGAAACTTCTTGGAGATTTTGAGGACAAACTACAAACGTTTCAGCGGTATGTCATTTCACTTCGGAAGAAAAAAATTCCATGGGGCAAATAGGCAACGCTGATGAGACACCAATTTGGTTTGATATGCCGTGGAGCTACACTATTACTGAGAATGGGACAAAGAAAGTTATCATCAAAACAACAGGGTTCGAAAAACAGCGCGTAACACTAAGTTTGTTCTTTAACAATATGTCACCTAACAATCGAGCACCTTCAGTTCTATAATCTGATGGTTTATATATATGATAAATCCATTGTTTTATTAAATAAATAGCCACAGGTTACCTAGTTTCTGTCATTGATGCGCTTTATATTCGATACAAACCCTTTTTTCATAATTTTAAGTTTCAGCTATGGGGTGCGCACTAGATTCGCGTAAATACGGTATATGTATATCATGATGTATTTTTTTTTATAACAGGTTTTGATAAGACCATATAGTCAAAACGACCTTAAATAAACCTTAAAAAAACACCGTAGTGACGTTGGAACGCTCTTCCTGCAGCAATTGGTCTATCTTTATTCTTAAAACAATTTCACAGTTGCGGCACATTGAGCTGTAAACCTCACTTGTGTATTAATAACAACGCTATAAAATGGGCAAACAGTTGATATCGATTTTGTGTTGCTAACATTGCCGAAGAACATTTGCTGAAGGAATGGAAAAATTTTGTTTCATTGAGACACCCTGTAAATAAGATAAAAATTCCTTTCAAGCCAATATGCTTTGCTTTCAACCAAGTTAGGAATTTTGTATCCTACAAATACTAAATTCTTAATAATTTCGGTGTGCTCCTCTGAATAACTACTTTAAATATCACAATGAAATTGTACTACTATCTTTAAAACATGAGAGGTATTTCTAGTATGATATATTTTACAAATTAAAAAATATGATGAATCCATCTTCGTTTTTATTCCCAACAAGGTTATGATTACCTAATAATTTGTATCCGCTGTAAAATGGTTCATAATGAATGTCAGTCAGTTTAACATGCAAGCCAAAGATGACGTTGACGTTTGTTCGTGTTAATTTCTGCAAACCAAGAGTGTTATGAAGTGACAACCACAAGTGGGAAAGACAAAAGATGTTTCGCACTCGAGAGGCGTTAGAAGGCCTAATACCGCTGAGTCAACACTACCTAGCATTTATACACGGTCACAATTATTGAGAAAGTCGAGAATCGAGGACAAAAAAACAGCTGAGGTCAACACGGCGACGAGAAAAACAATTAGACCAGAAAACTATTAGCTTCCATGGTTACAGCATTTTGTCAGGGATACCAAATCTTAACTGCGCCATCTTCGTGTGAACCACGGGAGGTGCAAATAATGCTCTGTTGTTACTCTATGTGCAATCAAGGTTTGATACATATTCGAATAATTAACGGGCGCATTTGCACCAACAATCTGCGTTTTCAAATGAAATAGCGCCTGCTGATTTTCATACATTAAACTAGACAAGATTGAACATGCCAATGTTTTTCTCTCAAATTTCAGTCCAGGTAGATATTAAACCTTTAGGAAGCAAGCTGTGTTCATTCAGTTAATACATTACGATTATTAAGTATCTTCATTTAAGTAAAGACGCCTAACGTATGCTTTTCTCGTGAATTAAGAAACTTTTAACTCTCGTTTAAAATACGATGTTATCTTTCACGCATAGTTTAAAATTGCATCTATAGGCAGGATTAGCATGACGTTTCTCGATACATTGATTGTTAAGTTATTACAAAATAATTTATTAAAATGTCTAAAGCAGTTATTTTTGTATAATATACATTATACACACGTTTATAAACGAGAATCTACAATTATGATCAATTTAAATTTACCCTAAAATAACCATCGCAACGTCCTCTACATAAAACAGGACTAATGTTACTTTCCCCCAAAATATCAAGCAGTTTTCTTTTTATCCAAGACAGTTTTTTTCTACAACGCTTAGTTTTCGAGATATTGTACAGTCTCAAATTAAACGGTCCAGCCTGTATAACTAAGGAATATACCAAAAATTTTTAAAAATGAATAAAGGTGACAAAATAGCTAAATTAGTTTGTCAATCTTCATTTATGATTAAGCATAGTGATATAAATAAAAGGATTTTAGTATAATTAGTACGATGGTTATGTTTGCCCAAATTCTTGAGATATATAAACAGATTTATTAGACAGCAATACCTAGAAGTAGAATTTTAACAGTCCACACGAGCTAAGAGCTTTAGATTATTGCACCAACTTAGGTTTCAATTACCTTCTGTATTTGCACATGTTTAATAACTACTTGGTTTGATTATGTTTTAATTTTATTATGTCTTTTCACATGATTAATTTCTCATGGCGCTCTCATATCTGTTCACACTACAAATCGTCATACTTCAATTTATCGCAATTCGTTGTAGAGTTTACCTACACGTTATGTTGACGTGTTTTTGATCTAAAACGTTACTCTTGTATCTAACCTGCATAAAGATTAAATTGCGGAAATTATGAATTTAGAAGAAACTGAAATGGAGGTGAAATTACAGAAGCAACAAAAGAACAACACTAGAAGTACTTACCCCCCCAAAAATCCAGAAAATAATATGAATAGCATTTATTCCCTCCATTGCCTAGTGTAAGGCAAAACATGGTGAAAATAATTTCACTGAAAATAACTGCTAGCGAATCAACAAAATGTCTGGCATCTCTCTTTTTACTTTCTGTACTACGTATAGTAAATGGGGGAAATATCGCATTGCATCCAAAAATTCGAAACGAAATTTCACCGGAAATACATGTTTTGAGACGCCCTGAATACAAATAAAGCATTTTGAAAATCTGCCCGTGTGTGTGTCTGTGAACAGCATAACTCAAAAGGGTCGGATAAATACCAAACTTGGTATTTGAGTTTAGTATCTTCCAAAGATACGACACGAACATTTTCAAGAAAATCCCCGCACCCCAACTACCCTTTATTAATGGAACATTTTCGAAAACTTTCATTTGCTAAAAATAACTCTAACAATTTTTATTAAAATATCGTACATTAAATAAATTTACATGAAAAATAAGATGTATACCTTGAATTTTCTGGGAATAGCCTAGGAAGTCCTCCTTTCGGAAGGAATTTTGTATAATCTTGTATAACTTGTAAACGTTAAGAGAGAGAGAGAGAGAGAGAGAGAGAGAAGAAAACGTACCACACAAAAATGTAGATCTCTTTAAAACACACAATTTACTTAAAATAAGTTTTTTTGTGGCATAAGCCGTTTCAATACTTTCGTTACTCTTTTCAAATACTTTCTGTATACAATTGTTTATTACGATTGCATGCAGGACATGTAATTTTAAGGCCAGTACATAGCGTCCAGTGCTTAAACATTTGACAATGGCCATTCCCTTTGTATCTATATCGAATTGTGTATTTCAGCTGTTTCCGGAAAGGTTTATCTCGATTAAAATGAAAATAAGTTTTCGTTAGAATACTTTGTATACCTACTAATAAGCGAATAGGACGCAGAGAAAGTCGTGTGAATGTATCACATCGGATTTTTAACATACTTTTTCTTGTTTCAAGAACGCGTTCTAAACTGATCTCCATTAGTTTTGGGAATCAATATAATATTTTGTTTATGTTTTACAAATTCGAGCACTGAGTGTTTAAAACGGTTTTATTTTGCGAAAGCCGGCTTACGACTTTCGTTTAACAAACATTCCTATTCGCAAAGTAAAACACTACTTTTAAACCTAATCTACTGTTATATCCAAGGTAAGTATCTATTTCGAGGGATTTTATTTGTAGGCAGACTAGGCGAGCATCTACCTAAAGGCTAAAATATTTTTTGTAAGATTTTTATATGGATTAATATAAGTAACAATTTTATCTAAAACTCGAAAAAAACTGGCAATAATAATTAAAGAATGAAATATCGTTTTTTGCTATAGGTATCCTGATTCAGAATAACATCCATAAGTTCAATATGTAGATGAGGTCCGTTTGAAGCATGGAAATTATCTTCTATGACACATAAAGAAACTTGTAGGTTGTTTATTGGTTTCTTCTTATCCTTTCCTAAACGAGTGGCCGAATAAATAGATATTTGAATGCAGGGAAACTGAGATTTGGATAAAAGAAGGTGTATGGTTAAAAACGAATAGGAATGTTGATATAAATACAACTTTGGACAAAAACTGTAAAAGAATAGGGCAATACTTATAAAAATTAAAACGTAAATGGAAATGGACTATTAAAACAGGAAAGGAACAATCATTTATGACTTTACGGAATTATGTAGGCAGTTGAAGAAAATATTGCAATTACACACACGAGCACGCACTGAAACGGCAACTCTAGGCCGAGCCCGAGAACTGTAATTATAGATAATTTATCAATTAATTTTTATTGATGTTAAATCATACTATGTACATATCTTTTTCTTATACTGCTTGTATAGTTTAAGAAGGGTGATTTAACGTTATGTATGTATCTAGGTTACTAATATTAGAAGAGTTATAAATAGTTTAATGTAAATAATTTAAGCGCAATGTTAAAATACTGTCCACGACGAAAGGTTTTAGCTACAGGAATATTGTCTTCGAAGGCGGAAAACCTAGTTTTACGATGTCTTTCTGGTCGCAGGGCCATTGTTCCTACAGCGAGGGTGTAGCGTCTTTGTTGCTTTATTCGATAATTCGCCGTGACCAAGTGAGAGAGACAGCTAGCTTAACGGTAAATTTAGGAAAAGCCGCGATTTATGTTAAACTTGGACCATTGAGATCCCTGTAAGTTTATACGAAATGGTGAGACGCGTCGAGTGGCGCTAAAAATGGACCAATAGGAAAGGAAGCAGCCCCAGAAGCCTGCGACTATAAATGGATCTGCTAGGAACAAATTCGAGGCATTTAATTTGGGCATTTTGTCATGTGTGGGTCATTTGTCATGTAGTCAGGGAACATTTTGCAAACTACAGGCAGGGAGAGATGCTGCAGGATGTTGAGATATCGCGAAATTGAATAAAAACAGTTTTCTAAACACACTTAAGAATCGCTACTCGTAAAGAGATAATAAGCATATTTAAACTTCGTGTCATATCCGCGCCGTGTTTTAACAGCGGTGGACAGTATTTTAACGGCGGCAATATCGTGTTGTGTACTACGTGGATTAGCTAAATAAAAAGAAACGGCAGTGTCATCTTTTCATAACCAAAGCACGTCTATTTCTCCTTTTACCACGACCCGAGGTCTACGCTTCCTTTACCAAGGATAAGTCCATGCTCCCACCTAGTTTTAAAGAAAAGTACTGCAGCTAGCCGAGGACAAAATTGCAGAGAACCAGCACACTACGAGCATCTGGAGCCAACGGAGGATGCAGCAAGGTAAGCCGCGAGCAACGGACAGGAGGAGGTGACTGCCGCAGCACGCATGCGCGCGCGCGCACACACACACACACACACACACACACACACACACAATGTGGCTATGTAATCCTGTAAACACTGTTATGAATCAACCACTCACTTGCATGTGAAGAAGGTAATTGTCTTTTATTTAGCTCCACGTATGGACGCCAACGTGAAGAAATTGTATTGTAACGTTATTTTTTTTTACCACGCTTTGGGCGTCAATTTGAAGTAGTTTGTATTGAAGGAGTTGTATTATATTTCAACTGTTGGGGAGCCAAACTTGTAGTAGTTGCAACCGCACGTATAGTAAACAGTTTCCGGTAGCCTTCGCCCCAAATGTACTTTCAGGTGGCCTTTGCCCCAAGTTTAAAACATATTAACTTTGTAATTTGACCGTTTCTTTAAATATTATTTATGTTTGCCTCGGCTGCGTCAGTATTATTGTTAGAGACGTGTTTCTCTTAGTAGGGTTGTGATGCGACAAGAATGTAGGCTTACACAGATTATAATTTTACTTTACTCCTTTTATTAATGCTTGATATGATTTAAATAACACTTCATTGATATAGAGAGCTGTAAGATTCATTTTTATTAATTAATTGCACTTTTTAACACGTAAACTATTTTCATCTCACACGAATATGTATTAAATTTCTTGAGGACACTTTTTGCGTCTGGTTAGGAACACTGTTTGCAGGCAACTAAACTGATTTCAACCTCCTAAACTTGTAAATTTCTGTGTTTCAAGTCTCTGATTGGCTATTCCTAATCCATTAGAATACCTTCTTTTAACTAAGGCTTTTTCTGGTTGTTGATTGGCTATTTTATAAACTGTCATTATATTATGTATATAAAATTACATTATTGATACTCCAATAATCAGAAGTAGTATTATTAAACTCTCAAACTCATTATTGCCTCAAGGTTACCGCATTGTTACCTCTTTGTTAGCAACTTTTGACCTATTTCTCACAGCTCCTACATTATTAAATTACGTAATGCATTCACATAACATTATTGAACATGTATACAATAATATAAGCATATGCTGTGACTGTTACACACATTTTATAAATTATTACATACATATATTGCTTCAAGGCGGGCTGTTATTGAATTTATATTTATATAATTTGACTGAAATCACTTAGGTGTTAAAAATACTGCCTCACATGGAGTTGTCCCCTCTCCTATTGTCTCTGAGAGAGTAAAGGAGAAGTTGACCATGTTCGGCAGCGGTGAGATCAACTCAAAGCGCGGCATATTTGGAATATTATTTGGTGATACACCTGAACTTTAATACAACGTATGGTATTTTTGGCTGTTGTAACTAGAAAATATAAAACCTCTGTGACGAACTTCTTAGAATTAACCCCAACAGGACTTGGTTGTTAGGTATTGAAGTACGCTATACAGGGTGTAATAGCAGGTGTCAGAAGAAGCTGATAAAATTGGGACTGAAGTGTAATTACCATAGACTAACGGCTACATTTTCAGATCTATCCGTTTAATAAATAATGAAGATATTTTGAAATGTAAATCAAATTTACTGTTGTTGAAGGTCAGCAGATATGAGCCCTTTATGTATATAGGTTCATGTGTTTTGAGATTTTATCATTGCTTTATTGTCTCGTTGTTAAATTTGCTACTATACAGCAGGATCGATGGATTTGTGCCGGTGAAGACTGGGTGCGCAATCGTTTAGAGCCCAGTTGCCGAGCCTATGTTCTCGGTCATGCGCAGTATACTGAAATGGCCAGTATCGTGGAGAGCTTTGACCGTGCAACATCCGTCTTCTACCGCTTCGGTGCCAGCACGTTAAGTTTTACAAGTTTTAGAAAGTGATTATTAATCGTATTCGTGATTAGTGTTTTGTGTCTTGTGTGTATGTGTGTGCGCGTGTATATGTATTTGCTTATTTAGACTAAAATGTCTCCCATTCAAAGCAAACTTGGTGGAAAAACACTGCACAGCCAAACACGTGAAATTGTTAATAACGTCCATTTCTTCATGAAACGGGAAGCAGCTTCTGGCGATATTCTAATTCCATTGAAGAAAGTGCAAGGGAGGGTGAGTGCAGCAACAAAAGTATCTGAGAGGACAATACGTAAAATAATTAAAGAAGGGGGAACATGTGAGGAACAGGGAACCTCCTTTGGGACACCTGGAAAGGTACATCGTGTACCAAAATGGATCACAGACATTGATGACTTTGATAGGTGTGTGATTCGGCAAACAATTTACAATTTTTATATTCAGGAAAAAACCGTGCCCACTGTCAGAAATCTGCTCCTGAAGCTTAAGGATTCCATTAACCTTAAAGGGGGAAGCACTAATTTAAATATTATCTTACGTGACATGGGTTTCGCGTGGAAGAAAACAAGGAACAATAAGGTCTTGCTACAGGAGAGACATGAGATAAGAGATTGGCGCGTGTCATATTTGGGTGCCATTAAAAAGTTTAGAGACGAAGTGCAATACATTGTTCTGTGAGCAGCGCGATCGCGCACCCGCCCGTAGCAGCCGTCATTCTAGGAATGAACAACAATACGGTGAGTCACATGATAGTATACTACTTAGTTATTCTTTTGCCGGTTTATTTTCCCGGGTTTTCTGTTTTACTGTTTGTTTACCGTTTCCATACACCACATTTACAAAGAGCTGCCTGGCATTAGACATAGACTCGCTTCAGTGCGCGAGGAAACAAGGTCACCGGCACAAAACCATCGTTTCTGCTGTACCTTCTTAACTCTTGATTATTGTACACATATCGCATTGCAAATGTGTCTCTGTTTATATATGTTACATTTGTGTACTTTTGCAAATAATTTCTCATCACATTAAACACAGATTACAGTGGTAACATGATAACCTCCTATTTAATTAAATTAAGTGGTGGTAACAAATAGGAAAGGTAAACAAAACAAAAGGTAAATAAAGTGTCAAAGTTTAAACAAACATGTATTTATCAAAGTTGAAATAGGACAATCTTAACAGTGAGGAAGTCAATTGATAACATAAAGAGTCGAGTGATATTAAAAGCCTTCACTTACATCATGATGGTAAAATATGGACGATTGTTTCAAGACTTCAAGGTCTCATCTTCTTCAGGTTTGGAGACGACAGGCTCTTAATATTATTAGACTCATTTATTTTATCAATTAAACATGTATTTATTTGTTACTTATTATGGAGTTGTATAAATCCTCAAAAATGAAATTTCGGATAAAACAGTTTCATATTTAAGTATTAGGACTTTTCAAAGGTTTAAAGCGAAGATTTTCAAAACATGTTCATCATCCAAATCACCCTTACATGGAAAACGTTTTAGTTTTTCTATTCTCTAAAATCGTTTTAGCAATTTCGATTAGAATCATAAGTCTGAGGTCTTGCCAGGACAAATAAAGTTTATATCTTGAATTTCCCATGTGAGAGAGAGAGAAAGAGAGAGCAAGCGTGTGTGTATGTGAATGAGTGTGAGAGAGACAGAGAGGGGTGGCTTACATAAAAATGCCCGCCTCTGTGGTGTGGGATAGCGTGTCTGCCTCAGATTGAAGAGATCCTGAGTTCGAATCTCGGTTATGGTAATTTATCCAGATAATCTTTTCCCTTGTGCTGAAAAGACGGATGTCGGATAACTTCTTGCTCCATGGGCCCCGGGCTCATGTGATCATCATTTCATCTCTTTCATTCATGGTCCGATATGACCTAACCGGTTTAAAGGATGTTAAACTAGAAAAATAGAAAAAATAGAGAGTGTTTATTGCAGCATTAACCATTTTCGAAATATTCACTATTGTGTGGATGAATATGCTTAGGTTGGGTTCCATTTTGATGCCAATGTAACACATTGTGACACAACTATGGGCCTCAGTTTTCGGTAGAAGGCGTCGACCGACTGCCCTTTACAGGAACGTATCCTAACTCGGTCCCGTTATCTTCGTGAGTGAAGAACCCAACTCGGCCCCGTAGTATATACTGTCAACAACCCAACTCGGTCCCGTAGTATATACTGTCAACAACCCAACTCGGTCCCGTAGTATATACTGTCAACAACCTCACTCGGTCCCGTAGCATATACTGTCAACAACCCAACTCGGTCCCGCAGCATATACTGTGAACAACCCAACTCGGTCCCGCAGCATATACTGTGAACAACCCAACTCGGTCCCGTAGCATATACTGTCAACAACCCAACTCAGTCCCGTAGCATATACTGTCAACAACGCAACTCAGTTCCGTAGCATATACTGTCAACAACCCAACTCAATTCCGTAGCATATACTGTCAACAACTCAGCACGTTCCCGTAGCATACACTGCCAACAATCCAGCTCGGTCCCGTAGCATACACTGTCAGCAACTCAGCACGTTCCCGTAGCATACACTGTCAACAACTCAGCACGTTCCCGTAGCATATACTGCTCACAATCCAGCTCGGTCCGTGGCATTCACTGTCAACAACTCAGCACGTTCCCGCAACATATACTGTCAACAACCCACCTCGGTCCCGTAGCATATACTGTCAACAACCCAGCTCGGTCCGTGGCATTCACTGTCAACAACTCAGCACGTTCCCGCAACATATACTGTCAACAACCCACCTCGGTCCCGTAGCATATACTGTCAACAACCCAGCTCGGTCCCGTAGCATATACTGTCAACAACCCAGCTCGGTCCCGTAGCTTATACTGTCAACAACCCAACTCGGTTCCGTAGCATACACTGTCAACAACTTAGCTCGGTCCCTTAGCATACACTGTCAACAACCCAAGTCGGTCCCGTAGTATATACTGTCAACAACCCAGCTCGGTGACGTAGCTTATAGTACGAAACCGTAATAATACTCTGAGCATAGTGAAGTGTAAAGTGGCGTGGCATCGCTGTTACAAAAAATCGATAGTGACACTGGGCACAAGTAGATGGTTGTGGCCACAATATTGCTGGTAATTTTTTGCAAAAGAACAAATGTTATTGTAGATAACATATTTTGCCGTTTTTAAAATTTTTTCAATTGATTATAATTATAACATTTCTAATAACAAAATTTTCAACTTATGTGTATGGAGTTTACAACATTATTACATGCATTTAACACAGCAATTCTTTTTAATATAACACATGATTTTTCTGTTAAAATCGGTTTGGTGAAACATAAAACTGCATATATTGTTTTGCAGTCAATATAAGTCTGCTGAAAATCCTAAACGTTTCAGAATGGGGAGGGAAATTATGAGTTGAGAACTAGGTTGAGATCCTTTTCCTACAGGAACGGGTCAGGTTGATTATATTTTGGAAGATAGGAGCAATATAAGATTGGAAAGAGAAAATGGGATCGAGATGGGTTTCACTGGTTTGCAGAGATAAGCGCTCTCGCCCAGCGTAAACATCAGAAGCACTACCGAGAGATAACGGGATTTGTTCTGGAACCTTCTTTGTCCCCACCTTCAGAATATTCTAGAATTCTCTGGAAGACTCCGGCGCTTATATAAACGAACCTGTTCGCGAATTAGCCAGTTAGTGAGGCTTTTCTAGTGCAGCATAAAGTGCTGATAATTGAGTGAAGTTGCAAGATAGTTGTGACGTACAGTGAGTGCTGATGCTGCGGGAGATTAGAGAGGTTTTGTGTTAGACTTCTCAGTGAGGCGGAAACAAAAAGAGGCTGCTACGCCGCGAAGAAAAGTGAAATGACGGTGAAAACTGGACAGTCACAATGTTAACATGCAGCGTTACTCAGTTGTTTGCCCCAAGAGCTTATGTATAACTATAGGAAGAGATGAGGTTTTATTGAATCTACGTACCTATGTATACTTTGTTTGGCAAGCATACTTTTGCGTGTGCGGAATTTAACGACAGCATTGTGTGACAGGATGTTTTGTAAATCTACGAGATTATCCAATGCTTTATTTGCTTTCAACTATAGTGTTATATTAGGTAGTGTTCAGGCACTCCTAACGAACCTGAGCAAATTCTTAATTCATAGCCAGAAATGTAAAATGAAAAGCATAATAATTGGGGCCGTGGACAAAATAGCAGATCAATGAGAATACGAAAAACTATTAAGGACTAATTAGGAAGGAAAATAATTATAATTTGTAGTGTGATAACAAACCCCCGTCAAACGCGCGTCAGGCGAATATCTTACATGTTACCCCTACTAAACTATAAATACATTAATACCATCATGACAACTGCACAGAATTGCATTGTGGATATGTTTTATTTTTAATGACGATAAAATAAAACACCTAAATTCCCCATCCAGTTGCAATTACGGGAACATTTGATTACAATATATTTCTATATTTTATGTTTAGCTAACAAACGTTCCGGAAACATTTGCCTGCTTCGCTTAGAAAACACTCCGGGATAAATAATGGAGTTTAAATTAGACTCCAATAAATTAAATGCCAATAATATACATTTTTGGATTTTTTGGACAGTTTAGAATAGATACGTTTCAAAATAAGCCAAAAGTTTTATATAATATATATATATATATATATATATATATAATCTCCAAGCTGTACATACTACTGGCTGGGGATACAACACAATAGGAATAAGACAAGTTGGTAAACTCTGTGAACGATGAAAGTAGCAACTGAAAACTGGATGCAACAGGTCAAAAGACATAAACTAAGCTGGTGACTTGATATTGATACAGGCAATACGAGGGTAATCCAGGAATTAACGACCATTTGCGCATTTCCATTGTTTATATCGTGCTTATATTAATGAACGAATGGTTCTCGACATATTTTATCAGTGTTGGTTGAATGACAGTCAAAATAAGTTGTTGTGCATTCTGTGATTGTTCAAAATGAACCAAACGATACAAAGTTCCATTCAACTGTGAGGTAATGGGCACTGGATTTTTGAATGGTCGGAAGTTTAAACCTGCAGAAATTTACCGTCAACTAAAGGAAGTGTTCGGTAATACAGTAATAAAGGAAGAAATGCGAGAAAGTGGTGTAAAATTTTCAACAACGGGAAAACAAGTGTGCATGAAAAAACACGACGTGGATGTCCGTTACTTCTTACAGATGATATGGAGAATGAAGTGAACAACAAAATCGTCCAAGATTAGGTGTAACCCTAGATGATTTACAGATTTCTTTCCCAAATTTCTCGTTCTTTGCTTGGTGAAATTGTCTCCAAACATGGACTGGCAGCAGCCGACTACAAACCGCGAATTCTAAAGGACAAATGCTTAAATAATACAGCTATTTCTGTGGAGAACGTTGTTACTTCCGAGCTAACCTCATATGTAGCAACCCTACGAATGACAGATAGTCCCTTGAAACCTGTAATAGAGTTTTAGTAAAAAGAATACCCTGATCTTACAGTCGACGATGTCTAATGAGAGCTTTTTAGGCTTGAAATGCTTATTACGTTTACTTTTTACTTTCTGTTGTACATCTCCGCTATGCGCGTTTGGGCGTGAGTTCGGCACCGGGTAGATAGGGCAAGGCCCATATGGGCTATAGTACGACAGATTTAACTTTTAACCATCTAATTATATTTTACTAAATATTCAATATATAGATTTCATTGGAAATGCATATTTTGAGTTTCTCTGTATCCCCTGTCTCCTAAAAAGAAAGAAAGAAAAAGTATAAAAAACGCTCAAACGTCAGATAAGTGCCATATTTTGTATTTAAGTTCATCATCTTTCAAGTATGTGGCATAAAGAATTGTAACAAAATCGTCCTACCACTAACTACACTTCAATGTTTTGTTGTTTTTTACTCGTATATTCACAGAAATGTGTAGAGATTTTAATTTTAATACCACGTTTGAGATATTTTCATAACCAATAAAGAATGTGTCTCAAATAAAATCTGCGAATAGCCTGAGAAATCCTCTTCATAATGAATGGATTTGGTATAACTGGTAAAGCATAACAGAGAGGGAGAGAGTGAGAGAGGGAGAGGGAGAAAGACAAAAGTTACTACAAAACCTACAGTTTGTGAATCGCCAATTATGAATTTATTCATTGTTATTCGTTTCCTTTGTTTATGGTTAAACACACAAAGAGTGGAATTTCAAAGCCAGCATATAACCATTCTCTTTTTAAACATTTGACTATTGCTTCAGCCTACTGTATCCCTTTTGTACCTACAACGAAATGTATAATAAACTGTCTCTGCACATGTTTGCCTCTATTACTATGAATTAGACTGAAACATATATAGAACGTATATGTGAATGTAATACATACAAATTTTTAATATATGGTATATGTTGTTATGGAATGATAAATTTATTACACCACGATTTTGTAAACGAACGTAAACTATATCTATGGTAATGTTACATAACGATTAGCTTATATGCTCTTAAGTATGTTGTACCTAATATTTTTGCTTCGAAAAAGTGTAACAGAAAAGTAAGGAGTGGAAATCAAAAGCAACTCGTTTATTTGTTGTTTACTTTAGAGAAAATAATATGCCAACTTTTATTAATTCTTGAGGCAGTATTTTTAACACTTAAATAATTTCAGTCTAATTATATAATAAAAATATAATAACAGCTTTAAGGCAATATGTATATGTAACAATTTATAAAATTGTATATTGCAGTAATTGTATATGTTTATATTATTGTATACACGTGTAATAATGTTATGTGAATGTATTACGTAATTTAATAATGTAGGAGCTGTGAGAATAATAGGTTAAAAGTTACTAACAATGAGGTAACCTTGAGGCAATAATGAATTTGAAAGCTTAATGCTACTTGATTCTTGGAAGTAATAATGTAATTTTTGAGACAGTTCATAAAATAGCCAATCAACAACCAGAAAAAGCTTTATTTAAATGAAGGTATTCTATTGGATTAGGAATAGCCAATCAGAGACTTGAAATACAGAAATTTACAAATTTAGGCGGTAGAAATCGTCAGTTGCTTGTAGACAGCGCTCATAACTAGACGTGTTGGTTGTAGACAGTGTTTCTAACCAGATGCGTCTTCGAGAAATGTAATATATATTCGTGTGAGAGAAAATAGTTTTAAGTGTTAAAAAGTGCAAGTAATTAATAAGAAAAATCTCACAGCTCTCTATATCAGTGAAGTGTTATTTAAATCGTACCAAGCATTAATAAATGGAGTGAAGAAAAACTTAAAATCTGTGTAAGCCTACGTTGTTCATTCGCACCACCCCTGCTAAGACATCCATGTCTCTAACAAAGAATACTGACGCAGCCGAGACAAACATAAATATATAATATTTAAAGAAACAGTCAAAATTACAAAGTTAATATTTTTTTTAAACATTTGAGGCAAAGGCCACCCGAAAGTACATTTGGGGCGAAGGCTACCGGAAACTTTTTACCATACGTGCGGTTGCAACTACTTAAAGTTCGGCTCCCCAACAGTCGAAATATAATACATCTTCTTCAAACTGCCTTTCCATACGTAGCAGCAACAAACCTTCAAATTGGCTCCCAAAGCGTGGGGCAAATAACAATACAACAAAACTACTTCATTCTTTATATCATTAATTTTGTTCATTATCGTAACCACGACTCACTATAAATAAGAATCATGAGTTCAAAAATAATTTGAGAGCTTAGACTACTCGTATATTTGTCACAGAAAGTAACTAAAGCATTTAACATTGTAATGAATGATTACTGTTAGTAAGATTTAGTAAATAAAAGAATCTGTGTTACATTCACATAACTTTCTCTACCCTCTATCGCTTATTAGTGGATATACCAGCTATTCTTACTAAAGCTTGGTTTTCTATCTACTTCATTTTAAACCAAATAAACCTTTACATAAATAGCTACATCACATTTCGTTATAGACACAAAGGGAACAGCGATAGTCAAATGTTTAAGAACTGGACGCTATATGCTGATCTTAAAGTTCCATACTGTTTCCATACAATCACGAGAAACAACTGAATGTTCAAAAGACTGAAGAATGACCAAGTAATGAACAATTCGAACCATTAATAACGGTTATCTTGGAAATGGCTGGCGCCACAAAAAAGTTATTGGTGATAAACTGTGTGTTTAAAGAGAGATATAATGTTTGTCTAGTACGTTTTCGCTTAACGTTTACAAGTTATATAAGATGATATAAAATTCCTTCCGAATAAAGAGGACTTCACAGGCTATTCCCAGAAAATTAGGAATACACATTTTATTTTGCATGCAGATATCTTTAATATATAGTATTTTAAACAAAATCGTTGTACCCAGTTTTTAGAAAATAACAAAATTTCGAAAAATGTTCCATGTAAACGATAGTTCGGAGCAGGAAGATTTTGTTGAAAATCTTCGTGTCATATCTTAGGAACCTACTGAACCTAAATACCAAGTTTGGTATTTATCCGACATTTCATTTTTGGACCTTTTTCTAAAAATGCACTTTTGGGGGTTTTAGGGTTCCTCAAAACATGGATTTGCGTTGAAATCTTGGTATCAAATTTTTGGATGGAATGCAAAACGTTCTCTACCTAAAATGTACATGGTAGAGAAAGTAAAAATTTAATATTATATTGAAATTAGCTTTTTAACTATTATTTTAATGTATTTGTAAGGTTTGAAATTAACAGGGGAGAGTATCGGAGAAAACCTGATTAAATCCTTATGTCCAGTGTCTTGACTTCCATCCTGTATAAGTGATTCATGGTATTAGTAATGGATAAAGTTCTGCGAATGTTACACATCAAACCTTATTCTTTGTTTTTAATTTTTTCTTTGTACTCCCTCTTAATATTGTATGGAATGTTTATATACTTATAAACTATAAGCTTAAGCCTACTAGAAACACAGTGGGGGATCAGTAATTAATACGTGAAAATGTACAATGGATTCGGAAGCAGGCGAACATTGGAGATAATGGATGGGTGATGAAAGTATGTGAACATGCACACAGCATCCTTCACATTTATTTCCATTAGTCCATGTTAATAAAACACTGCCAGCATTTCGACTTGGATATTATTTTTAAACATCCGCTGCGCACGTCAGACCCGTATATGAGCTCTTTTGCATTTAGATATCTTTATTCCTTTCTCAGTGCATTTATTTCCTCTTTCCTGCCAGGACGTGTTGTATCTGTTCTTCACTCTCGAATGCTCGTGTACAAATCCTGCTCTTCCTCTGCTGCAGCACTTGCAGGGGTGTCCACGACACTTGCTAGGTCACCTGTCCCCCAGGGTAGGGGAACTACTACATTCGACACAATAACAGATCGATGTATCGTACTCGCAAGATTTTCTCTAACCATTACATCTACGCGTAATAACTTATTATTTTCTTTACCTCATACTCGGGTAGAGAAGGTATTGAACTCCACTCAAAAAAATCCTATCAGGATTTCATTGTAAACGTTTCGAGACCCCTTGAATAAAAAGAACGAATTTTGAGCATAACTCAAAAACAAAATATCGGATAAATACCAAACTTGGTACACTAAGATATTAAAAAAATCCCCCAACCCTAACTACCATTTACACGAAATATTTTTCGAAATATTGATTTTATAAAAAATCTCAAAAGATTTTTATTAAAATACAATATATTAAATATATTTACATGTCAAATAAAATGTATCACTTGCATTTTCTGCGAATAGCCTGTGAAGTCCTCTTAAATCAGAAGGAATTTTGTATAATCTTGTGTAACTATTAAACGTTAAGCGATAGATGAAAACGTACTACACAAGACAGCAAGGCCTAAAAGTAGACCACCTAACACAGCGCACAGGAGCTAAACATTTTAGATTATCGGTCTAGTGTGACCAACTTTGATTTCAAGTCCAACCACACGACAACTAACCTTTGTATTTACACATATTTAATAACTCGACTTGGTTTGATTAGGTTTTTCTTTTCATTATGTCTGTTTACATGATTAATTTCTCATGGCACTCGCATTATCTGTTCACAATACAAATTGTCTACTTCAATTTATAACAATTTGTTGTAAAGTTAACGTATACGCTATATTGACAGCTTCCTTTGATATAAACTCTACTCTTTTATCTAACCTACATACGAATTAAATGGCGGAAATTATGAATGCAGAAGAAACTGAAATGGAAGTGAAAGAATAACACTAGAAGTACTTACCCAAAAAATCAAGAACGTAATATGATATAGCATTTAATTACTTCATTGCCTGGTGTAAACCAAAACATGGTGAAAATAATTTCGCTGAAAATGACTGCTAGTGAATCAACAAAACATCTGACATCTAGCCTTTTAACGTCATTTCTTTTGTTTCAAGAACGCGTTCTAAACGCGTTGCGTTCTCTGTTAGTTTCAGGAATCAATTTTATAATATTTTATTGATATTTTTCATATTCAAGCGCTGTCTAAAAATAATATATGCCATACCTGGTAAAATTGGTCCTTGTATCATATGAGAAAGTATTTTATTATGTTATTTATTAGCTCCACGTATGGAAGCCAATTTAAAGTATGAGTTGTATTATATTTCAACTGTTGGGGAGCCGAACTTGTAGTAGTTGCAACCGCACGTACGTTAAACGGTTTCCGGTAGTCTTCGCTCCAAATGTACTTTCAGGTGGCCTTTGCCCCAAGTTTTAAAATATATTAACTTTATAATTAAACTTTTCTTTAAATATTATATTTATGTTTGCTTCGGCTGCGTTGTTAAAGACACGTTTCTCTTAGGCAGGGTTGTGATGTGACAAGAATGTAGGCTTACAAAAATTTTTAGTTTTAATTCACTCCTTTTTATTAATCCTTGACACAAATTAAATAGCACTTCACCGATATCGAGAGCTGTGAGATTCTTTAATTAATTACGTGTACTTTTTAACACGTATGCTATTTTCGTCTCACACGAATACATAATTAATTTCTTGAGGTCACATCTCGCGTCTGGTTATGAGCACTGTTTGGAGGCAACTGAATTGATTTCAACCGTCTAAACTTGTAAATTTCTGTATTTCAAGTCTCTTATTGGCTAATCCTAGTTCAATAGAATACCTTCATTTAACTAAAGCTTTTTCTGGTTGTTGATTGGCTATTTTTAAACTGTCTCAAAATTTGCATTATTGCTGCTCTAATAATGACTAGTAGTATTTAAACTTCCTTACTCATTATTGCTTCAGGGATACTTCATTGTTACCTCCTTGTTAGCAACTTTTAACTTATTATTCTCACAGCTCTTACATTATTAAATTACGTAATGTATTCACATAACATTTATTACACATGGATACAATAATATAAACATTTGTAATGTCTGTTACATATATTTTACAAATTATTACATACACACATTGCTTCAAGGCGGGCTGTTATTGAATTTGCATATTATATAATTTAATTGATTATTCAAGTGTTAAAGATACTGTCTCAAATAATCTACTATTTTGTGGCATAAGCTATTTTCGAGACATCGGTTGTTATCGGTTGCAGTTGTTCAATACTTTAACATCCTTTTCAAGTCTTGTTGATATTCAGTTGCTTCTCGTAATTGCATGGAAATAGTATGAATGTTAAGACCAGCATATAGCGTTCAGCTTTTAAACATTTAACTATCGCGTTTCCTTTGTTTCTATAACGAAATGTGTAATGTAGCTATTTCTGTAAATGAAATTTGCGGAAATTCATTTTTACAAAATAATATCAAACATGACTCATATTCAATTAGTTTAGAATCGAAATAAAATATATAATATCTTTTAAAATTTAATATTCATGCAATAGCTATTAGTAAAGCAATCTCCAACTCGATTTGATAAAGCAGTTAATATTCCAAACTCTAAGATTTTTTATTTGATAATAAATAACTAAACAATAAACTAATCTAGACTAAATTGAAGTAGATAGAAAAATGCACTTTTCTACGAATGATTTTTTTCATGTATTACTAAACGATAGAGGTATAGAAAGTCACATAGTAACACATCAGATTTTATTATAGCACTCTATAAAAAAATTATCATTTACGTTACTATGATCAGGCATAGGAATTCTTTAGCAGTTGGTCCCAAGTTATATGCACTTAAACCATTACCGCTGAAAAACACTAAAGACCGAGTGCCATTGACAGGCACGTAAACACCGGTCCGAGTGTTCTCTGCAAACGCCAAAAGACTGTACGAGGTTGCGAGTGGCTTCTTACCTGTGGTGTCCCTGCTTATAGTCTAATAACAGTTCAACCTCAATTCTTTCCGGCCAGGCTTTAATACTTGGAAATTCCTATGCCTGCTTTGCTATTCCTACTTTGATCGTAAATAATCTCAAATAAGGCAATATGGACTTGATTGCATGCAAGCTAGGGAAAACAAAAATACTACCACAATCTACAAATACGGTCACGAAGCTCAATATGTAGAGAATGTGCACCAAAGTGGCAGCTGAGGGGATAGTAGCGCTCCTGGTGAGCAAGGTACTAGGATAATATCAGCATACACTGATTTCGTGTTCTTTTGGAAAATTAAACACCTCCCTTCAATTATTTAAACATTATAGCGCATATTTAGTTGAATATTTTAATGAAATATGCTAAATTCTACCATTAACACTAAGACATGAGAAATACTTCAATAATCATTATTTTCACTTGTCTGGGCATAATGCATTTACTGTAACTGTGAATGGTTGTTTTTATTCATAAACTGATGGAATGTGAACCACAACTGGGTCACTAATAATTATATTTTTACATTTTAGTGTAGATAGAATGTGTTATGCACCTGTCTTACGGGATCTTTTGGAATTTGGAAAAAGGATACATTTGGTCTCTTTTTCTTACTGTTAGTACAATATAGCTCTATAATCCACTCCTCTTCTCATATTATTTTTGTTATAATGATTATTAATAATATTAATAAATATTTCACATAACAACATGTCTTTTTCTTTCGAACAACAAATTAACGCAACTGTTTGCTTGATTAAAACCATTCCACTGGTAGCTGGATGCTAGGAGCGCTGTAATCGCACCAGACGAAAAAAAAAATAAAACCTTAAGCTCTGACATAGATCTTACCATATCGTAAGTTGTTTTTTTGTACCAAAAAACTCATTTGGGATAAAATATGCTTTATAGAATGCTACATGACTGTAAAAACTCTGAAAACTTAATGATATAAAAGTGTATCGAAATCGCCTAAAAAGTTATTTGACATAAATTGTCTTTCAGTGAGCTTCATATGTTTCGTATAGTATTTGCCTATTAAGGAATGTAATGTATGTACAATTATATACAAAATTTATTGTCTTTTCTCAATGAGCTTTACAGGTTTCGTATAGTAACTTTGGGTATCTCTTAAGGTATATCGTTATACAACATTAGGATTTTATACTGTTCTAGTTGCTTTACTGGAACACTGTTAAATAAATTTAAATATAATAAAAACTGTTGGATTAATGTTAAGCATACAGAAACCCATATAAAACCACCTCTAGGTTTGTTTTCTCTCAGGGAAAGCTGCTATACGTTATGTATCACGTTCAGCTAAGTTGTGTTGAACAGTCACTGAGGTGTTGCGTGGGTGGACACCCCTATTCCAGGAGCAGTCGATTATCTGTCTCCTGACGTCACACTTGAGCGGATGTTGAACAATGGCCGCATGGTCCCTCTTTTCTTTCGAAATTATACGTCGCGTATTTCATTTAAACCGTTAACGACGATAAACAAACGGGAGCTAAAACAAATATGGTGTTCTTGCGAAGTAGTTTGCATTAATTTTTGCTCCCCGTTCCTCATGTTTCTTGTACAAACATGTCAACTGCCTCTGACAAATGTCTACGCAATTTGCGCACACAGCGGAAACCTGGGGTGCAACACACTTGAAGGAAAATATACAGCGGTAGCGCTATCCTAAAAACAATGTTTGTGTTAACTTGACTATCGTATTCCCTGATGGAACAAGTGCTATTAGAAAACCCACATCCTCTTTCTTCCAAACACGGCCACCTAGATGCAATTTAGATTTACGTGATATTTTTATTTATGAACCTATAGGAGTTGCTTAAATTTCAGTTTAATATATTTTAAATTATTCGAGATATTAATTTTCAAATACAATTTTAAAATCTATTGTGAAAAATCAACATGTTAAAAATTTGGAAAATAAAAAAATTCTTTTAATACATAGATAAGCATTGCTTTTAAAAGCTTCCTTTACCAAAATGTGTATATTTCTCACAGCTTTAACATTTTTCTAAATTATGTCATTTCACTTTTTTCTTTCTCTATTACGTACAGTAAGTATGGTATTCCACCCAAAAATTCGATATCGAGATTTCACCGGAAATATATGTTTTGAGATGGCACGAATCCAAATAAAGCATTTTTGGAAAATGTCGTATGTATGTCTGTCAGTCTGTCAGACCGTGAACAGCATAACTCAAAAAGGAAAAGTCGGATAAATACCAAACTTGGTACTTGAGTTTTATACCTTCTGAAGATGCGATACAAAGATTTTCAAGAAATTCCCTCCACCACATACTACCCTTTACATGAAACATTTTCTTAAAATTTTTATTTCTCAAAAATGGTTCCAACGATTTTCGTTAAAATATCATATGTTTAAGAGATGAAATGTATATCTTGAATTATCTGGGAATGTCCCCAAAAGCCCTCTTCATTCTGAATGACTTTCTCATAACAGGTAAACCGTAAGAGATAGACAAAATTTGACCACACACAATTTATCCCATACATTTTTTGTTGTTGTGGAGTGAACCATTTCCGAGATATTCGTTGTTATTTGTTTTAATTTTCCAATACTTAACACTTTTTCTCAAAGGGGAATTCATTACTTGTTTTTTATGTCCTGGACATGCAAAAAGAATGGAATGCTCCATTAGCAACCCATTCCTAAAAGATTTGACTATCGCTTAAAGCCTAACATATTTCCCTTGCACCTACAAGAAAATTAGCAACAAGATTAACATCTCATATCTCGATTAGCATGAAGTGGATGGATAATAAGCGTTTGTAAAAATAGTTTGTACAAGAGTAGAGAAAGTCATGAGAGTTGAGGCAGTATTTTTAACACTTAAGTAATTTCGTCTAATAATATAATATATATATATATAATTCAATAACAGCCCACCTTAAAGCAATATGTGTATGTAACAATATATAAAAAGTGTATTATACAGTCATTGTATATGTTTATATTATTGTATACATATGTAATAATGTTATGTGAATGTATTACATAATTTAATAATGTAGGAGCTGTGAGAATAATAGGTTAAAAGTTGCTAATAATGAGGTAACCTTGAGGCAATAATGAATTTGAAAGTTTAACAATACTACTTGTAATTCTTGGAAGCAATAATGTAATTTTTGTGACAGCTTATAAAATAGCTAATCAACAACCAGAAAAAGCTTTAGTCAAATGAACCTATTCTATTGGACTAGGATTAGCCAATCAGAGACTTGAGATACAGAAATTTACAAATTTAGGCGGTAGAAATCAAGTCAGTTGTTTGTAGACAGCGCTCATAACTGGACGCGTTGCTTGCAGATAGTGTTCCTAACCGGATGCGAGATGTGTCCTCGAGAAGTATAATACATATTTAGTGTGAGATGAAAATAGTTTACGTGTTAAAAAGTGCAAGTAATTAATTAAAAACAATCTCACAGCTCTCTCTATATCAGTGAAGTGTTATTTAAATCGTGTCAAGCATTAATAAATGGATTGAAGTAAAATTATAATCTGTGTAAGCCTACATTCTTCGGTTGCACCACCTCCCTGCTAAGACATTTATGTCTCTAAAAATTATAAATACTGACGCAACCGAGGCAAACATAAATATATAATATTTAAAGAAACAGTCAAATTACAAAGTTGTTATTTTTAACGTTTGGGACGAAGGCTACCGGAAAGCGGGTACTATACGTACAGTTGCAACTACTTCAAGTTCAGTTCCCCAACAGTTGAACTACAATACAACTCCTACAACAAAACAACTTCTTCAGAGTGCAACACAAGAGATTTTTTAGCAAAACAATGAATACATTTTTCAAAATAAAGTCAAAATCACGAAACCAGATTAAATACGTAAAAAAGCATATGCAGATTTCTTGACTGACATTTCAAGAAGTTTAACTGAACATTTTTAACAAATTGGATGAAAACTCTCGTCACATGAAACATTTGAGGTGATGATAGATGATGGAAAAAAGAGGTTTTACGACAAAAATCACAATTAAGTTTCAAATTCTCTATGAAATTAACAGAGTGCTGAAGGGAATTTAGATGTAAAGGAGGTTAAAAGTGCAAATAGGTTACGAAGTACAGTATTTAAAGATTTTTGAACAAAGGGAGCAAAATATAGTCTTTTATAAGATTTTGCTAAAACTTCAATGTTGCATTCTTACCTTTTTTAAAGCTGAACGTGCTTATATGTTGCTATAACCAGAGGAAAATTGCAGGCACGAATTTACTGGAACACAGTATAGCAATAGGTACGTTTGTAACATCTCTAGCATTCATTGCAGATTCAGGAGGATAAGGTCGAGAATTTGTTATTTTTATTACAAATAACGAGTCAGGTGATTTCTAGTTTATATGCTTTCCTATGAGAAAACAAACTACTTAGGTATAGTAGCTTTTTCCAGCATGGATCATTAAAGTAAATGCCACTCAAGTGAAACAAGCCTCGTTTATCGATAAGGTCAGAGAAATAAAACAATTATAGAAGATTCCAGAAAATCCGATTGCAAATCGGATACGAAATGATGCAGCTTTTCTCCAGAAAGAGTGGAAGACAAAGTAGAAAAATAAGCTACACGAGGAAAAGAAGAAGATTAAAGACGAGGAGCGGAGAGAATAGACTTTGAGTAGAAGAAAAAGAGAGAGGGAGACGGAAATCACAAAAGAAAGAAAGTGACGAGCAAAAAGCTGGAGGCCAAGCATCAACACTTTCCACTTCCGTTGCACCTATATTAACTATTGCATTAAAATTATTAATTCAAGATCTTAGATGTGAGGATGTTTAGGAAAAAACTTTTAGATCTGTTGCATGCTAGAGCGAGTCAGTATGGTATTTTTAAGCTGTAACGTTTCTTACAGCCGATAATCTTATCTTGTTATTTGTATTTCTGTTTTAAAGCATAAATAAACCAATAAACTTAATTGACTATGTTAGTGTTTATTTTATGGGAAAAAAATGTAAGTTACAAACCAACATGTGAAGCTTGTCGCAGTAATCTGTTCGTGTTATCTTACTTGCTGAGCGCCTGTTATTGTGTTACTATTTTGAATTTTGGGTTCTTTGTCCTCCGGCTAGCTATTATTACTCAGTCGAGCAAATATCTCTTGAACAGGGTGTGTAAACGGAAAGGAGCTGTTACTAAAAGATAACACTGATAAAAGAATTTATTTTTACACTTTTATTGCCGTCACACTTAATTAATTTCACATATTTAATCTTGATACACGCCTGACTGAAACTGTCATATTTTCGAATGTAACTACAATCACTATTAATTCGCGTATTTCACATTTTATAACTAACTTTAAGACGCGAGAGATTCTGTAGAATTGCGTAACGTGTACTTCGTGAATGCTTCCTTAGAACTGCCTGACGTGTAACTCGCGAGAGAGATTTCTTAGAACTGCGCAACGTGAATGATTCTGTTGAACTGCGCGATACTTGCCTCTGGCTCAAGAATTTATACTCCCTCACCCCGATATGCCTAAACATTATAATCGAGCTGTTATTGGTTCCTAAAGCGCGCCAACATTAGCGTCTATTTTATAAGCCAATCAAAATTGCAAACACATATGCTCTAGGGAAGATATTCCCTCCATTTCTAAAGAAAGACGCGCTTCCCTGACGTCATTTGTTTGTCTCTTCTAATTGATAAACAACTCACCCCCTCGCTTCATTGTTACCCGCTCCTACTGTCAGTTTCAGTGAGGCCGTGTAAACTTATTTCCTAACAATGCTTATAGCTAATAAACATACAAAATCATTGTCATACAATAATGTTAATTTACACTACAATCACTTTGGCATTCACAGCGTTGTGATATAAAATACTGCCTCAAGCTGAAATCATGCAAATGGAGATAAGGCTAAGATTTTTAAAAGAAAAGAAGTAGATGTTTATGCAACAAGCTCAGAAAACATTATTTTTGCACGTGGTGAGAAACTTTTAGAACAAGCTGTATGTGAATTTTTTGGTAACAAAACCGACTTACTATATGGCAATACTTATGTCAGAGCTTAAGTTTTTATTTAGAACGGGTTCTTGAAACAAGAGAAATGACGTTAAAAAGCGAGATGTCAGAATGTTTTGATGTTTTGTTGATTCGCTAGCAGTCATTTTCAGTGAAATTATTTTAACATGTTTTGCCTTACACCGGCCAATGGACGATTAAACGATATATCATATTGCTTTCGGATTTTTTAGGTGAGTACTTCCAGTATTTTTCTTTCTGCTGCTTCTGTAATTTCACCTCGCTCTTCCATTTCAGTTTCTTCTGAATTCATAATTGCCACCAATTAATCTTTATGTAGGTTAGATAAAAGAGTAGCGTTTTAGATCAAAGACAGCTGACAATATAATGCATAGGTTAACTCTACAACGAATTACAATATGTATGACGATTTGTATTGTGAATAATGTGAGAGTCATGAGAAATTAATCATGTAAAAAGACATAGTGAAAAGTAAAACCTAATCAAACCAAATGGAGTTATTAAACAGGTACAAATACAAAGGGTAATTGCCATGTGATTGGAATTGAAAGCAAAGTTGGTCACAATTCTTTTATCATATACTTAGAAGATGCTAAACTTATATACCAACTTTAATATTTAATCAAATTTTGCATTATTTTTGCGTTATGCTATTGGCAGACTGATACAATTTTATATATATGGACTCTTTCTAAAACAACTTTTTTATTATGTATTTAGGAGACATCAAAACGTGTATTTGATCTTAAATCTCCATATGGAATTTTTGGGTTGGAATGGAAATAAAGGGTGTCGGGGAACTCTCCCCGTACCTGTTGTCCATGCTTGCTGCTACCACTCCTGTTTCAGTTGGCAGCAGCAACAGCAGGTAGTAGAAAGAGGTCACTTTCTTCAATGTGTATGAAACACGTTTTTCACAAAGACGATCGGTTTACAGAAAATGTAAAACTAAAATTTCAAGAGCATTTTCTTAACTCAAAGTGCCCAAATTGATACTATTTGAGATTTGACAAATTTCGTGTGACCGGCTCAGTTCACGATGTACCGAGAATGGGTAGGCCTGCGCTTTTAACAGAAGAAAAACGTGATCAAATCTCGGATATAATGTCGCGTAGTCCAACAAAATCAACAGGCAAATTAGCTCAAGAAATCGGAATCTTTAAATGCACAGCACATGAAGTTTATCTCTGTAAGAGATAAAAACTTCAGTTGTTGCCTTATAAAGTTACTGTGGTTCATGAATTAAAATAAAGTGATTATAAAAATAGATTGGTCTACTGTGAAGGTTCCAAAAATGCATAAATTAACATGGAAGTTTTTACAGATGAAGCATGATTTCATTTACCCAGTTATGTAAAGTCCCAAAACTCACGAATTTGGTCTTCAGACAACCCCAATGCAATTAGACAAACAAAATTGCATTCCCAGAAATTTGTTGTATGGGTTACCATATCACCAGAACGAATAATGGGGCCAATCTTCTTGAAGTTCAATTAATTCTGATGCCTACCGCTCTGAGATAATTTACAATTTTGTTGCTCAGTTGAATGAAGACCAAATTGAACGCTTCTTCTTTCAACAGGACAATGCTGCAACATGTACATCAAACCTGTCGCTTCACATTTTAACTCAGTTTTTTGGGGGAAAGAATAACTAAAGGTCTCTGACCACCACGATCTCCTGATTTGACTCCAGATTATTGACTTTGGGGTGTGGCAAAATCTGAGGTGATCAAAACTAATCCAAAAATGATCGATGAACTTAAAGTGAATATCGTTAATTATGTGCAATCAACTATGCAAGAAACTTTAGTGAAAGTCTTTGACAATATGTGTAAACAATTCCAGGATCTGTTATGATTGACTGTGGTGAGTACAAAGTTTACGGTTTGTTTTGATACAAGCAGCAGTCTATTCTGCCAACTTAACTGCTGTTGCTAGCACCCTCACCAACATGTAGCCGCTGCCGAGAAAGTTCCCTGGCACACTGTGCTTCTACTAGTGTAGCTAAGTAGGAGAGAAAGTAAAAACTCTGTGTTACACTCACATGACTTTCTCTACTCTTGTACAAACTATTTTTACAAACGCTTATTCTCCATATGCTTCATGTTAATCGAGATATCGAGATGTTAACTCATTGCTAATTTTCTTGTAGATGCAAGGGCAATTGGTAGGCTTTAAGCGATAGTCAAATATTTTAAGAGCTGGTTGCTATGTGCTGTATTCCATTCTCTTTGCATTACCAGGAAAAAATGAATAACGAATTTGAGAAAAAGTATAAGTATTGGAAAATTTAAGGAAATAACAAGCAATATCTTGAAAATGGTTCACTCAACAAAAAAATGTATATGACATATATTGTGTATTTTAACGCGATCTACATTTTTTGTGTAGTAACATTTTGTCTATCTCTTATGGTTTACCAGTTATGCAAAGGTCGTTCACAATGAAGAATTCTTTTGGAGACATTCCCAAAAAATTCAGGATATACATTTTATTTGTCATGAATGTATCTTAAATGTATGATATTTTAATCAAAATCGTTGGAGCCATTTCTGAGAAAATTAAAATTTTCCAAAAATCTTCCACATAAAGGGTAATCTGGGGTGGGGGGATTTTCTTGAAAACCTTCGTGTCGCATCTCTGGAAGATACTGAACCTAAATACCAAGTTTGGTGTTTATCCGACTGTCCGTTTCTGAGTTATACTGTTCACAGACACACAGGCACACATACGGACATGTTTCTAAAAATGCCCTTTTGGATTCAGGGGTCTCAAAACATGTATTTCTGGTGATATCTCGGTATCGAATTTTTGGGTGGAATACAATACTTCCCCTGCTTACTATAAGTAGTAGAGAAAGTAAAAATATATGGAAAAGAAATTTAAAAACATCCATTGTTTACGTAAGACATTTAAAACAAAATGTTCTGCCAAATTGACTGAAAAATTTATAAAACCTCATTTTCAGCGGTGCATTCCCTTAAGGTTTATTTGCCATGCACGTAAGCTTCTCTTGTAAACTTAAGCAGATGGTTTCATTTGTATGAACTGAACACACCTCTACAAACTAGAAACATTTGAATTCATTTGAATCTTCAGCCTGTGTGAATGCCGATCGTGAGAAACGTACAATGCAATGAACACCGTTGGTTTTGCTTTCACACCAAGTTCCCAAACACATCTGTATTAATATCGGCCTACGGTCATTCATTACACCTGCTATCTTTTGAACTGAAATCTGCGTGGAGCCGTGCTTTTCAATCTTCCAATTTCTGTTGAGGTTTGGATGTCGGCAGCTAATTAATAGTGGGTGTGAGGCAGTGATGGAAGGCTAGTCGATAGGCTTGCTTGACGGATTTCAACACATGAATATTGTGTGACCCAATTCTAACAGCCGTGAGATACCTATACTCATATTTCACGTATTAAATTGCGTTATTTCGTGTATTTGGGAATTTTTCAAACGACACAAATTCTCATCGCCAGAGTGCAACTATATACTCTAGTATTATCACTGGCTTGTTTTATGGAAAACCAAATTCTTCAGCGACTGCTTTATGTAATTTATAGCGCTCTTCTTTGATGGCTATTTTGTTTTCCAAAGTTATAAATTTCCCTTCAGCTATAAAACTCGCAGTTCCACTTGCGTTATCCAAATTTTATTTTATCTCCCGCTTACCTATTGTAGGCAAAGGAAGTGTTATTTTTCAGCCAAAAATTTGATATCTAGATGTTATTGGAAATATTCTCTTTGAAGTCTTTGCAACCACTCTGCTTAAAAATAATTTCCGAAAATAGGTCCATGTGGTCTGTCTCTTTGAACTGCTTTAATTCAAGAATGAAAATTCTTCCAACCTCAAACAACACTATAAATAAATAAACTCTTATATTCTCAAAAACGTTTCAATGACTTTGATAAAAAACTTAAGTTCGTGTACTGACATAACAAAAGGTACTGACCCTAAAATAACTACCATAACGTCCTCCAAATTAAACACGACTAATGGACTTTTACTTTCCCCCATAATATCAAGAAAATTTTATTAAACACAATTCCTTTTCCAACACTTAGTTTTGGAGATATTGTACAGTCTCAACCTAAATGGTCCACCCTGTGTATTACACTGAAATTTAAACACCTTATATATGTATAGATACAACTTATATAAATTTAAATTAAGTTTATCAAATTGATGGAAAATGTCTGTCCTTCTTAAAATCAACTATCGCAGAGAACTCTATTAATACATTACATCCAATTATAACTTCGCATGTTAGGTTTGGAACTACTAAACACATGACCTCTAATGTAATATCTGCTATTTGTATAGGTATCAATACTTGAGATTTGATAGTTCCTGTCATTGTACCTATGACTCCCCTACATACAACATTACTTATTGGCGCTGACATAAGTTTTATCCCTTAATTTAACAGCTGTTCATAAAATTTCTTTGAGCAAATAGAGCTTGATGATCTTGAATCTATTGCAACATTTAGTTCCCTTCCTGCTATAATAGTTTGAATATACGGTGATTCATATTGGTTTTCACAATTCCTAGTGTTTGTATTCAGACGGTAACAATTAAAATGTGTAGATATTTTATTCTTGCCACTTAGAGCAGAAGGTACTGCATTACCAGAATCTACGTCAGGCAATACGTAATTTATTTTTCCTGGTGAGTATTTTCCGTACTTACAGGATTGCCAATTTGTACCGCAGTTACTATTATTTGAGTATCATTATCATTTGTGTATGAGCCACGCCCCCTAGCTCTTGTTCTCCTATTATAATTGCTATGCCCTCCACGTATATATTCTTCTGTATTTGTATTGTATGTGTGGTTATAGTCGTGGAAGTTTCCCCTGTTTTGCATATTTCCTCTATGCCTAAAATTGATTATTACCTCTAGGTGAAGTAGAATTTTCCTGATTCATCCTTTCCATTCTTACATAATTTATGTGTTCTTGTCTCTCTTGTTGTCTTGAATCTCTGTAGTGTAATTGAATCTGTTTTGGCCTTGAAATTCATTATTTTCCTATTTTCATAGTGATATCGTGTATTATAAGACATTTCATTACGCCTATCGCATCTAATTTGCCTGTCTCGTCTGTGTGGACTCCAAATTTCATTACTATTACTATTTTCTTGCTGTTCTAATGATGATATTAGCTCTGTCATCTCATAAATAGTTTTAGGTCTTGCAATTAGAATGTAGTTTTGTATGTGAAGAGGGTAATGTCTGGTAATTAAATTAATAAAATCTTCCTCATGCTTGGCTGGAGTTAAATATCTTACATATCCTACATATTTTATAACACAATCTGTCATTGACAAGTTGTCTTCTCTTCTATATTGTGAATAACTTAGGCTTGCCCTAATATTATGTTGCACAGTGGAATTCAAAACATATTCATAAATAAAACTCTAAATGTTTCAAAATTCATTTCACTATCTGCTAGCATATGTAACTATTCTAAGGTTTTGTTATCCAAGAATTTCCTAACAAGTATCATTTTTAATGCTTCAAGCACATTCTTTAATTTAAAATATTCTACTAGATCATGTATAAGTTCTCATGAAGTTCTTGTAGTTTCGTCGATTCTGTAGCTTATGATGTTCATTAATTTCTTATTTTCACCTATTCTGGCCCATTCTTGCCCCACGTTTAGGTGCCAATTTGAGATAGTATATCTTTACGTTATTAGCATCACGCTTTGGGCGCCAATATTGAGATAGATATATTGTTGCCCCACGTTTGGGAGCCAAACTTGCAGTAGTTGCAGCCCCACGTACGGTATAAAGTTTCCGGTGGCCTTCGCCCCAACATTCACTTTTCTTGTGGCCTTCGCCCCAAAGTTCACTTTTCCGGTAGCCTTTGCCCCACATTCACGAATCAATTTTTTATTTTTAATATTTATTATATATGTATGACTCGGCTGCGTCAGTAGTAATTTGCAGGAACACGTATCTCTTAGCAGGGGTAGTACGGCTAAAGTATGAAAGCTTACACAAATTATAATGGTATTTAACTTCGTTTTATTAATATTTCACACGATTAAATAACACTTCACTGATGTATCCTACTATAGAGCCTTGAGATTATTGTTATTTTTACTTTTTTTAACACGTAAACTTTATTATTCACGCCGTAATGAATTTATTATGTCTCACACTGAATATGTATAAAATCAAACTGCTTAGGAACGCTGTCTTTTAGTGTCTGGCGTCTACCGCCTAAATTCGTACATTTACTATATTTCAAGTCTCTGATTGAGTAATTCCACTCTAATAGAATACTTTTATTTAACTTAAAGCTTTTCTAGTTATTGATTGGCTACTTATAAACTGTTCTCAATATTACATTATTGTTCCAAGAATTACTAGTAGCATTATTAAACTTTCTAATTTATTATTGTCTCAAGGTTACCTCACTGTTAGCAACTTTCGGCTTCTATTCTCACAGTTCCTACATTGTTAAATTATGTAATAAATTCACATAACATTGCTATACATGTACATAATAATATTCACATAATACAATGACTGTTACATACATTTTATATATTATACGCACATTGCTTTAAGGCGGGCTGTTATTATATTTTATATTACATAATCAGACTGATATCATTTAAATGTTAAAAATACTGCCTCAAGTTTAAAATACAAGACAAAGTAGATTCTTTTCTACTTTCGAGATACTCCAATGCACTTAAAGCATGTGTATTGCATACTATTTTTTCGACGACAGTGAATAATCGAAACAGTAATAAAATTACTATTAAAATTGATTACTAACATATATTGAACATTGATTCCAGTAGTTAGGTCACCAACATCAGTCCTGGTGGCGAACTGGCGATCATTGTTCATGCCTTGTTGATGATCTTAAAAAATCAAAGCTTAGCTGCTACATGAATTAAATTGGAAGTAAATATTAACAATAAAAGGGAAGTAAACGCAGGTAAGATTTAAATAGTAAAATTCACATATTAAATATAATTAAATTCTATGTCTTCTATGATATATAGTTCAAAAGTTAGAGGTTTTAATATAGTTCTTCTACATATGTACAGTACACAAAACACCCAGGAGGTTAGTTACCAGCACTGAATGCATGAAATTCAACTTACCATTATGATAGTATGAACGGAAAGTGGACCAAAAATATTATCATAAAAATTCTTAGCTTATGATACAAGAGACAATTTGGCGAATAGGAATTCTACGAGTAAAACAAAACCACTGTTAACACGTGTGGCATATACTATCTTTAGACAGTGCTCGAATTTGTAAAATATCAATAATGGTATATTAATTCCTGAAACCAACAGACTTCACGTTTAGAACGCGTTCTTGAAATAAGGGAAATTATTTTAAAAAATCTTATGTGTTACACTCGCATGACGTTTTCTACTCTTCTATAAACTTTTTTCTGTTTCTCCATATACTTCATGTTAATCGACATAAAAATTTATAGAAACTATCTTATTGATAATTTTCTTATTGGTGCAAGGGGAATATTGTGGCGTGTATGTGTGGGTATTGTCACGCCAGACACATTATTGCGTCGTTGGCGACAGTATTGTTGGGGTAATTCTTTCGGCGGGGTTTTGACGTTCGTTTGGCATGGCAACTCGCCACTGTCTGGTTGGTGATTCTACTAGCATTGGAGAGCGGGGGAAGTAAGCGTTACTTTCATTGTGTGTTGTCTGTTAGAGTGACTTCTGGTCGAGTGTCTGGTGTGGAAGTTCGTATGTGTATTGTATGAATGTAACCGCGTTTGTGTAGCATCTCCCTTCAATTTCATCCTTTTTATCTTTTGTGTGTGATGTAGGAGCACCGTGCTTATATTCAATAAATCACAGGTAATGTGATTAATGCGAAATTCTTTGTATTTTGTGATAACTGTCCCACGTCTGCTCTGGAATGCGTAGTTAAGGTTTCTGGTCCTCTCGCTACCTCTGATGCTATGCCTCCCAATGTTTATGCTGGAGCAACTAAACTTTAATATCTAGCTGCAAACCTTTTTGCCTCACCCCGGTATATAACAATATGGTAGGCTTTAAGAGATAGTCAAATATTAAGAGCTGGTTGTTATGTGGAGCATTCCTTCTCTTTGCAGAAGGATAGATATTGGAAAATTCAAACAAATAACAAGGAATACCTCGACAAAAAATGTATATGACAGAAATGGTTTGTTTTCACGAGATCTACATTTTATGTGTAGTAAAATTCTGTCTATCTTTTACGGCTTACCAGTTGAGCAAAATTCATTCAGAATGAAGAGGACTTTTGGGGAAATTTCCAGAAAATTCATAATATACATTTCATTTGCCATGAAAGTATCTTAAACATACGCTATTTTAATTAAAGTCGTTAGAGCCATTTTTGAGAAAATCAAAATTTTCGAAAAATGTTCCATATAAAGGGTAATGTGGGGTGGGGGAATTTTCTTGAAAATCTTTGTGTCGCATGTATGAAAGGTGCTGAACCTAAATACCAACTTTGGTATTTATCAAACTTTTCGTTTTTGAGTTATGCTGATATGAAGTTTTGATATGAAATATCACACTAGTGCGATAATCTAAAGCTTTAAGCGCGTGTGCACTGTGTTAGAGGTTCTACTTTTAGGCCCCGCTGTCTATAAAGCATCTTTAATATGAATTACTTACTCGTTTTTGCTCCATTGACATTTTTCTTATTTCAGATAATATTTGAATGTATTTTAACTTGCAACGACTTCTTTGAATGATAACATTATGCTAATGGATAAAATGTTAATCAAAGAGTGTTTTTCCTTGCACAAAATGTTGCTAAAGCAAAGTTGAACTATAAAAACCAAAATTAATAGCGCTTTCGTTTTCTTACTTTGAGAATCTAAAGAATCTCTGCTTGCAGAACGTTTCAAAGCACAAATACAAGGAATGGAGGAAGGAAAGAGATGAATACAATTAGTAAACGAATTTTAATAAGTTTATGTTCTTATACCGAAGGCTAAAGGGCACGGCTCAACAAAAGCGTTACTAACTCGCTTTATGCTAAAGACTGTAATTAAAATGGAATCCTCGTTGCACAGCAACGCAGGAATAAATATTTTTAGTGAAAACAAAGGAATTCTTGGCTACATATCTTTGTTTTCACAGGCAGCGCCATGTTAATTTATTGCTCACCGCAAGAGTTAATGTACTCTAACAAATGAGAATGACTCCAGCTGCTGCCAGAAGCGATTTAATGGCTTATAGGAAGGAATGGCAGTGACATCTGCTACGGAAATTATTATTTACTTGAAATAGGGAGATATTTACACACAAAACTACGCCACAAAAGTTAGCGAGACATGGATGCATAATAAAACCAATAAAGAGGCAGTAGCATCATTTAGTATACAGCCAATCAGAAAACAGAAGCAGGAAAATACGATAATGCTTTCTAACGAGCCATGCATACAACCATGCATATAATGATGCAGTATTTTTAATATTTAAATGATTTCAGTCTAATTATATAATATAAATTAAATAACAGCCCACCTTAAAGCAATATGTGTATGTAACAATATATAAAAAGTGTATATTACAGTCATTGTATATGTTTATATTATTATATACATGTGTAATAATGTTATGTGAATGTATTACGTAATTTAATTATGTAGGAGCTGTGAGAATAATAGGTTAAAAGTTGCTAACAATGAGGTAACAATGAGGTAACCTTGAGGCAATAATGAGTAAAAAAGTTTAATAATGCTACTAGTCATTATTGGAATAACAATAATGTAAATTTTGAGACAGTTTAAAAATAGCCAATCAACAACCACAAAAAGCTTTGGTTAAATGAAAGTATTCTATTGGACTGGGATTAACCAATTAGAAACTGAAATATAGCAAAATTTACAAATTCAGAGTTCAGTTGCTTGTAGACACGCGAGATGTGTCCTCGAGACGTTTAATATGTATTCAGTGTAAAAAAAAATAGTTTACGTGTTTAAAAAGTGCAAGTATTTAATAAAAGAATCTTACAGCTCTCTATATCAGTGAAGTGTTATTTAAATCGTGTCAAGAATTAATAAAAAAAGTGAATTAAAAAATTATAATCTGTGTAAGCCTACATTCTTCAGCCGCACCACGCCTTGCAAAGAAACCCATGTCTAACAATAATACTGACGCAGCCGAGGCAAACATAAGTATATAATATTTAAAGAAACAGTCAAAGTTACAAAGTTAATATTTTTAAACTTGGGGCGAAGGCTACCGGAAACTTTTTTACCATACGTGCGGTTGCAACTACTTCAAGTTTTCGGTTCCCCAACATAAGAACAACAATACAACTTCTACTTCAAATCGGCTTTCTATACGTGAAACAACAACCTACTTCAATAACCACCACGATTAAAAGCTGAGAATGTGGTCTGGATTTTCTAGCACGACCAGGTCACAATTAGTCTTTAATTTTTTGCATTTCATCTGGAAAACTTAAATTCAAATATCGCAATTAGGTCATTCTGAAAAAAGAAAGAAAACAATCTGATGCGATACATGGATACTTTTATGATACTTTCTCTACCCTCCATGTTTATTAGTGAGAGACAAACTATTCTTACTAAAGCATATTTTTCTATCTACTACATTTTAATACAAATAAACCTGTGCAGAAATAGCTACATTACACATTTCGTTATAGATACAAAGAGAACAGTGACAGTCAGAGTTTAAGAACTGAGCGCTATATGCTGCCTTAAAATTCCATACTATTTCCATGCAATCGTGAGAAACACCTGAATGTTGACAGGACTTAAAGAGAATAACCAAAAAAATGAACAATTTGATCCTTTAATAACGGATAACTCAGAAACGGTTTATGCCACAGAAAAACTCATTTGAAGTAAATTGCGTATTTTAAAGAGATCTATATTTTTTGCACTATGTTTAGGCCTATCGCTTAACGTTTAGCAGTTGTGCAAGGTTATACAGATTTCTCCCAACTGAAGTAGGCTTCACAGGCTATTCCCAGAAAATTCAAGACTTACATTTTATTTGTGATGTAAATATCTTTATATTGTTTTTTAATCAAAATCGTTAAAGCCATCCTTTAGAAAGTCAAAAAATTCGAAAAATGTTCCAAGTAAAGAGTAGTTAAAGATGAGGGAATATTCTTGAAAATCTTTGTGTTGCATCCTTGGAAGGCACTTAATCTAAATACCAAGTTTGGTATTTATCCGACTTTTCGTTTTTGAGTTATGCTGTTCACAAACACACAGACTTTTTAAAATTCTTCTTTTGGATTGAGAAATCTCGAAACATGTATTTCCGGTGAAATATCGACATCGAATTTCCCTACTTACTATATTTATTACAGAAATAGCTTGAATGTAGTTGCTTTAGAAAGATAAATCATAGACATGTTACTAATGGAAGTCCTTAACATTATTACTGTGTGCAATTTTATAATTATTTTAATTATACATGGTTAAAATCATTGTCAAGTCAATGATGAGCTATATCAAGGCCTAGAATTCGTGACTCAAAATGCCGATGACAGAAAAAACATGATTTGAAAACAATCTTAAGTGGAAAGATGGAAAAATAGCTTTTTCATTTTAATTGTAATTAATATCCAACTTCATTTTATATTACTTTGTTTTGTTTTTACAGCACACGCTTATTAATGATTTAATATCAGTATACGTACATTTAAAATGCAATAGTTCTATCTACACTTCCCCTGTCTCAAACAAGGGCGGTGGCTAGACCATTGTTATTTACTTCATTTATTGCTGACCTTGTTACCAAGCACGTTACGACAAGGCTTGCTAAAGCGCTCTCGGTATGTGCTTCAGTGGCTTAATATTGACAAATATTGCTTTGCAAATCATTAAGTTTCAGTTTGGTGCTTGGAGATGCACCCCAGGATAATTAAGAATATTTTGCTCCTTTCTGTAACTTCCATTCGCAGTTTAAATACGGATATATTTCACCTTTTATATGAATATTTATAGGGCATACATGGATCAACATTAAAATACAAATCAGATACAATAGCTCTGTAGCATTGTGAACTCGTTGAAAATTGTTTGTATTTGTGCATTAATTTAAAGTTTACAGCATTGTACATTTAGACATCTAGAATATTCCATACTTTGTTCCATCTTCAGCTGATGCTGGGTAGATGGCGTAAAAGTTCACATGAAAATTAAATTAATTTCGAGTACCCAGCACGCACATTGTTGGGGCGTATACTTACTTGGCTGCGGAGGACCGAAACGTGGTGTGTGGTTTAGAGGAAGGCATGGGGTGTTTCACTGTACAAAATCTATAACACAAATATACTCACGCATTTCTAGATTTATTTCCCAACCGTTTGGGGTTCCTACATTATTAAATATGGAAGGTGCCAGATGTCCACCGATCCAAAGCCCGGCTTACACACGCGATCCGTTCCTCACGTAATCCTGAGAGTAACACTATCCCCCACTACTCGTGGCTAGCAAAGATACCAGCCAAGAGTGACGTAAACAACAATGACAATGGTAATGACAATAATGTATCCTCCCAAATTATTAATACGCCACAATATTGGTAGTTTCTTAATTGCAGAACCTGTCCAAGAATATTCCGTGAATCTAACAGGCACGGGACCTCACTTAGGCAAGGGTATAAAGGTAGACCAACATTCAACGTTATTTTCAAGCTTTTGCGAGAAATTGCTACGGAGGATTCCAAGACTAGAAACTAGTAATATCACATTTATTGGTCTTATTATGGATCATAGTATGAATTGGAAAGACTATATTGACTACGTCCTACCGAAACTAAGTTCTGCATGTTTTGCAATAAAACAATTAATTCAATTTACAAATAAAAGCAATCTAAAACAGTACATTGTGCTTATTTTTATTAAATTATGACCAATAGAATAGCGTTGTAGAGAAATTCAGTAGATGTTAAAAAATATTTCTTCTGCAGAAAAAGTAAAAAGAATAGTATCCGGTGTAAAACCACGATTCTATATTTTCGGGGAGTTTTACCATTAGCCTGTGTGTATATTCTAGCTGTACTTTTATTGGTAGTTGACCACCCAGAAATGTTCATAAAAAATGCAGATATGTGCAACAAACAATTTAGACACAGGCAGGACTCACACATGCCAAGCAATAACCTGCACGTATTCCAAAAAGGAGTTTACTACACAGTCATAGTATTATTTAATTCACTTCCATCATATATAAAGAAACTAAAAACTAATAAAAATAAATTAAATTAGCACTAGAAAGATACCTTATCACTCATACCTTCTATACAGATGATTGATGTGTTATGATATAATATACGATACAGATCTACAGTAAAGGTGGCAAGCAGCGTAAAATGCTCACTTCAAAGGCTGTTGGCATTCTGTGGTTAGTGAGGTGGGGGAAGGTTAGGGCAAGGTTTTCTACTCGTGAAAGGGACAGTAGGCTCTTTAATTTCTAAAAAAGTTGTAAAAATAAGTAAGTTATTGTAAGTTATAGTACTTCCTGTTTTTATTTATCCTTTACTTAGGATATAATATTAGTAAAAAAGAAAATAAACGAACAACTTTTCATCCATTTTGGATGAATAGTTTTTAAACAAAGTGCTCAGAAATATGAAACAAACCTAATATTTAAAAATCTTATGTTACACTCGTATGACTTTCCCTATCCTCTATGGTTTATTAGTAGGTATGCAAACTATTCTTATGAAAGCATATTTTTCTATCTATTTCATTCGTTATCTATTTCAAGATAAAACTTTGCAGAAATAGCTACATTACACGTTTCGTTACAGATAAAAAGGGAATAGCAATATTCATGTTTAAGAATTGGACTCTGTATGCTGGCCTGAAAATTCCATACTGTTTCCATGCAATCCTGAGCAACAAGCGAAAATCAACAGGACTTGAAAAGAATGACAAAGTATTGAACAGTTCAAACCAGTAATCACGGATATCTTGGAAATGCATTGTGCCACAAAAACAGTTATGGAAAATAAATCATGTGTTTTAAAGAGATCTACATTTTTTGCGTAGTACGTTTTTGTCTATCGCTTAACATTTACAAATTATGTAAGATTATACAAAATTGCTTCCGAATGAAGAGCTATTCCCAGAAAATTTAAGATGTGCATTTTATTTGTCATTAAAATGTGGAATATGCGGTATTTTAATCAAAATCGTTAGCCATTTTTTAGAAAGCCAAAGATTTAGAAAAATATTTCATCTAAGGGTAGTTGGAGTGGGAGGTTTTATTGAAAATCTTCATGTCGTATCTTTAGAAGATATTGAACTTAAACACCAAGTTTGGTAGTTATCCGACATTTCGTTTTTAACTATGCTGTTCACACACACACACAGACACAAACGATTTTTTTTACTAGAAATGCTTTTTTTAATCAGGGGGCCTGAAAACATGTATTTCCGGTGAAATATCGGTATGAAATTTTTCAGTGGAAAGCAATACTTTCTCTACATATTATGTACGCGATGGAAAAAGTAAAAGTGCTACGAATTTAGTTTTCAAATATCCGCATAAATAAATACTTGTGAAGTTATACATTTTTTTTTCTTGTATGTAAACCGGTTACTACAATAGTGCCATATTTCAAGCATAATGAAGAGACAGGCGTGTAGCTAAACCATTTACTTAAATTTTAATTTTTATTAATGCTCCAAAAAAATCACCAGTTTTCAAAACATCACACGACTGTCACGTAAGTTAACCAGAGAAAGGAATAAATAGAACGACACGTGTGTGTGTGTGTATGTGTGTGTGTGTGTGTGTGTGGGGGGAGCAGAAATATGGAATTGGAGAGCAATTGTGAGGTAGGAAGTGAGGTAAATACGCTGAAAAAGTTAGAAAAATGCAAAGAAGAATCTCTATATTTAACGCAATCACGCTAACAGATCTGCGGTTCCTGCTTATACATAAATAAAAATATAATGCGCTCTCGGCATAGAATTGCAGGAGAGTCCAAAAGTTCTGAATTATGTGTTCGTTGTAGCAGTGAAGTAAAACTATGCAAGCTCTAAATAAATACATACATACATATATACGAGGCTCGCACAAGGCTCGGTAGATGGGTAGCCTGTGATAATAGTTTGTTAATGAAGGCATGTCCAGAAGTACTTTATGTGCCAGGGTCTCTGAAATATGCAGGAGGACGTAGACAGTGCAGGTCACAAAAGTTAAGATGCAAAAAAATAAGATTTTATTAATTATTATTGAAGGAACTAAAATGGCTACCGCGAAATTAGATAATTTTGTGCATCGCTTGGTTATGGGATGTCAAACTTTTGGATAGAGTTTAAACTTTACGCGTGTCCGCGGGGTCCACAGCTATCTGCTTCACTTAAACGCTTGTCCAATCTCGGAAACATGGTGTGGGCTGGGTGACACCTGTTAAGATAATGCTGTTGATAGAACCAGCAAAACTCTCTTGCATTCATTCGGGCTTCCCGTAGAGGAGAAGCAACTCAGTGAACTCTGCTCTGTACATTCCCACTTGATACCACACAAATGAATACTGTAAAGTGTGAAAGTATTAAACAGAGTGTTACCGTAAATATTACGGTTGTTAGTGGTTATAGCATAATGAAGGACTCCTGTGCATCTCTTAACAGCTGATTCATTACCATCGGTAAACAACTCTGAATTAATGACTTCTACTGCTTGTCTTCCTTCCCGTTTCGAAGACTCTAGAGCGTAAACAAAACTTTTCTAGACATGGGCTTATAAACAAATAATCACATGGTGCACCTCTATACACCAACGAGTCTTATAACATGTATTTTTTCGCACCCTGCAGAAACCTTGGTATTTTCAGCTGTTCGGATCTGCGCAACACAATCACTTGGTTTTGTTACCCACTCCGAGAAAAGAAAAGGAGAAAGGCAAGTTTTGTAAACCTGATATTCAGTCCAATTAAGTGTGCTTATGTAGTAGTTGGTTCTTTTCTGATAACATTTCTTCTATCGAAGAGACGGAACGGGAAGAAGTAGTAATCTGCAACAACTGAAGCAGGGTAGCAGTAAAGAGTCTGAACGTGGATAAATGCTCAGTAAATGTAGCCATATCAGCAGACAGTTTCTCGTTCGCTAAGAAGATTTACGTCTGTAAATCCAAATTGAAGCACTAATAGCGTTGCAACCAGAAGGCAGCATCCGTCTCTATGTATGTGTGTTATTGATTGCGGTCCAGACCACAACGTGAAGTATCATTAGGTTTGCTGGAGGCTCTGTTTGATATCATAGTGAATTGACAGCTTAGCTCCGTGTAGTAGATTTTGCAACTTTCTTTTTTTGGCTTTTATATTAGTACCATCACAACCCACAGATCTACTCGAGTTATTTTAAGATTTTCCTATCCTCTTCCTCTCTTCATTATCACACTTTTCACTCTCTCCCGTCTCTGTGCAACTTAAACATCATGCAATGTCTTCAAAACCGGTAATAACACGCGTGCTTGCTTTTAATAAGTATTACAAAACCAATAAAAGGTGCTTGCAATGCCATTGGAACTATGTTTACCATGCTAGCCGGCTTGCATACAAAAACACAGAAACGAGCATTTTGTATCACTTCTTCAATATTAATTCTATCGAAATTTTGTAAATAATATAATAACTTGTCAGAAATATTATGCCTATAAGTTTTTGTTATGTAACACTTTTAGCAAAGTACATATAACTCTGAATTCCAATGCTTCCAAATTAGCTCCTATTATTTGTTTCCTAAACTTTGATTTTGTTGTCTTTTTTGTATAATAGTTTTCTTATAGTCAGCATTTTCCAGCATTTAAGTGGAAGAGCGCGCCTATCTGTTTATCTCTCCAACCAATCAATCAGTCGGCCGGCGCTAAAGAACATCTCCATTCCACGCTATAGACTATAGTAGGGGAAATACTGTATTCTACCCAAAAATTCGATACCGAGATTTCACCGGAAATGTATGTTTTGAGACCCCCTGAATCCAAAAAAAGCATTTTTGAAAACATGTCCGTGTGTGTCTGTGAACAGCATAACTCAGAAACGAACAGTCGGATAAACACCAAACTTGGTATTTAGGTTCAGTATCTTCCAGAGATGCGACACGAAGGTTTTCAAGAAAATCCCCCCACCTCAGACTACCCTTTATATGGAACATTTTTCGAAAATTTTAATTTTCTCAAAATTGGCTCTTGCGATTTTGATTAAAATTTCATATGTTTAAGATATTCTCATGATAAATGAAATGTATATCTCGAATTTTCTGGGAATGTCTCCAAAAGTATTCTTCATTGTGAACGACTTTTGCATAACTGGTAAACCATAAGAGATCGACAAAATGTTACTACACAAAAAATGTAGATCGCGTTAAAGTACACAATTTATGTCATATACATTTGTTTTGTTGAGTGAACCATTTTTGAGATATTGCTTGTTATTCTCTTAAATTTTCCAATACTTATAGTTTTTCTCAAATGGGAATTTGTTATTCATTTTTTTATGTCCTGGACATACAAAGAGAATGGAATGCGCCACATAGCAACCAGCTCTTAAAAGATTTGACTATCGCTTAAAGCCTACCATATTCCCCTTCTGGATTAACATGAAGCATATGGAGAATAAGCGTTTGTAAAAATAGTTTGTACAAGAGTAGAGAAAATCATGTGAGTGTAACACATCAGATTTTTTTAAATGGCATACATCCTTAGACATCGTTGATTTTGTTTCTAAAGGTATCTCTTTCTTACAGATGTGTGCTGTGATCTGTAGTGTAGTGTGGAAATTCTCTCGCGTATTAGCTGCTACTGCTACTGCTACTGCTACTGCTACTGCTACTACTACTACTACTACTACTACTACTACTACTACTACTACTACTACTATTTAGTGTTTGTATAACGAGTCGAAAGTCTGACTCTTCATGTTCACACTGTCGTGAACCTGATGTGCTTAATAGCATCAATGCAGCAATTTATTTCACAGTTGCATTTATAAACAAACACTATCTCGCACTGCCAATGCTGTCAATGAATTACACACCAGTATTCCTTTGTTGGTGATAATACCTTCTCCACAGACATGTCCACCCTAGACATGCAAAGAAGAGGACTTGCCATGAGGAAAGCGGAAAATGGAGGGGTGCACAAATCGTACTGAGCGTTGCTCGGGGTAGACCTATGGCAATGGTGTATCTTGAAGTAGTATTGTTGTTTACTGTTATTGTTTTAACGGCCCCACGTATGGGTGCCAACTGAATTAGATATTGTCTTTACGTTGGAGTTGTTTTATTTATTTAGCTCCAAGTCTGGACGTTAATTTGAAGAAAGTGTTTTGATGTTGAAGTTGTTGTTTAAGGTGTTTGCACCACGCCTTGGGCGTCGGTTTGAAGAAGATTGTTTGTTACGTAATATGCTGCTACGTATGAAAAGCTGATTTGAAGATGATGAATTTTGTTGTTATACTCCAAGTTTAAAAAAATAATATTTACTTCGTTATTAAAGAGCTTCTATAGATAGTATTTATGTTTATGTTTGCCTCGGCTGCGTCAGTCTTACTTTAGAGACACGCTTCTCTTAATCAGGGCATGGTGCGACAAGAATGTAGGCTTACACAGATTTTAAGTTTAAATTCACTTATTTTTATTAATCCTTGACACAAATTAAATAACACTACACTGATATCAAGAGCTGTGAGATACTTTTAACTTAATGCTTGCACTTTGTTAGCTCGTATACATATTTTACGATTCACACGTATACGTAATATTTCTTTAGAGAACACATCTTCCATCCGGTCACTACCAAGGTCTGCAGGTAACTGAACATATTTCAACCGTCAAAATCCGTAAGCCTCTGTTTTCAAGTCTCTGATTGGCTAATCCTAGTCCAATAGAATACCTGCATTTTACTAAAGATTTTTCTGCCTCTTGATTGGCTAATTTTAAAAACTGTCACTAAGTTTACATTATCGTTGCTTTAATCATGACTAGTAGCATTTAAACTCTCAAACTCATTATTGCCAAAAGGTTACCTCATTGTTAGCAACTTTAAACTTATTATTCTCACAGTTCTTACATTATTAAATGACTTAATGCTTTCACATAACATTATTAAACATGTTTACAATAATATAAGCATTTGCAATGAGTGTTACATACATTTTTCAAATTATTATATACATATTGCTTCAAGGCGGGCTGTTATTGAATTTACATATTATATAATTTAATTGAAATTATTCAAGTGTTAAAAATACTGCCTCAATCTCTACTTCAAACTCCAAATTATGCAGTGCAGGACCGCCGAAGGTCCAACAGAAGCAGGCAGCGTAGACATTACAGGAAGTGTGTATCCATGAGAGATTGCTTCTTTCGGCAAGGAAAATATCTCTGTTTCAGTGTAAAATATGCCTACAACAAAAAATGTTTAACTTTGTTTTGATTTGTGAAAGTCAAAGGAAAACACCTAACGCAGTGTTTGACAATTTAGGGTGGACACCATCTACCCTGTCCCCCCTGACGCTACGTCACTGTGATATTCATAAATGCTGGTAATTGAGGCAGTGTTTTTAACATTTAAATGATTTTAGTCTAATTATATAATATATAAATTCAATAACAGCCCGCTTTAAAGCAATATGTGCATGTAACAAGATATAAAAAGTGTATATTACAGTCATTGTATATGTTTATATTATTGCATATATGTATAATAAAGTTATGTGAATGTATTACGTAATTTAGTAATGTAGGAGCTGTGAGAATAATAGGTTAAAAGTTGCTAACAATGAGGTAACAATGAGGTAACCTTGAGGCAATAATGAATTAGAAAGTTTAAATGCTACTGGTAATTCTTGGAACAACAATAATGTAATTTTTGTGACAGTTTATAAACATAGCCAATCAACAACCAGAAAAAGCTTTAGTTAAATGAAGGTATTCTATTGGACCAGGACGCGAGATGCGTTCTCGAGAAATTTAATACGCATTTTGTGTGAGGCAAAAAATAGTTTACGTGTTAAAAAGTACAAGCAATAAAAAAACAAATCTCACAGCTCTATCTCTATATCAGTGAAGTGTTATTTAGATCATGTCAAGCATTAATAAAAGGAGTGAAGTAAAATTATAATCTGTGTAAGCAGTCGCACCACTCTCTGCTAAGACATTCATGTCTCTAAAAAATATAAATACTGACGCAGCCGAGGCAAACATAAATATTAATATTTAAAGAAACAGTCAAAATTACAAAGTTAATATTTTTAAACTAGGGGCAAAGGCCACCGGAAAGTACATTTTTGGGGCGACGGCTACCGGAAACATTTTACCATATGTGCGGTTGCAACTACTTCACGTTCGGCTCCCCAACAGTCGAAATATAATACATCTTCTTCAAACTAGCTTTCCATACGTAGCAGCAACAAACCGTCTTCTCATGATTAAAAAAATGTACTCGTTTTCAGTTTACTTGACGTTTCAACTAACCCTGACCATTATAGAAGTTTGATTATGATGCACTGTGCAACAAACGAGTTTATCTCTAGCGTCAATGACTGCCCTGAAGGACTAAGATATCTCATCATTGTTTCATTTTCTGAGAGTGCTGGACAGTTATTTTCGCTGCTTAACTTCCTTTGATCATATGTCTTAAACCTTCTTGAAGAATTGTTGTACAAATCTGCGAAAAAAAACAGCTGTTATTTATAATCAATTCACCATTCCTGCAGATCTACCGTGCAGCAGTGCTGTGTTATGAGGTCAATTATTGTATATTGCTTTGCTTCCTACTATAATTATGATAGGCTTTCCAAGGTTATGAAAGTATTATCTGTTGGTATGATAGAATATTTTACTATAATATGATGGGGATTACACGTTCTGGAACATTCTACAACTTCAAAATATGAAATTACCTTTTAAATAATAAACAATCTGATGTGTTACACTCACATGACTTTCTCTACTCTTGTACAAACTATTTTTACAAACACTTATTCTCCATCTACTTCATGTTAATCGAGGCTTTAAGCTCTTTTAAGAGCTGGTTGCTAGGTGGCGCATTCCATTGTCCTTAACGAATTTCCATTCGAGGAAATGCATAAGTATTGGAAAATTTAAAGGAATAACAAGCAATATCTCGAAAATGGTTCACTCAACAAAAAAATTCATATGACATAAATTGTGTATTTTAACGCGATTTGCATTTTTTGTATAGTAAAATTTTGTCTATCTCTTATGGTTTACCAGTTATGCAAAACTCTTTCACAATGAAGAATACTTTTGGAGACATTCCCAGAAAATTCGAGATATACATTTCATTTGTCATGAAAATATCTTAAACATATGATTTTTAAACAAAATCGTTAGAGCCATTTTTGAGAAAATTAAAATTTTCGAAAAATGTTCCATGTAAACTGTAATCTGGTGTTTATCCGACTGTTCTTTTTCTGAGTTATGCTGGTCACAAACACACAGACAGACACGGACATGTTTCCAAAAATGCTTTTTATGGATTCAGGAGGTCTCAAAACATATATTCGTATTAGTAGTAGAGAAAGTAATAAGGGTTGTCTAAGCAATGGTCGTGTATTAAGGAAATAAATCTAACAGCCACTGTTGATCCTTCTAAGCGCGAGCTGAACATGGCCTCCCTGGCTACTTGGACACGTGCATAATCTCGTGTCCATAGCTACTGGAGATGAGTAATTTGAGCCATTCATTCATATCGGATGGCTAAAGAAAGTAATGTTAATATACATATCCGACTTTTAAAAATGCGCTAATTAGCATTATTTATCCCGGTTGACTCATGTGTTTGGTATTTGGGTTTTCGCGCATACGATTATCACTCTTTTGCCAAAAAATAGATTTCAGTGAACATGAAAGCGTGGTGGATGTACATACCACAATGCGGCTACGTACACGCATCCATCACACCGGAAACAATTGCAGGTGAAAAGAGAACCGCAGAATAACAACCAGTTGGCATTGGCGCAATCAGTCACAAGATACCAGAGCATTCGAAAATGTGTGCACTGTTGGTTTCGCTCGAAGGAAAATCTGACAGGAACAGATCATGTTAACAGCACAGATTACACTGGATATCAATGGTTTATTGTGAATAAACCTGAAGATAAATGACAACCGATCTTAGGTATAACAGTTTGTGGAGTTTGAGTGTTTATAGCAGTCTCAAAATATACGAAATTGGCCCACAATTCAATTATTTTATAAAGCGGGACAGTTTCCTTTAGTGAAACGTATTTGGCTATATAGTTTCGACAATTTGGCAGATCGTTGCCGTTTTCTGGCTCATACAGCTTTACTTAAACCTGTTGTGTTACACCACTACTTGCAGTAAAACACAAGAAATCTTCAAACTCAGCCAGAAATAAACTTTCTCCACAAAAGTATCACCTGGAATTTATCGTTTTGGTTTTATCATACATTAGATTTTGTTTTATAGCTAAACGTTTACAGACAATAATCGGGTTGAAATGTTTTAGCATAGCCCTGCTTAAAGGTAAAAGTTTGTTTTCCATAGCTGTCTTTTAAGATAATTACATTTATTCCATTATCCTTAATTAAAACTTTAGTTCAAACGTTGTGGTTTTATTTCTATAGTTATTGAAAGCGAGAGTAGCTATTTTATTAGTTTAATTGATAGTACTGCCTATAGTTAATTAGTTTAACAATTATATGCGTGAGTTGGTGTAATTAATTTCAACTCGAGTTTACTTCTTGTGAAATTGCTACAGATACTGTTAATATTAATTATCATCATCATCATCATCATTATCATAATCCTGTTTCAAAACGCGGTATATGCCAGACCATCTGTTCCGAGGCTAATTTTCAAATTGATCTCTCCATCTTCTTCGGGGTCGTTCTTTATTCATATATTAACTAGTAGAGTTCTGCTTGTACTAGCTCCTTAAATGATCGAGTGATTCTCACAATTTCTCATCACCGCTCTTCGCAATGTCGGCATATTGCGGTAACCTCTTATATTCTCACATATCACGGGGGGTAGAGCAGGGTACCAGGATCTAAATCATATCAAACTAACACGAGGTCCGACGGGGCGAGCTCAACAAAGTTCCCAAAACACCTGAAAACTCTTAAAATATTGTGGGGAAGGAAGGAAGGAACAATCTACATCAAATAACTACATGGTGGAAATTTGGATGGTAAGTTATATTAGCAACAAAATATGATACATGTTACCTTCTGCTTGACGGAGCGTCCTGTCCTAACAGGTCTGCACTGCTCGCTAGTTACATTAGAAGAGAGATAGCGTCCTAGACGCTTACTCATAATACAACCGGTTTACCCCCACTCGTGTTACCTCATTCCGGTCTGTGTTACCAACTTTAAGAATCACCCAAACAAATGTTACCATAACCACATGTGTTCTTACAAATGTATTACCACAACCAAATGCTGTCTATTTGTTGCTTTACGTGAATAATAAAGCAAGAATGGAACTTCACACGATCTTTAGCAATTTTAAGAAACATAGTAGAATAATATGAATTTTGTAAGCTTAGACAGTACTCAAGTGTTAAATGCTAATTGGATCCTAACCAAGATGTAACACGAACTTTTCATGAGTTAATAAGCAAAAAATAGAAAGCAATTAGTATTTTAAAATGCACTATTTAAATGGGGAAAAAATTAAACTAACACAAGCCACAACTATTTGTTTGAAATATACTTTAGGTATATCTCTAGAGAGTTAAAAATTTACCACAGGAAAAACGTTTATCTGTCACTTAAGATTTTGAAATTAAATAATATACACAAGAACAAAGGAGACATATTTACACTATTTAAATTATTACGTAGTTGCATTTGTTCCACCAATACAATAGCCTTATGGTAAATTGTTATAGGAACTACGTGGTAAATAAAATAAGAGAACTATTACCTTTAAAGAGTTGTTTAGTTCGGAAAAGTTCTAGAACATTCGCCTTGTATCATGATTTTTAACCGACTTTTCGTTTTTTAAAATCAGAGGAACTCGAAGCGTGTGTATTCCCTGTCATCAATAAAGCGAACTTTTATTGGAATACAATTCTTCCTTTGACCGGAGTACACGATAACGAAATCAGAAATGCAGACTATTCATTTACAAAATGGAAGTTTATAAGTAAGGTATTCGTTTTTAAAAAATAGAATGTGTTACAGTCACTGACTTTCTCTACTTTATACAAACTATTTATCCAAACGCTTATTCTCACCTAGTTCATGTTAATCGAGATAAACATTTGCAGAAACTATCTTATTGCTAAATTTCTTGTAGGTGCAAGAGGAATATGGTAGGCTTTAAGCGATAGTCAAATCATTTAAGAGCTGGTTGCTATGTAGAGTATTTCATTCTCTTTAAATGTCCAGGACATAAAAATTCGAACAAACAACAGGGAATATCTCGGAAATGGTTCACTCGACATAAAAAATGTATATGACATAAATTGCGTATTGAACCAGATCTACATTTTTGTGTCGTAAAATGTTGCCTATCTCTTACGCTTTACCAGTTATGCGAAAGTCATTCAGAGTGAAGAGAGCTTTTGGAGCCATTTCCAGAAAATTCATCATGGATTTCATTACCATGAAAATATGTTTAAACATATGATATTTTAATCAAAATCGTTAGAGCTATTTTTGAGAATAAACGTTTTTGAAAACAATTTCCATGTAAGGGTAGTTAGAGGTGGGGAGGATTTTCTTGAAAATGTTCATGTAGCATCTTTTAAAGATACTGAACCTAAATACCAGGTTTGGTATTTATCCGACTTTTCGTTTTTGAGTTATGCTGTTCACAGACACTCACACGGACCTTTTTCTAAAAATTATTTTCTTGGATTCAGGATACCTCTGGTGAAATCTCGATATACGTACTCGTACTATACGTGGTAGGGAAAGTAAACATCAATCTAGGTTACAAAAATACTCTTTTAGGCTGATTAATTTACAAAGTGATCAGAAATACAAAGAAAATTTAGTAAAATGACACTTTTCACTCTTGCAGTAAGTGTAAAAGTTATGGTGTCAAACAGAAGATAAAAAATAATGACAAAGTTGCTAGCAGTGTTGTATTCAACGGAGAAACCGTCGCATACAAATGAGCAGATACTGAAATATATTTTCCCTGATGTACAAGAAAGGAAGTTTGGATCAGCGGGTTAACCATACCAATATGGAGTAGGACAGAGATGTACAATCAGAGAGGTGTGGAGGGGAAGGGAGGGTTTATTACCTCCTACCACACATCACGTATCACACACACACAAACATACGCACACATACATATACAGCTCGGTGTCTGTGTCGTCAATTAATTAATTAATCAATCAATTAATTAGTCACGGATGTTTCACCGCCATGAATAATTGATGATTTGATTTATAATTACTGGTCTCTCTATCTCTGTCACACACACCTCCCCTCCCCCTGTAAACTGAACCTCATTCATAAAAAACTGCATTCTTTCTTCACAATCGACACAAAGAAAGCTATCGATTTGGCTTGAAGAGTTGCAAGGTCAACAAGAGAAAATGACCACATAATGGGGCAACGCCCAACATTTTCCATCTTACGCGGCTGTCCGATACGAGTTATGGCGAGAACCTTATCACGGAAATTGGATCCTGTTCGCCATCCAGGCGTGACCTCCCTTGTTTCAGTTGTACCGTGTCAATACACATTCCCTCTAACAAAGAACAAATGACAATCACATTAACACCCAGACTGTATGGCTTGCAAACTCCGTGCGCTGATCTGTGGAGCGGCTAATGCTGAGAAAATAGCACCCAATCTTTTACTCATAACATCCCTTTGCGTGCAACTTTGAATTTAATTAGAGGTTTTATCTAATAGTCACAAAAATTATCATTAGGTGAATCCAATATAAATCGGTATTTGTAAAACATGAATTTAATGTATTAACCAAACATACAATAAATTTTTGGAAAAAGGTTCGTGTGTGTGTGAACAGCATAACTCAAAAACGAAATGTTACATAAATACTAAACTTAGTATTTAGGTTCAATACCTACAAAGATGCGATACAAAGATTTTCAAGAAAACCCCCTACCCCAAACTACTTTTACATGGAAAATTTTTCGACATTCTTTTTATAAAATAGCTAACGGTTTTGATTAAAATAACATACTAATGGTATTTACATCTCAAATAAAATTTTGTCTTTAATTATCTGTAAATAGCCTCTGAGTTTACCTGCATTGGAAAGGAATTTTACATAGTCTTCTATTACTGGTAAATTTTAAGCCACGTTTTACACAAGAAATGTAGATTATCTTTAAAACATACAATTATTTCAAATAACGTTTTTATGGCATCAGCCATTTCCAATGGATTCCGTTATTAATGGATCGAATTGTTTAATACTTAAGTCGTTCTTTTAAAGTCCTGTCGATTTGCACCTGTTTCTCGCGGTCATGGACAGAGTTTGGCATTTTAAGGCCAGCAAACATTTGACACACCCCTTTTGTATCTATAACGAAATGTGTAATGTAGCTAGCTATGTCTGCAAAGAAAAACAAGCTTTCGTAAGAATAGTTTGCATCTCCAGATAGAGGGTGGAGAAAGTCATGTGAATGTAACGCATAAGATTTTTCCACAAAATCTTATTAGGTTAAAATACACTTTAGCCAATTATTGGTCTATTCTGTATTCCTAACCTGAAAAAAATACGGGGCGGGCGCACAACCATTTGCGCATAGACTCTTTAACAAATGCTGAGGAGGTACCCTAAATTAACCTGGAACTTTTCCTTTCAAGAATTTCCTTTTACAATTATTTCATTTATCACCAGTATTAGTGTGTGTGTTGCCATATGTAGCAAGAGCTGGTTTTTCTTTATTTATAATCGTTTTGACTACTACGTCATATCGCGACGTATATCCATATATACGTACAATAATAATAATAATACATTGTATACTTTACATTGTGCCAAATTGACCCTCCCCGGAGAAATCTACTTTAGGCGACTGGGCTGTACTAAAGGAAGGCTGACATGTACGGGAACAGAAGTGAAACGACTGTGGTAGTGGTTCTCAAGGAGACGACAACAACAAGAAGAAAGGGCGCAGTTATTTTGAGTCACGCAGTAAGTCAGGCGATTGTGGTCGTCGACTGCGCAGGCGCCGGATCAGTTCCAGCTTTCTTCAGTGTGCTGTCCACAAGGCTGATTAATCTTTCTTCGACGGCGAGCTAAGTTACGAGGAAAACAACAGGACAACGTTTAGATAGAAGGCATTCTGGACGGTACTTTCTAAATTCGTTTTTGGCTTAACCTATTCAAAATTCTCTTTTGTAATTCTTCACCGGGAAAAGATTGATCGTCTGAACTATACACTTATTGCGGTTAGTTTTGAAATATATCGGTAAATGTGAGAGCAGGAAGCAATTCTGTAATTATTCTCATTTAATTTAAAGCATTGAAGCCGTAAAGAATGTAAAGAATGGTGAACGAATAAGGGTTTGTTAATTGTAATTATTTATGTTACTGAAGTGTCAGTTTATTAAATGGAAGAATTTCGGCTTGTTAATTAATTTATAGAATATATTTTAAAGTAGCAATCTGCCATTATTCCTAATTTAATCCACTTCCTCTTGGGTCAAACGACCACGTTTCAACATTGATTAGAGTAATACATTTTTGTAATGCATTTTTACAAACATATCTTACATTATTAGGTCTTGACCAGAGCTAGAACAGTATGACCTATTACCTATTATATATTTTTATTTGAAGTGTTATATTTAAACTTTATTAAACAATTTTTTCAAGAAAAAATAATGTTATTGAAATGAGTAGGGTTGTTTAAGGCTAAAAATACATCTTCAGGGATGTTATGTCTACTTCTCTCCATGGTATAACTTCTGCATTTAGTAATGAGGTGTTCGATGGTGATAAGACAATTGCAGGTCTCGCAGTGAGGAGCATTTTCTTTGGCGAGTAAGAAGGAATGGGTTAGACGTGAATGACCTATTCATAAACGTGATATAATCAGTTCATCTTTTCTTTTTAGAGTCTGCAATGTACAGGGTTTTGTGGTGGAGTATTTCCTAACTATGTGGAGCTTGCTTGATGTTTTAATGGTCCACTCCTGCTTCCATTTGACAGTTGGTCTGCTAAAAAAATAACTTTGAGCAACTCGGTAAGGCACTGGCAATAAAAGCACTACAATAGGTAAACACTATAAAACTTTTTCTACCAATTCTTCATCAAAATAGTCTTACAGAAGCTTATTGTTCTACCTATCTCATGTTAATGGAGATAAACGTTTGTAAAACTGGTTTTATTACATAATTTCTAGTAGGTACACATACAGTAGCTTAAGCGATAGTCCAATGTTTTAATAACGGATCGCTATTGTGATGGCTTTAAAACTGCGTTCCCTTTGCATGGTCACGAGAAAGAAGCGAGTAGTATTTTTCACTTGAGAAAAGTATAAGTGTTTGAACATTCAAACCAATAACAAAGAATACCTCGGGGATGATTAACGTTATAAAACATATTATATAAATATATGCATTTTACATGCATATATTTATATATGCATGTAAAATGCGCAAATGCGGTATATGCGCATTTACGGTATATTGAAAATACGTTAAACATGGTATTTTAATCAAAATCGTCAGAGTAATTTTTGAGAAATTCTAGAATAACGAGAACTCTACATGTAAAGGATAGTTTAGGTCGGGGAAAGATTCTTGAAAACCTTGTTGTCGCATTTTTGGAAGATAGCGAACTTAAATACGAAGTTTGGTACTTATTAGCCCTTCGTTTTTACTTTCTCTACTACGTATAGTAAGTAGGGGAAGTATTGTATTCCACCCAAAAATTCGATACCGAGATTTCACCGGAAATATATGTTTTGCGATCCCCTGAATCTATAAAAAGAATTTTTGGAAACATGTCCGTGTGTCTGTGTGACGTGTGTGTGCCTGTGATCAACATAACTCAGAAACGAGCAGTCGTATAAACACCAAACTTGGTATTTAGGTTCAGTATCTTCCAGAGATGCAACACGAAGGCTTTCAAGAAACCCCCCCACCTCAGATTTTAATTTTCTCAAAAATGGCTATAACGATTTTGATTAAAATATCATATGTTTAAGATATTTTCATGACAAATTAAATGTATATTTTGAATTTTCTGGGAATGTCTCAAAAGTATTCTTCATTGTGAACGACTTTTGCATAACTGGTAAGCCATAAGAGACAGACAAAATTTTACTACACAAAAAATGTAGATCGCGTTAAAGTACGTAAGTTATGTCATATACATTTTTTTGTTGAGTGAACCATTTTCGAGATATTGCTTGCTATTCCCTTAAATTTTTCAATAATTTTCTCAAATGGGAATTCGTTATTCATTTTTTTGTCTTGGATATGCAAAGAGCTTTAATCTGTGGCAAAGAGATGGTGCTGCACCTAGCAACCAGCTATTGAGAGATATATCGATGCTTAAAGGCTACTGTATTTCTATATTGCCCTTGCAATTGCAAAACAGGGGAAATATAGTACCGCTTAAGCGACAGTCAAATATTTTAGAACTGGTCGCTAAGTGTAAAATGTAATTCTCTTTGCATGTCAAAAGATCGTTTCTGCAAATGTTTATCACTATTAATATGAAATAGATGGAGAATAAGAGTTTGTAAAAATAGTTTGCACAAGAGTAGAGAAAGTCGTGTGAGTGTAACGCATCAGATTTTTTTTGTCCTGGTAATGCAAAGAGAATGGAATACTCGAGATAGCAACCGGCTCTTAAAAGATTTGACTATCGCTTAAAGCCTGGGCTGGTTTTATGCCTTTGTTGGCGAGAAACTTATAATAATGTATTATTATGTACTCGCTGGTCATAAATTAAATTATATTTATAAATTACACCACATAATAAATTACATTGTAAATGTGTGCAACACACATTGTCGTATTGGCGCGAAATACGGCTTGCCGCTTCTCTTCGCTAGGAGGAGCAATATCGGAACAGGTCGTAAAACAGTTTAGTGCTTAGTACTAAATTAAGTACTGTCTTACATTAATTGCGTAATACACAATTGCATGGGTCACAAGACCGTACATACCTGGTCTGTAAACTTGACTTGCATAATCGACCAGAAAGCAACTGTTTTTATAATCACAACACTATAAACGTACACATAAAATGAAAAATACTCTGAATCACACACACACACACACACACACACACACACTTATGCACACAAATGCTCAAGTACCATATATGTTTAAAGAAAATTTACATAAACACCTTATCTCTTAGTACACGTACTTCCATTAAGTATGTGGCCAAGCTTGGCCAGTTTTGGCTGTTTAGAATCAAGTCCCAGCATGCTGTCCTCCGTCTGTTGGAAGCCAAAAATACTTCCGGTAATAGTTTTTTTTCCTAACCTCACCGTCTGCACGCATGCTGCCAATATATGCGTCCAGTCTTCCTGTTCTCCACATAACGGGCAAATCCTCCTGCCATCATCGTCAAAAATCTTGCGAGCTTTCCAACCTCCCAACCTAAGCCATGCTATTTCCGTCTTCTGTTTTATACCCAATTCCGAAATACAGGATGTTTCAGAAATACTTTTACAAACTTCAGGTATGGGTTCCTTACACCACAGAAAGGAAAAAAAGTTGATATGAACATATGTCCCATAATCCTTTGTTTTCTCGTTAGGAGGCGTTCAGCACAGTGCTACACTTATAACACACAAAACTCATAATAAATGCTCGAAATGTCCTCTTGCTTCTATGCATGCATGCCTGCACTCGTCGAATCATGGAATGCCGCACGCTGTCAAAAACTCCGGGATGGTGTCGAATGGTTTCGCAGGCTTCCATGACACGACGATGAAGCGTTTCTGCATCCGGAATGGCTGCTTCATAAACCAATGATTTAAGATGCCCCCAGAGGTAAAAATCCACAGGATTGAGGTCGGGACTGACCATGGAACTGGTCCTCATCTGCTTATCCATCGGTCATGCTAGATACCAGTCAGTGCATCTCGAACAATGTGACTAAAATGTGCCGGAGCCAGGCATTTATCACGTTTGTCAGCAAGGCGACGATAAACAGCGACAAAGGTTGGATGAATTTGTTGTCTTCGGTCTGGAAACTCCATCTGATAGAGCCGTGCAGTCTCGCGTCCATTACCATTCGCGCGACCATACATAAAAATCATATCTGCCTGTTCACGAAATGAATATCCAGCAATGGTGGAACGAAACACGTGCAGTTAACTCACTACATATACACAATTGAAACGTTGAAAACAGACTAATGACAAATGACAAACGTAAACAAGTCTCCATGGCAACACTTCGCCATTTACCGTATGTAGTACAATGGGTCAACGCCTTCTAAGAATGCATAGAGAAATCAAGTTTTGGGGTTGGACCCCGAAGGCCGTTGAACTCACACTTTCATTTCACAGAAATAACGCGAAAACCAAGGATTATGGGACATATGTTCATATGAACGTTTTCCTTCTTTTGGTGTGAGGAACTCATACCCGAAGATTGCACAAGTATTTCTGAAACACCCGGTATATGTTTCCTTACCCCACCCAGTTATTATTTCATTTTGTAGCTCCAATGTTGATCCTTGTCTACATATATGATTCAGTATACTTATTGGTAATAAGGGAAAAATGTAATGTAGTACCCAAATGGTACTATCTTCTCACGATAAAATATTTCCTTTAAGAATAGTGCATCCGGCACACCAGATGGAACAGCCGTCTCACTGCTGCCAAGCCGAACCTCGCACGCGCACCCTATACAAAACTCTCGGTAGTGTGTGTTAATTATCCACGTGTTGTGTACTACAAAGTGTGTATTAAAAATGGGAAACAGAAGGCAGAGACAATGATACTGACGGCAGAGACAAATGATGAAGTTGGTATTTATATTTTGCCCACGCTTTGGGCGCCAATTTGAAGTATGTTGTTGCTGCACGTATGAAAAGCCAATTTGAAGTAGGAGTTGTATTGTAGTTCAACTGTTGGGGAACCGATCTTGAAGTAGTTGCAACCGCACGTGTGGTACCCGGTAGCCTTCGTCCCAAATTTATAAATATTAAATTTTATAATTTGACTATTTATTTAAAGATTATATATTTATGTTTGCCTCTGCTGCGTCAGTATTATTGTTAGAGACATGGATTTCTTTGCAGAGAGTAGTGCGGCTAAGAATGTAGGCTTACACAGATAATTTTTACTGTAGTACATTTATTAATCCTTGAGGCAATATAAATAACACTTTACTGATATAGAGAGCTGTGAGATTCTTTTATTAATTACTTGCACTTTTTAACGCGTAAACTATTTTCGTCTCACACGAATACGTATTAAATTTCTCGAGGACACATCTTGTGTCCGGTTAGGAACGCTGTCTACAAGCAACTGACTTAATTTCAACCGCCTAAATTTGCAAATTTCTGTATTTTAAGTCTCTGATTGGCTATTTCTAATCCAATAGAATACTTTTATTTAACTTAAGCTTTTTCTGGTTGTTGATTGGCTATTTTATAAACTGTCCCAAAAATTACATTATTGTTGCTCCAAGAATGACTAGTAGCATTATTACACTTTCTTACTCATTATTGCCTTAAGGTTACCACATTGTTGGCAACCTTTAACCTATTATTCTCACAGCTCCTGCATTGTTAAATTACGTAATACACTCAGATAACATTATTACATGCATACAATAATATAAACATATACAATGACTGTAATATACACTTTTTATATATTGTTACATACACATATTGCTTTAAGGCGGGCTGTCATTATAATTTTTATTATATAATTGGACTAAAATCATTTAAGTGTTAAAAATACTGCCTCAATGACGGAGCACTTCGCAGCTAGTGTTGCAAAAACTTGTCTTCACATGAATGCTACTAGCATGCATCTCCTGATACGTTGCAATGCTGTTACCATAAGGCCTGTATTATTTTCTCAGCTGTGAAAACACCATAGGTTTTCTTAGTGGTTTGCTCGGATAAATGCAGGATTTGGGTATTCAATATCACAACCCGAAGTTCTACCATAGAGCAAAAGAAACTGACTATGCACAGGGGAGGGGGTATCGATGGAAATCTTTCCTTTGAAACTTTGAGATATGTTGACTTAAATATGGGGATTGCTATTTTTCATTTTTGAGTTATAGTGTTTTTGCATACAAAGTGCTTTTCTTTTCTAAAAAATATTTTGATGTTGCATATAACTTTTTTCTACTCACTCTTCACCAAACTACACTTACAAAAGCTACTTTTACTTTCTGTTAAAGCTGACCAACTTTCATTTTACATTTACACATTTCGTTATAGATATAAAATGAATACAGCAGCTAAAGCCATAGTCAAAATTAAAAAAACAAAACAATACGCGATGGCTTTGAAATGCCATGCTCCTTTAATGATCAGGAGAAAAAACGAAAAGCGTACACCTCTTGCAGTAAGCTTTCGTGTATATCTTACGGCCAATTATACAAGAAGTCATTCAGAAGGAAGAGGGCTCCGCTAAAAATTAAAAATATATATTTTAGTTGTTCTTCTAATACCTTAAAAATGTGGCATTTTAATCAAAATTGTTAGAGCGACTTTTGAGAAAATAGTTTCGAGCGGGGAATTTTCTTGAACATTTTCTTGTTTCATCCCTGGAAGATGCTGAACTTAAATACCAAGTTTGGTGTTTAAAAATGTTTTTATTTTAGAATTAGGCTGTTCACATACCCATATGCGCGCGCGAGCACACATACACAAAACAAATCTTAAATGCTATTTTTGCATTCAGGGGACCTTAGAAATCTCGATATCAAATGTTTGGATAGTAGTAGAGAAATAAAAATGTTTGCTCTTTATCAGGGACTTCATAAATCATATTTCAACTGAAATATCACTGTCATTTTAGGATGGACTATAATACTTTCTCTATCTTTATAAGTAAGGGGCAGAGAAAGTAAAAACCTCATTTAAATATTTAGAATGATATGAGAATTATGAAGTATTATTATCAGTAGCACATTTAAAGGAAGTTCTCAGTGCAAAAGGAAACAGATACTGAAGATTTCGAGCTTTGCAGTGTTAACGTAAATGTGTTGTTTTTATGGGCGATCCTTGCGTGTTACTTAAGTAGCCAATCACGTTCCCGGCAGCAACACGAAACTGCTATCAGTGCAGGTGATGTGACGCCATCACCGCCGCCTACTTCCGGTGGCGGAACAACCAACCTACAGAAATTAATTAACTCTGCCTGCAGAGCGAAAAGAAGCGTTAAAGCTGCAATGCTTCGATTTTTAAGTACATCAGCGATCGGGATTTTGGACGGTATCGGTTTAACACCTTTAAAGTTGGTCAGTAATTGGAAGGATACAAATCAACGAAATGTCAAATACAGGTATAAAAATTTTAGCAGCAATTTTGCGTATCAATGAAAAACTGTGAACACTAAACTTTAACTAAACTCGCATTCGGGAGGTCCTGACCGAAGGTTTTATTCGCGGTTTTCCTCGGTCGTTAGGCGAATGCTTGCTCGGATAATTTGATCCGCAAATTCTCCTATCATCCTTTTCGTCATTACATTTTATTTCTTTCTTCTTCACCGCCATATCAAGCGTCGGGAGGATCACTCGAGATATGCTATGATCTAGAATTTGCTTGGCTATTGACCCAAGGCGTTGGATTGGGGTTGTAAGTCCTACAAAGAGTAGGTAGGGTATAAGGAGGGTAATCATTAAAGAAGAAGAAAAAATACTTAATTTTATCAAAGAACTCTTACTTCGAATAGAATAAAATGTGGTATGTAACAATTACACGACTTTCTCTGCGTCATATCATTTATTTATCAGTATCTTCTACAAACTATTTTTACGAAAGCTTATTACTTACAACATTTATATAGCAACATTTCAGGAAAATAAATGTTTTAAGGCTCCTGAAATCCAAAAGTCTTTAGAAAAAGTTCCGTGTGTATCTGCGGACAGTATAATTAAAAAGAAACAGTCGATTTAGTTCCAAACTTGGCTCTAACATTGTCACTCAAAAAGAAGAGATTTGACTACCGGTTAACCCTACTGTATTCTCCTTGTACTTGCAAAAAATGTGTAATAAAATCATTTCTGTAAACGTTTATCTCGATTAACACGAAGTAGATAGGAGAATAAGGCTTTTTTACTTTCTCTACTACATATAATAAGTAGGGGAAGTATTGTGCGTATTCCACCCAAAAATTCGATACCGAGATTTCACCAAAAATAAATGTTTTGAGACTCCCTGAATCCAAAAAACAGCATTTTTGGAAACATGTCCATGTGTGTGTGAACAGCATAACTCAGAAACGAACAGTCGGATAAACATCAAAGTTGGAATTTAGGTTCAGTATCTTCCAGAGATGCGACACGAAGGTTTTCAAGAAAATCCCCCAATCCCAGATTACCCTTTATATGCAACATTTTTCGAAAATTTTAATTTTCTCAAAAATGGCTCTAACGATTTTAATTAAAATATCATATGTTTAAGATATTTTCATGACGAAATTTTCTGGGAATGTCTCCAAAAGTATTCTTCATTGTGAACGACTTTTGCATAACTGGTAAAACATAAAAGATAGACAACATTTTACTTCACAAAAATGCAGATCCGTTAAAGTGCACAATTTATGTCATATACATTTTTGTTGTTGAGTGAACCATTTTCGAGATATTGCTTGTTATTCCCTTAAATTTTCCAATACTTATAATTTTTCTCAAATGGAAATTCGTTATTCATTTTTTGTCCTGGCAATGCAAACAGAATGGAATATTCCACATAGCAATCAGCTCTTAAAATATTTGACTATCGCTTAAAGCCTACCAATTCCCCTTGCATCTACAAGAAAATTAGCAATAAGATTAACATCTCGATATCTCGATTAACATGAAGCATATGGAGAATAAGTGTTTGTAAAAATAGTTTGTGCCAGAGTAAAGAAAGTCATGTGAGTGTAACAAATCATCATTTTTAAGAAGAGTAGGTGGCGAAGTTACCTGCGAGTGTTTTTCTGTGCGTCCAGTTAATTAACACATAATATTTGCACATAAATACACATTTTTCTAAGCTGCAATAGCCCCTTTCTTAAAATACTCTTCAACTCTAGAAAAAAATTACCGAAATAGGTGGTAACGTGAGCGACTCGCAATCGGGAGGTTCTGGTGACCGTCCACATTGATCCATGGGTTTTTCATGGTTTCCGCGGTATCGGAAGGCGAGTGCTGGGGTGGTTTCTTCTCTACCACGATTTCCTTTCCATCATTTCACCTTCATTCAGTTTCCTTTTCATCTTTCAGGTTTCGTGGCGTATGGCGGTGCCGGACAAATAGCGCGGATGCATGTTCAGTGGACACTAGAGAACTGCTTGATTACTGAGTCGTTCATCACCCTCTCTCGGCGGCTCCAGCAATGGGAGTGGTTTGCGAGCTTGGAAATGTTAGGGACTTCCGCGCGTCTCTGTGACCTGTCTACTTCTATGGTTCTTTCACCTCATCCCTTCCTCCGAGGGGATAGTCACAATAGATCTCTGTAGATGGTACTGTACCAGGTGTGCTCCGTTGTATAACCTATACCTAGAAGAAATTATATCCTCTTTAGTTTTAGCCATTTAAATTAACAAATAAACGTCGTATTAAGACGCTAAGTCACATCGGAAATGACATAGATTGCAATAAAGTACAAATTACTCCTGGAGATACTGCTTCTTGCAGTTTAATCGTAGTTGCAGTAGGTAATATGGTGTTTCACTAAAAACATGCATCCCTTCAGGAGCGCTCCTATTTCGTTTTTAGGAGCAAATAGCATTTAAATTCAGAAGAAAAATGATTTTACTGGAAGAATACAAATTTTGTGGCATTTATGGTACATATATCACCAATTTTTTTATTTTGTGGTATTAAAACTTGGTGGTATTTTACTCCTTATGTTACGTCACTTTAACTTACACCACTAGGCTTTTTCACACCCAGAAGTGCTAAATATCGTGGAAAGTACTATTGAGTAGAAACTAGAAATTGAAAAGAATCACAGCCATATGCATTAACAATTTATTATAAAGATTTTCCATTTGTTAAAAATTCCATCATCAGCTTGCTTTAACATTTTACAGGTTTCAGAATTACAAATATGCTCGAAGACAATAACGTAATATACTCTTTCACCTTTTTACATTTTAAGTTGCCCTACAAATCGAGAATATTTCTGAAACAGCGACTACTACAATGCAATGTTACACGAAATGAAAAATTAAATGCCTCTCCTGTGAATGTAAATTTAGGAACACCAAGAGCAAAAAGTTTAAATTTTGCAGCTTACCGAACAATTGAAAATAATTTAGAAAAACGAAAGGTTACTCTTGGTGGATTATGCCGAATCTCGCCGTCACGAAATCAGAACACGAGTCTAATTGCTATGCACTTAATCCCTGGTCGAAGAGTCAGCTTGCTTCCTGCCCAGGAGTTGCTGATGTTGACCACGAGCATGATGGCGCCAGTAGCGTTAAGCAAACCAGCCAATGGTAACTCTGTATGATGCTTTGAATTGTGGAACGATGAATACGTCATGCATGACGACATCTATCTCGAAGCTTCGGTTGTAAGCTGTTTCTCTCGATGACTCACGTTATCATTTCCGAAGCATTGGACCGTTCTTGAGCTGGTTGTATAAGCCATGATCAAGGGGGAGGGAGAAAACGGCACAAACTACATGGTTACATCACGACGGATCTGTTATGAGATACTTCGTGGCTCGGTGTGTGGCTAACAGTCTTCTAGGTCTCATCCCTGTAGCATACTATCTTGCTTCGTTACGTGTTCACAGAGGCCTTAGTGCTAGGCAACTGTACCTCTGCTTCTATACGTGGAGGCAGATGGTGGCTTTGACAAGTGTCCACAGAGACCCTAAATAACAAATAGCATTAAGCGTACCGTCTAGTTTACCTGCTTTCATTATCTGTGGGTAGATGGTAAAGCATTCCCTTTACCATTTATTTTCATGTTTGTTATTATTGTTTCACTTAAAGTAAAACTTTGAATTAGGTATTAAATATCAAATCCTTGGCGACTGAGGGAAATCACCAAAAAAAACCCAGTCAGATTGGTCGGTCCACGATATTTGAACCCGGGATCTCCTGAATGCGAGCCACAGCCGTTACCGCTTGAGCCATCCCACTCGGTGAAAGTTGGTGCTATATATATGTATATACATATATATCTAACTTATAATGTATATAAATCATTATACATAACTAAACTGTGTTATATTATAAAAATTGAATAGAAAATAAATGACTGAAACTTGATTTAAAAGATATTAATAAAGGAACATTCAAAAACAGCTTCTCATGGAAAAATTGTTATTCCTAAATGTATACAAAAATAAAAAAGTGAATGTTTTGATCACCTTTGAACTTTTCCTGCTTATCTCTTGTGCGTATACTCATAATATTGCTTTTAGCTGTCAACGGAGTAACTAATCTTTATGCAATCCTAACATGTTATTAGGTAGTTCTAACATTCAAAATTGTACATAAGCAGCTAATTATGGCACGCATGTCATAAAGGTCGCTAAGGAAATGGCGTCATTACCGTCACGTAAACCGTTTTATTCAAGTTAACTGTAAAACTAAGCAAAAAAGAATCTCACTGCCCTTTAGGCAGCTATATGAATGAGATTGAACAATGACAAATAACTCATTTAGCATTGTGTGTATGCCATACCATTAAATGCAAACTAATGAAGTAATCCATTACTGCATGCAAAATTTACAACATGCATAAAGGTACTTTTGCTGATAAATGTTGATTGCACAATTGGACATATTTGAAAATGTTGTCCTGAACTTGTACCGTCCTCAAAGGTATTAATATCTGGCTTTCCTATTCATTTTTCTGGCTAACTTAATTACTTTCTCTACTACGTATAGTAAGTAGAGGAAGTATTGTATACCACACAAAAATTCGATACCGAGATTTCACCGGAAATACATGTTTTGAGGCCCCCTGAATCCAAAAAAAAAAGATTTTTGGAAACATGTCCGTGTGTGTCTGTGTGTGTATGTGTCTGTGTCTGTGAATAGCAGTACTCAAATGAACAGTCGGATAAACACCAAACTTGGTATTTAGGTTCAGTATCTTCCACAGATGCGACACGAAGGTTTTCAAGAAAATCCCTCCACCCTAGATTACCCTTTACATGAAATATTTTTAGAAAATTTTGATTTTCTCAAAAATGGCTCTAACGATTTTGATTAAAATATCATGTTTAAGATATTTTCATTACAAATGAAGTGTATATCTTGAATGTTCTGGGAATGTCTCCAAAAGTATTCTTCATTGTGAACGACTTTTGCATAACTGGTAAACCATAAGAGATAGACAAAATTTTACTACACAAAAATGTAGATCGCGTTAAAATACACAAGTTATGTCATATACATTTTTATTGTTGAGTGAACCATTTTCGAAATATTACTTGTTATTCCCTTAACTTTTCCAATACTTAAACTTTTTCTCAAATTCGTTATTCATTTTTTTTGTCTTGGTAATGCAAAGAAAATGGAGTACTCCACATAGCAACAAGCTCTTAAAATATTGACTATCGCTTAAAGCCTAGCAATTCCCCTTGCATCTACAAGAAAATTAGCAATAAGATTAACATCCCGATATCTCGATTAACATGAAGCATATGGAGAACAAGCATTTGTAAAAATAGTTTGCACAAGAGTAGAGAAAGTCATGTGAGTGTAACACATCAGATTTTTTTACTTTATATCGATTTTTCTGTGTAGCTTATAGACCTGATTTCGCACCTCCTAACCTTTTTACTGCATAGTGTTACATCAGCATTGTTCTTTTAACTTCGCCAAGCAACAGACTTACCATCTATTTCTTATTTACTTTCCTGGGCTTTTGTGGAATTAAAACGATATTTCGCAGCCTTCGCTTCCTCTGTAATTTTAATTGGAATTTCATCTAAAAGCTCGGAGCTTTCGTCCCCCATATTGGTATCAATAAGTGAACTGATTCCTTGGAGACGCGATCTTGGAAACACATCTACCATTTGCATTTTAACTTGTTTACGAGGCGTGTTTTAAAGGTAAGTACCGATGAGTTTTTTAAAAAATAACATAAGATTATTTACCAAACACTTTATTAGCATACATTACTTTATACACCTTACACTACTTCTCCACATAGTTGCCGTTATTCAGGCATTTGTTGTAACGAAACCAGTATTTGTATGTCTTTGTCAAAGGATGATGCCATCTTTATGAATGCCATGTCTGCACTTCTTCCTTCGAAATTTTATCGTTGTCGAAATGCTTCCACCAAGGAATTTCTTCAGATTAAGAACCAGATGCAAATCGCTTGGTGACAAATCCGGACTGTAGGGAAGGTGGTCGAATTATTCCCAACCAAATGATTCGATCAGATTTTGAGTTTGTTTGGCTGTGTGTGACCGGGCATTGTCACTCATTGTTTCCCCATAAACCTCACACAATTGGCGTAACTTTTCTCGCATTCAAAAAAGAAATCACTGATCTGACTTCTATCAGCGGTTCGTTTGATTTTGAACACTTGAAAACGCTCTAACAACAGGAAAACACAAAGTGACGCATGTTCACAGCTGTGCCTGGCTTTCTAATGAATGGAGGGAGCGATCGAGCATGCTAAAATCGCGACTGCAACGGCAAACTATTAAAAACACGCACGCTTCCTATAAACATAAACTGCAATGATACTTATGATTTATGATGATAGGATTGCATAAAATATTGTATGCAACTCGTGTTAATTGTATGTGACACTCGTGAAAATTCAAATTCACTTAATCCTGCAATTGTACACGCGGATAAATTACTATTACAATACAAATGGCTATCAACATGGTTGTTAGGGCTACTTATCAAAGCCCAAAGGTATTTCCTTGGCCCACTGCAGATTCTCTATTCATATTTTTGTTGGAAGCCTTGAACCTTGTTCGGTCGTGAAATACAACGTGTGTGATCAAACACGCTGGAGTTTGTGGTGGGGGGAGGTTATCAGACACTTGAGTGACGTCGCGTGCCGATGGGGAAACTGCAGCCAGGCGCCCTTCAGCCTTACAAAGGTTCAGGGGTCACAAGTTCTCCCGGGGAAATATCCAGTTTCACCGAGCACTTGTATCTGATGGTTTGTTCTTTAAAGTGCCTTTTATAAATGCAAAGTTTAATCACGCAGGATTGTGCTGCCAAAGGATATAACTGTTGAAAAGATCAAGCGAAAAAAAGTTTATTTTGGCTGAAAAGTTCTTAAAATAAAGAATGTGACGTCAAACACTACGATTTAATAATACTCTTTCCGATAAGTTATACATGCGCAAAACATAACGTCAATTTTAAAATGATGTAATTGCTGCCTCTTATTGAAGTTATTTATGTTAATTCTAGGCCACAAGGTATAAAAATAATATAATTATGTATGATTTGAATTTTAAACTATTACAGCTAAGATATTAAACAACGATAGTACCAGTTTATTATATGTGGTTATTTACGTAATTGTGCTTAAGTGGGCATTTTTTACGAGTGGAAAGATAATCGAGTATAAGAAAACCCCACACTCAACAAGATGCGTACATGATTTTATTTATGAACCATAAAAAATTTCACAATGTGCAGTTTTGCGAAATCATGATGATTTAAGTTTAAGGCCCTTATTGAGATATGCAAATGAATAGCATACACAGCTTGCCTTGAAAAGGAACTCCCTGCTTAAGATACTGAATTTGAAAATCGGTTCTTCTCGAACTTTCAACTATTTAGTTATGCTGTAATTATATTCATTCATTCATTATCTGTTTACCCTCCTTTTATGTAGGACTTACACCCCCAGGACTTACAAGCGGGTGCCTGGGGTCAGAGGCCCGTTGAGGAGCAGACACTCATGGACCAGACAGAGCATCCAGGATGAGTGATCAGCCCGATGCCTGGTATGGGATGAAGGAAGTAGATGAAACGAAATGTTGGTGAAATGGATGAAAGGAAACGTGATGATGGAGCAATTGGTGGAATGAATGACGGGGGAAACCGGAGAACCCGGAGAAAACCCTCCCAGACGCCGCTTCGTCCACCACAAATCCCACATGCAGGTCCCTGGGATTGAACCCGGGCCGCCTCGGTGGGTTATCATGGTTGTAAATAAAAGAATATACTAATTCACAACACTATCTTTACTCCTTATTCTACAAAATATTCTGGCAAAAGCATATTATTCGAACTACTTTTTATTAATCCAATTAAACTTTAAACTCACACTTGCATATTTCCTTGCACAATACAGTAGGTACAGCGAGTTTTAAGAGGGTGTCGCGATGCGATGGCCTTTGCTTCACCGTGAGAAAAACAAACAAACAAACAAACAAAAACCGAATACGACTTCCGATTTCAGAAATGTAAAGGTATTTGAAAATTCAGACTAATAACAAGCAATGTCCCAGAAAAGGTCAGCTCTAAGAAAGGAAATTATTGGCCAAATTATGCGCTTTAACGAGATCTACATTTTCTGTGTAGTAAGATTTTATTTCTCTATTTTACAGTTTTCCGTTTGTACAAAATGAAAAGGCATCCAGAGGCTATTTCTAGAAAATTCAGGATATACATTTTATTTGTCATGAAATTATCTTGCCATGAGGAATTTTAATCAAAATCGTTGGAACCATTTAGAAGAAAATCAAACTTTTTGAAAAAAAATTTCCGTACAAAGGGTAGTTTGGGTTAGAGGTTTTCTACAAAAGTTTCAGTATCTAATCGGAGTTGTTAAAGGAATTTGAATTCCATTTAAAGATTAAATATTGAGATTTAATCGGCAACATATACTTTGAGTTCCCTTGAATCCGGAAGAAAGCATGTATAGAAAAAGGTGCGTGTATGAACAGTAGAATTCAAAACCGAAAAGTGGTCGGACGGATGGTGCACTTCGTATTTAAGTACAGCATATTCCAAGGATGTGACACAAAGATTTCCATGGAAACTCCCCCATCTTGAATTAATCTTTACATAGAAAAATATTCTTAATTTTTTATTTTGTATGTCTTGAATTTTCTGTAAATAGTCTATGAAGTAATTTTCGTTCGGAATGACTTAGTATACTTTTGTATAACTAGTACCATAATATATATGAAAATGTACTCCACGAAACATAGATTTTCATAAACCACACAATTTATACACATTAATTTTTTGGGGTATTAGTCATTTTCTAGATATTTTCTTGTTATTGATTTGCAACGTTCAGCACTTTCTCATTTTTCTATTTTGTCACCATTATGTTGTTTATCGTGATGTCATTAGAGAGTATGGAATTTAAAAGCCGGCACTTAGCGAACTGCTTTTTAAAGATTGATTTAATTTAAAATTAAAGCGTTCTGAAAACGTTTTGTTTAGACTAGCATGAAGGTTTTTATTTTAGTTCCAATTAGTTTCCTTTGGAATTTATTGTCCATTGACAATGGTGTTATCGTATTCTCTTGTCTTTGGGTTTCTTTCACTTTTTGAGTTCTAATCATTAGATCACACACACATCACGCTCTCATTTATACTTCTAGACTCTGGGGAGAATAGGGGATAATCTTAGCTGGAGAAACATTCCCACCACTCCAGCCGGGAATTGACCCTTCGCATAGCAGGCAGTTGCTCTACCGACTAAGAATAAGATTTTGTTAGAATATTTTGCAGAAGCTATATAAAAGTAAAATACAAAGGCCATAAAAAGTGTGAATGTAACACATGATATATTCTCAGAGTAAACTTAATAAGATGAATTTCTTAATTTTAATTTAGGTAAATAAACACGCCATTTGGGATGGTTACCGATATAAGAGCAAAACTCATATTTTTACTTTCGCTACTACGTATAGTAAGTAGACGAAGTACTATATTCCATCCAAAAATTCGATACCGAGATTTCACCGGAAATACATGTTTTGAGACCCTCTGAATAAAAAATAAGCATTTTTGGAAACATGTCCGTGTGTGTGTGTCTGTGTGTCTGTGAACAGCATAACTCGGTGAACAGCATAACTCGGAAACGAAAAGTCGGATAAACACCAAACTTGGTATTCAGGTTCAGAATCTTCCAGAGATGCGACACAAACGTTTTCAAGAAAATCCTTCCACCCCAGATTACTCTTTACATGGAACATTTTTCGAAAACTTTAATTTTCCCAAAAATGGCTCTAATGATTTTAATTAAAATATATGTTTAAAATATTTTTATGATAAATGAAATGTATATCTGGAATTTTCTGGGAATGTCTCCAAAAGTATTCTTCATTGTGAACGACTTTTGCATAACTGGTAAACCATAAGAGATAGACAAAATTTTGCTGCACAAAAACTGTAGATCGCATTAAAATACACAATTTATGTGATATACATTTTTTCTGTTGAGTGAATCATTTTCGAGATATTGCTTGTTATTCCCTTAAATGTTTCAATACTTATACTTTTTCTCAAATGGGAGTTCATTATTCTTTTTTTTTTGTCCTGGCAATGCAAAGAGAATGGAATACTCGACATAGCAACCAGTTCTTAAAATATTTGACTATCGCTTAAAGCCTACCCATTCCCCTTGCATCTACCTGAAAATTAGCAATAAGATTAACATCTCGATATTTGGATTAACATGAAGCATATGGAGAATAAGCGTTTGTAAAAATAGTTTGTACAAGAGTAGAGAAAGTCATGTGAGTGTAACACATCAGTTTTTTTCAGTTCGGTTGATGCACTCAAGCTCGACACTTGAAGGTTATTTTAACCCTTAAACTTAATGCCGAGATTTCGCATGGTAGCAATTTAACTGCTTTATGAAGCACTATACATTTTTAAGTTCCGATAAAAGCCGACTGTGATGGGAATTTTTCTCTAGCTAAGATTATTCTCTATACTCCTCAGAGTCTGGAAGTACGAATGAGAGTGTGAATATGCATATGGTCTGATGTATAAAACTCAAATAAAAATCAGAAATCGACTGACAATTGCATACGGATTAATACCTTTGTCGATAAGCAATATCGATATGAACATTGCAGCTAAAGACGGAGTATAAATGGAACAATGAAAATCTTGCACATGTTTTGCATAACCAAGAAAGAATTTGGATTCTAAGTTATACAATATCTCTCGTGTATGAAAAGGATAGGGCAAGGGATATGAGGCAGGACTGGAAGGCCTAGAAATGAAAGGTTAGTTTAGGGGGTCCAATAAAATCAGTATTCCATAGTCGACACAAACACGCTCAGTCGGTTCGTTCAAATCGTGTAAATGAAATACGAGAAACTTTAGGGCACCAAATAGTTAAGAAAAGATATTTTATACAATTCTCCCAATCACCAATACGATTTCTTATTTCTGATGTTGTATGGCAAAACCTGCCAACACTAGGTTAATAAACTGCATTTTACTTTGTTCCTTAAAATAGAATTTAATTTAGGCAATTATTTCACCATGCTTTGGAAAAAAGTACCTACAGTGAATCATGACTTTGAAGCGTGTAGTAAGCAGGTTATATCAACGCAAACTGCTCAGTCTATATTGTCAGAAATTAAAACAAGTATAAAGTTAAGAATTCTTACATTTGTTACTTGATTAATACGTATCTATCTGAAACAAAATCCCTAGGATTCTTCATATACCTTTTCTTTCATTTGAAACAACATGATTGCTGTCATATAATTATTTTAATTTTCTTAAAACTGGAAACCCTGAACTTTTCACAATACAAAATATTTTATGTGCACCTAAAACAGGTTGTTCCAGCTTGGGTGCGCGTCATAGAGCAGGGTATCACCCAGGACTCCAGGCCACCACTTGCATCATGAAATGAAATTCGGCATTGGGGAAAAGCCGTTGTCATGGCTGAATGAAGTGTCGCAATGAAGTGACAGGAAACGCAAGGACCTGTGCTAGGGCCTTCGTCCAATGACATATTGGCTATCACGCTCCTCCTCCAGCCGGGCTCCAAGCACTGTTGCTGCGTACGTACGCGCGAGCATCTTGACTCAGCCGAGCTGAGTTGGAACAGCCTGACCTACAGCAATAGCAGTAGCCACTGCTCATTAGAGACTTGTAAGATACTCATTGAGTGCGCTTTCACAACTAACCTAAATTACAACCTTCATCTAGTCTCTAACCGCTAGAGGTGCTGCAGTAAAGAATAATGCTGCTCGCACGGGCCTTAAAACAACGCTTATTAAATTATATTTTACTGTTCCTGATTAAAACTGTTACTAGCATTATTGTTAATATTCATTAATTGATAATGATAACAGGAAATGTTATTTTTGACGTAAATATATGCAGAGAGCAATGAAATGTTTCTATGAGTGTATTTTTGAACATAAATTCAATGAATGTACACTTACAAGAACATAAGTAATAAGTGATGAGCGTATATGATGATGATAATAATAATAATAATAATAATAATAATAGTAATATAGAAAACAAGCACATGTTCTTTATATGGTTAGAAAAGTTGCACGCCTTAAGGTCTATCCAGAGCAACCTTTGTTTTTATTATAATTACTACTTCCATTTGTTTTCTCCATTAGGATATTGAAGTCGTGGATAATAGTTCACTATGAAATTCACCCGGTATTTGGTCCCACATTTAGAATTTTATGACATATAACAAAAGAAATTTGATTTTTCAGCTACATTTAGTGTTGGACTATATCCGTTTGAATCCTGTGAACTTCCTCCAAGAATTTGTTGTTGCTTTTGCCTTAAGGTTTTGTTTAAAGCATCTCCTTGAAGTACAAAAATATGTGAAATGGAGTTTTTATTTGGAATGCCAGCAGTAAATTGTTCTAGGTTTGCAGATCATAAGACGGCTTTAGTTTGCTGTACAAAGAGTAGGGCTTCTAATATTTAAATTATAATAAAACTGTAATAAATGCTTTCCAACTGCGTAGTTTTTGGTGTCCATGCAGATATTTCCGCATCCTTTACGTTATGATGATACTGTTGTATATGAATTCTGGAGGAATCTATTTCTACATCTGCGCCTGATGTTCCGCATTCCGCTGCACACAGATGTCGGAGTAGTTGCCGCATCATCACGGGTATTACGATTCTATTGTGGAGAATTCTAGAAAGCGAGTCTGCATATCTTATTCATCTGCGCCTGATGTTCCGCCATGTACTGTACACAGTTATCAGAGTAGTTGCCGCATCACCACGGATGTTACGATCCTATTGTATGGGAATTCTAGAGATAAGAGAGAGTCTACAGATTTTTTTCATCTGCGCCTGATGCTCCGCCATCTGCTGCTCACAGGTATCGGAGTAGTTGCCGCATCTTTGAAGAAGGTTGTTTTGTTGCACTTTTATTTGCCCCACGCTTTGGGAACCAATTTGAAGAAGGTTTGTTGCTGCTACGTATGGCAAGCCAGTTTGAAGAATGTGTATGATATTTCGACTGTTGGGGAGCCGAACTTGAAGTAGTTGCAACCGCACGTATGGTAAAAAGTTTCCGGTAGCCTTCGCCCCAAATGTTTAAAAAAATATTAACTTTGTAATTTTGACTGTTTCTTTAAATCTTATATATTTATGTTTGTCTCGGCTGCGTCTGTGTTTAAATTTTTTTAGAGACATGAATGTTTTAGCAGGGAGTGGTGCGCCTGAAGAATGCAGCCTTACACAGATTATAATTTTACTTCACTCCTTTTATTAATGCTTGACACGATTTAAATAGCACCACTGATATATAGAGAGATCTGTGAGATTTGTTTTTTTATTAAATACTTGCACTTTTTAACACCTAAACTATTTTTGTCTCACACAAAATACATATTAAATTTCTCGAGGACACATCTCGCGGTCCGGTTAGGAACACTGTCTACAAGCAACGCGCCCGGTTAGGAGAGCTGTCTATAAGCAACTGACTTCTGATTGTAAATTTTGCTCCATTTTACTTTCTGATTGGCTAATCCTAGTCCAATAGAATACATTCATTTAACTAAAGCTTTTTCTGGTTGATGATTGGCTATTTTATAAACTGTCACTAAAATTACATGATTGCTTCCAAGAATCACAAGCAGCATTGTTAAGCTTTCAAATTCATTATTGCCTCATTGTTAGCAACTTTTGACCTATTTCTCACAGCTCCTACATTATTAAATTACGTAATGCACTCACATAACATTATTACATGTATACAATAATATAAACATCTACAATTACTGTAATATACACTTTTTTATGTCTTGTTACATACACGTATTGCTTTATGGCGGGCTGTTATTGAGTATATATTATATAATTAGACTGAAATCATTAAGTGTTATAAATTCTGCCTCGTATTCATGGATATATACTCATTTCTGTATTGCACTGACTGTACCGAAATAATTATGGAAAAAACATCAAGTTTCTACAACTGTTACCGTGCCTAATAACTCCACATATATAACGGAACAATTGGAATCTGGAGTTGGAGAATTTTCTCCGTGGCACATCCTTGGAAGATCATGGATTAAAATAAAAAGTTTGGTATTTAGCTCATATATCTTTTACTAAAACATCTTTTTATAAGGCGACTGTTGTCTCGGCTATTATCCCAGGTAGCATCAAAATTAGCTACTGCTTGAGATTTACATGTTTATTAAAGCAACTTTATCTTTGAAGTCCTGTATGAAGCCGGAACAGGTATTGTTGAAGTAGCTAATATTTGCATTACACTTATTGTTTTCATTAAATTACTTGAAAATTTGTTCTCCAAAATTTCAGTTGTATAATTTTCTGAGATATTAATATTTAATTTATTGATTTACTACTTTTTGATACGCTGATTTTAATTCTACTTTATATGTTCCTCTGGCTTTAAATAACCAGGATTTGAAAATTATATAGGCACTGTATGGAGGGGGTATTTGCATATCACAGTTTCAGATTTGTAAAACCAAGGTGGAAACTATTACATAACAAATACATATAAAACACGTATTTCCGGAGAAATCTCAGGTTTTTGGATGAAATGCAATACTTCATCTTGACTACTGTAAGCAGGTAGTAGAGGAAGTAAATGCACGTTATACTCAACCATAACACGTTATCATAGGAATATCACAAGGGTTTATGAGTTTATCTGATGAAACTTGTAACTTCAAATGCATTTATTAAGATATTTTAGGAATAAAATGTAATAAATTATATAGATAGTAATTAATTTCATAGTTGTGTTGTATAAAATCAGATCACCACTGTCTGAGATCACGGTAATGATTGAACGAACCATCGAATGTGTCACGATAAGGTGTCATATTGGCTATCCAATATAATCAACCAAATAGTTGAGCTTAAAATTAAGATAAGCTACAACTAGAACACAATAAAGTACATATTTTCTAAAAGAATACGGTTTATTTGGCAATTAACAGCATTTGGATGCACATTGTTTAAAACTACAATATTAAAAGTTGAAGGAATCTGCTGATTTTCGATAATGAAAACTAAAGCGCATCTTAAGATCGTAACAGTTGATGACGACCTAGTCTCTTAATCACTACATGGTGATACTATTACTGTTCAATAAAATACTGACGTTTTATTCGATAAAATCGCAAACATGCAAGCTTTCAATAAGGTAACGATCGTGATTAGTCGATATCTGAGCAATGGATAAACGTATTGGTCAGTATGAGTATCAAATACGCGGCATATAAATGAAATAATCACCAATAAGCAACACAATTTTACTCAAAATACTCAGCTGATTAACACACGTTCCCTTTGCTGTAAATTTGAAAACTAACCTAATAGTGATTGCAGCAACTGTTACTGAGTTCAAGACCACTGGCCTGTCTTTGGACTCAATGCATTTACTTTTCCTCTCTGCGTTAGGATATTGAGATAAATGAGTGCTTCAGTCATACATAGCCATGTCGCATTAGAAGCAAAAATATGAGGTTTTAATTAAGGTTTACTTTTTATCAAACCAGGTAATATTATATTGGAGAAAAGTGCTGTAAATGCATAATTATAGAGAGAGGTAGAGTTTGAAGATGCGAAACGAAGTCAAGTATTTTATACTTTTGAGATTCTCCAATGATGCACTTAACGCATGTGTATGGAATACTATTTTGCCGACGATAGTGGATAATTGAAATAGTACTTATACGAAAATAAAATTAATAGTTTACTAATATCTGACGTACATAGTTCTAGCAGCAGGGTTCTTTGCGTGCGTGCGTGTGCGTGTGCGCGCGCGTGTGTGTGCGTGTGTGTGGGGAGAGGAAATACATTTACGTACTTAACCCAGAGAAGCTGGTAGACTCGCCAATAGTGAATAGCCCTACCCACTAAAACCCCACCACATATTAAGTGCGCATTTAATAGTCTTGTTTTTCATGCATGTTAGGCGGGTCCCGCATAGTACACGGGTTAGTGGATAAAAGATACGAAGCTGACATGCATTGCAATGTTACAGGACATACGTCCTGAGTAATTCCGTTTAATATGCTTGCTATTAGTTCAATTATGTAAGATCAGTGTGATTAGTTGTAATATATTCTTGCAATTAGTAAACATATCTAGGTTAGCTAAATATGTTAAGTGACAAGCATTAGCCTAAGTGAAGTGACTAGGCATGTACTTCAAAAGGTATTGTGTTGCACAAGTATAAACAAAGGATTCTTGGCGAGCCAATTGCCAGGTTGGTCAGGTGTTCATCCCCTGGATGGAAAGGACACCTCATAATTTAAGGTGGTTATTTCCTCAGGAGGAATGCTCTCAAACCGTCGGGCTTATCCTAGGTGTTTCACAAGGTTTCTTTGCTCGTCAGTACTTAGTCAGTTTTCTTGTTATTAGTTTCTGTGACCATACAAATTAGCAGCCAACCCATCTTGGAGAAGCTGTGTGTTACACAAGGATGTCTGCATCTACCGGGGCCGTCTTGGTTTGGTATCACAAGGTCTTTGAAAGCTACTGTTACGACTGGATTACCTGCAACGTGATCAGTTAATAGAGTCGCCAAAATTTTGATGGCAAAGTGGCAATCGATAGTTCACGCCTAATTATTGACCTTAAACCATCAATAAATAGTAGTCCACACTTATCCTCTGTATGAATTAAATACTACATATTTACAAACAAAAAGGAAGTAAAGATGTGGTAAAATTCAGCTATCAAGTATGACTGCATTGCATGTCAGCAAAACATAAAAGGTTAAAAGATGTAATATAGTTCATGCAAATACGTGCATTAAAATAGGCAAAACAGCAGGTACAAGGGCCGTCCTATAAGTATCCGACCTAACAAACACAACACAAAAATGTTGGGAAAAACATCGCTATTTCTCTACACAGTCTCCTTTCAGCTCGATACACTTTTCCCAGCGATGTTCAATAGCTTTCATACCCTGTTTATGGTGAGAACCGTCGAGTTCTGCAAAATAGTCATCAACTGCAGACTCCGCCTCTTCATTGTTGGCAAATCTTTTACCACCAAGCTATTTATTCAACTTTGGAAATAGAAAATAATCAGAGGGGGCTAAATCTGGCGAATAGGGTGCATGAGGAAGCAATTCGAAATTTAGCTCATTGATTTTGGCCATGGCGATAATGGATGTGTGAACTGGCACATTGTCTTGATGAAACAAAAGCTTCTTTTCCACTAAATGCGGCCGTTTTTGCTTGATTTCATCATTTAAATGCTGCAATAAGTTTGCATAATACTCGACATTCATTGATTTTCCTTTTTGAAGATAATCAATGAAAATTATTCCACACACATTCCAAAAAAACTGGCGCCATGACCTTGCCTGAAAATGAAACTGTCTCACCTTCTTTGGAGCCGATTCTCCCCTTTCAATCCACTGTTTTGACTGTTCCTTCGTCTCAGGTGTGAAGTGATGGAACCATGTTTCATCCATGGTTATGAATAGACGCAAAAATTCGTCTTTATTGCAGCGAAACATCGCCAAAAACTCGACTGAAACAACCTTACGACGCTTCTTTTGCTCCTTGTGAGTAAACGCGGCACCCATCTTGTACATAGTTTTCTCATGTCTAAATTTTGAGTTATAAAGCGATGTACAGCACTTTTTGAAATGCCTACGATGTCTGCTAGCTCTCGCACGTTCAGTCGACGGTCATCCAATACCATTTTGTGGATTTTCTTCACAATTTCTGATGTGGTAATCACATTTGGTCGACCACTGCGATGTTCGTCTTGGCAGCTCGTACGACCTTGCTTAAACTCTGCCACCCAACATTTTACTGTTGTAAACGAAGGAGCAGACTCCTCCAGAGTAGAATCTAGCTCAGCTTTAATATTAGTTGGACTAAGACTTTTTAAATGGAAGTATTGTATCACATAACGATGTCCAATTTTATTCATGTTTACAAATTCGCTGGGAGAGTTCACTATTAATGGCTGCCAAACAACTACTAAACAATGTAGCCGTCAAACTTCAAACTTAGGCTTTATAAGGTTGGTATTTTCTACCATAGTCATTTGTTTGAAACAACAACCGCTATATGTACATCAGGTCGGGTGCTTCTAGGACTGCCCTCGTAGGTTAGGTTACCAGAAGTTTTAACCATGATGGCATAAACGGGGAGTGGATCAACAAGAATTATCGTTGGAAAAATTATACCCTACTTGTTTTCATCCAGAAAAGTGCCGTCCTTAAGCATCACTTGAAAAGTGATAAGACAGTCGTTATTTAATAAAAACTTGCCTCCATACACCACGCTACTAGTCTTTACACTCTGCATTATACACTCTTGTTTGCAATTTTTAATTTTTATGCTAATGCGTCATTTGTGCCTCAGTTCTTAAAAACCCACAGCTATTGACATCGATAAATTCAAATAAATGAATGCCTTAATGCATTAGCGTGCATTTAAATAAACATGGCTAAATACCATTTACTGACACACAAAAAAACCCTGAATTACATTTGGGATACCGGCCGCTTTAACGAATATAGTAGTTTGTTTTTTGTTATTTTTGTTTCCTATTGAGGATTTTGTCATTGAAGCATGTGTTGTTTTCAATACCTGCTTAATGAACGTTTTTTCTACCTCATTACTAGAAGCCGGGGTTCCATTCATATTTTAATTCCCTGAAATTAATTTATTTATTTTGCCTGTGATAAATAACCATCAATGCAATAGCCGGAGTTAATCCTAATGATTGAGTGTAGGAAAACATCATTAACAACCGAAACTGTATTTCTGCCTCATACAGCTATCATGTGTAATTATATGCGAATTATAGACTGATATTAAGCTAGTCGTATGAAAAGGCTGCAAACTGTGACATATGAAAGTATGTGTAAAAGTCTGGTGTATTACATTCACATGCCGTTCTCTAGCACTATGGTTTATTTTGATGTAGTTTCTACAAAGATTCTTGCAAAAGCTTATTTTTCTATCTGCTTAATAAGGACATAACCTTTGTAGAATAAGTTTCACATACATTACATAGTATAATATTTTTACTTTCTCTACTACGTATAGTAATTAGGGGAAGTATTGTATTCCACCCAAAAATTTGATACCGAAATTTCGCCGGAAATACATGCTTTGAGGTACCATGAATCTAAATAAATCATTACTGAAAACATATTCTGTGTGTGCCTGTGTATCTATGTGTCTGTGAACAGCATAACTAAAAGCGAGAAGTCAGGCAAGTACCAAACTTGGTACTTAAGTTTAGTATCTTTCAAGGATACGACATGAAGATTTACAAGAAAATCCCAACCCCTAACTGCCTTTTACATGGAACATTTTTCGAAATTGTTTATTTTCTAAAACATGGTTTTGATTACAATATCATAATCTAAGGATGTTTATATGAAAAATAAAATGTATATCTTGAATTTTCTGGAAATAGCCATTGAGGTCCTTTTCATTCGGAAGGAATTTTATATAATCTAGTATAACTCGTAAACGTTAAGCGATAGACGAAGACTAACTATAAAAATGTAGATCTCTTTAAAATACATAGTTTACTTCCAATAAGGTTTTTCCGTGGCATAAGCTATTTCTGAGATATCCGCTATTAATGTTTCGAATTGTTCATTTTTGGCTATTCTTTGAAGTCCTTTCAATATTCCGTTGTTTTTTTGCGATTGCATGGAAACATTATGGAATTTTAAGGCCAGCATATAGCGTCCAGTTCTTAAACATTTGGCTGTCGCTTTCTCTTTGTATTTATGAAAAATTTGTAAGGTAGCTATTTCTGCAAGTAGATAGAAAAATAAGAATAATTTGTATATCCACTAATAAACGATAGAGGGCGGAAATGAAATGAAATTGAGTTTTATTTATGGACGCGTTTACACGTTTACTAGTGTAGTTCTTAGCATCCCATTCTATATTGGGCGTGAAAGACCGGAAAGTTTGCTCAGAGGCCTCTTATCAGGCTCGAGGTTCTTTTACTTGCCGTAAATCTACGACACGGGACCACCGGTTTTACTTCCCTTCCGAAGGAAGCCGTGCTAAGGATTTTTACGCCCGAAAAATCCATCGCCAAAATACTGCCTCAAAGACGGGATACTCTTTACCTCTTTACTCCAAGGTGTGTAGTAGTTATGCTTTTTGTGGGATTTTTCCCCACTGGGAGACCTGGCCTCAGATCGCACTGAGCCGCATTAGGTCCCTGAGGGGCCAATTCAACTACTTGACTGAAAAGCAACGACTCCAGGTTAAGGAGGCCACATATACCGGCCGGGAGGGACTCGGGGCGCTGACCAGTTCCATCCTCCAGTTCTGCACCCCACTCACGACGCCTGTTGTGGTCAGAGGCGGAGTACGCAGCAGCCGGGCGTCAGACCGTGGCCCGGAAACGGGTTTGTTGCGCCACGGAGTTTAGTTGAGATTTTTTAAGAAGTGGTGCATATTCCAGAGTATAAAATTGTGTATACAGTAACATTTAAGAAGCACATATTTAAAATACAAATATTGTGCTTACAATGATAAGATATATATATATATATATATACCAAATTAAGCAGGAAATTCCAATTAATAAGACTGCACATAAAGATGAAAATGTCATATTCTGTTTTTTTCTCCCCTTAAGAAAATGACAAAAGTATTGAAAAATTTGAATCAATGATAAGAATATCTCGCAAACGGCTGAAAAAGTTGTTTCAAATAAATTGTGTGTTTTAAGAAGATCTGCATTTCTTTGTGAAGCAACTTTTTGCAAGTATCATATGGTTTAATCGTTATACAAAGTTATATAAAATTCATTGTAAGTGAAGAGGAAGAGGACTTCAGAAACCGTTCTTAGAAAATTCAAGATATACATTTTATTATTCATGCAAATATCTTAAACAAGTTACATGTAACATGTGTGTATGTAACTTCAGCTCCCACATGCTTCCACGTATTTCGACTAAATTTGACGTACATATTTGGTTATTCAGCACGAATGGGAGTGTTTACTCAGTAATAAAAGGATAAATGTTGTTCTTTTCATTGTTTTAGGGTTGGTAATGCGAGAAACCACTCCCAATGGGGGATAGGGTTGAAAAATGTTGGATAAGGAGTCATTCTTAAGGAAGTTTGGTATGAATAGGAAATTCGGTACAGTGAAGGCGAGGTGATCAAATTAAAACTGTTGAACATCAGAAATATGAGGGGCACTATTTATATTTTGAGCCTAATAATAAAAACAAAGTAATTTATGATTGAAAATTACTTTACTGTTTTCAAAATATTCTCCTTTATGATCAATACACTTTTGCATCGGTTTGAACTATTTGTCAAAACACATCCAAAACATGGTTTTTGAAGGCATCAACGGCATCTTCTGCCAACGAAAATCGATGTCCACGCAATTTATTCTTGATGTTCAAGAACAAAAAGAAGTCATTGAGTGTCAAATCAGGACTGTATGGCGGATGACCCATCAATTCGATTTTTTGAGGCTTCAAATACTCTATTGTTAGACGAGATGTGTGTGCGCTCGCATTGTCTTGATGAAGAACATCCTACGGTTCTTGTTGGTTTTCCTTACTTTACCAAAGACTTCCGGCAAACAAATGGTTGTGTACTATTCGGTATTGACCGTTTTATGTTCCTCAAAGGCCAGTTTTGCTGAAAAAGCAGGCGACCATTTGCATCTAAGTGGTTCGAGTGCGAACAACTTTTGTTGGATTTGCTTCATTTTCTTCACCCATACAGTCGACTGCTGTTTACATTCCGGCTCATACGCATAGATCCATGATTCGTCATCTGTTAAAATATTATATACGCGTTTTGAGACACCGCCGTTGTATTTCTTGAGCATGTTTGTACACCAATCGACACGAGCATCTTTTTGAGATTGCGATCCAACGAGAGCAAACCTTTTTCACGGCTAAACAACCATGCAATATGTTATATATACTGGTGGAACTAATGCCTAGGGCTGCCTCAATCTCACAATATGTCGCATGACGATCTTTCATTATTAGTTCTTGCACAGCATCAACGTTTTCGGCACAACAACTGATTTTGGACGACCTTCACGAACTTCATCATTGAGCGAACGGCGGCCACGACCAAATTCGTTATACCAGCGTTTCACAGTGGCAAAGGATGGAGCTTCGTTGCCAAATGTGGAAGTTAGTTGATCGATGCACTCTTGTCTTAAAACTCCACGTCAAAGGTCGTAATAAATCATTTCACGAATATTTTCACGAGTTAATTCTATGTTTTTGCTGACACAATTTTCAAGTTAGTGTGAACAAATCAAATGACGCTCTATTGACAAAATGTTTGAAATAGATTATGGTCAAAAATGTCAATCTTTCCATTGGAAACGTCAGATGGCACCAAGGCTCAAAGTATAAATAGTGCCCCTCGTATAGTAATTGATTTCATTAATTTAACGGGAGATTAAAACCCTATCCCACTAATCTTAAATCCGCTAGATCTATGAACCAGTAACTCAGAAACTACTTAAGATAGCAGAGTGAAGGGTTTGCAGGATGTAAGTGCATGTCTTTTAGGTGCACCGATATGCTTTACCCTAAAAAGTTCGTTTATTAAGGAAGATAGGACGATTACATAATTATTTCATCTTTTTGATTACATTTTCAGCACTTAACCAAGCACGTTACATGGGGTTACTCCAAAAGTTTTGAGAACGGACGATACAAAATATTAAAAATTTATATTTTATCATTGCATATTTCCAAAATATTCTCCATTGCTTTCTATAGATCTTCTTATCCCTTCTAACCATTTTTAAAATGCTGAACACATTCTTCGCAAATACACTCCTCGTAAGCAGCCATTGTGGCTTCAGGTGACTCAAATCGTTGACCTCAAATTTTTTCTTTCATTTTGAACAATAGAAAGCAGTCGCACAGGGCTAGACGTGGACTGTAGGGAGGATGGGACAAATATCTGACTCCTGCAGAAATTTGGTTGTTTTTTGTGCAGTGTGGGCAGAGGCATTGTTATAGTGCAACAAACTTCCATGCAGGCCAATCTTAGGACACATTTTCTCTCAGTTCATTGAACACTTGTGGCAGACATTTTGTGGTGCACAAGCTGGCAGCAACAGTATTTTGTGCCTCAAGCGGAATCGTCACAATGTGGCCATTTGCTGCGAAAAAGGAACAGATTCACTTGCCAACACTTCTCGTTCGCTTCACTTTTGTTGGGGAATCTTCTCTTTGGAAGACCCGGACCGATGACCATCGTTTAGTACCCGGCACATACTGGTAAAACCAGCTATCGTCATCCGTTACAATGTTAAATATGTTTTTGGGTTCTTCCTGCATTGAAGTTTTCAATAATTTCCTGGCACCATTGCACACGTGCTTGTTTCACCTCATAAATGAGGTGGTGGGAGATCCAGCAACTGCAGAGCTTCCTAGCTTCAAGTTTTTCTTTCAAGATTGTTTTTACTGCTGATGATCTAATATTTAGGTCTTCTTGAATCTGGCCATATGTGCAACGATGATCTTGCAGCAACATGCGCTTTGCTTTCACCACATTTTCATCCATTGTTACTGTAGTCGACCGTCTGCTCGGTTTTCATCTTCGAGGGAATCCCTTCCTCTTCTAAACTTTGCATACCATCTATAAATGGTGAAATGCGAAGGTCAAAGACCCCCAAATGCACCATGCAGTCCTCCGAGGCATTATCTCTCCCCTAAACCGACTCTAAAGTCATAGAAATCATAGCACGGAAATGCTCTCGCTTGAGACCTATCCTAGCGTATGGCGTAGCAACACCTGCTATACATATACACGCGGTGCTGACGATGTACATTGTTGGGGCGCGCCCAGACTTGCACATGTTGCTATCTAAACTTCAATCTGAGGTGTAAAAAGCTGTTTTGGCTTACCACTACCTTTTTTTGTCCGTTATCAAAACTTTCAGAGTGAACCTCGTATTAACTCTAATGTGGGTCCAAAACAGCATTTAGAGGCTGATTTTATCACCTTAAAATTTAATTTAGCTCTCTTCAGAAGTTTGAGAAAACTGGCAATTGAAAATATCATTCACAGAATGAGCTGTTCAAACAGAAATGGAGAAAACTAACTCGCATATATTCGCAAAGACTATAGGGCTTGAGAACACACAGGATGCCATACTTAACAGTAGTACTCATTCTAGAGCAAGCTTCCCTTAAAACATGGGCTAAAGTTTACCTTTCTACCCCAAAGTGTGTAGGAGTTATGCTTTGTTTTCTGTGAAGTAGTACAGAACTGGTAGACCGAATGGAAAGCTAAAAATATAATTTTTATAATTTAAGCATCGTGCTTTCAGTAATAAAACATAGGTATATCAAATTAAAGAGGGAATTTGAATTAATAAGTGTGCACAAAAAGCTAAAAGGCCATTTTGTCAAATTGTCACGTTTAGTTTCCCCTTAAGTGTAAATAAGCATGTATTTGGAAAATGTATGTTTATAAGCAACATGAAAGGCCGGGCAACGCGAGGTATTTCTGCTAGAATGAGATACAAGGGCGATGCTGAAAACTTTTAGAATACTATGTTGCTAAAAGCTAATGAAATTTGTTTATATTTTACAGATACTTTATAATGATTTTCCAGTTGATTGAAATGTATTTTATTCCATTTTCTCTAATAATTCATTAATTATCATTATTTAAAAAAATTGTGATAACCCAAAAATGAATTTGACTAATTTTAACATTTCCGGGCTATGATTTTTTACGATTTCAAATTTCCATTGACGTATAAAAATGTGAAAATCGACTTAGAAATACATTTGGCGAAGAAGCCCCATCTAAGGAAACAATTTATATAATTGGTACAGCGAATTCAAAAGAGATCGGATTCTTCTTAGTGATGAATTTCCAAAGAACTGCTGTTAGTAATGAAAACATTGCCGCTGTTCGAGCAGCGCTTGAAGGAAATCGACAGACATCTTATGAATTTATTCGGGCGACTTTGGGCGTTGGTATCAGTTATTTTTCATCAACAGTTAGACTTGAGAAAACTTTGTTGTTGACGGAGTCTGCATAAACTGACTCCCGATCAAAAACAACGCATTGGTTGTTGATAAGAAGCTCTGAAAAATTCCAAATACTTCAAATTTGGTTTAGAATATCGTTACTGTGATGAACCTTGGATTATTGTTATGATCCTGAAAAGAAAATTCATTCGGCTCATGTGTCTTTCGAACAAAAACTAACCCTAAAAAAATCCGACAAATTTGCAGTGCTGGTAAGAAGATTGTTGCCAGTTTTTTTTTCTAAAACGGGCCTTATTATTACTATAACATTAGAAGAAAGATGCAGGTACCGTTATTGCCAATTGGTACACAAATGTCTGTTACCACAAATTTTTTAAAAATTTCGTGAAAAACGCTCAACAGGGAAATAACGTTGCATCCTTACAATGCATCGTCCATACAGCGAAACTAACAACTCCAGAATATCTGGATGCCATTAAGATCAGCAGTCAGCAGGGTTGACATGATACAGCTCTGACCCAGCACCTTATAATTTCCTTTTGTTTCCATACACTAAAGATAAAATGCGTGGACTCACTTTTTGATAATCAGATGATCCGCTTTGTGAAGTGCCTCGGGAAGAGTGGCATTATTGCTTTAAGGGCTGGTTTCTTCGAGTGCAAAAATATATTGATGCTAAAAGGGACTATTTTGAAAAAAAAATCAATTACACTTTTTAAAACTAATACTTGTGTCATTTTCTAAAAAGTTTCAGCGTCGCTTTCGTATAAGCTTTTTACTTTCTCTACTACATATAGTAAGTAGGGAAAGTGTTGCATCCAAAAAAAAAAAATTGATACCAAGATTCCATTGGAGATGCATTTTTGAGGCCTTCTGAAACTAAAAAAAAATAATTTCTAAAAAAGGGTCCGTGTGTGTGTGTGTCTTTGAACAACATAACGCAAAAACGAAAAATGGGATAAATACCAAGCATGGTATTTAGGTTCAGTATCTTTCAGGTGCGACAGGAACATTTTAAATAAAATTCCTCTACGCCAGACTACCCTTTACATGGAACATGTTTCGAAAATTTTTATTTTCTCAAAAATGGCTCTAACGATTTTGATTAAAATATCATATATTTAAGATATTTTCATGACAAATGAAGTGTTTATCTTGCATTTTCTAGGAATGCCCCCAGAAGCCCTCCTCATTCTGAATAGCTTTTGCATAATTGGTAAAATCATAAGGGATAGACAAAATTTTACTACACAATAAATGTAGATCTTGTTAAAACACATAATTTATGTAATATACATTTTTTATGGAGTGAACCATTTCCAAGATATTCTTTGTTATTTGTTTGAATATTCCAATACTTATATACTTTTTCTGAAATGGGAAATCGTTATTCGTCTTTTTTATGTCCTGGACATACACAGAGAATAGAGTACTCCACATAGCAACAAGCTCTTAAAAGATTTGACTATCGCTTAAAGCCTATCATATTCTTCTTGCACTTACAAGAAAATTGGCAGTAAGATAGTTTGTGCAAATGTTTATTTCGATTAACATGTAGTAGATGGAGAATATGCGTTTGTAAAAATAGTTTGTACAAGAGTAGAGAAAGTCTTTATTATTATAACTTTTAATTTGCTGGCTAGATTTACCGTTAAAATGAAACACCTAATATGACGTATTCAAAAGCTGTGCTTCTTCTCTTTGGTTAAAGAGTGAACAGGTACGAAGTCAAGGTAGAGAGTTAGCTGTTGCCCTAACCAGCTGAAGCAGCCCTTAAGGTGTGCTGTTTAAGCACACAAAGCAATTGATTGCATGCGTGCCTTAGACACATTGAGGCCGTACGTTCTGGGAAACCCCTGTTGAACGGGAATTGAAACATAGAACTATGTAAATGAGTGTATAATCGCCACTCCAGCAGTAATTATTGGTCGGACAAGCTTCTGCGCTCGCCGCGCCGTTAAGGCAACGAATCAAGTATGCATGAGGTTGATCGTAGCGAGTTCTGCCTTTGTGACGGATTCCGCCGTGCCCCATTCTTCTGCATCCTTGTGGCTTTTCTAAAAGATTTACTAAACATCAGTAACCTTTATTAACAATAATGCTATCTATCAGAATACAAAATTGAGATGTTATTCTGTAATCCTCTATCACTAACACAGTAGAAAGCGCGTCGTCCTCCGTGTGGTGGGTACCACGCTAGCGTATAGTTCCCTAAGTCGCGAGTTCAAACCCGGCGGAGGGCGATGGGTATTTTCGGCATAAGAATGCTTAGCATGGCTTCTTTCGGAAGGTAAGTAAAGCCGTTGGTCCAGTGTCGTAGATTTACGGCACGTAAAAGAAACTGAATCATGATAAAGAGGCCTCTGAGCAAAATTACTGGTCTGTCACGCCCAATATAGAATGGGACGCTAAGGACTACAGCAGTTAAAGAGTGCCCATAAATAAACCTTAATTTAGTTTTTTCTCAATAGGAAACGTATTGAAGGGATGTACAAGAGAGGAATTATGTGGCCACACTCTGACCCAGAGTTTTTCGTGGGTTGACATAGGCGAATGTTGAAGTGGTGTATTCTACCTCAGATTTCCTCTCATTCCATTTCTCTTTCATGTTTCAGGTTAACTCCAGGGCTGTGGTTCGGTCAGTGTCGGGCAAATGGCTCAGAGGCTTGAAATTTGGAACGTCTTGGTCCTGCTAGAGAGAAGCCTGTCGAGCCTCGCTTGGGTCGCGTTTCCCCGGTCCCACTAGTGGGACGCCTCCGAGCGATCCTCCCGTAGCCGGGTGATCAAGCTTAGAATTGTTAGAGAACTCTACGCTTCTTTGTAGTGTCGCGCCGGCCTCGCTCTGCAGCCCATACGTCACCTACGGTTCCTTCATCTCATCCGTTTCTCCCGGGGGTGCAGGCACAAAAGATTCAGTGGGGGTCGAGGTGCTAGATGTCCCATGCGTTAACTAGTCTTATCCCAATAACAGAAGAGCCGAGTTAAACTATTACGCCAACTAATAGACAAAAATGGATAGATCATCTTTTATGAATGAAGAATTACTAAACAAGTTTTAAACTGTAAGTCTAGAGGACAGAAGCGTTGTGGAGAGCAGATGTGAGACCGAAGCGAGTGTAGCCCAAACCATGTGGGAAGAAGAAGACTATTAGAACCCCCAGCCTCAGCTAAATTATCCTGCTGGATGATGAGATACTCCACTTCCTCTTTCTCTCTCCCTCCTTCTCCCTTTCTCCCTCTCTTCATAAATCTCCGTATAATATTTGTAAAATCAGTAATTGGCTTTCGTGCAGCAATAGTTCAAATGTAAACGAGTCATTAAACACGGCAAACAAACCCAAGGAAGCAATTCTGATGTGTTACATTCATGTGACTTTCTCTACACACAATCGATTAATTTTATACAGCTATTCTTGCACAAGCTTATTGTTCTATTGTCTTCTAATTAACGGGAGACTAAACCGAGCCAGGCGACTCCGCGGAAACGTATGAGACTCGCATTCGGGAGATCCGGGGTTCGATTTCCAGCAACCGCTCACTATAACCATGGGTTTTTCGTGGTTTTCCCGGGTCCGTAGGCACGTTATGGGGTGGTTCTTCTTCTACCACGACGTTTCTGTCCATCATTTCCTGTATGCATAATTTTCTTGTCATCATCTGTTTCTGGGTTGGAGGATCAGGCGACGGTGCTCAGCGCATTCTGGCTGTTTGAGGGTACCTCCGGGGGTTCGAGCTTGAGCGCCGACGGATGCTTTCAATCTGGAAAATTATGGACCCCGTCCATGCTTGGACAAGTCGTCTGCCTGATCTGGTCGCCCTCCGGGTCTTTCCTCACCCCTACCTACTAGGGGTTATGTTCGAAACATAAAGAGCCATGCTGGCCTTCGTGGATTGCTCTTCCCCCGTTTGGTTGCCCCTTCGTGATGTCATCCCCTTTTTTACCTTTAATGGCGAAAAGTGCAAAAAAATTACATTTTTTTATATTTTTGTCCGCCTAATTTGAATTTCGTATTTAATTTGAAATACCTCTTATAACTTTAGGCACAATACTTATATTTAAATATGATTTTTACTTTCCCTACTACGTATAGTAAGTAGGGGAAGTATTGTATTCCACCCAAAAATTTGATACCGAGATTTCAACGGAAATACATGTTTTGAGACACTCTGAATCCAAAAAAAAATAATTTTTGGAAACATGTCCGTGTGTGTGTGTGTGTGTGTGTGTGTGTGTGAACAGCATAACTCAGTAACGAACAGTCGGATAAACACCAAACTTGGTATTTAGGTTCAGTATCTTCCAGAGATGCGACACGAAGGTTTTCAAGAAAATGCCCCCACTCCAGATTACCCTTTACATGGAACATTTTTCGAAAATTTTAATTTTCTAAAAAATGGCTCTAACGATGTTGATTAAAATATTATATGTTTAAGATATTTTCATGACAAATAAAATGCATATATTGAATTTTCTGGGAATGTGTCCAAAAGTATTCTTCATTGTGACTGACTTTTACATAACTGGTAAACCATAAGAGACAACATTTTACTACACAAAAAATGTACATCGCGTTAAAATACACAATTTATGTCATATACATTTTTGTTGTTGAGTGAACTATTTTCGAGATATTGTTTGTTATTCCCTTAAATTTTTCAATACTTATTTTCTCAAATGGGAATTTGTTATTCATGTTTTTGTCTTGGATATGCAAAGAGTATTAATCTGAGGCAAAGGGAATGGTGCTGCACCTAGCAACCAGCTATTAAGAGATATGTATGTGCTTAAAGGCTACTGTATTTCTATATTGCCCTTGTAAATATATATTCCCCTTACATCTACAAGAAAATTAGCAATAAGATAGAGTCTGCAAATGTTTATCTAATTAACATGAAGTAGATGGAGAATAAGTGTTTGTAAAAATAGTTTGTACAAGAGTAGAGAAAGTCATGTGAGTGTAACACATCGGATTTTTTTAAATAATACTGCATCTGATACTTTTACTGTGAATCATGTACCATTTTACAGAAAAAATCATAATTTCTACACAGTTTGGAGTAAAGCTCTTTTACGGGACATTTTGCTCTACAAATAGGTATTACTGATAAATATACCAGCTTCTGAGTACCCAAGACATGTGGTTTCTTTCTTTGTTAATATATGAGTGTTTTGTCCGTTTTTGCTTTCAACAGCTATTTCTATGAATGGCATTTTCTGGTATACATGACGTGTTAGCTCGGAAACTACTGAAGTTAGCTCAATGAAATTTTAGGATAATAGAACAACCTCTAAATGTTATTGCAGATATACTTTGGGGTTAATAACATAGTTATTTTTTAAAATTTAATTGCTGGTAAATTTCATTCAAATGATATTATAATTAAGAAAATAATATTCCTTAGTAAACAAACGTAGGTATAAAAACAGATCAATAGACTTAGGTCTGTAAAGTTTCCAATTTGATACCTTAAACAGTTTCTGAGATAATGAGTTACACATTAGCAGATTTAACATCAACAGATAGAGCTTGTAATTTCCCTTTATTTGCGATAAATGTTTCCATAGTTTCATTAAACATTTCGTTGTAGGTAAAAAGGAATAACCGTTGTCAAATGATCAATTGAAGAGTGACAGCATCTTAAAACAAATCTAATGTATTACACTCACATAACTTTCGCTACTCTTGTACAAACTATTTTTACAAACTCTTATGCTCCATCTATTTCATATTAATCCAGATAAACATTTGCAGAAACGATCTTTTGATATGGAAACAGAATTACATTTTACACATGGCAACCAGTTCTAAAAATATTTGACTATCGCTTAAGGCGTACTATGTTCCCCTTGTTTTGTATTTGCAAGGGCAATATAGAAATACAGTAGCCTTTAAGCACATACATATCTCCTAATAGCTGGTTGCTAGGTGCAGCACCATTCTCTTTGCATATACAAGGCAAAAAAATAACGAATTCCCATTTGAGAAAATAAGCATTGAAAAAAATAAGGGAATAACAAGCAATATCTCGAAAATAGTTCACTCGACAAAAACAATGTATATGGCATAAATTGTGTATTTTAACGCGATCTAAATTTTTGTGTAGTAAAATTTTGTCTATCTCTTATGGTTTACCAGTTATTCAAAAGTCAGTCACAATGAAGAATACTTTTGGAGACATTCCCAGAAAATTCGAGATATACATTTTATTTGTCATGAAAATATCTTGAACATATGATATTTTAATCAAAATCGTTAGAGCCATTTTTGAGAAAATTAAAATTTTCGAAAAATGTTCCATGTAAAGGGTAGTCTGGGGTGGGGGGATTTTCTTAAAAACCTTCGTGTCGCATCTCTGAAAGATACTGAACCTAAATACCAAGTTTGGTGTTTATCCAACTCTTCGTTTTTGAGTTATGCTGTTCACAGACACACAGACAGATACAGACACACACACGGACATGTTTCCAAAAATGTTTTTTTTTGGATTCAGGGGGTCCCCAAACATATATTTCCGGTGAAATCTCGGTATCGAATTTTTGGGTGGAATACAATACTTCGCCTGCTTACTATATGTAGTAGAGAAAGTAATGTCGAAGTTTTTAAGAATTCAAATCAATAATAACGCATATCTTGGAAATGGCTGATACCAGAAGAAAGTTATCATTTAAAATATATCACGTGTGTTTTAAAGAAAACTGAATTTTTTGTGTAATACGGTTTTGTATACCCCTATCTCTCTGTTTACACGTTATACAAAATTGCTTCCAAATAAAGTGGGTTTCACAGGGCTTCCAAACATACATTTCCAGTGAAATATTGATATCCAATTTTTGGGTTGGAATACAGCACTTCGTGTCAGCAAGAGGTACAGCAAATAAAAATGTCTTGAGACACATTGGCATGGTTTTCTCAATCCATGACAAAATACATATTATACATCCCCCTAAATATTTTACTGTGTAAACAGCTATTTTCTATCCACGTTGCTTTATTCACCATAACCATTTGCTTTGATTTCAAACATGGGGAAATAATGTGAGAAGTTAATATCTCGAATATGGTCAAGTTATATGAGGTAATTTCTACATTTTTTCTGCAGGAAGCTTTTATGCATTTCTAATTGTTTCCAAGTTATATAGAGTTGAACCAGGATAAAGATAACTTCGCAGGAACAATTTTATAAAATTCAGGACAGAAGCATGATATCTTGAGGAACATAATCAAAGGTTCTTAAGATAATTAAAAACACAACAAATTTTCGATACAGGTGAAAGGTTGAAGGAAAGACGGGATTTAAAAAATAATCTTCATCTGACATCCTTAAACGTTGTTGCACTCCAATTATGAAATTTGGTTTTTGTCTGACTTTTTGCTTTTGGCTTATTTCCTTTCTGAAATACACATTTCTCGGGTTACAGGTGACTTAAAAATTATATTTTAAGTGAAATCTCAGTAGTAAAGTTTTAGATAAAATATATTTCGTCTATCTACAATAAATAATCGCCAGAAGAAACAAACCAGTGAATAAAATATAAATGAAATTTTATGTTCAATTCTCTTCAAACTGAATCTATAATCTTAAATCCCTGTTGCTATTTGAGGCAGTATTTTTAACACTTAAATGATTTTAGTCAAATTATATAATATATAAATTCAATAACAGCCCGCCTTAAAGCAATATGTGTATGTAACGATATATAAAATGTGTATATTGCAGTCATTGTATATGTTTATATTATTGTATGCATGTTCAATAATGTTATGTGAATGTTTTACAATTTAATAAGTAGGAGCTGTGAGAATAATAGGTTAAAAGTTGCTAACAATGAGGAAACCTTGAGGCAATAATGAATTTGAAAGTTTAGTGCTACTTGATTCTTGGAAGCAATAATGTAATTTTTATGACAGTCATAGCCAATCAACAACCAGAAAAAGCTTTAGTTAAACGAAGGTATTCTATTGGACTAGGATTAGCCAATCAGAAACTGAAATATAGCAAGATTTACAAATCTATAAGTCAGTTGCTTGTAGACAGCGCTCATAACTGGACGCGTTGGTTGTAAACAGTGTTTCTAACCGGACACGAGATGCGTCCGCGAGAAATTTAATACGTATTTTGTATGAGAAAAAAATAGTATACGTATTAAAAAGTGCAAGTAATTAACAAAAGAATCTCACCGTGAAGTGTTATTTAAATCGTGTAAGCCTACATTCTTCAGTCGCACTATCCCCTGCTACGACATTCATGTCTCTGAAAATAAATACTGATGCAGCCGAGGCAAACATAAATATATAATATTTAAAGAAACAGTAAAATCACAAAGTTAATATATTTTTTAAACATTTGGGGCAAAGGCCACCGGAAAGTGCATTTGGGGCGAAGGCTACCGGAAACCGGGTACTATACGTGCGGTTGCAAACTACTTCAAGTTCGGCTCCCCAACAGTCGAAATATAATACATCTTCAAACTGACTTTCCATACGTAGCAGCAACAAACCATCTTCAAATTGGCTCCCAGAGCGTGGGGCAAATAACAATAAAATACACCTTCTTCATACTGAAGATCTTCCATTCACCCTTAAGAAGATGCATACTTTTGTTTCATTTGTATACTCCCCTTTAACTTCAATTTCCATATCGGGACCTTGAATTGAGAACTCGTTCACTGTAGGTCCCGTAACGTTGATTTTTTAATCCTTTTGAATGTAAAGACACCCGCAACCCTCATACGTACTTCGAAGCACTGAAGAGGGTAGAGGAGGATTCTAACTAATGAAAAAGTTCCCCGTTCCACCCGGGAATTCAATCCGGGACCTCTGGGTTACTGATGATGTTATTTTGAACTGTAGGTCTCTTAACTTTATTTGTTATATAGCTTTTATTGTTTTACGCACTCACATTCCCTTCCCATATTTATGCTTCAGACACTGCTGAGATAGGGAGTAATTCCCTTCTCCACTGGGAATCGAAAATCTGAAACCTCTGGCTGAGAAACCAGAGCTGACAACTCGACTACAGAGGCCGTCAAGAAAAAGAACTGAAGGTAAAGGTGAAGAAGGTTTAATTTCTGCCCCACGTATGGAAGCCAATTTGAAGAAGGTTAATTTTATGGTCGTGTTGTATTGTATTTCGACTGTTGGGGAGCCGAACATGAAGTAGTGCAACCGCACGTATGGTACCCGGTAGCCTTCGCCCCAAGTTTAAAAATATTAACTTTGTAATTTTACCGTTTCTTTAAATATTATATATTTATGTTTGTCTCGGCTGCGTCAGTATTATTGTTAGAGACACGGATTTCTTTGCAAGGCGTGGTGCGGCTGAAGAATGTAGGCTTACACAGATTATTATTTTACTTCACTCCTTTTATTAATGCTTGACACGATTTAAATAACACTTCGCTGATATAGAGAGCTGTGAGATTCTTTTATTAATTACTTGCACTTTTTTTTAAACACGTAAATTATTTTCGTCTCACACTGAGTATTAAACTTCTCGAGGACGCGTTTCGTGTCTGGTTAGTAATGCTGTCTGCTAGCAACTGACTTCTGAATTTGTACAATTTGCCCTATTTCAGTTTCTGATTGGCTATTCCTACTCCAATAGAATACTTTCATTTAACTTAAGGTTTTTTTCTGGTTGTTGATTGGCTATTTTATAAACTGTCTCAAAAATTACATTATTGTTTCCAAGAATGACTAGTAGCATTATTAAACCTTCTAATTCATTATTGCCTCAAGGCTACCTCATTGTTACCTCATTGTTGGCAACTTTTAACCTATTATTCTCACAGCTCCTAAATGATTAAATTACGTAATACATCCACATAACATTATTGAATATGTACATAATAATATAAACATCAACACAATGACCGTGTTATATATTACATTATATACAGATATTGCTTTAAGGCAATTGTTATATTTTATATTATATAATTTGACTGAAATCATTTAAGTATTAAAAATACTGCGTCAAAGGCTTATCTATTTTGCACCCAGAACTATGTATGCTGTTTATTGTGATGAACACATTGGAGGTAAAGACAAATAGTAACGAAAATTATATGCAGAACTTCTAATCAACAAAACATATCAGGGAACTTGTAGTGTAAAATTTTCCTACAATTTAATTGAGCATTGCAGTAATATGCAGGATTGGAAAGGTAGAATGACACGACTGAAAAATCCAATGCCATAGCCGGGATTTGAATCATGGATCTCCCGGCTATGGCATTGAATTTTTCAGTCGACTGATTCTACCTTTTCAACTTGTCCTTGTGTGGAAGAACAATTAATTCCAATATACAGGATGTCCATGAGTTCGCTCACAAACCCTCCAGAATCCTATTTAACTGATAAGTTTTGGATAAAAGGTTTACAGAATGTATGTTTTAACCATAATATTTCGCAAGTTGTAGCCGTGAAACGTTAACCAACAAAAAACCGGATATTGCATCAAGGTTTAACGCTATGTACTCGCCAGTCAGCTGCTGAATAAGCCATATGGGCGGGCTGTGGTGGTGTTAAATTGAGGAGACTATAGGCACTGTACGGAAGAACAGTGAAAAGTTGACCTCTAGCTAGGTAGCCGGGCCAGCTTGTCTGAATGCTATAAGTAGCTTACCGGCAAGTGTGTAGCGTTAAACAGTGATGCAATACTGTGCCTTTTGATTGGTTAAAATTTTATGGCTTTAATATTTGAGAACCACTATACCCTGAGCATACGTATCATAGAGTTTTTGTCTCTAATTTGACCTTAGAATATCATTATCATCGCTAAATATTACGCTGTTTGTAGACACCCTGTGTATCTAAGTGCGACATAACGTATATTACACACCTAGTAGCGTGGTAATACAGTGCCTTTGTTTGAACGAGTGACCGGCCTAACGGGAATTTTCTTGTCATCGGGAAGCACGCTGTTTACCGGTGTAGAGGTGCCCTGAATCCAAATAAACCATTTTTGAAAACATGGCCGTGAGTGTGTCTGTCTTTGAACAGCATAACTTAGAAATTAAAACCCGGATAAATACCAAACTTGGTATTTGAGTTTAGTACTTTTCAAGGATGTGACACGAAAATTTTCAAAAAAAATTCCTACACCCCAGAATATCCTTTACATAGAACATTTTTCGAAAATTTTGATTTTTTCAGAAATAGCTCTAACAATTTTGATTAAAATATTATATGTTTAAGATATTTTTATAGCAAATGAAATGTATATCTTGAAATTTCTGGGAACGTCCCAAAAGTCCTCTTTATTCTGAATGATTTCCCATAACTGGTAAACCGTAAGAGATAGACAAAGGTTTACTACACAAAACAAATAGATATCATTAAAACACTCAATATATATCATATGCATGTTTTTGTCGAGTGAGCCATTTCCCAGATATTCCTTGTTATTTGTTTGAATTTTCCAATACTTCTACTTTTTCTCAAATGGGAAATTCGTTATGCGTTTTTTTTCATGTCCTGGTAATGCAAAGAGAATAGAATGCTCCACATAGCAACCAGCTCTTAAAAGATTTGACTATCGCTTAAAGCTTTCCATCTACAAGGAAATTAGCAATAATATAGTTCCTAAAAATGTTTGTAGATGAAGTAGATGGAGAATAAGCATTTGTAAAAATAGTTTGTACAAGAATAGAGAAAGTCATGTGAGTGCATCGGATTAGATTTTTGTGTTTTAAATCACACACCACTTACACTCTTATTCATACTTTCAGACTCTAGAATATGAATAGTCATAACAGCAGAAAACTTCTTCCTCCAACGGAGAAGCAAAGCTGGATTATTCAAGTTTACAAGTTAGCGCATAGCTTCTGGACTACTTCATTTATCTTTAGTTCGTTTCATCTGTCATATTTATTTTCTTTTATACAAATTGTTTGAAACCGTGTCGTACGTCGGTGAAAAAATTGCAGAAGTGTCTGGGAGTTGAGGGATTTGCCCTTTTCAATTCTATGTGGATATGTAATGGACGGGAATGTTTCTTGAATGTGGCAAGATGACTAATTGGTATGAACAGGTATTACTGGTTTGGTCACCTCTTGTACTCTGCCTGGCCATTGACACTCCCTTGGGAAATACTAATAACAGGTAATTAAGACAGCAATAATATCCTTTGAACTCGTTGAATTTATCTTTAAAGTATTAATAAATATGCCCACTCCCAAAATAATTCTATTAAAGGCTCCTGACCCTTCACGCCTAGACACGCTTATTAACTCTTATACAATAAAATGCCGTTCAATCGAGCGAAATGGCTTTGCGGGTAACGCATGAGGCTTGGGAGATTCCCGCGACAGCGTTGTACCTTGGGTTTTTCGGGATTTACCTGCTCGGTAGGCGAATACTGGGATGGATTCTCATCTAACACGACTTCCTTTCCATAATTTCCCTTTCATTCCATATCCTTCTCATCTTTCATGTGTGATTCTAGGTTTCGTGGCGTATGGCGGTGCCAGAGAGATGGCGCGGATGCTTGCTCAAAGGAAAGAGTATTCCCCAAGGTCTGCTGGTCGACGGGTCGTTCATCGCCCTTTCTAGACAGCTCCAGCAAGGGACGAGTCTTCTAGCCTAGAACTGTTAGGGACTTCCGCGCGTCTCTGTGACCTTTCTGCCTGCGACCTGTAGCCTCCTGATGTGCCTCCACTTCATCCCTTCCCACTGGGGGGGATAGCTACAGTAGATATATGTAGGTCACAGTGCGCAAGATGTCCCCCTTCAGTGTATAACCTATATTTATAACTAAATGCCCTTAAATGTAGTGAATCCCTTTTGCTGCAGTAGAATGATTTAAAATACCTCTAACAGAAATCTTTATGACGTATTTAGAGGTTATGTTTTGTGGGCTTTCTAGAGAAATACATTTTTATTGGTTCAACCTTATATTATAACTGTCCTTGTTGGCTCTCAAAGAGCCTCTTAGGAAAATTTCGAACCCATTACTATCTTTATACCTATTCTTCTTTGTCCCACAATTAGTACACTGTCAGGTTTAAGGTGTGATCAGGTAGCCTTTGCCTCCATTTGCTTCCTTTACATTTCACTATTTGTAGTTTCTTTATCTCATACACCAACACGCCTAGCCGAGGTCATTAAGGCACGGAATCGTGAACGGAAGGCCATTCTCTTTGACTGGGGATTTTCCAGGTTTTCCTCACTCCTCATCACTGGCAAGTGCCTGGGAGGTACCTTAATCTTGGCCTGGAACATTTTCTTCCAAAATTGTGTTTCCTAATTATCATTTAATTTCATGTTTCATCAATGTCCATCACCTATGGTGCCGTATGTAGTCAGAACGGGTCTTAAATATATACAAATACAGCGTGGACCATTTAAGTTGAGACTGTACATCACTTAAACTAAGCGTTGTAGAAAGAAATGTCTTTAATAAAAGTTGAGGGATATTATGGGGGAAAGTAAACGCCAATAATCGTGTTTTATTTGAGGAGGCTGTGACGGTCATTTTAGGGTAATTTGAAGTTTTTTAAATGGGAACCTACCTTTTTGTGTTGTTTTTTCATTCCTCATAAAAATCTAAACAGTATTTCCATAAGGCACCTTCCAATTCTTCTTATACAAACGTAAATAACAACGAAAATTCTGAGTGGCTGTGTACGAAGAGCTCAATGAATGGTTGGGCCTTCTAAGTATGGTCATTTGAGGTCCAAGTTACGTTTCGTAATTGGGAAGCAACATTTTTTATTTTTTTTTTTCTGTATTCCTCATCACAAAATATACAGCGTTTTATAAATCATTTTGTAATGAGAAAACAAGATACAAAATGTAAGTTCCCATTTAAAAAATTAAATTTACCCTAAAATGACCATCATAACGTTCTCCAAACAAAGCACTACTAATGGAACTTACTTTCTCCCATAATATCAAGCAATTTGTATCAAAGAAATTTCTTTCTACAACGCTTGGATTTGGAGATGTTGTACAGTCTCAACTTAAATGGTCCACCTGCATATAGATATGTATCTAGTAGTTGTATACATACCGTATATGTATCTTTTACAAATCAGATTGTTATTAATTCTAACGTGAGAAAGGTAACCCTTGAAGATGTGGCAGTAATTTGTATCACAATAATGTAAATGCCAGAGTGATTGTAGTGTAAATAAGCATTATTGTATGACATTGATTTGAGATGTTTGTTAATTATAAGCATTGTTAGGAAATAAGTTTACACGGCCTCACTGAAACTGACAATAGGAACGGGTAACAATGTAGCGAAGGGGTGAGTTGAATATTAATTAGAAGAGACAAACAAATGACGTCAGATTGGCGCGCTTTTCTTATAAATGGAGGGAATTTCTTCCCTAAAGCATATGTATTCGTAATTTTGATTGGATATAAAAATAGACGCTAATGTTGGTGCGTTTTATTAACCAATAGCAGCTCGGTTATAATCTTTAGGCATATCGGGGTGTGGGAGTATAAAAAGCTAAAGTCAGAGGCAGATTTTGTCAGTCCAACAGAAGCATTCGCGTGTAATACGTCGATCAGTTCAACATAAGTATTCGTGAGTTATACGTCGCGTAGTTCAACGGAAGCATACATAAAGTACACGTTACGCAATTCTACAGAATCTCTCGCGTCTTAAAGTTTGTTATAAATGTGAAACACGCGAATTAATAATGTGCAGTAAATAAGTGATTATAGTGATATTATAAAATATAACAGTTTCAGTTTGGCGTGTATCACGAGTCAATATGTGAACTTAATTAATTGTGACGGTAATAAAAGTGTAAAAACAAATTCATTTATTAGTGTTATCTGCGAGTAACAAATCCTTTCCGTTTACACACCCTGTTCAAGATATTTGCTTGACCGAGAAATAATAGCTAGCCGGGGGACAATGAACCCAACAGTAATACAATAACAGGCGCCCAGCAAAAGATAACACGAAGTGACCGCGACAAATTGGCTCCCATACGTGGTGCATATAAACATGAAGCATCTTCCAACTACCAATAACAAATATCCCACTTCAAAGAAGATAAACTCGAATATTATGACATTCATGTGTTATCTCAATATCCGTGATGATGTGGTACGCCACTGAAACAGGGTAGTGCGACAGAAAGAAACACAAAGGACAGGAGAGTGGTGGGGGAGGAGCAGTTTTGTCTCCATCTCAGCGCTCGTACTTAACTTTTTGAATCAATAGATTACACAAAGTTTAGTAAAAGTTATTTCAGAATTAAATTAACGGAAGGTTCTTCTTTCTACAGCAGCATGATAATGAAGTGGCAGAGTAACGCTTTGGGATTGGAGTCCGTGCCTGCCGGAAATTCGCCCCAAGGCTTCCGATTGGGACGTGGTGGCGAAGTTTCTTTGCATATTACCGCAAGTATATATCCACTGCACACTCAGTCTGTATTTTTAGGCTCCTACAGTACAACCTATCAATATATTTAACATAATCACTATAGTTATTCCAGCTGCTTTAATTCCACAGGGCATTATTTCAGTTAATTCACTAAAATGCGAACATTGCATTCTTTTTGTTCTGTATTCTACATACATTCACTGTTAATAAAACCTTGACCTCTTCCATAGAACCGTGGCAACGTGGGTTGGATTCCCATACATGGGATTTTTGGTTTACTGGAAGGCTTGGTATAAAGCGAACGGGTCCTTGCAGACCAATTTAAGGGCTATTGAGGAAAATTAGCGTATCTGGTATCATTAACCGCGTGCAGTAGACTTTAGCTTGCTCAGGTTATCGTGTCAAGTAGGTAGTTCTTTTTTCATGCAGTAACCCTCGAGATTACAACAAGTCGTCATACGTAGATGAAGCTGGGAGAACAAAAATCACTACGTTGTGCTGGTCGAGGCGAATGGGAGAAAACCAAATCTTTACTCAAGGCTGTTCAGGTGCAACAGCGCAGAAAATATAGACGTACATTTAGAAATATAATGTGTACTTATTCAGAATAGAAGAAATAAGTACATGACATCAAATTTGTCATCGATCCTGCAACGAATAGGCTTGTTTACCCACAAAAATGAGGCACAAGGCTAGCCAGAAAGAAGATAGTGATGTATTTAGCTTCGAAAGGAACTTTATACATACGTTTGAGGAACCTTTATAAACTGGCTAAGCAATTTATAACCCCGACATTGAGCGTCCATAAGCACTACAATAAGTATGGAAGTTTATGGTACTGTTTTAGAATGTTAGTCGTAAAATCAGTGGGAATCGTAATCTTGGGATTCAGAAAAAAAAATGACATAAGATTTGGTTATTATGCTGGCCAAGGAATGGGACCCCATCTTCCAATCCAGTCAAAACCAAAGATGCTTGTTGCGAATAACAAGCAGAGCAACACCTCTGGAAGCAAATCTTAAAGAAACTGTAGTTAACTAGTCCACTCATACTCAAGTACGCAGTTTATGAAAACTTATCGCGTCTTTCCAAATTATTCTTCCTTCAAGATCTACATACATCCTGAAACAGGAAGTTCCGACCAGTGATTCTCTATCAAAATGTTTAGTTCAAGCAGCTTTTCCATGTTTATTTGTTTTACCATTGTCTCTACTGAATGATGTTTTAAGCGTCCGATTGACATTTGAATGTTTAATTTCCATTACCACATTAATATATTTTGATTAGATTCTGCACTAATGTTGCCACTATGATTAATTAATTTTAAGGAGAAAAAGTTAATTATTCCTCATAAGAAGCATGTGTAAATACACAATGTGGTGAGAGCGTGTCCAAAATGTGTATTATATGTCAACAGATTTTTATTTGTGAAGTCGACAGAACACTTGCATACAGTAGTATGTCTCATTGCTGCTCTCGAAACAGGGCCTTACGATGTTTCTCTCACATTTAAAAACCATGAGAGGACTACTCAACGGAGGGGACACCTAGCATCTCGATCCCCAATGGATGTTTTCTGCGTTCACTCCCGGGAGGAACGGTGAGGAGACGTGTGGTGGGTTGCAGAGCGAGACGGCGCAAGTCGACAGAGCCGCGCCGAGTTCCCTAACTTACCAGGCTTGACCATCCGGCCATCGGGATAACTCGGAGAGTCACTCTGGTGAGACTGGCTTCCTTCTAGCAGGGCAGAGAAGATCCAAATCGCAAGCCTTTGCGGTACCGACCGAGCCACAGCCCTAGAGTCAACCTGAAACATGAAAGGGCTATGAAATGAGGGGAAAGCCGTGGTAGAATAAACCAATCTAGCATTCGCCTTTGTTAAAGGGGGAAAACCACGAAAAACCCATGCTCAGATTGGTCGGCCGCTGGGAATCCAACACAGGACCTATGGAATGGAGCCTCACACGCTACCATCTCGCTTGGTTTGTTTGAAAACTAGTACAACATTATCAGATAATTATTTGAACATATATAATAGTAGTTTTCATAAAACTGAAGTATACGGTTTACAGATTTCTCATATACTTTGAAGAGGAATAGATACTGGGTGCTAGAACAAAGAAACAGATGAATGGATATTTGGTCCAGAGGTGTTTTAAGTTGAAAGAGTGTGGAGATTAGTGATGATTAATTTGAGTCAATATTGCGCAGTAATTACACGTGGCCACGTCCGCTTGATGTTAAGTTCCGCTTTTCATGAGAGAGAGATTTATTACCGCACTCTGGAATATCCGAGACAATGTACACCAGAAAATGTAAATGAACCGCTGGAAACAGGAGGAAATTTGAAATTAGAACTGGCAGTGAGGAAGACAGACGGTTAATTCCATTTGTCTGTGAGTAACACCTGAAGAAATTCAAGATTTATATGAACTTCCAAGTGCCTCTGCTATTAAGGAGTAGTAAGTTTGGAAGTTTTTAGGTGTGTAAGGTGAAGACGTTTAGAAATTTCCCCCAACCCAAAGAACGCTTTACATAGGACAATTTTTTTTTTTACTTTTTCTCTTAAAAAAAACCTCAATTTCCATTATGTTAATAAGGTTTGAAGTATTTGACAGTTCAATAACATGCATTTCTTTAAGTTTCTGTAAACAACCGGCGAGGATATTGTGGCGTATTATTAATTTTATTTTATTACCAGACGTACTGTTGTACTGTATTGTTGCTACCAGACGTTGCATTGTTGTGCCTCTTTAGTTATATATCGGCTTAACGGTCTTTCCTTTCGGTGCGGACCACGCCAATGGGAAAGATCTTTTTGAAACTGTATAGCGGAAGTGCTCATTGAAGCCAGGCATGTGTGTGGCCGGTCTACGGTTTGTGGTAACTCTCTCCACCCTGTTTCCTTTGTTCATTATGTAGAGTCGCCAAACCTTTTGTAAATAAATCCTAGGTATGTAAATGTAATGTGTGTTATGTAATTTTTCAGTGTAATATAAAACCCACGCCTTCCCCTTAATCTAGGTACACACCAAGGTCTCGGACTTTTGCTGTCAGCGAGCTGCGCCCTCCCCCATGTGCGTGTTGGGGTGATCTAAATTAATCCCTTTCTGGTAACCTTTGTGGCCTTCACCCCAACATGTAACAATATCTTTATTTTTACTGAATTTTATGGAACTAGGAAATTTTAAATAGAAATCACTGCTGGAAAATTTAATCTGTGCGTTAATACCTCACAAAAGGCTGGTGGCTTTAAAAAAATTCGAAACGTTCGCTGTTACTCGTTTGAAAATTTACGTACTTTAAGCAGCACAGTTTAAAATTATAAGTTGAGATTAAATGGCAAAAACTTCCAAAAATGAACTTTTAGTTTTTGTACAGTCTTACAAATTATGTTTACCTTTCGAATTTGATTACATTTTTAAATCTTGGTACTGCATTTGCAATTTGAAATGTGAAGTCTGCACCACTTCACAGAAAATCTCACAACTCCTAAATGCTTTGGATAGGAGGTAAACTTTAGCCATCTTTTAGGATACTTTTGCTCTAAAATTGATACTACTGTCAGAAAGGGCAGCTTTGATATTCTCAGGTTTTATGACGCCTATACAAGTTTGTGTTTTTTTCTATTTTTGATTTAAACAGCTTTTTCTGTGAAAGATATTTTTGGTATAGATTGAGGATATCTAAATTAAATATTATGATAAAAATTCTCTGAGTGCTGTTGTGGCTCTATTGTGGTTTTAATTAGGTTTTAAAAATATATAATTGCTGATACTTTATAATCAAAACTTGCAATAATTGAGAGAAACCTGATATGTTGCATTGACATGATTTTTTAACTTATTAGTGGATATAAAAGTCATTCTTAGGAAAGTTTATTTTCCTATCTACTTCATTTTAATAGAAACAAAGCTTTGCAGAAATACCTACATTACACATTTCGTTATAGATACAAAGGGAATAGCAATAGTCAAATGTTTAAGAACTGAACAATATACGCTGGCCTTAAAATTCCATACTCTTTCCATGACATCGAGAGGAACAAATGAAAATTGAAAGGACTTTGTATTGGATAATTCGAACCATTAATAACGGATATTTGAAATAAATTGTGTATTTTAAAGAGATTTACATTTTTTGTGCAGTACGTTTTCGTCTATCGCTTAACGTTTACCAGTTGTACAAGATTATACAAAATTCCTTCCGAATGAAGAGGACTTCAAAGGACATTCCCCAAAAATGCAAGATATACATTTTATTTTTCATGTAAACATCTCTAAAATGTGGTATTTTAATCAAAACTCGTTTGAACAATTTTTTAGAAAATAAAAAATTTCGAATAATGCTCCATGTAAAGGGTAGTTTCTGAAAATGGGATGTTCTTGAACTGGTCACTGAATCTTAAATACCGGTTTGGTGTTTATCCGACTTTTCATTTTTGGATTCTGTTGTTTACACACATAGGGCCTTTTTGGATTCAGGGAGCCTCAAAACATGTATTTTCGGTGAAATCTCGGGATCGAATTGGTGGGTGAAATGCAATATCTTCCCTACCGAGTATGGTAAGAATATACTGTCTTCCTTAATAAACAAACTTACCGTATAAATGTATATCAGTGAGCTAAGTAGGTATGCATCTATATACTTTAAAACTTTCTGTCTGATTCCTTAAATAATATAATGTGCCCTGAATTTAGCTAATTTAAAATTGGCAGGATAGGGGTTAATTTAAATAATTATTTGTTTGCTATTATATCATACAAAGAGTTACGCAATATAATGTCAAGCAGGTGAAGTTTGCTGTCCAAGTTTACAAAATATACGAGGACGGATCGAAAAGTAACGCACAATACTTTTTTTTACAAAGAAGTTTAATAGTTAAAACAAAAAAACAAAAATCACAAATGAACTTACACCTTTCACCTACTTTTCGACATATTCGCCAAGTTTCTCAACACATTTCTCCCATCGTGATACCAGTTTCAATAGGTCCTGTTTGTAGAAATCCGTTTCCTTGGAGTATAGCCATCTGCGGACTGCTGATTTCACTTCCGCATCTGTCACATAGCATTGGCCGGCCAGAAATTTCTTCATGGGAACAAACAGATAAAAGTACCACGGTGCACGGTCCGAACTGTGCTGGAGCACCTCCCAACCAAATTTGATGATTTTCTGACGAACAGCAGCAACATGGGGGCGAGCATTATCATGAAAATTGTGACATCGTCAGCATACATGTTGTGGCATTTGTCAAGAAGGGCACGACGGAACTTCACCAAAGTTTTCATGTAGGCTGAAGCATTCACGGTGGTCCCGTGTTCAGCAAAGTCCACCAATACAACACCATTCATATCCCAGAACACCGTCACAAGCAGTTTCCTAGCAGATTGGGTCAGTTTGAATTTTTTCTTTACTGGGGAATCAGCATTTTTCCACTCCATACTTGCCTGCTTGGTTTCGGGCGTGTAGATGCCCACGACTCATCACCGGTGACGATTCCTTTCAGAAAGTCATACCCTTCTCATGTTAGGTGATCCAAGCTCGTCATCATTCACTGGTTGTCTGTCAGGTTCTTAGGCACCCAGCGGGCACTACTTTCAACGTGTCATGAACAATATCGTACACTGCACCATAGGAAATTTTGAACTGATGCGATAAGGTTCGCAGTTGCACATGCCGGTCTTTCAAAATTCCAGCCTGACATTCTGTGGGGTTATAGCTGTTACCGGCCTCCCGGAGCGTGGTGAATCACTAAGGTTCACACGGCTCTCTAGGAAGAATGCACACCACCTGGAGACATAATCTCCATACATGCCACGGATTTCCCTGTGAATAGCACTCAATTTATGCCCTTTGGCCCACAAATATCGAACCACACCTCTCTGCTCTGCACATGTGGACGGCAGTAACAAGTGCGCTAGAGCTGTACAGAAACAAAAAATACCCTATGTAGCGAGAACTTCAAACTATATCTGTGTGAAATTGCAACATTCCAGCTGCAATGCCAAGGCAGAAAAAATTATTGCGCGTTACTTTTCGATCCGCCCTCATATAATACTGCAATAAATTACCTAACTGAGAAATTAATTTTCACCATTAACATGAAGTAGATTAAAACAATCTGATAATTTACAGATGCACATCTTTCATAACCCCAAATCATTCATTTTCATATTTTCTCTGCAAAGTATGCGTACAAAAGCTTGTTTATCGACCTACTTCGTGTTAATCATGATAAACGTTTGTAGATATGGTTTCAATACACGTTTCATATACATATACACAAGAGAATACAGGAGGCTGATGTAACAGTAACTGTTTTACACGTATATACGCGACTTAACATTACATTGTCCTTGCATGAGTTCTGGAAAAACAAAAGAAAAGTATTGCTTAAAATACTGGAGCACTCCAAAGAACAGGAGCGGAATCTAGGAAATCGCTAATGGTTACAAAAATTTATGTGAAACAAATTCCATATTGTAATGTACTCTGCATTTTTCATGCAGTAAGTTTTTATCGATGCCATATGGTTTTAAAATTACGCAAAATTATATACAATTCAGCAAGAATGGGAAACACTGAAAATCTATTCACTGGCATGCTCTAATCAAAATTATTAGAATTATTTTTGAAAAAATGAAAAATAATGAGGCATGTTTCCTGTAAAGGATAGCTAATAGTAGGAATGTTTTATTGGAACTCTTCGCCTTAAAAAGAGGACTCAAATATAAAATTCGGTATTTTTTAGCTATACTTTCATACATTATTTTCTAATATTGCTTCTTTGGATTCAGTGGAATTCAAACCGTATTTATGTAGTAATGTATTATCGAATTTAGGTGTAAAAAAATAAATTGAGTTTTATTTATGGACGCTCTTTAACTACTATGGTTCTTAGCGTCCCATTCTATATTGGGCGTGAAACACCGGTAATTTAGCTCAGAGGCCTCTTATCAGGCTTGAGGTTCTTTTACGTGCCGTAATTCTACGACACGGGACCACCTGCTTTACTTCCCTTCCGAAGGAAGCCGTGCTAACGATTTTTACGCCCGAAAAAATCCATCGCCCTCCCCCGGGTTTGAACCCGCGACCTTGGGAACTAGAGGCTAACACGGTACCACTAGTCCACGGAGGACGACAATTTAGGTGTAGAGTCCACTACTTCCTTTATTAAATACTAGTAAGTGGGTAAGATATACGATGAATATACCCTAAAGCGTTTGTAACTTTAACGATTATCGAAATATTCGCTTTATTCTTTTGAAATTTACACCTTTGAAGCAATAGACGTTGAAATTCTAAATCGTCCTTTTTTATAACATGAGAACTTATAGTAATAAGTAATGTCATCGCTAATACATAATTATTCACTAACAGTTGTGAGTTGTATCACCCTAAAAACTCATCTTCTACATCATGCATTGAACTGTATACTGACTATTTCTGACAAAGAAAACACAAAAATTTTGGGAAAAAAATCTTTATTTCTCTACGTAGTCTCCTTTCAGCTCGATACACTTTTCTTATCGATGTTAAATAGTTTCGATACCCTGTTTATAGTGAGAATCGTCGAGTTCTGCAAAATAGCCATCAACTGCAAACTTCACCTCTTCATTGTTGGCAAATCTTTTACTACAAGCCATTTCTTTAACTTTTGAAACAGAGAATAATCAGAGGAGGCTAAGTCCGGCGAATGGGGTGCATGAGAGAGCAATTCGAACTTAACTCATTTTATTTTGGCCATGGCGATAATGGATGTGTGAACTGATGCATTGTCTTGATGAAACAAAGCTATCTTTTTCGCTAAATGCGAGCGTTTTTGCTTGATTTCATCATTCAAATTCTGCAAAAATTTTGCATAATACTCGTCACTGATTGCTTTTCCTTTTTGAAGATAATATGCCTTCTACTTTAATAAAATTATTTGTGCTGTTAGTAGTGTTCTTTCATCTGCAGTTTTGAGCATGCTGACTTAGTATCCATATAAACATGTGGCAGCAGAAGATTTTGATGGTTTTATTTTTGTTCCTTCCTTTACTTTATTTTTAAATTTCTGTTAATTTTTGTGAGCATTATTATCAGAATTATATGACATATCATAACCAACAAAGTTAAATGATAAGACACGTTCTATTATGCTATTTCTGATAATTTTGCTTCTTTTTATCCAAGGTGGCTAAAAGGCTGTAACATTCGCTTTTTGAGGGGATATTCGTAAATCAAATGATTTAATAATATTTTCTAATTCAAACAGTACTCTTTATAGTGTCACTTCATTTTCAGAAATTATAACCTGATCATCTGAAAGTAACATAATAAGTAAATTACTAAAGCATATTTGGTAAACCTCTTAGTTTTGGATTTTCATTGTATTAGAACTTCGTTTATGTAAAAGGTAAACAATTTGGGTAACAGGGTAGAATACAAAATGCATATTGCCGTAACATTACCAAACTGAAAACATAAGTTTCATAATTAGCAAGAAATAAATGTAAAAATAAGTTTATAGGAATATTTGAAAGGGGAAAAAATACTGTGGATCTTTAAATTAATTTCGGTGAGTAGGTTAAATTTCTTAGCTTTATTCAAGAAACCATGTTTTTAATAAAACAGATGGTTAATTCTAAAGAATACAACTGCTGTATACAGTAACTATAATTTGTAATTGTTGCAATAAAATGATTCTCTAATACTGTTCAAAGGTTAACTTGTTACCTTCTCTACTACGTATAGTAAGTAGGGGAAGTATTGCATTCCATAAAACATTCGATACCATGATTTCTCCGGAAATAAATGTTTTGAGGTGCCCTGAATCCAAATAAAGCATTTTCGGAAACATGTCCGTGTTGTTGTGTGTCTGTGACAGCATAACTTAAAAATGAAAAGTCGGTATTTGACTACTCTTTATATGGAAAATTTTTAGAAAATTATGACTTGCTCAAAAATGGCTCTAACGATTTTGATTAAAATATCATATGTTTAAGATATTTTTATGACAAATGAAATGTATATCTCGAATTTTCTGGGAATGTCTCCAAATGTATTCTTCATTGTGAACGACTTTTGCATAACTGGTAAACCATAAGAGATAGACACAATTTTACTACACAAAAAATGTAGATCGCGTTAAAATACACAATTTATGTCATATACATTTTTTTTTGTTGAGTGAACCATTTTGGAGATATTGCTTGTTATTCCCTTAAATTTTCCAATACTTATACTTTTTCTCAAATTCGTTATTCATTTTTTCTATGTCCTGGACATGAAAAGAGAATGGAATGCGCCACATATCAACCAGCGCTTAAAAGATTTGACTATCGCTTAAAGCCGACCATATTCCCCTTACATCTACAAGAAAATTAGCAATAAGATTCACATCTCGATACCTCGATTAACATGAAGCATATGAAGAATAAGCCTTTGTAAAAATACTTTGTACAAAAATAGAGAAAGTCATGTGAGTGTAACACATCAGAACTTTTATGTCCTGGACATACAAAGAGAATGGAATGCGCCACATAGCAACCAGCTCTTAAAAGATTTGACAGTTGCCATATTCCCCTTGTACCTATAAGAAAATTAACAAGATGGTTTCTGCAACTGTTTATCTCGATTAACATAAAATAGTTTATACAAGAATAGAGAAAATCATGTGAGTGCAATACATCAGATTTGAATATATCTTCTTTAAAATGAAACAACGCTCTTTCATTCATTTTCTTGTGCCCACAGCCAGCAGCCTTGCCATTTATATCGAGAGAGATAAGGGGAGGTCCCGGGTTCGATACTCGGCAAACGCCACTCTCACCGGGTTGGTAGGCGAATGCTGGGGCTGTGTCTCTTCTACCACGACTTTCCTGCCCATCATTTCCAGTACCCATCATCATTGTCGTCTGTTTCAGGGTTGTAGGACCAAGAGACGGTGTCCGGCGGGTTGCGGCTGGAAGAGTGGATGTGCGCTCTGTAGAGGTGCCGTTGGTTTCGTTGCGGGACTGCTCAGTTAGGACCAACTCCGAGTGGGCCCCACCAGAATGGGGCCGCCAGCGTTCAGGTAGTTTGTGGTTGGGCCCGGGCGGTGGATAAGTCGATCTGGAAACGTTGCGGACCCCTTCCATACTTGCGTCCGTCATCATCCGGAACTGGTTGCCCTTACGGTCTCTCCCCTCTCCCCACTCTCCCAGGGGTCATGGTAGAAGCGAAAAGGGCCATTGCGATCTACTTGCGGTGCTCTGCCCCAGTTGCAGGTGCACGTCCGCTCGTGCCTACCTCTAACTTCACCTTCGGCGGATTATGTATAGTTTTCTGGGGTCTTTAGAGGCGTGAAATTTAAATTGAGTTTTATTTAGGGACGCTCTTTAACTGCTGTGGTCCTTAGCGTCTCATTTTATATTGGGCATGAAGGACCAGTAATTTTGCACAGAGGCCTCTTTATTAGGCTCGATGTTCTTTTACGTGCCGTAAATCTACGACACCGGCTTTACTTCCCTTCCGAAGGAAGCCATGCTAATGATTTTTACGCCCGAAAAAATCCATCGCCCTCCGGGGTTTGAACCCGCGACCTCGGGAACTAGAGACATGGTAACCACTACACCACGGAGGACGACATTTTTGAAGGGTGTCCCTTCACCTTACCTATCGCAGAGCGTGGGGACTTGATAACACAGCAATAAGGGGGAAAAGAGGGGAGGTTTATGCCTTTGCTTTTTCTGGTGTTGTTGAAACCGAAAACGTGTTTATTGTCTCAGAACCAGTCATGCCGTATACTAGCAAAATTACTCGTGGACGTATCGTGAGTATGTGGGAGGCAGGTCGCACTGTTACAGCAATGGCAAGGGCAGTACATAAAAATGCTCTTATAGTAAATTACTGGATAAAAATATTCCAGGAAAGGGAAACGGTCTACATACTCGTCAGAAAGTGGTCACTCCCCGTAATGTTCGTTTACTAAATGCAAAGTACTTTTTGCTATAATTGACTCATTATGATAAATGTATATCTATATGGTTTACCAAGAAACTAAAGATAAATGTATATCTATATGGTTTACCAAGTATGACTTACATATTATAGCAATAAAATTGGGTTATATTTTTGTCTATGATCCTATTGTATTCCTATGATCAGCAATATGTTAGTAAAGGTATATTAACCAATTATAGTTTGAATTAGAGGAAAAACTCGTTAATTTATTTATTTATTATTTAGTTATGTTTGCTTCTATGCAGCAACAAGCATTGATATCAGTGTGAGAATACAGCTCTGTTTATTTTTTGTTAGAAAGTGCTGCCTTGCTATGTATTTAATGAATACCATTTAAAGTAGATGTATTGCTGGTGTTGGAGAGACAAACTTGAAATTTAGAGCACGCACGTTACAAAGTTTCCGGTGGCCTTCGCCCCCCGTTCACTTTCCCGTGGCCTTCGCATCACTTCAAAAAAATCAACTTTGTATTTTAATGTTTATTTAAATTTTATATATGTATGTTTCGGGTGCGTCACTAGTAATTTGCAGAAACAGTATCTCTTAGCAGGGGTTGGTGCGGCTAAAGAATGAAGGCTTACACAAATTATAATTTTTACTTCACTCCTTTTATTATTTCTTCACACGATAAAATAACACTTCACTGATGTATGCTACTGTAGAGCTGTGAGATTATTGTTAATTATACTTTTTAACACGTAAACTTTATATTATTCACGCTACAATGAATTTTTTATGTCTCACACTGAATACGTTTCTAACTGTTCGGAACACTGCCTAGTAGCATCTGGTTGGCTATGCTGTCTTCTAGCGTCTGGCTTCTACCGCCTAAAATTATACTTTTTGGTATATTTCAGGTTTCTGATTGGCTAATTCTACTGCAATAAAATATTTTTATTTAACTTAAAGCTTTTCTAATTTTTGATTGGCTATTTATAAACTGTTTTAAATATTACATTATTGTTCCAAAAATTGTTAGTAGCATTATTAAACTTTCTAATTTATTGTTGTCTCAAGGTTACCTCATTAATAACAACTTTCAGCTTCTATTCTAGCAGCTCCTACATTGTTAAATTACGTAATACATTCACATAACATTATTATACATGTACATAATGATATAAACATAATACAATGGCTGTTACATACACTTTATATATTATTTATACACATATTGCTTTAAGGTGGGCTGTTATAATATTTTATAGCATATATAATAAGATTGATATTATTTAAGTGTTAAAAATACTGCCTCAAATTGCCCCCTTTTAGAAATATTTAAAAATTATTTTCTTTTTGTTTTGTTTTTTAAATTTTTAAATATTTTCTGAAAGTCTCCTGAAAGAAAGAAACATGACCTTTTTATTATAACACTTGTTATTTCTGACTGTCACTATTTATGTAACACTGTTTTCACTACACTCGCGTAGCAGAGTAATTTATCTTTTCTGCCACAGGTTTGACACTTTTAAGGTCAACGACCTGGTGTAAGGTCAATGATCTGTTGTTCAATGACCTGAGTAAAGTGTGTTTATACACTAACACAGCCACTATTAAGTATCCTATTTGCTAGACATTTAATACTTAATAAGGCATATTAACATTTGTTAATTTTTTTTACAACTTATTTTTCTTAAACATATTTTTATTTCTAACAATTTCTAATAATTTCTATCTTATGCATTATAATTGTGGTTGCTATTCAGATTTCGTATGTTTTTCTCACTAACAATGAATTTTCTTCTGTTACATCATTTTATTTATACTTCATTTAGTTATATTGACAATTAGTTACTTTTGGTAAAGATATTATTATAAATAATACTTTACATTTCTTTCCCCTTTTATGTTCTAGTTACTTTATTTTCTTTTTCTCTTCTTTTTCTGTTTTTTCTTATGCCACACATAACCTGCATACTTTATAAGATAATCTGTCATTGATAAGTTGTCATCTATTTTGTGAATAACTTAGGCCTGCCATAATCTTATGTTGCACAGTATTCCAGAACTTATTCATAAATAAAACTCTAAATGTCTCAAAATTCTTTTCACTATCTGCTAGCATATGTAAGCATTCTAAGGTTTTATTATCAAAGCATTTTCTAACAAGAATCATTTTTAATGCTTCAGGAACATTCTTCAATTTAAAATATTCTGCTAGATCATGTATAAATTTTACTGGACTTGAGGAAGCATTAAAATAAGGTAATGGTAATTCATTTGGCACATAATGATAGTTTGAACCTTGATTTGGTACATGCACATGTGTGTCATATTATTGTTTTGTGTTTGAGAGGCTGATGCTATGCAAAAAGTAGTAGCGTCTCTTGTATTATTAGTTAACAAAGGTGATACACTTCTTTCAGTACTTGTATTATTATCATGCATTTGATTAGCATTTACAGAACTGGCTTCATTTGCATTTACTTTTGATACACTGGTACTTAAATTTTCAAAACTATTTCTAAGTTTATCAATTTCTTTGCTACTTTCTTGTACTTTATCATTTACTTTGTCTATCATTGACATTACTTGTCCCTGCCCTGCATTTGATACTTTAATTGCATCTGCATTTGTTTTAGCCATTTCATGCATTTTACTTATTTCCCCTGTTAAATATGTTTGTACCTGCACAAGATCTGAATTTGTGTTTTATACCATTGTTTTTAATTCTTCACCCTGTTTATTTAACTTACAAATACCGTGTTTAACATTAGTAAGTTTGAGCTCCATTTGAGTTAGATTTTTATCAATATGATTTGACAATTTCTGTTCTAGCTGATTGCAACCTTTATTTACTTTTAAACTATATCATTTTGAAGTGGTTTAGAAGATTGTTCTATTTTTATTTCTAACCTCCTACTTTCAGCTTTACTTTCTTTCATACAATTTTCTATTGGCTTAGCTAGATCATTTTTGATACTTGATTATTCATTATTAGTTTCTTGACTAGTTTCTTGTAGTTTATTTAAATCTGTTCTCAGCTCTGTACTAGTTTCATTTAGCTTATTAGCTTATTATTAGTTTCAGTTAATTCTGTACTAGATTCAGTTAGCTTATAATTAGTTTCAGTTGACTTATTCTTCATTTCAACTCTCATTTCAGTTAATACTTTTAGAAGGCATATAAAATGTTGTTGTGATAAGCTTTCTTGCTCTTGTTGGCTAGATTTCTGAGGGATAGTATTTATTTCATCTGTTGTTCCCTGCACTAACATATGTAAAGGTGATTGACCTTAAATACTACTGCTATCTCTTTCTATGCCTACCTGTGAATTTACAAATGATTGTTCTTCTACATTTAACCTATTTGTTTCCTCTCCTACTTCCATATTTCCAGTGTATTATTTTATTTATTTATATTTGGTTTGGAATTGCTGAATTTTTATTTTACACTGCTTAACAGCATTTAATTATCTTAATAACAATATATTAGTAACTATCTCGACAATTATATAATCTAAAGTATTGGAATTTTCTTACCTATTGTCCTGGCTTGCTAGTAAACTTTTATATCCTGGTATTCCCTTGTAGATTCTAGTTGAATTGTTGACTGCGTGCATATTTCAAGTCTCTGATTGTCTAATTCTACTCCAATAGAATACTTTTATTTAACTTAAAGCTTTTTCTAGTTTTTGATTGGCTATTTATAAACTGTTTTTAAATATTACATTATTGTTCCAAGAATTATTAGTAGCATTATTAAACTTTCTAATTTATTGTTGTCTAAAGGTTACCCCATTGTTAGCAACTTTCGGCTTCTATTCTCACAGCTCCTACATTGTTAAATTACTTAATACATTCCACATAACATTATTATACATGTGCATAATACTATAAACATTATACAATGACTGTTACGTACACTTTATATATTATTTATACACATATTGCTTTAAGGCGAGCTGTTATTATATTTTATATTATATAATCAGACTGATATTATTTAAGTGTTAAAAATACTGCCTCACATTCAAGCTTTAATTTGTACCTCCAGAAAATCTTCTCACACTACACATTCTGCATTTCGCTAACCTAGGCGCTCATCAAGTTTTCCCCTTAGCTTTTAATTCTTTCAAACGCGTGTTTTGCACTAGCCGATAAGGTATGGGCTACCAATCACGATAAGAGATCTGTATGACAAACTGAATGCACCCCCTCTACGCCTTTATCTTTTAGCCAATACGATCCAGAGCGTAAACATATATTTCGTTTCTACGCTATTGTAAGTTTTGTTTGGTTATTGGTGTAACTATTTAGCAGAAGGAGTGGCGCACCCTTGCACCGTGGCCTAAAGCCTCCAATGAAATAGCCATGGCTTCGCAAGGCCACGTGCAATGATAAATAATGCGACATAGACGCCAGGTGCAGTAACATTTTTTTGGCGCTCTTTGTACAAAAACATTCCCTAATACTTCTCCATTACTGTTGTCTGTAATGAGCTTGGTGGGATACCACATAGCTACGTCAAATTTATTGTGCAATGGACTGCGTTCTTCTAATGGAAAGAATCTAGATAGTTGACAATTTTCCATGGAATTTTTGCATGTAAGCGAACATTACATGGCAACCAAAGTGGCTACTGCTGGTACAGGTTCACCAGATTTGCTTCTGGTTTCCCTCGCATTAAATGATTTACTGCATTACAAATGATTGCAGTTTGGTCGTTCATTTTCATCGCTGTTTTGCTTTTTCATTGGAGGAAATAATTGGATTACAATATGCAGAATGACGCAACAATTATTTTCCCATAGGCAGGACGTCAGTTCATATCCCCTCCACTGGGCCACGAACATTGTGTGTACCTACTGGTTGGTAACACTGTTCGCTGAAAATGTGGATACTTTTATTTTACTCGGTGCAATAAGCATATGTGGGATTTAAATATTATGCCCCTGCCTAGAGCATTAGCAATTTGGTTTTGATGTGAGGAACGGAAATATACATTCGCATAAGTTTCTCTACTCACTATTCATTTACTATGTATTGTAAGTAGGGGAAGTATTGCATTCCATCAAGAAATTCGATATAGAAATTTCACCGGAAATACATGTTTTGAGGCCCCTGAATAAAAAAATGTTAGAAAAAGGTCCGTGTGTGTGTCTATGTGGATATTTGTGAACCGCATAACTCAAAAACGAAAAGTCGGATAAATACCAAACTTGGTATTTAAGTTCAGAATGTTTTACAAATGCGACATGAAGATTTTCAAGAAAATCTCCCTCCCCAGACTATCCTTTACAGGGAACATTTTTCGAAAATTGGCTCTAACGATTTTGATTAAAATATCATATGTTTAAGATACTTTGGTAAATGAAAGGTATATCTTGAATTTTTTGGGAATGTCCCCAAAAGTCGTCTTCATTCTGAATAACTGGTAAACTGTAAGAGATAGACAAAAGTTTACTTCACAAAGAATGTAGATCTCGTTAAATCACACAATTTATTTCATATGCATCTTTTTTGTCGAGTGAACCATTTCCGAGAGATTCCTTGTTATGGTTTGAATTTTCCAATACTTATACTTTATCTCAAATTTGGATTCGTTATTCGTTTTTTATGTCCTGGACATGCAAAGAGAATGGAATGGAAGATGTATTGGTAAATTCAAATAAATAACAAGGAATATCTCGGAAAAGGTTCATTCCACACACAAAAAGGAGAAGAAAAGGAAATATATGTGACAAATTGTGTTTTAACGAGCTCTACATTTTTTGTGTAGAAAACTGTCTACCTCTTACGGTTTGCCAGATGTACAAAAGACATTCGGAATGAAGGGGACTTTTGTGGAAATTCTCAGAAAATTCAAGATATACATTTTATTTGTCATGAAAATATCTTGAATGTATGATACTTTAGGGACTTTATTTGAAAAACTTCGTGTCGTAACTTTGAAAGATACTGAAACTAATACCAAGTTTGGCATTTATCTGACTTTTCGTTTTTGAGTTATGCTGTTCACCGACACACACACATACGGACCTTTTTTTAAAAGTGTTTTTTTCCATCCAGAGATCCTCAAAACACATATTTCCGGTGAAATATCGATATGGAATTTTAGGGTGGAATGCGATACTTCCCCTACGTACTATACGTTGTAGAGGAAGTAAAAATTAAAAGGAATATAAAAGAAAAATTTTCAGCTAACATCATAAAATTCTAAGATTGCATACATACCGCAGCAGGATCACGTGTCAGTTCCGTGTTATGACGCCAGCGGCAAACTGCTAAAACACGGTCTTATTTATCAAATCTGAATGTGGTGATCACGTTTAAAAATCTTTTGAAACAAACCCTTGCTATCTTTTTGGGAAATCTGTTTAGTGAATCCTCGTTTGGTGTACACTAGTGTAGTCTCTTTGACCTCTCTCGCTTTGTTAGATAGTTACGCGTCCGGAGTCGCCACATTTCTCAAGTTAAGGTTAAATCTGTCTTAAAATTTAAATAGTTTCATTAATAACACTTATAAGAGCAGTAGGTTTTTTTTAATCTTTGAGTTAGAAACCTCTAATATTCCATACACCACCCTCAGTTTTACCATTGTAAATTCACGTGAAAATTAATCATTCAGTCAAGGAATATTAATAACATTAGATAATATGTAATTTATTTTTATTTATAAAAGACCTGATGTGTATATAGCCATTTCTCTTTGAAACAATAATTTTCGACTTATATCATTTGGAGTATTGATTTGTGGCGATTTAAACTTCTATTTTCAAAATATGAACAGAACCATATCGTCACCAAAAATACACGCATATCTAGTAATTAATTTTGAAATTCTGACTGAAGAGTATATGATGAAGTTCTCTGCTATTACATGTAGAATGCAGAACAACCATGGCTGAATTAGTGGATCCCCTTCCAGATGCCAGTGGGCCCATAGCTGACGATGATGACGAACATCTTCGAAGCATGTTCCAAATGAAACTAAAATATCACCAATCCACTCAGAATTTCAAATGTACAAAAATAAATATTGCCAGGAATTACTGTGAAGTGTGTGTATATTGTTTTTATTTCATTGTATATATGGAGCTTCTTGTAGTTCATTTGTTTGTTGAAATTAAAACTAGAAATTCATTTTCTGCAAGACATCTTTAGTAGAAATTTAAAAATCATAATTATCCCTAATTCCAGGAAAATCATATGCTAGCTACGAACGACTTTTAATTGTGAAGAAGGTATTTTGTTGTATTGTTATTATTTGCCCCACGCTTTGGGCGTCAATTTGAAGTAGATTTGTTGTTGCTACATATAGAAAATCAGTTGTATTATATTTCAACTGTTGGAGAGCCGAAAACTTTAAGTAGTTGCAACCGCACGTATGGTACCCGGTAGCCTTTGCCCCAATTTTTAAAAATATTAACTCTGTATTTTTACTGTTTCTTTAAATATTATATTTATTTTTGCCTCGGCTGCCTCAGTATTATTGTTAAGAGTCATGTTTCTCTTTGCAGGGTTGTGGTGCGACTGAAGAATGTAGGCTTACACAAATTATAATTTTTAATTCACTCCTTTTTATTAATACTTGACACGATTTAAATAACACTTCACTGTTATAGAGAGCTGTGAGATTCTTTAATTAATTACTTGCACTTTTTAACACGTAAAACTATTTTCGTCTCACACGAATACGAATTAAATTTCTCGAGGACGCATCTCGCATCCGGTTACAAACACTATCTGTAAGCAACGCGTCCAGTTATGAGCACTGTCTACAAGCAACTGAACTCTAAATTTGTAAATGTTGCTATATTTCAGTTTCTGATTGGCTAATCCTAATCAAACAGAATACCTTCATTTAACTAAAGCTTTTTATGGTTGTTGATTGGCTATTCTATAAACTGTCACAAAAATTACATTATTGTTGCTTCAAGAATGAACTAGAAGAATTATTACACTTTCTTACTCATTATTGCCACAAGGTTACCTCATTGTTACCTCATTGTTAGCAACTTTCAACTTATTATTCTTACAGCTCCTATATTATTAAATTACGTAATACATTCATATAACATTATTGAACATGTATAAAATAATATAAATTTTAATACAATGACTGTTATATACATTTTACAAATTATTACATACACATATTGCTTTAAGGTGGGCTGTTATTGAATTTATATATTATATAATTTGACTGAAAATCATTTAAGTGTTAAAAACACTGCCTCAATTGGATGAGGTAAAACTTTTATGAATATTTCTGAATCATTTGTGTCGACATATATTTTATAAAGAGCTAATGCTATCAAATTTTACTAATTATTTTTGGTAGTTATATTGACTTAACCGAGCGAGGTGTCACCGCGGTAATGTGTACTGCTAGTATTCGGAAGTTCCCGGGTTCAAATCACCCGGGGCGACCAATCTAACCGAAAGGTTTTTTGCTGTTTTTCTCGGATGCTAGGCAAATGCTGGGTTGGATAATTTGATCCGCGATTTTCCCCATCAGCATAATTCATTTCCTTCTTCACCACTATACCAGGCATTGGGCTAATCACCCATCCTGAATATGCTATGAACCAGGGTTTGCTTGCTCCCCGACATGCTGCTGATATTGCCTGTAAGCCCTTGGGGATGTAAGTCCTAAAAAGAGAAGAGGAATTCATCGAAAAAGAACATTAATAATGCATTAAGGGGACAAGGTACTCTGAAATGGTAAAAAGTCACATTTTTTGTTTTCGGCACTATTAAAACCTCTGTTATTTCCAGTTTCAGAAAGTATACCTATACATTTTGTTGGTTAAGAGGTTTTTTAAGACATTTAAGTACCATTTAAATGCTGTTCTGCATTCCTTTAAAGCTGTGATGCACCGCTCCTTTTAGGGCATTTTTGTATCTTTCAACACAAACGACTATATCTTGCCCAGCGAGCAGTTCAGAAATTAACAAGAGAGACCGGGACCAAGAACAGCCAATCAAAAAAGCTGAAGCTATCCAGGAATGGCGGTGCAGATGATTATGGCCCTGGAATGTACTGAAGTGTGTCAGAATTTTAATGTTCAGTTTTCTCAAAACAACATTTTTGGATACTTGGGTACCTTTTTCTCAGAAAATTTGAGGGGTAGAGAGCTGACATTTTCCGTACATGTAAACAACATATAGTTAAACTTTCTGAACAACAGTTATAATTTTATAATATATGTATATTGGTGATATTAAGATAGCAACAACATTGCAAATTTTACACATTTTTGCTTTTTTGACTTTGAAAATAATTTTTTTCTATTTATAGTGAACTGATATACATAACTAAATAATTTAGGTTCAGAAGATAGTTGATTACGCTAAGATAAAGCATGCAAAAGTGTGATTCTGTATTGCAAGTAGTATCAGAGTAAAAGATACATGAATTCACATGCTTTAAGAGTAAATTTTATTATTTTTATGCTGAATGAAATATTTTTATGGACTGAACTACATAAGTTATTAATGCAAACCACCACTTTAAATAATTTTCATGGTTTGTAGAATAACTCGTAAAAAGTTCAAGAAAAACCATTGAGAACTTTAAGAGCTGTGGTAATTTAACACACTTAAGGTATCATTTCCATGTTTTCATACTACCTTGTCCTCTTAAGTAGTGTGTAAAGGGCGGGATAATTATGGTATTTGCACTCAAAACTAAAATATGGAGGAGTTGATATTTCTGTTTCCCAAGGTAATAGTTATCGTGGTAATTCTATTAAGTTAATCAAATCATTTAGATAATTATTAACGATTCTGACCAACAATAAAGGCTGTTTATAATTCTGGTATACGAGAAACGCCGTTTACTCCGCATATGCATTAACGCGCAAAAAGCAATCTACCAAGCCGCGGCGTGTGATGCGACGTTAATAGGATGTTAATGGCACAAGTTCCCACTGCGGTGGCCAATCATTACTTTGTCTGCAATGCGTCATCAACTGCCCTTTTTAAAGCTCTTAATTTACTTAGGTTTTAACACATCGAGTTAGCGGTTCGATAGCGGTTCTCGAATGTGAACTGGGTCTGAGGCATTCGATAACTGGATGTGGAAATACCGCGTCACACGCGAAATGCGATATTGGATATTGATATCGGGCGCGTCTTTCGAGTAAGAAACGTTTCGCATAAATTAGATTTGCTGTGTATCCATGATGTAGAAGTTCAACACTACAAATTACATATAGTTTACTTTACCTTAGCGTAGGGGTGTGATCTGCATTATCTTGTCAAAATAAAATACTTCACGAAAAACAGGGTGTTCTGCTTTAATGACCGATAACAGAAATTACTGTAGCTTAAAAATGTTATCCAAAGAGAAATAAATATAGCTGTTTTTTAGTTTTTCTGCCACATATCTACTGGAAAGATGAAACATTCTATTCCAATCAAAAAATTCGATACCGAGAATTGTAAGCTTTGATGCTTCTTGAAAAACAAAATTAAAAAAAACTTCTTATCTGTATTTTTGTATGAGAGAAAACAACATAACTCCAAAACGAAAAGTGGGTATACACCAAACTTGACATTTAAATTGAAGAAGATTATATTTTTGTAGGAGTTGTAACTTGTTTGCAGCACACTTTGGGCGTCAATTTGAAAAAAGTTGTATTTTAGAAGGAGTTGTATCGTATTTCAACTGTTGGGGAGCCGAACTTGTAGTAGTTGCAACCACACGTATAGTAAACAGTTTCCGGTAGCCTTCGCCCCAAATGTATTTTTACTGTTTCTTTAAATATTATATTTATGTTTGCCTCGGTTGAGTCAGTATTTGTTAGAGACACGTTTCTCTTGGCAGGGTTGTGATACGACTAAGAATGTAGGCTTACACAGATTATAATTTTTACTTCGCTCCTTTAATTAATACTTGATAGGATTTAAATAACACTTCACTGATAGAGAGCTGTGAGATTCTTTAATTAATTAATTGCACTTTTTAATGTAAACTTATTTATCGTCTCACACGAATACATGTTAAATTTCTTGAGGACACCTTTTGAGTCTGGTTATTAACTCTATCTGAAGGCAACTGAACTGATTTCAACCTCCTAAACTTGTAAATTTCTGTATTTCAAGTCTCTGATTGGCTATTCCTATTCCAATAGAATAACTTCATTTAACTAAAGCTTTTTCTGGCTATTTTATAAACTGTCACTAAAATTACATTATTGTTACTCCAAGAATCACAAGTAGTATTGTTAAACTCTCAAACTCATTATTGCCTCAAGGTTACCTGATTCTTACCTCATTGTTAGCAACTTTTAACTTATTATTCTCACAGCTCCTACATTATTAAATTACCTAAATATATTCACATAACATTATTACACATGGATACACTAATATAGGCATATGCAATGACTGTTACATGCATTTTACAAATTATTAAATACATATTACTCCAAGGCGGGCTGTTATTGAGTTTACATATTATATAATTAGACTGAAATTATTTAAGTTTTAAAAATACTGCCTCAAAATTCATGCTACGAAGTTTTTCAAGAGACTCCCCCACCCTTTACATAGAATATATTTGAAATTTTTTGTTTTCTGAAAATTGTCTCTTAACAATTTTTGTTAGAATGACTTATATTTAAGACACATTAAAATCTCATGAGTTAGATTCACATGACTTTCTCTACCCTCTATCTTTATTGGTGGGTATAAAAACTATTCTTACTAAAGCTTATTTTTCTATCTACTACATTTAATCTAAATAAACCTTTGCAAAAATAGCTACATCATACATTTCGTTATAAATACAAAGAGAACAGCGATAGTCAAATGTTTAAGAACTGGATGCTACATACTGTCTTTAAACTTCCCTTTCCATGCAATCGTGAGAAACAGCTGAAAATCAATGGGACCTTAAAAGAACGACAAGTATTGAACATTTCGAATATTTAATAACGGATATCTCGGAAACGGTTTAATCCACAAATGTGCTTATTATAAATAAAAATGTGTGCTTTAAAGAGATCTACTTTTTGTGTGGTGCGTTTTCGTCTATCGCTTGCGTTTACAAGTTATACAAGTTTATATAAAATTCCCTCTGAATGTATAGGACTGCATAGCCTATTTCCAGAAAATTCAAGATATACATTTTATTTGTCATGTAAATATCTTTACTTTAATAAAATATTTTTTTTATTTTACTTTAATCAAAATCGTTAGAGCCATTTTTTAGAAAATAAAAAATTCGAAAAATTTTCCATGTAAAGGGTGGTTTAGGGTGGGGGATCTTATTGAAAATATTCGTGTGGTATCTTTGAAAGATACTGAACCTAAATAACTATTTATCCGACTTTTCGTTTTTGAGTTATGATGCTCACCGAGACGCACATACACACAGCCATTTTTATAAAAATACTCTATTTGGATTAAGGGGTCTCAAAACAAGAATTTCTGGTGAAATACGATATAAAATGCAATGCAATGGAATTCAATGCCATTTTTAAGTACTAGGTATGTGATAGAGAAGGCAATAAATATTATTCTTCTGGGGGGTTTGATTTTTGTTCTGTCAATGCAAGACTTCGTTTGTTTTTCAATATGATTTGTTTTTAAAAGAACGAAAGTATAAATAATAATATCCATATTCATATTATTCGTTAAATAGCCATAATAAATACACCTGAGACTTTTCACCTTATTCTGTAATTTCAAGGACGTTTTTCGTATTACTACGATACTTAATTATCCACAATTTTTAACCTGACTGTAATGCAGCCTTACGTGCTCTGAGTAAACAAATACGATAATCTGTTGTCAGTGCAGCGTGACAAAAGCTTGTGTAATTTCTTTGTGTGTCCCTCTAGTGCCATAGGCATATATCTCGCTGAAGTAAAGACAACAAGACGTACATAACAATAGGACACTTTTTCTACTAGTTAAGTTTTTCTGAGAAATCTCCACGGGGCTGGTGTAGCAATTAAATACCATTCTTCCCTCATGCAGGTGCTCAGAAAAAGCTTGAGTGTATATGTTTGCGAGGACATGTTATTTGCCCCGTTTTCACGCCTCGTTGGTGGTGGCGCTGTCATCGCCATAGTATCTGCTCCCGAGAGACGCCTACGAACAACGGGTGGGCGGATAGGAAAGTAACAGTCCCTTTATAGTTCACCGGGTTATTTAAAGCAGGGGTATCCAAATTGAGAAAGGTGATTGCTTCACGTATGTAGTTCCACTGTTGGGGAGCCAAACTTGATGTAGTTGCAACCACGTGCGATACAATTTGAGAAAGGTTAATTATGGCTGTCCCACTTATGGTAAAAAGTTTCCGGTGGCCTTCGCCCCAAGTTTAGGAATCAACTTTGTATTTTTATGTTTCTTTAAATATTATATATTTATGTTTGCCTCGGCTGCGTCAGTATTAATTTGTGGAAACATGTATTCCTTAACAGGGAGTGATGCGGCTAAAGAATGTAGGCTTACACAAATTATAATTTTTACATCACTCCTTTTATTAATCCTTCACACGATTAAATAAGACTTCACTGATATAGAGAGCTGTGAGATTATTTATTAATTGCACTTTTTAACACGTAAACTTTATAATATTCTCGCCGTAATGAATTTTATATGTCTCACACTGGATACTTATTAAACTTCTCGAGGACCCGTCTCGCGTCCGGTTAGAAACGCTGACTAAGAAACTGCCTTCTGAATTTGTACAATTTGCTCTATTTCAGTTTCTGATTGGCTAATCCTACTCCAATAGAATACTTTTATTTAACTTAAGCATTTTATGGTTGTTGATTGACTATTTATAATCTGTTTTAAAAATTACATTATTGTTCCAAAAATTACTAGTAGCAGTATTAAACTTTATAATTCATTATTGCCTCAAGTTTACCTCATTGTTACTCAATTGTTAGCAACTTTTGACCTATATTCTCTCAGCTCCTACATTATTAAATTACTCAATATATTAACATAACATTATTAAACATGTACATAATAATATAAACATAATACAATGACTGTTACATATATTTTATATGTTGTTTATACACATATTGCTTTATCGGGGGTTGTTATTGAATTTTATATTCTATAATTAGACTGAAATCATTTAAATGTTAAAAATACTGCTTCAAAATGTATTATATAGGGTCTGATAGGAATTTATAATAAACATCAGGTAGTAGGAAAATGACTATCCTTTCGTTTTATAATCGATTTCACTAACAAGCCCTGTAAGCCCTTGCAGTTAAGATATGTACCTTTAATGGCACCCAGGAGTGTATAAGTGGATGTATTGGTGGATCAGAGAGTAAGGAAGATACACCTAAAATTTGATTATACAAATATGCATGAAAATTACGAAAAAAATTGCTACATCTTCACATCAAGAAAGCAAAGAAGCATTAGTAAATTACTAAAACTAATCAAAATATTCCCAAATTTTGATAGATGTTGCATACATTAACCATCCAATGTAAGGTATTATAGTATGTGTATGCATACATCGTGAGACTTAAAGGTGTCCAGAATTTTTACTTTCTCTACTTACGTGTTGTAAGTGGGGGAAGTATTGAGTTACAACCAAAAATTCGATATCGAGATTTCACCGGAAATACATGTTTTGAAGTGCCCTGAATCAAAATGGCAGTATTGGAAGCATGTCTGTGTCTGTCTGTTAGTCTGTGAACAGCATAACTCAAAAATGAAAAGTCGGATAAATACCAAACTTGGTACTTGAGTTTATTATCTTCCAAGGATGCGACACGAAGATTTTCAAGAAAGCCCCCTACCCCAGACTACCCTTTACATAGAACATTTTAAAAAAATTGATTTTCTCAAAAATGGCTAACGATTTTGATTAAAATATCATTGTTTAGGATATTTTAATGGCAACTGAGATGTATATCTTAAATATGCTGGGAATGTTCCCAAAGCCCACTTCATTCTGAATGGCTTTTGCATAATTGGTAAGCCATAAGAGATATACAAAATTATCTCCTTAAAGCACACAATTTGTCATATACTTTTTTTTTGTGGAGTGAAACGTCTTCGTAATATTCCTTGTTACTTATTTGAATTTTTCAATACTTATACTTTTTCACAAATGGAAATTGGTTATTCTTTTTTATGTCCTGAAAATGTAAAGAGAATGGAATGCTCAACATAGCAACCAGCTCTTAAAATATTTTGACTATCACTTAAAGCCTACCATATTCCCCCACAAGAAGCTTAGCAATAATATTAATATCTCGATATCTCGATTAACATGAAGTAGATGGAGAAACAAGCGTTTATAAAATTTGAAGAACTTATTGTCCTTACTTTATTCGCCCCACGCTTTGGGAGCCAATTTAAAAAAGTTATTTTGTTTTAGGAGTTGTATTGTATTTCGTCTGTTGGGGAGCCGAACTTGAAGTTGTTGCAACCGCACATATGGTAAAAAGTTTCCGGTAGCCTCGCCCCAAATGTACTTTCCGGTGGCCTTTGGCACCCCCAAAGTTAAAAACAATATTACTTTGTAATTTTTGACTGTTTCTTTAAATATTATATATTTATGTTTGCCTCGGCTGTGTCAGTATTTATATTTTTTTAGAGACATGATTGTCTTAGCAGGGGATGGTGCGACTTAAGAATATAGACTTACACAGATTATAGTTTTATTTCACTCCTTTTATTAATGCTTGACACGATTTAAATAACACTTCACTGATATATTATATATATATATATATATATATAGAGAGAGAGAGAGAGAGAGAGAGAGCTGTGAGATTTCTGTATTAATTACTTGCACATTTCAACAGATAAACTATTTTTGTCTAACACGAATACGTATTAAATTTCTCGAGGACGCATCTCGCGTCCGGTTAGGAACACTGTCTACAAGTAACTGACTTGATTTATAGCGCCTAAATTTATAAATTTCTGTATTTCAAGTCTTTGATTGACTAATCCTAGTCCAATAGAATACCTTCATTTAACTAAAGCTTCTTCTGGTTGTTGATTGGCTATTTTATAAACTGTCATTAAAATTACATTATTGTTGCCAATAATGACTAGTAGCATTATTACACTTTCTTACTCATTATTGCCTCAAGGTTACCTCATTGTTACCTCTTTGTTAACCTATTATTCTCACAGCTCCTACATTATTAAATTACGTAATACATTCACATAACATTATTGAACATGTATAGAATAATATAAACCTTTACAATGACTAATATACGCTTTTTATATATTTTTACATACAATATTACTTTAAGGCGGGCTGTTATTGAATTTATATATTATAATTAGACTGCAATCATTTAAGTGTTAAAAATACTGCCTCAAAGAAGTTTGTACAAGAGTAGAGAACGTCATGTGAGTGCAACACATCAGATTTTTAAACCATCCTTTGCCAAATACAGACAATTACAGCAATATGAAGTGCTTACTTGGAATCGAAGCAAATGTTAATAAAGGGTGTGTAGCATTGAAATCTTCCTTTAAATTTTAGAGTGCGTTCTTAAGTCTGACTTAAAATTTCGTTTGAATGTATTTTTTTCTTCTTTATTTTTTACTGTTCAAGAAATTGAGCTTCAAAAATTAATGTTATTGTCCTATGTCAAATGTTCCATTCTAAGAAATTCTAAAAATAATCTTACATTAAATGTACTGATCATAGCACACGAAATTGTCATGCAATCTTTGTAGTGGTTTTAGTTCAAAAGAAAATATATTAAAAACTGACCATAATGAACCTCTTTTTGCGTAAAACATCGATTATTAAAAAAATAAAATCATCGTAACACAAAAAATATAAACGTTATAATTGCCTTAGGTTTTTTGGAATGCATATGAAAGGTTTCATTTGAATTCGAGCATTTTGAAAGACCGAAAGTGCTAGGAAAAATAATATTTAGAAACTCAAATTTTAAAATGTAATGAATTATAATTTTAGGTTGTTGCTTTGTTGAATATAAAGGTCAAACAATATACGATATAAATGAACATTAATGTTTAAAGTATAGTATCTGAAAAACTTTTGACGTGCAGCCTTAAAGCCTATTTTCTCTAGATTTTCAGTAAATTTGAGTGCTGCATTTCGTTAGTTATTAACAAACTGTGTTTAACTGAAACTGGTTTCATCAATGTACGTTCGTTACATCTAAGTAAATAAGTTTTAGATGATATTGAATTTTAGCATAATATATAGGGAAATATAAAAGCCGGTGTACGTAAATGCTTAAGAAACATTCATTATGTTATACACTGTTGTAAGTGAAGGAAATCTCTCCGAACTTTTTTCCTTGGGGATGACATGGGCGTTAGTTGTGAAAACTGCCGAGAGGGGCGTCACTTAACCACATTTCTCTGGTGGTGGCGACCTAGACAAGCGTTTTGCGTAGGTACCTTACTTTTGTGGAAGGAGGGGGGAGGTTCGATCAACGACCAATTAGCCATTGGACTGTGCTTTTAATCGTGTCCTTCACATTATTAAACTGGTGATGCCGCAACTAGGATGTGTTCGAACCTTGTATATGGGGTGACGGCAAGACTGATGCAAATAACAAGATTGCCCCCTAAGCATTTGTTTATAACAGTCAAATTCGGGTATAGATTTTAATTAATAAATGTTTGCCAACGGGCGTAATGCATCATCATATCCAGCATGAACACAATATTTCAGAAACCATAATCTTATTATGAGTTCACACAAATCACGTAATTACTGCAGAGGAGGAGATAAGATAAATTATCTTAACATCAATACATAACGGATTTGCCCCATTTAGCTCGATTACAACAGCTCCTCACCTCACGCTTGCCTGGCCATCAAATAGATCAATACTACTAAGAAATAATTCCTGCAAAGTAAGTCATTCACAAAATATAGATAATTAGATAAACTCTGAATAGATTAACAATTTAAATGGACTCTGAACAAACTAACAATTTAGTTAAAAGCTGGACAAGAGAGCAATTTAGATAAACTCGGAGGAACATAACAATTTGGATAAAACATAAAAAACAACAATAATTAAAACAAGTACCTACATGTTGTCTAAGACAGTAAGGGAGCTCGCACACTATTACACGAGACATATAACTTTGCACTTGGTTTGGTGTCGCTGTTATCGTGTTTCGTGTAGCGGCTGGTATCAACTCATCACTCACAACACGCATAGTTCCTCCTTTGCCCACGGATAAACAAACGCAAAGCTATCTGTCCCAGGTAGTACATTTAAAAATTAAATGACCAGGCCATAAGAACATCAATGATACTAAATTTGCAAATAATGCCTATGGCTCCGCAAAATAACTACATTTTAATGCCGAAACATCTGCTTATAGAAAAACCCCGATGAATAAGCTTGTTAGAAAGGCCTTTTACTACTGCAAATATTCACCTTAGTGAGCCATAAAAGAAACTCGCCAAAGGAGACATGTATCCACTCATACTGGCAGGATATAACTCTTCGAGTCAGGTGAATCAGATCGGACCCCGACACTGAAAAATACCGGCACGCTACATACAGTGACCAATAAACACAGTCACTAAACGTCATTAGGCTAACGAATTCGTTAGTTTAAATGATCCAGTAAGAAAATAAAGTAATGTATGATCAGCCAAGACATAACAGCAGAGGAAGTATAGGGAAAGAGAATAATAATTAGAGCAGGAAAGATTATACCTGTAACTGGGTGTCTTGAGTTAAAGCATGATAAACTGGTTTCTAAGAAGTACGTAATAAAGAGATGAACCTATCAGGAAAAGGAACCGATAAGATACCGAAGAAGATAGAACGTATAATGTGAATAACCAAGCAATGTATGGTTAACGTCAGCGTGTTCTGGATGATCATAGGGTCAATTGGATCACAGCATGGCCAAAGCTGCATGGCGATGATCTGTCAACGCGCAACATCGTAAATATAAAACCACGGCATTGTCGGTATGTGTTCTTGAATGGTCAAATAAGGTTTGCTTTCGAAGCTTTGTCACTCCAGCCTGAAAACGCTACGTAAAGCTGGTAGGAAACCTTTATATGCAATTTGCGTGTTTGAATTTGCCCGTAGTCGATAGATTGTGCGTGTGCAAAGAGCTTTTCGTGTCAAATATCAGAGGCCTTCATCAGTTTGCTGTTGAACCTGGTACACAATACTGAAGGAGGATGGTTTCTGGTGCGACACAAAACGGACTGATTTGGCATGTCGGGACAGGCAATAGATGGTGTGGGAAAAGTGATCAGCGCAGTTCCCAGAAACTACCTTTCAAGCCAGTGCGGATATCCCTGCTTAATGTTTCGTGAACCTTTAAAAGACCGAATGGGATAGCTCAAGCGGTAACGTCTGTGAGCTGCATTCGGAAGGTCACGGGTTCAAAAACCCGGGCCGACTAATTTAACCGAAGTGTTTTTACCATTTTCCTCTACCACATATAATTTGATCCGCGAATCTTCCTATCATCCCTTTCATCCCTACATTTCATTTCCTTCTTCATCGCATTGGGTTGAGGCAGTATTTTTAACACTTAAATGATTTCAGTCTAATTATATCATAAAAAATTAATAGCCCGCCTTAAAGCAATGTGTGTATAATGTAATATATAAAATGTTTGTAACAGCCATTGTATATGTTTATATTATTGTGTACATGTATAATAATGTTATGTGAATGTATTAAATAATTTGATAATGTTGAAGCTGTGAGAACAGAGGCCGAAAGTTGCTAACAATGAGGTAACCTTGAGGCAACCATGAATTGGAACGTTTAATAATGCTACTAGTAATTCTTGGAACAATAATGTAATATTTAAAACAGTTTATAAATAGCCAACCAACAACAAGAAAAGCTGAAAGTTAAATAAAACTATTCTTCTGGAGTAAAATTTAGCCAATCAGAGACTTGAAATAGAGAAATTTACAAATTTAAGCTGTAAACACCAGTCGCTAGAAGGCAACGTACCTGAGCAGTTCGTTCGCTCGGTACGTATTCAGTGTGAGACATAAAATTCATTACGGTGAGAATATTATAAAGTTTACGTGTTTAAAAAGTGTAAGTAATTAATAAATAATCTCACAGCTCTCTACATTAGTGAAGTGTTATTTAATTGTGTGAAGGATTAATAAAAGGAGTGAAGTAAAAATTATAATTTGTGTAAGCCTACATTCTTTAGCCGCATCGCCCCCTGATAAGAGATACATGTTTCTACAAATTAATACTGACACAGTCGAGGCAAACACACACACACACACACACACACACATATATATATATATATGTATATATATTTAAAGAAACATCAAAATACAAATTTTATTCCTAAAAATTGGGCCGAAGGCCACCGGAAACTTTGTATCGTACGTGGGGCAGTTACTTCATCAAGTTTGCCTCCCAAACAGTGGAAATACAATACAACTCAACCATCTCAGGGTTGATCGTCGATCCTGGATATGATATGGTCCAGAGTTTGCTTGCTTCTCGACAGGCTACTGACCTAAAGCATTGGTTTGTATGTTTTTGGGGGTGTAAGTTCTACAAGAAAGAACCTTTCAATGTGTAGCCATACAAATTGCAGTGCCTGCAAATCTGAAGCTGCACGACTGCAGCTCTGCAATGAAATGTAGAATCATCAGGAAGACGAAGGCTTCAAAAGTAAATCTGATTTTTTACCTTTACATAACTTTGTTTATTACTTTCTGTACTACTTAAGGATTACGCTACGGAGGTGACACCTAGCACCTCGGCCCACACGGGGATCTTTTGTGCATACACCTCCGGGAGAAACGGATGAGATGAAGGAATCCCAGGTGACTATGGGTTGCAGGATCGGCCAGCGCAGGCGACAGAGATGCGCAGAAGTCCCTGATAATTACAAACTTAAACCCCTAGCCGGAGAGGCTCAAGGCAGCACTCCCAAGCCACTACAGAATGACTGATCGACTCCCCCAGCGGAGACCGGGGAAACCTCGGCTCAGTAGCGGAGACTCGAGCGGTCTCTATCTGACGGGGCTGAGAAGAAGTTCCAACACTCAAACCATCTGCGCTATCTGTCTGCAGTCGTCTGACGCACAGCCCCGGAGCCAACCTGTAACAGGAAGATGAAATGAGGGAAGAGAAATTCGGGGGAGGCAATGAGCCTTCCCAGCATTCGCCTAGTGACCCGGCGAAACCCCGAAAAATCCATAGGTCAGGAAGGTCGGCCGCGGGAATTGAATCCACGACCTCCTGAATGCGAGCCACAGACACAACCGCCTGAGCCATCTCGCTCGGTTTACATGTAGTAAGTAGAGGAGGTATTGCATTCCACCCAAAACTCTATAGCGATGTTTCATCGGAAATACCTGTTTTGGAACTCCCTGAATTTAATAAAGCATTTTATGAAAATGTCTGAGTTTATTTGTCAAAGTATAACCCAATAGCAAAAAGTTGGTTAAATACCTAACCTTTTTTCAGCATATTCCAACAATGCGCCACGAGGATTTTAAAGTGAAGTAGGTTGTTGCTTCACGTATGGAAAGCCGGATGGCAGCTGGTGCAGCCGGCAGATCTTCCCCTGTGGGCTTACTCATCCCCTAGGGCGACCCGGGACCTGGAGGCCGCCCCCATTGCGGGGACGAAGGTTTTCTCAGAGCAGCCTTTTCCCTACCATGCACACGCCGAGACCTCCCGCAGACACTTGCAACTGTGAAAAAAATCAAGTAGTTGAAAGGTGAAGTGAACAGAAAATGGAGGTGAAATGGAGGGACAGAAAATTCGGGGGAAGTAATGATCCTTCCCAGAATTCGCCAAGCGACCAGAAACCCCCCCGAAAAAACCCATGGGTTAGGAAGGTCAGCTGCGGGAATGGAACTCAGGCCCTCTCGAATGCGAGCCACAGACGTTAGTGCCTGCCATCCCGCTCGGTAACTATATTACGAACATTTCAGTTGATAAAACAAAGGCGATGGCAATGGTAGGCAAAGCCGACAGAACAGCCAAAATATAAATCATAGAGCAGGCAAGCTACTTTAAACATCTAGGGTGCAAAAACTCAATAAATAAGATGAACGAAGCGTTAGAAAGTAATCCACAGAAATATAACTGCATAAATGTTTTATAGGAAGACATTTCTGGAAATCAATGAATAGTAAAACAAAGATAAGAATGTATAACCTTGTTTCCAAACTGGCTCTACTTTATGGGACCTAAGAGAAACAGATAAAAAAAACAAAAAGAAACGATATTTTTAAGATCCACTCTGGGAGCAACGTTAAGAGGCAAGATCAGAAGTGAATACATAAGACAACCATATTACCAAGACAATATTACAACCATTATTATTTCAGATATTAAAAAAGTATTAAAGTAAATGCTTAAACCACCTAAGCAGAATGTCCCCACGATCGCCTATTTTGGCAAGCTTTCATTTACGTATACGCCATAGGCAAGACTGGAGACAATAAGTTCCTAGCTTCGGAACGGTTTTTAAATACCCACTACTTGATGTGGAAGAAGAAAAGAAGACTAGGTCCTACAGAAGACAATATCCATACATGTCTCACATTATTACTTTCTCTAGCACGTACACAGTAAGCACAGAAGGTGTTGCAATCCACCCAAAAATTCGATACTGAAGTTTCACCTGAAGTACATGTTTTGAGGGCCCTTGAACCTACCAAGAAATGTTTTTTTACTTTCTCTACTACGTATAGCAAGTAGGGGAAGTATTGTATTCCACCCAAAAATTCGATACCAAGATTTAATCGGAAATATGTTTTGAGGCCCCCTGAATAAAAAAAACATTTTTGGAAACATGTCCGTGTGTGTGTCTGTGTCTGTGTGTGTATGTCTGTATGTCTGTGAACAGCATAACTCAGAAACGAACACTCGGGTAAACACCAAACTTGGTATTTAGGTTCAGTATCTTCCAGAGATGCAACACGAAGGTTTTCAAGAAAATCCCCCCACCCCAGATTACCCTTTACATGGAACATTTTTCGAAAATTTTAATTTTCTCAAAAATGGCTCTAACGATTTCGATTAAAATATCATATGCTTAAGATATTTTCTTGACAAATAAAATGTATATCTTGAATTTTCTGGGAATGTCTCCAAAAGTATTCATTGCGAACGACTTTTGTATAACTGATAAATCATAAGAGATAGACAAAATTTTACTACACAAAAATGTAGATCGCATTAAAATACACAATTTATGTCATACACTTTTATTTTGTTGAGTGAACCATTTTCGAGATATTGCTTGTTATTCCCTTAAATTTTTTAACACTTACTTTCTCAAATGGGAATTCATTATTCATTTTTTTGTCTTGGATATGCAAAGAGTATTAATCTGGGGCTAAGAGAATGGTGCTGCACCTAGCAACCAGCTATTAAGATATATGTCGATGCTTAAGGGCTACTATATTTCTACATTGCCCTTGCAAATACAAAACAAGGTGAACATAGTACGGCTTAAGCGATAATCATATATTTTTAGAACTGGTCGCTATGTGTAAAATGTAATTCTCTTTGCATGTCAAAAGATCGTTTCTGCAAATGTTTATCTCGATTAATATGAAATAGATGGAGAATAAGAATTGGTAAAAATAGTTTGTACAAGAGTAGAGAAAGTCATGCAAGTGTAGCACATCAGATGTTTTTAAGGAAAAGATCTGTGTGTATGTGCGTGTATTTGTGAGCAACATAACTCAAAAACGAACATTGGATAAATATAAAACTTGGTATTTAGCTTCAGTTTCTGCCAAAGATACGACACAAAGATTTTCAAGGAAATTCCCTGACCCCTAACTACCCTTTACATGGAACACTTTTCATAAATTTTGATTTTCTAAAAAAGTCTCTAACAATTTGATTAAAATTCATATATTAAAGGCCAATAAAATGTATATTTTGAATTTTCTGGGAGTAGCTTGTGAAGCCTCCTTCATTCGTAAGGGATTTTGTATGATGTATACCTTGTAAACAGTAAACGATAGACGAAACGTCCTAGATAACAATGTTAGAACTTCTTAAAACACACAATTTACTTAAAGCAACCTTTTTGTAGCATCAGCCATTTCCGAGATATCCGTTATTAATGGTTCGAATAGTTCAACATAATCATTATTTTCAAGTAGAGTGGGTTTTCAGTTGCCCTGAAATGAGTATGGAATTTTAAGGCCAGCATAGAGCGTCCAGTTCTTAAACATTTGACTACCGCTGTTCTGTTTGTATCCGTAATGAAATGTTGGTACCGAGATCACTCGGACACAGAATAGCTCGGATAATATGGACAAAGTTAGCTAATAGGACGTAAATGACGAAAAAACGCTTAAATCGGAATATTAATTGCTTATTAGAACATTCCTTATATATTCTGCCCTACCCTAGACTGCCTCTGACTTAATTAGCTATTGTAAACTTATTCTAGTGGAAGATGCAAGAGTTCAAAGGAAACCACGGACTAAGGCTAAGGAGCAACGGCTATTCCCTGAGACAAGGAATACTCTCAAAGCATTTATTATAAACTGAAATCAATTCGTAAGTTCTGGGTTTATCAGGCTTAATGTTCAGGTACTTTACAATCATGATATAAGAATACAAAATGAATTCAGACGAGATAGTGTGGTGTATTATTAATCAAATTGTCATTACCAGACGCACTGTTGTATTGTATTGTTCTGTTGCTACCAGACGTAGCGTTATTGGGTCTGCTTAGTTATATTTCGGCTTAACGGTCTTTCCTTTCGGTGAGGATCACGCCAAAGGGAAGGATCTATTTGATACCATCTGGTATGACGTCAGCCCTGTCTGGCTTCGGGTAGACACGGTTGGTGGGGGTAAGATAGCGTCACTCGAGTGGAAGTGGTCGTTGGAGTCAGTAGTGTGAGTGGCCGGTCTAGGGTGCTGTGGTATATCCCTCCATCCTGTTTCCTTTGTTAATTATGTACAATTGCCAAACGTTTGTGAATAAATCCCAGGTATGTGAACGTATAGTGTGTTATGTAATTCTTCTGTGTAATATAGAACCCACGCCTTCCCCTTAAATCTACACACCAAGGTCCCGGACTTTTGCTGCCAGCGAGTTGCACCCCCATGTGCGTGTTGGGGTGACCTAAATTAATCATTTTCTGGTAAACTTTTTGGCCTTCACCCCAATATGTAACAATAGCTTAAGGGTATCTTACTTGCACTGAAATTACAACTGTACAAAACTGTATGTTCGCAATATTACCTCGCGCTAGCCTAGTAGGAATAAACTGCCGAACAAATCCCCATGGGGCAGTAAATAAATTATTCTCAAAGTAAACCTGAATATACTCTAGAAACATGAACGATTAATTACTCAGATAAAATAACAATTTCATAAACTCTGAAAAGATTAACAATTTGAATAGTCAGCCCCATTTAATATGTTACCCATAATCGCGTAGGCTGCAAATATATGAATACTACAAGCACAATTAAATAAAAACATTTAAAGGTACTTAAAATGATTCAAGACTCTCAACAGAACTAACGTGATTACTTAACGGCCATGTGTTCCAGATTAATCATATTGATACACATGACCGAGTTACAACTGTACAAAATACAGGCAAAGAGCAAACCTCGACTCTGGCTTCGTTAAATTTCCCCATCTGTGTAGCGGACTGCAGGCAGCAAAACACAACGGCCAAGCCCGATCAAAAAATATACGGTCAGAAACCTTCTAGACAAAAGCAAATTTCATAGTTAACAAGCCGTTCGTAAACTCACCAAAGTTGCAGGTTGTCTATTGGTACAGATAAAGAAAGACTCCTTGCCCAACGAAAACCAAAGCACAACCCGGGGAGAGAGATTAAATTACGAAGAGTGTAAGGTCACCTGACGTAATGTCAAGGAATTACCATTCACCATTTGTGCCATTGGCACAATTCATTAAAATTTACATTAAATACTTTATACAGTTGAATTAAAATTTAAAGAGATTAAAATAATACATGAGAAGATCACTTTTAGTAAACGCCTTTCATAGCTTTTTGGAGGGACTACCATCTTATCTCTCTTGGACGCTAGCTGTACACTGATACAAAACTATATAGGTTATTCTCCAACAACTCTCTCGTTTAACCTGGAGCCTCTGTTAATCGGCACTCGACTAAACGAAAGTCTTACTGTGCCTCGACTCAAAATTCCTACAAGGTCTTATAGCCTAGAGCCACAATGACGACACAGATTTGATTTGTTCGACAGGCTGTGGGATGCAGATAATGTGATGAAATAGACGATGGCACGCAGCGAATTCCCTTCACCGTTTCGTAATGAAGTTGGTATAGCTGCAGACTTCGGCTTCAGATGCTCCAGTGGGAATATTGACGCAATAATATGTTTACATGACCATGTTGATTCAATATTCAACATTAGTAGCATGTTGCATTTCCAAAATGAATACCTTTAACACACAGCCTAATATCGGCAGGCAGGATGTGGAATTGTAGCCAATCAGCTAGTGGACGCATCGCAGTAAACAGTGTGGTCCGTCGCTTGCAGTAAAATAGCATCTCCAATAAATGACCTAACCAGTAGATACGGTATGTTGTTTCTCAGTTATCTACCACATATTTAAATAAACGTTAATACGCGAGCGTGTTTTACAGGAGCAACTATAAATATTGCCGTGCCAACCGGAATTAAGATTTTCAGCTTGTCCAACTATTTACGGTTCGAAAATAGAGGTTAATATTGTGGTTTATTTTAATTTTAATGGCCACTTCATTATTGTTACGCTGTTAAGTTTCAGTCGCTCCATTTTCGCGCTAGAATATCGAAATCTGGACCGAGCGGGATGCCTCAGGAGGTTACGTCTGTGGCCCGCATTCGGGATTCATGGGTTCGATTCCCGTGACCGACCTTCCTGACCCATGGGTTTTTCAGGGATTTTCCCGGGTCGCCAGGCGAATGCTTGGAAGGGTTCTCACATGCCCCGAACTTCCTGTCCCTCTATTTCATCTCCACTCTCATTTCACTTCATCTCTCATCCATTGGTCTCCTTCAGGGTTGGGAGTGTCGATGTTTCGGTGCAGTGTGACAGGGGAAAAAGATGCTCTTCGAGACTCTCTCCGTCCCTCGGCTGGCTGCCGGGAGTATCTGACCCCTAGAAGAGCGTTGCACACCCTCTGTGCGGGGTGGAGTCCCGGGTATGCCTGTCCGTCTGCCGAGGAGTCTCTGTCGGGTTAACTTAGGGACCCTGCCATTCTTGTGCCATCACTCCTGGTTCCGGCCGCCCGGTGTCTCCTCTCACCACATCTTTCCTCCCGGGCACGTCCCCTTGTGGGGTGTAGGTACAATATCCCCTATATGGATCAGTGCCGAGTCCCCTCCATAGCCAATCCAATCCACTTGAACTCTGGACTTCACTAATCGCACAGCGAACAACACTCGCCGACCGTCGCAGCTGTAGTACTTTGTTTTATCATAAAAAAGCATTAACTCACTCACAAGCAGAGTTTTCTGCAGTCATGCCGAGCTTTCTGGAAAGTCCGAGAGAAACGGAGGCGTCCAGAACTCCCTTCTTGCACCTGAAGGCTCTCCTGGAATTTTGGTCAGCTGAGTGCTTCCTTTCCCAGTCTCCTACTAATCGGCTGGGTAGCGTTGAAGGGCACGAGGTCCTGGTTTCGTCACAATTTTAACACAGAACTGGACTATTAATCTATATGATCTTGCATTCGCCTACTTTGCTCAGAAATTCACCAAGGTAGTGACATTCAACAAGTGAATTTAGGAATTTTTACATTAAATAAGTTTTACTTTGTCTATTAGAGTAAGAAGTAGAGTAGCATTATATTTTATCCAATAAGTAGGTATTGATATTTAATAGATTTTGATATCCAAAAGATCCGAAAGCAAACACATTTAGAAAAAAATATGAGAGAGTGTGTGCTTCTGTCCGTTTGCCTGAAAAAAATGAAATAAAGGTCTCAAATGAAAAGTAGGATAAATAAAAAAATCATACTTGCGTTAGACGCTATTTCAGCATACACGGGTAGCCGAGGTAGTTTAGGCACGGAATTGTGAACGAAGGTCTGTGGTTCAAATCTCATCAGGATCTCGCCAGCACAATCTCACCGACCTCTCTGCCAGTTGTAATTTGGTTACATACTTCTACAAATTATTCACATGAAAGCTTAGTTTTCGTGCAGTTTATAACTAATAATTTTAAAGATTGTCTAGAAGCCATTTCATTGCGCTGTAAAATGTAAGCAAATACACAGAGAAGTGTGGGGCGATAGCATATTATTAAAAATTAAGCCTAAATTACAAACTTTATGATATACGTTTTGCATGGGTTGATAAGAAACAAAACATTGGACATAATATATCAAATCTGCGTTTCTTAAACTTGTGGAAAATTAAAATGAAGAATAGAAAAACGTTACAACAAAATTTTCTATAGAGATTGCAATAGTTTCATGGGGCGTATGGTCAAAACTTATAACTAATATTTGAGAAATAACTACTGTTAAATGAATGAATATTATTCTGCAAAACTGGGAACAGTAAAATATTCATAACTACGTGATTATAATTATATTTATTTAAACCTTTCGTGACCAAAAAATTAAAATCGTTTAAATAGTTTAGCACGTCTGAGATTTGAACCATCTTTCTTCGAGCTCATCTCCTTTGTTCCCTTCTGCAGTGAAATGCTCGCAATGGAGACTGTATGTATCATCGTGCTATCAGATCAATGACAGCTTTTATGCTTGTAATTAATGCTGGTTATTCACAAGAAAAAATTAATATTGTGGCCGCGCGCGCAGAGCTATCTGTCAGCCGCCGATAAGCGCTCCATGACTCGACACCTGGGTGGTGTCCTCGACCGGTTTTCAGAACCATAGCTGTGCGGAACAATAGCCCATTATGTATCGCTTCCCCGCCGCAGAAGATTCCTTTGAGCAGTTCTAGTAGGTTTGCTTTCTAGAACATTTCGCTTTGTATGCGAGCCCTATACAAGGGTGCTGCTCTTACCCTTGCGGGAAGTTCAGTTAGTTAAGAAGTTACGAAGTGAAAAGTAGACAGCGAAAGTGAATAGCGCCAGTGCAGTTTGGTTGTGAATTGTGACCAGGCAGAGGGGTTATAGTAAGTAAAAGACCAAGTTAAGAACTCACCGAGGATTGGTGGCGAGAGAAGTTGGAAGCCCTTGTGACCTTGAAATGTTCTCTGTAAACAAATATGATGTACAGTGTGGAGGCAGTACACTCTACTTCGATAGCAAGTGGACCAGAATTAAGGAGTATTAGAAGAAAAAACACTATGTTTAGTTATTGATAGTGTGCAATAAAGTTATCTCAGGCTTTAACATACTGAAATCTGAGTTACATTGTCTGTTCTTTTACATGTACATTTTTTGAATTAATGTCTCCGTTCTTATTAGCATGTGACACAGATCCTCGAAAAATTCGTGGTCTGATAAGGATCACGATACCCTTTAAATAAACAGCGAGGGAGTGTTCGGCGACAGTAACTGATTCACCTCTATCATAATGCATCCATCCCGTAAGGTGCTTTTTAAGAGAGGCATTGGGTAAATTTTGGTCTCTTTTATAATGTGACGCTCTGTTGCCATTTTTGTAACGTTCTTGCAAGGCCGATTTAAATGTAGTCAATGTGTAGAATGCCACAATTACTTTAAAAAAATAACTAAAAAGGTAAAATTGTAGAAGGGCTCATTGTAGAATGCATTAAAATAAAGAATTCCCTCAAAGTAATAATCTTTGTGCTACCAGAGGTTAAAGTAAATAAAATAAGAATTTAAAGCAACTTTAAATAAAACTAATAACAGACCCAAAAGCACTGAATATATTCACATTCAAACGTAGAAACAGTAATAAATTACAATTGAAACACACAGGATTCTGCTTTGTCCTTCTCACACAATATTTGTCATTTTAAATAGAATTTAACACGTGGCAATATTCCAATATAAACTCGCTTCGATAAGATTTAAGTGCCACTCCATACACTAAAAGGAATTTTGAAATTCATATACGCTAAAAAGTATGTGTACAATTTAGACAAGGCCGAAAAGTGTAGAGACAGCTGCTCCCAGGCACAAAGCTCAAGAAAGCCCTTCTTCGTTGGTCGTCAAGAATTAAGTGTGTTACACTCTTCTTCGTCGGAGGGTATCGCTCGAGTAGCACCGGAGAATCACGTGATGATGACAAGACTCAAAAAAAGTAATAATAATAATAATAATAATAATAATAATATATTTGACATAAATTGTTTATTTTAAGGAGATCTACACTTTTTAAATACTAAGATTTTGTCTACATATCTCTTACGGTTTATCAATTATGCAATATCGATTCAAAATGAAGTGGACTTCAGAAACTATTGCCAAAAAATTAAAGATATACATTTCATTTTCATGAAAATTTCTTAAACATGTGGTATTTTAATTAAAATTATTAAAAATCGTTTTTGAGAAATCAAAATTTTCAAAAGTTTCCATGTAAATTGTAATTCCATCAATTGACCTAGTATTGGTTGAAACTATGAAGCCCGGGACTTAAAGTACTTGCAGCATTGTAAGTCGCCATTGAGTATGTCATCTCTATACAATTTGAGATCTCCTTGTGGTTTACCGGGAAAAATATGAATCAGCTGGAGAATTTAGTGTCGTGCTGGTATGTTGCCATGATAGCTCAGTGATTAGAGCAACCGGACAGAAACCGGTAGATCCGTGGTTCATATCTCGGCTATGGCATTGAATTTTTCAATCGCCTGATTCTACCTATCCAACCCTGTCCAACACACGGCTTGTGTGGAAGAAGAATTTATTTCACTAGATAATAGTTGCTTAGATTAACATTTGTTCTGACACTTATTAATAAAGAATTACTGGCTACATCCACTAAACAGGCTAATATAGATATAAAATTATACGTCAGTTATTGCTGTTTACATATATACATAAATGACTCGCGTAATAAAAGTGTCTAGGAAAAGTTTGCCTTGATTCAAAACTAGCAAATACGTCCAAGATGGCGACAACCGTAATCATCGATGAGGAAACGAGAGTCCAGTAGCGTTAGCTAACGTTATCACCAAAGAACGTTTATTGATCACTATTAGACTTTCTAGAGCTGTAATCGCATTTTTGCAATACCCAACGGTGGGAATTTGAGTTAAACCATGCTGGCTTTCCTCTAGCACTGCTGTCACTTTCGCCAAGACCCTCACAACTTACCGACTACAAACCTCTGTCTTGTGAGCCACAAGTTCAATTCTAGGTTGAGTATTGAAGTGGAATTAATGAGAGTTGGAGTCAAAGTTAAGTGGAATAAGGGTGTGGTTGGGGAATGAGGTGTAAATGTCGCCACTAGCTCCTGATGATGCTATCGAAGATCTTCTAGATTCAAATGCTGTGAAATTTGAATTGCAAGTTTGTTTTGAAGAATGCTTGTTGCTGCTACGTATGAAAAGCCAGTTTGAAGAATATGTATTATATTTCGACTGTCGGGGAGCCGAACTTGAAGTAGTTGCAACCGCACGTATGGTAAAAAAAAAGTTTCCGTTAGCCTTCGCCCCAAATGTACTTTCCGATGGCCTTTTCCCCAAAGACATGTTTCCCTTTGCAGGGTAGTGGTGCGACTGAAGAATGTAGGCTTACACAGATTATAATTTTACTTCACTCCTTTTATTAGTGCTTGATATGATTTAAATAACACTTCACTGATACAGAGAGAGAGCTGTGAGATTATTTTTATTAATTACTTGCACTTTTTAAACACGTAAACTATTTTTGTCCCACACAAAATACGTATTAAGTTTCTCGAAGACGCATCTCGCGTCCCGTTAGGAACACTGTCTACAACCAACACGTCCAGTTATGAGCCTTGTCTACAAGCAACTGAACTGATTTCTACCGCCTGAATTTGTAAATTTCTGTATTTCAGTTTCTGATTGGCTAATCCTACTCCAATAGAATACCTTCATTTAACTAAAGCTTTTTCTGTTGATTGGCTATTTATAAACTGTCCCAAAATTTACATTATTGTTGCTCCAATAATGACTAGTAGCATTATTAAACTTTCTTACTCATTATTGCCTCAAGGTTACCTCATTGTTAGCAAATTTTAACCTATTATTCTCACAGCTCTTACATTATTAAATTATGTAATACATTCACATAACATTATTACACATGTATACAATAATATAAACATATAAAAAGACTGTTATATACATTTTTATATATTGTTACATACACATATTGCTTTAAGGCGGGCTGTTATTGTATTGTATATTATATAATTTGACTGTAATCATTTAAGTGTTAAAAATACTGCCTCAGTTTCTAGTGTGGCAGCATTGCATATCACGCGGATAAATTCTTACTCCATAATTACTGTTGATAAATTAAAATAGAGTTTTATTTATAGACGCTCTTTAACTGCTGTGGTCCTTAGCGTCCATTCTATATTGGGCATGAAATACTGGGAATTTTGCTCAGAGGTCTCATCAAGCTTGAGGTTCTTTTACGTACCGTAAATCTACGACACGGGACCACCGGCTTTACTTCCTTTCCGAAGGAAGCCATCATAAGGAGTTTTACACCCGAAAAATCCCTCGCTCTCCGCCGGGTTTGAACCCGCGACCTCGGAAACTAGAGGAAATCACAAAACATGGAAACCACTAAACCACGAGGATGACAATTATTGTTAATTCTAGTCAGTGTGCACGACGTAGCAAATATCTTAATGTTTCTTTGTGTCCGCAATATTTTAAGATATACTTAAAATAATACTAGCTCGAAGTCGTAGCAATTAAATCTTATCTCAGGCTTGCGAGGTTTGGAATAGTAAATCCAGTAGTTTAAATAGTAAGTCCAATAAACGAATTGTCACTATAATGTGCTTTATTTGTTCAAAATGTTTTACACCGAACAATATATGATACTTGAAACAAATTTTAACTTTTTGTAGGCTTTCGTTTTGTTACAATAATCAATTCAAAACATAATCAATTCTTTTAATCATTGATAATATTTGGTTATTCGCTAGGGAATTATTACAGCTTTTTTTGCTTTTAAACGTCTTATTCCTAACGAAAAATTTCTAACAGTCCTTACAGAAGAACGTTGTTAATTTGAGCTAGTCTGATTGCTATAGATCGTAAAACAATGTTATACTATTTAAAAATTCTTGCATGGAAAAAACAACATATTCATAGTAACATATTTAATCATATTACATTTAAAATATATTTCTGCTTACGTTCATACTTTTTCCTACATATTTTGTATTTTGATAATATTTATTTTATTGCAAAGTCAGCCCTTTTCTTCATTTTGTTTAACGTATTTTCAGTGTTATTCAATTTATTTATTATTTCTTTCAGTTTGTCAATAAATATAATTGTAATTAACCATTTAAAACATATTTCTGCTCCAGAGAAAGTTGATGGCACAAATGGTGTTTTGAAACAACAATATAATAATAATTGTGACATTTATTTAAACATAAATATACAATACGTCAAACTCCTTATCCTACACCACTGAATTTCCGTTTTAGCATTCCTTAGCAAATTTAGAAATTATTTCAGATCGTGTTTCTAATATTTGCTTTAGAATAACGTTTATATTAGGACATCATTTATGTGCGTGCGTGTACAATTGCTTAGTACGAGACGAAGTTCGGCACCTCAGTATTTTCAGGTGGGTATTACGGAGGGTGGAGTACAGCACTGCACGCAGGCCAGTCGGCCCGTTGTGCTTCCAACGTGACCCCTTCCTATAGATCCCTACGTGGGAGGAATGGATGAGGGGAGAGACCCGAAGGGCAACCATATCCGGATGCCGACGGGCGCAAGCAAGGAATGGATTCCTAACGTTCCCAGATAGAACGCATCCGACGCCGCACGGCCCCTGCCCAAAGGCCACCAACCTCCAGGGAACCCCTGAGCGAAGTCCCACGCTGAGGAGAGACCTACCGCAAGGATGCCAGGGAAGAGAACCTTTACAGAGCGTAAGTCACCGCCCAGCCGCAACTCGCCGAACACCGTCACCTGGTCCTAAAACACTGAAATAGATGACCAGAGAGATGACTGGTACAGGAAATGAGAGGAAGGAGAGTAGTGGTAGAAGATGCACCACCCCTGGCGACCCGGGAAACCACATGCGTAAGAGTGACGGTTACCGGGGATCGATCCCGAATGCGGGCCAGAGACGTAACCGCCTGAGCCATCCCGCTCGGTCAGTACTTTCTGTAGTTTGTGAACTAAATTGTAGATTTCTTTAAGCTGTCCTCGACATTGTCAGAGCTATGAGTTCCCTCGACAGCTCGTATTATTTTTATCTACCTGCTCGTGCTGTATAATAATACAACACATAACCGAAAAGGAACACAAGAGGGTGTAAATAGAAGTCACGTGATATACGGATATAATCTGCAACATACACCCCCTCGCGTTTAATCGCATTGATACACAGCTCAGTAAGGGAGGGAGGGGGTGGCTCCGAGTGGCGAGTACTTCAGTGGCGTGGATTTATTTTAATAATGCCCTACTCTAATTAGTAAGTTAAACATTTGCACTGCATCCGTCCTGCTTGTTTTTGTACCCTTCGCTTTTACTTTTTGCACACGTGCGCCTGTCCCTTTCCAAAGCTCCGTTCTGTCCATTGCAATACAACCATTTGTACAGGGTGTTCCATAAAGCCGCGACAAATACAGCTATTAAGGGGAGACTAAATGGTAAATATCACCAAAAAATTACGTCTTTATTTTTGTACAATCTTATTAATCAGAATTTTTCCTTAATTCCATTTATATTTTATCACTGACGTACAATAATTACATTTATGTATTTAGAAATATTACTGCATCTGACATTTTTACTATCTCTTACACGTACACAGTAGGTAGATAAGGTATCACTGCATTCCACTCAAAAATTCTTTACCTATATTTTACCTGAAGTACAGATTTTGGGGACAGGAAACCAAAAAAATTATCAATTGTGTCTGTGAACACCATAACTCAAAAACGAAACCAGGATAAATATCAAACTTGGTATTCAGATTCTGCATCTTCCAAACATAGGATAAGTAGATTTTCAAGAAAACTTCTCACCTCAAATAATCTTTACATGAAATATTTTTCGAAATTTATTTTCTAAAAACTTATTTGACGATTTTGAATAAAGCACCATATATTAAATCCATTTGCATGACAAAATGTATATCTTATAGCCTGGGAACAGCCTATGAAGTCCTCTTCATTGGAAGAAATTTTGTTTACACTGTAAACGTTCACCAATAGACGAAAACTACTACACAAAAAAAATGTAGATCTCCTTATAAAACAGAATTTATTTCCAGAAACTTATTTTTTGGTACAAGCCATTTCTGAGATATTGGTTATTAAAGGTTCGAAATGTTTATTTCTTGGTCATTCTCTTAAAATCCTTTCAACACTCATGGAAACAGTATAGAATTTTACCGCCAGCATATGGCGTCCAATTCTTAAACATTTGACTATCGCTGTTCTTTTTATATCTATAACGAAATGTGCAATGTAGCTATTTCTGCAAAAATTTATTTGGATTAAAATGTGGCAGATAAATAAATAAGCTTCAGTAAGAATTGCTTGCATATCCAGTAATTAACGATAGAGGGTACAAAGGTCATGTGAATGTGTCACATAAAAGTTTTGCCCTTTGGAGTGGGGAGAGAGGCACCTCTTAGGGGACATTTGGTTCTACAAGTTGGCATTATTGTTAAGTATGGCAGTTTCTGTTTTCAAACTATGTGGTTTCTTTCTATATAAATTTATGAGCGTTTATATTCCCAAATTTTGAGTTGAGAGCTTTTTCTGCGAATAACATTTTCCGTTTTCTCAAAAACAATTAGACAGATTAAATTTTAGGTTGATAAAACCAAACTCTGTGTGCTATTATGGATCTACATTGATGATAATAAAATGGTTATTTTGTAAAAAAAGTTGCTTATAAAGTTTAATAAAATATGGTGTAATTATGAAAATAATCCTATCTTCCTAAATAAACAAACATATTATATGAAAGCTTAGCAATGAATACAGAAGGCATGCCTTTATATCCTGTAAACATTTCATGGCGAATTGTTGCCATGGAGACTTGTTTAAGTTTGTCATTTGTCATGAGTGTGTCCTCAACGTTTTAATTGTGCACATGTAGCGAGTTAACTGCACGTGTTTCGTTCCACCATTGCTGGATATTCATTTCGTGAACAGGCAGACATGATTTTTATGTATGATCGCACGAATGTTAATGGACTCGAGGCTGCACGGCTCTATTAAATTGAGTTTCCAGACCGAAGACAACCGAGTCATCCAAACTTTGTCGCTGTTTATCGTTGCCTTGCTGATAAATGTGATAAATGCCTGGCTCCGGCACATCTTAGTCGCATTGTTCGAGATGCACTGACTGGTATCTACCATGACCGATGGATAGGCAGAGGAGGACCAGTTCCATGGCCTGCACGTTCTCCCGACCTCAATCCTGTGGATTTTTACCTCTGGGGGCATCTTAAATCATTGGTTTATGAAGCAGCCATTCCGGATGCAGAAACGCTTCATCGACGTGTCATGGAAGCCTGCGAAACCATTCGACACCATCCCGGAATTTTTGACAGTTTACGACATTCCATGATTCGACGAGTACAGGCATGCATAGAAGCAAGAGTAGGACATTTCGAGCATTTATTATGAGTTTTGTGTGTTATAAGTGTACCACTGTGTTGAACACCACCTAACGAGAAAACAAAGGATTATGGGACATATGTTCATATGAACTTTTTCCTTCTTGTGGTGTAAGGAAACCATACCCGAAGTTTGTAAAAGTATTTCTGAAACACCTGTAAATGTAATTAAAAGAGTTAAATATTCACAACTGCCGTGTAAAAATTAGAGCAAAGGAAACAATAGTTGTTCAGCAAAGATACACCACATTTGTCAAATTTAGTAGATAATGTTAACATAGTCAGGGCTAGCTCAAAGCATTTTTACGGTAGGGATTCTTCACAGAAACGTGATGCTTTGAGAATTATTGTTTATAGTGACGCTGGATATTATTTTTGTTTTTTGGTCATGAAGACGCCACTTATTACTGTGCGGTCCAAATCTCTTGACGATTCATGACAACCAATACGGAGTGACCGCGCGGTTGCCAAACTTCACTTCGCTTCGTCAGAACGTTACACGTTTGTTATAAATGCCATTGCAATATCCACTTTAAAACTACAAGAGAATAAGAGACAAAAATGAAAATGTAATAAACAAATAGAAAAAAATCTGATGTGTTACACTCACATGACTTTCTCTACTCTTATACAAACTATTTTTACAAACGCTTATTCTTCATATGCTTCATGTTAATCGAGATATCGAGATGTTAATCTTATTGCTAATTTTCTTGTAGATGTAAGGGGAATTGGTAGGTTTTAAGCGATAGTCAAATATATTAAGAGGTGGTTGCTATGTGGAGTATTCCATTCTCTTTGCATTACCAGGACCGAAAAAGTGAATAACTAATTTCCATTTGAGAGAAAGTATAAGTATTGGAAAATTTAAGGGAATAACAAGCAATATCTCGAAAATGGTTCACTAAAAACAAATGTATATAATATAAATTGTGTGTTTTAACGCGATCTACATTTTTTGTGTAGTAAAATTTTGTCTATCTCTTATGGTTTACCAGTTATGTAAAAGTTGTTCACAATGAAGAATACTTTTGGAGACATTCCCAGAAAATTCAAGATATACATTTCATTTGTCATGAAAATATCTTAAACATATGATATTTTAATCAAAATGGTTAGAGCCATTTTTGAGAAAAAAATTCGAAAAATGTTCCATGTAAAGGGTAGTCTGGGGTGGGGGGATTTTCTTGAAAACCTTCGTGTCGCATCTCTGGAAGATACTGAATCTAAATACCAAGTTTGGTGTTTATCCGACTGTTCGTTTCTGAGTTATGCTGTTCACAGACACACGGACAGATACACAGACACCCACACAGACACACACATGGGCATGTTTCCAAAAATACTTTTTTTTATTCAGGGGCTCTCAAAACATATATTTCCGGTGAAATCTCGGTATCAATTTTTGGGTAGAATACAATATTTCCCCTACTTTCTGTACGTAGTAGAGAAAGTAATAAAACCCATACATTTCTATGCGTTCTTTGTTATTCAAGTGGCACAGCTAACGGCATATCTTCATCGACCTCGATAGCACGTTTATCATAAAATTCAAAAACACTGCGCCATACAACATCATCTTCGAAATCGTCCAGGTTTGTCACTTCCTTAGGTAAGGTATATTTTCTCGGCGACGGAGACAATTTCGTGGCTAAATCTGCGTGCACCTTTTACGCTTTCCTACGCACACGTGAAACAGTTGATGTACTTAGCACGTCTTAGTCATAAGTTCTTGATATTTCGTGAAGTTAAGATTTTTGCGGGTTCTTCGTTGACATACTTTTTAAAGAAATTATACACACTGAAGATAACAACCCTAGCTTTACTGCTATATTTGCTGTACTACTGGCTTACTAAGCCAATTTTTTATGAAAGAGTTAACTTTAGAAATGCTAGCACAAAGCCTATCACTGTAACAACTGATTATACCGCAGTTGAGTTCATAAATTTGTCGCTTAACCTTCCAACAAGCGTGCTGTAAAAAGTACACCAGCGATATTTTTGTTTTGTCAATGCTGAGGCAGTATTTTTATCACTTAAATAATTTCAGTGTAATTATATAATATGTAAATTCAATAACAGCCCGCCTTGAAGCAATATGTGTATGTAATATTTTGTAAAATGTATGTAACAGTCATTGCATATGCTTATATTATTGTATCCATGTCTAAAATGTTATGTGAATGCATTACGTAATTTAATAATGTAGGAACTGTGAGAATAATAAGTTAATAGTTGCTAACAATGAGGTAACCTTGAACAATAATGAGTTTGAGAGTTTAATAATACTACTTCTGATTACTGGAGTAACAACAATGTAATTTTATGAAATAGCAAATCAACAACCAGAAAAAGCTTTAGTTAAATGAAGATATTCTATTGGAGTAGGATTAGCCAATCAGAAACCGAAATATAGCAAAATTTACAAATTTATAAGTCAGTTGCCTGCAGACAGAGTTACTAACCAGACCCAAAAAGTGTCCTCAAGAAATATAATATGTATTCGTGTGAGACGAAACATATGTTTACGTGTTAAAAAGTGTAATTAATTAATAAAAAGAATCTCACAGCTCTCTATATCAGTGAAGTGTTATTTTAATGGTATCAAGTATTAATAGGAGTGAAGTAAAATTATAATCTGTGTAAGCCTACATTCTTGTCACACCACAACCCTGCCAAGATATCCATGTCTCTAAAATAAATACTGACGCAGCCGATGCAAACATAAATATAACATTTAAAGAAGCAGTTTAATTACAAAGTTAATATTTTTTTTAAACTTGGGGCAAAGGCCACCTGAAAGTACATTTGGGGCGAAGGCTACCGGAAACTGTTTACTATACGTGCGGTTGCAACTACTACAAGTTCGGCTCCGCAATAGTTGAAATATAAACCAACTCCTACTACAAAAACTACCTCAAATTGACGCCCAAAGCGTGTTGCAAATAACGTAACAAATAACTTCTTCAATGTTTTAACAATGCTTTAATAATTCTTAAACCTTGGGCTTTCGCGCCAATGATGCCATGAATTCCATTGTTGATACTTCCTCGAGAATGTGATGGCAATTGCCGATTCTTTGCTTAAAGTTCTCAGTTGGATTCTTCTTTATATGGATTTTTCTTTTGTAGTGCATTCCAAGTAAGGCGGTGTTGAATGTTGTAAACCGCACAATACACTCTTCTCATATAGCAGATACGCGCTTGGTTCTAGGATTCGACATTAATGCAGAAGTAAGCTAAATAACCATTAAAATGTACTTAATCATTGGCTTTCCAATGCCATTAGTCTGTAAACAAAACCATACATGACGGTGTTTATTGAAAAAACAGCCAAATATGGTTTAGTGGAGCTGCGTCTGAGGGTGGGATAACCATTTCTACATTTATTTAGAAAATGGAGAATTGCACATTATTAAGTGATAATTATGTCTATGACATAACATTATATAAAAAAATCTAATGTGTTACACTCACATGACTTTCTCTAGTCTTGTACAAACTATTTTTACAAACGCTTATTCTCCATATGCTTCATGTTAATCCAGATGTTAATCTTGCTGCTAATTTTCTTGTAGATGCAAGGGGAATATGGTAGGCTTTAAGCGATAGTCAAATATTTTAAGAGCTGGTTGCTGTTTGGAGTATTCCATTCTCTTTGCATTACCAGGACAAAAAAAAATGAAGTATTGGAAAATTTAAGGGAATAACTAGCAATATCTCGAAAATGGTTCACCCAACAAAAAAATGTATATGACATAAATTGTGTATTTTAACGCGCTCTACATTTTTGTGTAGTTAAATTTTGTCTATCTCTTATGATTTACTAGCTATACAAAAGTCGTTCACAATGAAGAATACTTTTGGAGACATTCCCAGGAAATTTGAGATATACATTTGATTTGTCATGAAAACATCTTAAACATATGATATTTTATTCAAAATCGTTAAAACCATTTTTGAGAAAATTAAAATTTTCGAAAAATATTCCATGTAAAGGGTAATCTGTGGTGGGGGGATTTTCTTGAAAACCTTCGTGTCGCATCTCTGGAAGATACTGAACCTAAATACCAAGTTTGGTGTTTATCCGACTGTTAGTTTCTGAGTTATGCTGTTCACAGACACACACACACACACACACACACACACACACACACATCATCACACACGGACATATTTACAAAAAAACCTTTTTTTTGATTCAGTTGGTCTCAAAACATACATTTCCGGTGAAATCTCGGTATCGAATTTTTGGGTGGAATACAATACTTCCCCTACTTACTATACGTAGCAGAGAAAGTAATAACTACAGTAGAATTGGGTTTATTACCATTACAAGCTAACTATAACTAAAAGTCACCGTTTAAACATCGTGAAAGATAATTATAAATTAATGGTGGAGCATTGCGTGTACACATATTATTCTTTTTTGTACTTGTTCAGGAAAACGTCGCCTTTTATCCTAGCTACTTGTCGCTTTTATGAAATACGTATGCACGCACAGATATTGCAATTAGAGTTTTATCGGCGGCGATGTGTGCTGTCCGTATGAGGCATCGCCGCACTGGTGCTATTCGCTAGTACCATATTGGTGAACACGCCTCATACGTCAAGAGATTTGGACCGCATAATAGATATTTCGATCTCCCAACTAATTGCCGAAAAAGGTCTCGATATGGAATTTTTTTGGCACTTCTTGCAATACCTATTAGATATTAGAAATGTCCGATAATGCCCTTTATTTTGCAACAATGAACTTTCAGTGTGGCAGTGTGTAACTCCCTCTTCCTCACGTCTGACTGGTCAGCAAACGTTTTGTAAACAGTAAGTAACTCATTCAATCGTGATGTACGTCAGAACGCGACCTTTGCTTGCATTAGAGCTTTCTCATTCTCGGGCATCCATTGCGTTAACACAATGATGCTAAGTCTACTATTGTGAGTAAAATGCATAAAATCTTTCGAATAAATTTAGATACTTTAAAAGTATTTTTTTGTTTGTTTCATCCTTATTTTTGTCTCTTCTTATTATGCAGGCTACTTAGTTGTAGAAAGATGTTGCGAAGTTCTAGTTGATTTTTACATCTTTTCTTGGTCTTCCAACAATTTGACGTGTCGCAACGGTATTAATATTCCTGCTACTTCGAGAAGCCTCGGGGTCATGGGTTCGATTGGGGATGACAGGGATTAGGAATTTAGTTCAAGGGATGATTCAGGTTCTTCTTTTCAGGGTAGTGACACTACCTTGCCAGTCTTAATAATGCTGGCGGCTTAACTAAACTATTCTTTATTTTTAAAGGTTTCTTTCTGGTTGACCTGTCACCTTCGTTCATCGAAGGCACTTTCCTTTATTTTTAAGCTTCGCAAAGTCGCGTCTTTTGTTTCTCCGATCGTCTCGTTTTCTAATTTTCCACCGAGTTGCTTGTGTTACGACACTTTACGTCAGACTAAAACAAGAAATGTTTTGATAATTTTCGTAGTATTCTTTACTCACCGTCTCCCTTCCAAGATTTTCTATAGATGTTTCACGTCGCTCTTGCTGGTTTTCGAAAAATGCTCTTATTATTTTCGCTATTAGGTAAATCTCTCCCACATTTTTTTATTACGTGTCATCTTGGAATCAAGACGTATCACGTGACTTGTACAAGATCTTTCATGGTCTATCATTTTATTTCATGATTTTTTTTTACTGGTCATGCATACTTCTGCAACTCCCACAATTAATTTTGACAACATATTTTAAGTCAAAAAATCTTACCACAAGCCTTCTTAGGTCCACTTTCTGACCGTGCTAAGCTTATGACCTTTTGTCTCTGTCACGTCCAAGTTTGGAGACCAAAGCTGGGCCTCTAGACTTCAGGGTACCATATGTAGCCGCAAGCTATTTCCCACCGAAGAGGTAAGTTTAATTTCTTTCCTCTTTGAAGAATTTATTACTGGTAAGGATTTATAGAGCGACGCATTAAATTATTACTTCACTTGATTTACTTTTTGCATAATTTATATCCGTTTTAACTGGTTACTCTTTATACCCAATCCTGCTTTAATAAGTTTGTCTCAGGTTATGAATTATTTGTCATTATGTTTTATCAGAATTTTTTATTAATATTATATTCTTCAGTAAGTTATATAGATATTTAATGTTTATATAGTATTATATTATTATTTATTTCTCGCCTTGGTTTCAATAACCGGCTTCAACTTCCTCTTATAGTTTATTATGCTTGCTCTGTTCGGAAATTCTGTTACTACTAATTTCTTGAACAATTTACAGCCAGTTCATGCTGCCACCTAACTTTGCCTCCTCTAACTACAGTATATACACTACGTGATCAAAAGTATCCGGACAACTTGGCTGAAAATGACGTACAGGTTCGTGGCGCCCTACATCGGTAATGCTGGAAGTCAATATGGTGTTGGCCCACCATTAGCCTTGATGACAGCGTTCAATCTCGCAGGCATACCTTCAATCAGGTGCTGGAAGGTTTCTTGGGGAATGGCAGCCCATTCTTCACGGAATGCGGAACTGAGGAGAGGTATCGATGTAGGTCGGTGAGGCCTGGCACGAATTCGGCGTTCCAAAACATCCCAAAGGTGTTCTATAGGATTCAAGTCAGGACTCTGTGCAGGCCAGTCCATTACAGGGATGTTATTGTCGTGTAACCACTCCTCCACAGCCCGTGCAGTATGAACAGGTGCTCGATCGTGTTGTAAGATGCAATCGCCATCCCCGAATTGCACTTCAACAGTGGGAAGCAAGGTGCTTAAAATATCAATGTAGGTCTGAGCTGTGATCGTGCCAGGTAAAACAACAAGGGGTGCAAGCCCCCTACAGGAAAAACACGACCACACCATAACACCACCACCTCCGAATTTTACTGTTGCCACTACACACGCTGGCAGATGACGTTCACCGGGCATTCGCCATACCCACACACTGCCATCGGATCGCCACATTGTGTACCGTGATTCGTCACTCCACACAACGTTTTCTACTGTTCAATCGTGTAATGTTGACGCTCCTTACAGTAAGCGAGACGTCGTTTGGCATTTTCCTTGAGTGATGTGTGGCTTGTAAGCAACCGCTGGACAATGGAACCCAAGGTTTCTCACCTCACGCCTAACTGTCATAGTACTTGGAGTGGATCCTGATGCAGTTTGGAATTCCTATATGATGGTCTGGATAGATGTCTGCCTATTACTCTTTACGACCCTCTTCAAATGTCGGCGGTCTCTGTTAGTCAACAGACGAGGTCGGCCTGTACGCGTTTGTGCTGTACATGTCCCTTCACGTTTCCACTTCACTATCACATCAGAAAAAGTGGACCTAGGGATGTTTGGGAGTGTGGAAATCTCGCGTACATACTTCTGACACAAGTGACACCAAATCACGTGACCAAGTTCGAAGTCCGTGAGTTACACGGAGCGTCCCATTTTGCTGTTTCACGATGTCTAATGAACTACTGACGTCGCGGATAATGAGTACCAGGAAATAGGTGGCCGCACAAAGCACCTAAGATGAAAAACGTAGGTTTTGTGGAGGTTTCCGGATGCTTTTTATTACATAGTGTATATCAAACACAATGTTATTTGCTGCTTCTTATAGCAGAAAAACTAAGCTATATATAAAATAGGTATTAACTAAAATGAGGTGCCCATCTATGGCCTGAGCTTAAAAATGTAATACATGCCAGTCAGTAATTTGTGTAGACGTATTACAGTTCAGACGAGTAAAATGTTTCTAAAGTTTGAATTACCTGCTGCTATCTCTCTTACTTTTTAAAACGTCTCCGATCACTTAAAGTTAGACAAACATGACCATTTAGTTGGTCGATAGCTCGAAAACTCGCTCACCTTCTTCTGAATCCCACTTCATGCAGCTAACCTTAGGCCTGTTGCAACATCAAGGAATTATTGGATCCCTCCATCTCACCAATGGAGGACAAATATACCTTCTGCTTCTAGGCATTTTCAGTACTTTTCCTTCACACTGTGGCTACCGCACAGCTGCTCGAGCGCTGGCCGCCGCAGCTCGGCCTCCCGCCGAATCATTTAAAATATCTCGCAACTGCCTCACATTATCATACTTACAATTATTATTATTTATTCTCCAGACAATTATTTGGACCTATTGCACCAAGTGACATGTTATGGATGTAAATACATAAACAAAATCAAATAAATAACAAATTAAATTATTACAAATAATTAAGTGGATGAATAAATTACATAAATAAAGAATATAAAAGCAGAGGTGCAACATGGTTTAGTGAATAATTTTGTCAGTGGCTGTGAAGAATTGGTTTTACACTGGCAGAAATGTCCTATAAGAATGTATCTTATGATATGTTGTCGTTCGCACCGGAAGAGCAGCTGTATACGGCTTTTTCTGATATTTCACATTTGTAAATAAAATAATCTAGGACTCTATAAGTGAACTTTGCAGGTAACTTAAATTTTCCGTCTCCAGGAATAATTGTGTAAGAATATGCGATTAAAAGCTGAAGGAAAAAATACATTTCTTCTAGGTTGCCCATTTAATTTGTTTAACCACAGGTTATTCTGTTTCTCTACTATTTGATTATTTAGATTTTTTTTAAATGTGAGTTTGGGCACTACGAATAGCTAAATTTCAGGTTGAATTTGACAGAACGTTTTGTGATCTGATTAGCTCTGTCGTTTCCAACTATTCCAGCATGACTCTTAATCAAAACAGACTAATATTGTGGCGCATTAGTAGGTATTAGTAGCTATTGTCATACCAGACACATTATTGCGTCTTATTGGCAACAGAATTGTTGGGGGTAATTCAGTATTTTTTCGGCTTTGTGTTTGAAGTTCCTCTGGCATGGTAACTCTAGCTAACGTGCCTAGCGAGGGTTGGAGAGGGGGGAATAGGTTTAGTGTTACTTTTCTTTGTGTGTGTTGAGCGTCAGTCTGGTCTGAGAGAGGAGTCTGTGTGTGTGTGTGTGTGTGTGTGTGTGTGTGTGTGTGTGAAAGAGTGTGGATGTAGGACGTGTGTGAAGCATCTCTCCTCAATTCTTTATTCGTGTGTGTGTGTGTGTGAAGTAGCGACACCATTTCTTTTATTAAATAAACCGCAGGTAATGTGTATGATATGAGTTTTGTGTAAATTTCTTATAAAAAGCCCACACCTGCACCTGAATGTGAACATAAAGGTCCTGGTCGTTTCAATATCTGTAGCTACGTTTTCCCCGTTGGGGTGATTCAAATTTAATATTCTTGCTGGAACCCTTTTGGCCCTCAGTCCAGTATGTAACAATATGTTTGATAATTTAAATAACACTCTTTCTAATTGTATTTGCTAGAGGATTGTTATTACACTTGTCTAGAATGGTTGAAGAAAGGCCTTTGAGTTGAGGCAGTATTTTTAACACTTAAATGATTTTAGTCAAATTATATAATAAAAGAATATAATAACAGCCCGCCTTAAAGCAATATGTGTATGTAACAATATATAAAAGTGTATATTACAGCCATTTTATATGTTTATATTATTGTAAACATGTTTAATAATGTTATGTGAATGTATTACGTAATTTAATAATGTAGGAGCTGTGAGAATAATAGGTTAAAGGTTGCTAACAATGAGGTAACCTTGAGGCAATAATGAATTTAAAAGTTTAATAATACTAATTGTAATTCTTGAAAGCAATAATGTAATTTTTGTGACAGTTTAAAAAATAGCCAATCAACAAGCAGAAAAACCTTTAGTTAAGTGAAGGTATTCTATTGGACTAGGATTAGCCAATCAGAGACTTGAAAAACAGAAATTTACAAATTTTAGGCGCTAGAAATTAAGTCGGTTGCTTGTAGACAGCGCTCATAACTGGACGCGTTGGTTGTAGACAGTGTTCCTAACCGGACGCGTGATGTGTCCTCGAGAAATTACTATGTATTCCTGTGAGACGAAAATAGTTTACGTGTTAAAAAGTGCAAGTAATTAACAAAAGAATCTCACAGCTCTCTCTATATCAGTGAAGTGTTATTAAAATCGTGTCAAGAATTAAAACAGGAGTGAATTAAAAATTATAATCTGTCTAAGCCTACATATATTCAGCCGCATCACGCGCTGTTAAGAAATTCATATCTCTAAAAAAATAATACTGATGCAGCCGAGGCAAACATAAATAAATATAATATTTAAAGAAACAGTTGAAATATAATACAACTCCTTCAATACAACCTACTTTTAATTGGCGCAGAGCGTTGGGCTTATAAAAAACGTAAAAATAATCATAAAACAAACAAACATACTTCAGAGTCACTGTGAACACCGTTAAATTGATTTTCAATACATCGTCTTATGGCTTGGTCTAAAGCAAACCTTTCTGCTTGAAAAATGGAACAGTAAGCGCATGACGAAATCCTTTGGTGAACATTTCTGTGCCATGGTCTCTGCACTTGTAAACCATGAAAGTTCATCCTACATTAGCTGGTTTTATCTGCTTCTTCAACTATTCGCGAGCAGTCGCTAAAGATGTCAATGTCGTGAATATCGTAATAGTTTTGCTTAACCAGTTCACAGTGTACACCATGATGCCCAGACTCCACAAATGGAACTCTATCTTGGATAACAAGAGGAATGTATAAGCAACCAGCGAGTGTCTTTACAATTATAATGATAATAAGCACATATCATAAAAGACAATCATAAGAAAGCATTGGAAATTTGGTCTTCTCTGTGCACAAACTCCTGGCGTCTTCTCAAGAAATTTGCATTCACACTGAAGACCAAACTTGAGTGAATTTCTCTTCCGATGTTTTCTTTTAGTTCTTCCAATGTATGGGGTAAATTGCACACACTTTATTAGTTTCTCTACCATGTACACAGTAGGTAGAGAAGGTATTGCATTCCACCCAAAAAAAATCTGATGTGTATTGGAAAATTTAAGGGAATAACAGGCAATATCTCGAAAATGGTTCACCCAACAAAACAAATGTATAAAACATAAATTCTGTATTTTAACGCGCTCTACATTTTTTGTGTAGTAACATTTTGTCTATCTCTTATGGTTTACCAGCTATGCAAAAGTCTTTCACAATGAAGAATACTTTTGGAGACATTCCCAGAAAATTCGAGATATACATTTCATTTGTCATGAACATTTCTTAAACATATGATATTTTAATCAAAATCGTTAGAACCATTTTTGAGAAAATTAAAATTGCTTATGTTCTATGTAAATGGTAATCTGGGGTGGGGGAGTTTCTTGAAAACCTTCGTGTCGCATCTCTGGAAGATACTGAACCTAAATGCCAAGTTTGGTGTTTATCCGACTGTTCGTTTCTGAGTTATGATGTTCACACACACACACACACACACACACACACACACATACATGTTTCCAAAAATTTTTTTTTTTCTTCAGGGTGTCTCAAAATAAGTATTTCCGGAGAAATCTCGGTATCGAATTTTTGGGTGGAATACAATACTTCACCTACTTACTATACGTAGTAAAGAAAGTAATTAGATCTCGAGATTTCACCGAAAATGCATGTTTTGTGATACCTTGAATCCAAAAAAAAGAATTTTTTGAAAAAGGCCCGAGTGGTGTGTTGTGTCCGTGAACAGCGCAACTCAAAAACGAAATTGGGATAAGTACCAAATTTGGTATTTAGCTTCAGTACCTTCTAAAGAACCTTTTTTGCAAAGCTTTTGATTTTCTAAAAAATGTCGTTTTTGATTAACATATCAAATATGAAAGTTATATACTTGACAAACAAAATGTATACTTTGAATTTTCTGGGTATAGCCTGTGAGATCCACTTCATTCGGAAGAAATTTTGTATAATCCTGTATAACTGGTAAACCTAAAGCGGTAGGCGAAAACGTACTTCAGAAAAATTCTACATCCCTTTACAAGATACAATTTATTACAAATAACTTTTCGTGTCAGCAGCCATTTCCGAGATATACGTTATTAATAGTTCGAATTGTTCAATACTTAGCCATTCTTTTACAGCCCTGTCGATTATCGTGGATGTCGTGGAAAGTATATGGAATTTTATGGCCAGCATACAGCGTCCAGCTCTAAAACATTTGAGTATAGCTATTCCGTTTGCATCTATGTCGAATTGTGTAATTCAGCTATTTCTGGGAAGATTTATCTGGATTAAACTGAAGTAGGTAGAAAAATAAACCGTCTTAAAAATAATTTGTAAAACCACTAAGCGATAGAGGGAGAGAAAGTCACATGAATGTAACAAATCATGCATTTCTTACATGATCATCAGATTCGGATTAATTTCTGTAATTGGATTTTGCGAAATAATAGAGTAATTGACCCACGCTTAATATGTTCATCCGATGAAGCATGGTTCCATTTGCATGGCTAAGTTTCGTCGCAAAATAACAATATTTGTAGTACAGAGAAACCCTATTTTATACAGGTGATTCCCTTGGCATGACGCGAAAACAGATTGGCAGTAAATGCATAGAGAATAATAAGAGGTATCTGTTTTGAACAAAGAATAAATGCAGAGAAGTACGGCAATAACTTACTCCCATCATTTTTTGAAGTGCTGATCGAAAGTCAGAATAGATTTTTTCAAAAAGACTTTGCTACCACACATACCACTGATGAGTCATTAAATTTAATTCAGGAAATTTTTGAAGATAGTATTTAACTATATGTGATTTATATCTCTGAGGGAACTTTAAAAATAAGGTGTGTGCAAAAATAAACCCGTACATTGTAAGAAATAAAAGAAAACATAGGCGAGAAAGTCAATTTCGGATATTGAACTCTTTAGTGAGTGAAAATTTCCTGAGAAGATGCCAGGAATGTGTTCATAGTGGACATTTCCAACATCTGTTATGATAAGGTTTTTACTTACTATCACTGTAATTACGATGGGTGATCAGAAACTATGGTTACAAGGCCGATATTCTTGGAGTTTCGTCCGTTACAGAGAAATTAGCAGTGTGCGGTAATTTTAATGCATGCGGTTGGCCACTGTGCAGAGCTTCAGTCACCCGCCACCCACAGCACTAGTTGTAAATAAACACAAATGGCGACTCGTTTGGAAAACTGGGCTCGTGAATAAATATACTCCGTTATCCGAATTGTTGTGGGTGAAACATCCGGGTCATCACTATATTTCATTTCCTTCTTCTTCACCGCCATACCAGGCATTGGGCTGATTATCCATCCTATATATGCTATGATCCAGAGTTTGCTTGCTCCTCGACAAGTTACCGACACAAGGCATTGCTTTCAAGTCCTTTGGGGTGTAAGTCCTACAAAGAGGAGGGTAATTAGTTAAAAAAATCTGATGTGTTACACTCGCATGACTTTCTCTACTCTTGTACAAACTATTTTTACAAACGCTTATTCTCCATCTACTTCATGTTAATCGAAATAAACATTTGCAGACACTATCTTATTGCTAATTTTATTGTAGATGTGAGGGGAATATATATTTACAAGGGCAATATAGAAAAACAGTAGCCTTTAAGCACATACATATCTCTTAATAGCTGGTTGCTAGGTGCAGCACCATTCCCTTTGCTACAGATTAATACTATTTGCATATCCAAGACAAAAAACTGAATAACGAATTCCCATTTGAGAAAATAAGTATTGAAAAATTTAAGAGAAAAACAAGCAATATCTCGAAAATGGTTCACTCAACAAAAAAATGTATATGACATAAATTGTGTATTTTAACGCGATCAACATTTTTACTTTCTCTACTACGTATAGTAACTAGGGGAAGTATTGCATTCCACCCAAAAATTCGATACCGAGATTTCACCGGAAATACATGTTTTGAGACCTCCTGAATCCAAAAAAAGCATTTTTGGAAACATGTCCGTGTGTGTATCTCTCTGTGTGTGTGTGTGTGTGTGTGTGTCTGTGTGTGTGTGTGTCTGTGAACAGCATAACTCAAAAACTAACAGTCGGATAAACACCAAACTTGGTATTTACATTCAGTATCTTCCAGAGATGCGACACGAAGATTTTCAAGAAAATCCCCCACCCCTGACTACCCTTTACATGGAACATTTTTCGAAAATTTTAATTTTCTCAAAAATGGCTCTAACGATTTTGATGAAAATATCATATGTTTAAGATAATGTCATGAGAAATGAAATGTATATCTCGAAATTTCTGGGAATGTCTCCAAAAGTATTCTTCATTGTGAACGACTTTTGCATAACTGGTAAACCGTAAGAGATAGACAAAATTTTACTGCACAAAAAATGTAGATCGCGTTAAAATACACAAGTTATATCATATACATTTGTTTTGTTGAGTGAACCGTTTTCGAGATATTGCTTGTTATTTCCTTAAATTTTCCAATACTTATACTTTTTCTCAAGTTCGTTATTCATTTTTACTTTCTCTACTACGTATAGTAAGTAGGGGAAGTATTGCATTCCACCCAAAAATTCGATACCGAGATTTCACCGGAAATACATGTTTTGAGACCTCCTGAATCCAAAAAAAGCATTTTTGGAAACATGTCCGTGTGTGTGTCTGTGTGTGTGTGTGTGTCTGTGAACAGCATAACTCAAAAACTAACAGTCGGATAAACACCAAACTTGGTATTTTCGTTCAGTATCTTCCAGAGATGCGACACGAAGATTTTCAAGAAAATCCTCATACCCCAGACTACCCTTTACATGGAACATTTTTCGAAAATTTTAATTTTCTCAAAAATGGCTCTAACGATTTTGATGAAAATATCATATGTTTAAGATAATGTCATGAGAAATGAAATGTATATCTCGAAATTTCTGGGAATGTCTCCAAAAGTATTCTTCATTATGAACGACTTTTGCATTACTGGTAAACCATAAGAGATAGATAAAATTTTACTACACAAAAAATGTAGATCGCGTTACAATACACAATTTATGTCATATACATTTTTGTTGTTGAGTGAACCGTTTTCGAGATATTGCTTGTTATTTCCTTAAATTTTCCAATACTTATACTTTTTCTCAAATTCGTTATTCATTTTTTTATGTCCTGGACATGCAAAGAGAATGGAATGCGCCACATAGCAACCAGCGATAAAATATTTGACTATCGCTTAAAAGCTACCATATTCCCCTTGCATCTACAAGAAAATTGCAATAAGATTGACATCTCGATATCTCGATTAATATGAAGCATATGGAGAATAGGTGTTTGTAAAAATAGATTGTACAAGAGTAGAGAAAGTCATGTGAGTGTAACACATCAGATTTTTTTATGTCCTGTACATGCAAAGAGAATGGAATGCGCCACATAGCAACCAGCGATAAAATATTTGACTATCGCTTAAAAGCTACCATATTCCCCTTGCATCTACAAGAAAATTACAAATAAGATTGACATCTCGATGTCTCGATTAATATGAAGCATATGGAGAATAGGCGTTTGTAAAACTAGATTGTACAAGAGTAGAGAAAGTCATGTGAGTGTAACACATCAGATTTTTTGTTTGTGTATCTCTTATGGTTTACCAGTTATGCAAAAGTCCTTCACAATGAAGAATACTTTTGGAGACATTCCTAGAAAATTCGAGATATACGTTTCATTTCTCATGACATTATCTTAAAATATGATATTTTTATCAAAATCGTTAGAGCCATTTTTGAGAAAATTAAACTTTTTGAAAAATGTTTCATGTAAAGGGTAGTCTGGGGGTGGGGGATTTTCTTGAAAACCTTCGTGTCGCATCTCTGGAAGATACTGAACCTAAATACCAAGTTTGGTGTTTATCCGACTGTTTGTTTTTGAGTTATGCTGTACACAGACACACAGACACACACACGGACAGGTTTCCAAAAATGCTTTTTTTGGATTCAGGAGGTCTCAAAACATGTATTTCTGGTGAAATCTCGGTATCGAATTTTTGGGTGGAATGCAATACTTCCCCTACTTACTATACGTAGCAGAGAAAGTAATAAGAAGGATTGCGAGGGGCACTATTTATATTTTGAGCCTTGGCAACCCTGAATGTTGAAGGTGCCATCTGATGTTTCCAATCGAAAGATTTGCATTTTTGACCATAATCCATTTCAAACATTTTCTCAATAGAGCGTCATTTGTTTAGTTCACACTAACTTGAAAATTGTGTGTCAACAAAAACATAGAATTAACTCGTAAAAATGTTCGTGCAGTGATTTATTACGACCATCGACGTGGATTTTCAAGAAAATAGTGCTTCCATCAACTAACTTCCACATTTGGCGACGAAGCTCCATCCTTTACCACTGTGAAACGCTGGTATAACGAATTTAATCGTGGCCGCCGTTCGCTCAATGATGAAGTTCGTGAAGGTCGTCCAAATCAGTTGTTGTGCCAGAAAACATTGATGGTGTGCAAAAACTAATAATGAAAGATCGTCATGCGACATATTGTGAGATTGAGGCAGACCTAGGCATTAGTTCTACCAGCATATATAAAATATTGCATGATTATTTAGCCGTGAAAAAAGTTTGTTCTCGTTGGATCCCACATAATTTGACGCAATCTTCAAAAGATGCTCGTGTCGTTTGGTGTACAAAAATGCTCAAGAAATACAATGGCGGTGCCTAAAAGACGTATATAAGATTGTAACAGGTAACGAATCATGGATAGACAAGTATAGCGGGAAATCGTCGATCCATGGGTTGATGTGGTCTTTGGCAGTGTTCTACCTCGGCTATTGATGTTCGTCGGTTGTTGCGTATTCCATTCCTAACTATATCTAATTATTAATTCTCAGGTTATAGTGGGTGAGGCAAGTTTAAGAAATACACTGCAATTTTCCCTTAATAAATGAAGTTTATTCACAATTGAAATAGTTATGGGCGGCTAGCTTTTCCCATTATTATAATCCCACCACTTTAAATTAGTCAGGAGCCTAGCTATCTGCACACGCATCCCCACCCTTGGGCATCTGTAGCACCTCGTGTCGAGTGAATTCTTGAAGATCAGTGAGAGAGAGGGGCTCCGAGGCCTTGTCTGCCCTTATATACGGGAGCCTAGTGACGCTCACCTCTGCGTTTAAAAATGTAGTGACGTTCCCTATTGGTCCTCAGACCATGTGAGAATGTGTGGCTTCAGATCCGCGCGCTTAAGCGGTTCCATATCTCCGTCTCATTCTTTTCTCTATCTGTCTCTTTCTATTTCTCCGTACCGTTGCCGGTTTCTTGCCTGTTGGCTTGTTGATAGCTACGCTCTTTATGTTTTCCTGGAATTTTTGCTAGCTCGCTCGTTTCTTACAATCAGCTCTGTACAAATGTTAGATGTTGAATATTTTAACATGTTAGTGAATTAAAGTATTACTCTACAATTCTTATATGTATGGTTCCCTTTTCATATGTACAATATATATATATATGTATAATGTATCTCCTTTCACAAGGTAGAATGAACAAAATCACCTTTACTTAATTAAAATAATTAACTGAAATTTTCCATGAGACTGCTACGCATCAAGCTTTTAATAACCCATGCGTACATTTAGCATCTATGATTGAATGTTTAAATAAAATCCATTGCCACAAGTATGTCAGAATTCGCAGCAGCGCGTCTCCAATGTGTGGATGATCATCCTAATTGTTGAAGAGATATATATCTTATGTCTGAGACTGTACAAGAAAGCTAGCGTCTCTGTGGCAGATGCTTGTGGTCGTGTAGAAATGCAAATGTAGCTAGCGAGAATACTTGAGGCTGCTCCCCCCTCCTTGCTCTTTAGCCGGAGTTCTTGCCTGCCTCTGGACAAGGTTTGTCGCTTTCCCTAAAAGGTGGTACGCACTACCTCAAGGTAGTAAAGCTTCTACTCGAGACGAAGCTAATGGCTTCAATCAGAAACATAAGCTAAATTGTAATTAGTAACTTTATAAATGTTTGTTTACGTATATTGGAAGTACTCAAAGTGGTTACCTCCTTAAAAGCCGATATTAATCCTAGGGTTGTATGAAACTTCGTCCATCAAATGTGTGCTCTTGGTATTACGTCATCAAATTTAATTCCTCTATCAAATGCCTTCAAGAAAATTCAGAATAAATTGGAAAAATTAATCTACATAAAAATACCAGTCCTTGTTACTGGAAAACAAACTATCAAAGATATATTCTTGACTTTGCTATGCCTGTAAAAAGCATTAACATAATCGAATACACATAAATTCTACATTTATTTAGTGAGGGAGTATCTTTAAAACTTAAATGATTTCAGTCTAATTATATAATATATAAATTCAATAACAGCCCGCCTTAAAGCAATAGTTTATATAACAAGTTATAAAAGGTGTATATTACAGTCATTGTATATGTTTATATTATTGTATACATGTGTAATAATGTTATGTGAATGTATTACGTAATTTAATAATGTAGGAACTGTGCGAATAATAGGTTAAAAGTTGCTAACAATGAGGTAACCTTGAGGCAATAATGAATTTGAAAGTTTAACAATATTACTTGTAATTCTTGGGAAACAATAATGTAATTTTTGTGATAGTTAATAAAATAGCCAATCAACAACCAGAAAAAGCTTTAGTTAAATGAAGGTATTCTATTGGACTAGGATTAGCCAATCAGAAACTAAAATGGAGCAAAATTTAGAAATTCAGAAGTCAGTTGCTTGTAGACAGTGTTCCTAACCGGACGCGAGATGTGTCCTCGAGAAATTTAATACGTACTTTGTGTGAGACAAAAGTAGTTTACGTGTTAAGAGTGCAAGTATTTAATAAAAAAATAAATCGCACAGCCCTCTCTTTATATCAGTGATGTGTTATTTTAATCGTGTCAAGCATTAATAAAAGGAGTGAAGTAAAATTATAATCTGTGTAAGACTACATGCTTCAGTCGCACCACTCCCTGCTAAGACTTCATGTCCGTAAAATTAAATACTGACGCAGCCGAGGCAAACATAAATATATAATATTTAAAGAAACACTAAAAATTAAAAAGTTAATACTGTTTATACTTGGGGCAAAGGCCACCGGAAAGTACATTTGGGGCGAAGGCTACTGGAAACTTTTTACCATACGTGCGGTTGCAACCATCTTCAAATTGGCTCCCAAATTGTGGGGCAAATAACAATACAACAAAGTAACTTCTTCATTAGGTAACCTCAAGATAAGCAAAGCGAAGATTTTAAGAGAATTCTCCCATAACTTTTTTCGTAATTATTTATTTTCTCAAAAGTCCTTATAAGAATTTCAATTAAATTTAAATTATGATTAAGCCAACCAAAACGCTCATCTTGCAATTACATGAATAACAATAAATTTCTCTTATCTCCATCAGTTATCATTTATTTACATAGCTTATTACTTTTTTCGTTACGTGTAGTGAAAACATAGAGGAAGTATTAAACTCCACCCAAAAATTAGATACCAGATTTTACCAGAAATTCATGTTTTGAGGCCCCTGAATAAAAAAAACACTTTTAGAAAAAGGTGCGTGTGTGTGTGTGAACGGCATAACTCAAAAACGAAAAGTCGGATAAATACCAAACTTGGTATTTAGATCCAACACATTTCATAGATGCGACACAAAGATTTTCAAGAAAATTCTTCCACCTTAGACTACCCTTTACATGGAGCATTTTTCGAAAATTGTGATTCTTACAAAAATAGCTCAAATGATTATGATTAAAACATCATATTATTAAGATATTTTCATGACAAATAAGGTGTATATCCTTAATTTTGTGGGAATGTCCCCAAAAGTCCTCTTCTTTCTGAATGGATTTTGCATATCTGATAAATCGTAAGAAATAGGCAAAACTGTAGAGCTCGTTAATATACGGAATTTATATCATATACATTTTTTGTAGTGTGAACCATTTCCGAGATATTCCTTGTTATTTCTTTGAATTTTTCTATACTTATACTTTTACTCAAATGGGAATTCGTTATTCGTTTTTTTATGTCCTGGACATGCAAAGACAATTAAATGCTCCACATAGCAACCAGTTCTTAAAATATTTGACTATCGCTTAAAGCCTAGCATATTCCCCTTGCACCTACAAGAAAATTAGCAATATATAGTTTCTGCAAATGTTTGTCTCGATTAGCGTGAAGTAGATGGAGAAAATTCGTTTGTAAGAATATTTTGTACAAGAGTAGAGAAGTCAAGTGAGTGTAACACATCAGATTTTTTTCTATAAACCTACAGTTAATCATACTAAATACTCAATGCTTTCAGGCAGGATATATAGGAGGCTGGGAAACAATATATTATTAAGAAACCAATGTAACATTTAAACCTTGATATTTCATTCTCATTGTATGGAGTGATGAGAAACAAACGAATGGCATAACAATTTGAAAGTGTATTGCTTATAATATTGCAAAATTTAAACCAACATCAAGAAGTATCTTATTAACTTAAGTTTATCAAATAAAGGTTATTTGACACATATAACATAATGGGCTCTACATTTTTTCTATACTTATTTTTTGTCAGTCTGTTATGAAGAATTTCGAATTACCATAAGAGTAAAAGTAAAAGTATTGGAAAATTTAAACAAATAACAAGGAATATCTCTGAAAGGGTTCAATTGACTAAAAAGTGGATATGACTAAAATTGCGTATTTTAACGTGATCTACACATTTTGTGTAGTAACATTTTGTATACTTCTTATGGTTTACCAGTTATGCAAAACTCATTCAGAATGGAGACGACTTTTGAGGACATTCCTAGAAAATTCAATTGATACATTTCATTTGCCATGAACGTATCTTAAACATGTGATATTTTAATCAAAATCGTTAGAGCCATTTTTGAGAAAATCAAAATGTTCGAAAAATTTCCATGCAAAGCGTATTCTGGGTGGGGGATTTTCTTGAAAATCCTCGTGTCGCAACTTTAAAAGATACTGAACCAAAATACCAAGTTTGGTATTTATTCGACTTTTCGTTTTTGAGTTATGGTGTTCACAGACACACCACAACCTTTTTCTAAAACTGCTTTTTTTTGGATTCAGAGGTCTCAAAACATGTATTTCCGGTGAAATGTCGATTTCGAATTTTTTGGTGAAATGACTTCCCTTAGTATACGTAGTAGAGAATGTAAAACAGGTGCTCTAATTGTGGCAATACCACAAAACTTTACAAATGTGATATTTATACTTCCATGTGTTTTTTTAACAAACATGAAAAGTCTATTTTGACCAGAGATACCACCATTTTTACCAGTCCCTTCTATTTTTGGTAAGTTTAGAGCTTTTGTGTATTCGCTATTAGTGATTATCTCATTTTAGAAGACGCGTTGAATTCATTATCTCAGAATGTATTCATAAAGCAAACGAGGAAATTGTAGGCTTCCTGGAAAGTTCTAAGATGTGTTCATTATTTCGGCAATTGTGCCGAACACCCAGAGGCCATATGACGTCATTAGCACGGCCTGCCGTGTTTCACATGTAGTCATACGTTCATTACACCTCAATTTCCTAGCTAGGCTCCTACCTCAAAGCTGTTGCTGATTAGAGCCTATCTTTGCGCTAAGTTGGCCAACGTGGTGGGAATATAAACAAACAAACAAGCGTGTTTCCTCTAAGTGTTACACTCTGCAAGGAAGCGTACTGTAAACCCCGATCTTACGCTCTGAGTCACATTACGAAGATTAGCGTATATCAGGTAGGTTCAGTGATGCGAACAAGTCGGCGGAATTTATTTATGTAGCAGGCATTCTTGTAAACATTTGTGTCAGATGCGTGCGTGTCGTTTTTATATGCTCCTTGCAGAAGATAAACACAGCTATCCATTAGAATCCATATCCAATTATAAGAAAACACATTCCTGAGTAAAATATCATAAGTAAACTAAACCGAATCTAATGGAATCGAAAATTCGGATTCCAGTTCCCAAAATATTGACGCAGAGGCTTGGCTCAAGGTTATCGGGAGGTCGACGCCGGACAGACGGAGATAAACAACGATAAGTAGCGTTGTTTATCTTGTCAGCGCAAACTCCGGAAGCGCTACCCACAGATAACCAGAATCTTCTGGAAGTTTCTTCCCGCCTCGAATCCAGATAGTACTAGGATGTTCTATGGAAGATTCCATTGGCTATGCAAGATGGAAGGGAACTTATTACATTCCTTCTAATACACTACGCGATCAAAAGTATCCGGACACCTGGCTGAAAATGACGTACAATTTCGCGGCGCCATCCATCGGTAATGCTTGAAGTCAATATGGTGCTGGCCCACCCTTAGCCTTGATTACAGCGTTCACCCTCGCAGGCATACTTTCAATCAGGTGCTGGAAGGTTTCTTGAGGAATGGCAGCCCATTCTTCACGAAGTATGGGACTGAGGAGAGATATCGATGTAGGTCGGTGAGGCCTGGCACGAAGTTGGCGTTCCAAAACATCCAAAAGGTGTTTCATAGGATCAAAGTTAGGATTCTGTGCAGGCCAGTCCATTACAGGGATGTTATTGTCATGTAACCACTCCGCCACAGCCCGTGCAGTATGAACAGGTGCTCGATCGTGTTGAAAGATGCAATCGCGATCCCCGAATTACTCTTCAAAAGTGGGAAGCAAGAAGGTGCTTGAAATATCAATGTAGGTCTGCGCGTGATCGTGCTACGCAAAACAACAAGGGGTGCTAGCCCCCTCCAGGAAAAACACGACCACACCATAACACCACCACCTCCGAATTTTACTCTTGGCACTACACACGCTGACAGATGACGTTCGCCGGGCATTCGCCATAGCTACACCCTGCCATCGGATCCCACATTGTGTACCGTGATTTGTCACTCCACACAACGTATTGCCACTGTTCATTCTTGTAATGTTGACGCTCCTTACACCAAGCGAGGCGTCGTTTAGCATTTTCCTGCGTGATGTGTGGCTTATGAGCAGCTGCTCGACCATGGAATCCTAGGTTTCTCATATCACGCCTAGCTGTCATAGTACTTGGAGTGGATCCTGATGCAGTTTGGAATTCCTGTGTGATGGTCTGGATAGATGTCTGCCTATTACTCTTTACGACCCTCTTCAAACGTCAGCGGTCTCTGTCAGTCAGCAGACGAGGTCGGCCTGTACGCTTTTGTGCTGTACATGTCCCTTCACGTTTCCACTTCACTATCACATCAGAAACAGTGGACCTAGGAATGTTTAGGCGTGTGGAAATCTCGCGTACAGACTTCTGACACATGTGACACCCAATCACCTGACCATGTTCGAAGTCCGTGAGTTCCATGGAGCGTCCCGTTCTGCTGTTTCACGATGTCTAATGACTACTGAGGTCGCGGATAATGAGTACCAGGCAGTAGGTGGCAGCACAATGCACCTAAGATGAGATACGTATGTTTGTGGTGTGTTCGGATACTTTTGATCACATAGTGTATGTGCTTCAGAGAGGTATTACAAACAAAAAGGTATAATAGCATTCCATTCCGTGTTCAGCCGTTTTCGAAAAAAATGGTTGTTTTTCTAAATTGGATGCTGCATTCCACGAGACAATAGTTTACTTGCAAGATGGGTAGAATAACCTATTTCTGACCTAATTTTGGTAGTAACAATGTGATATCCTACAGGGTTTTGAAATTAGTAATACAGAGTGATTTTAAATGATGGACCCATTTTATAAAATTCGTATTTATTAAAGTACAAATCCAACATGAAGCACCTTTATACCTATAAACAGAGAAATTTTCAACGTTTTGTTTAATACATTATAAATGTTTAATGTGTCCACCGTTTGCTGTACGGCAAACATCTATGCGATAGCCAAACTGGTCCCACACACGAGCAAGCGTATCTTCTGTTACTGAGTGCACGGCAGCAGTGATACGGTTCCGCAGGTCGTCCAGAGCTGTAGGTAGAGGCGGGACGTAAACAGCTTCCTTAACATAACCCCATAAGAAATAGCCACATAGGGTCAGATCAGGAGATCTCGGTGGCCAGAAGTGTAGAGGCAGGTCTTCATTTGCCCTGCGACCTATCTAGCGCTGAGGAAGGGATTCATTCAAAAAGCCTCGTACATCGCTGTATCAATGCGTACATCGCTGTATCAATGGGATGAAGCTTCATCCTGATGGAAAATGTGTATCTTCCATAATTTGCGGTAACTGCAATTGTTCCAACGTGTACAGATACGTTATTTCAGTTACAGTTTTTTCCGCAAAGAAAAATGGTCCATAAACCTTTTTACGGGATAAGGCACAGAACACGTTTACTTTCGGTGAGTCTCTTTCATGTTGCAATGTGGAATGTGGATTTTGCAAACCCCATATGCGAACATTGTGTCTGTGACTTTTCCACTAAGGTGGAAAGTCGCTTCATCGCTAAAAATGATACGCTATAGAAACGCGTCACCCTCCATCATTCCTAGCACATAACCACAAAATTCGAGACGCTTCTCTTTGTCTTTAGGTTTGAGAGCCTGCACAAGTTGTAATCGGTAGGGCTTGTACAGCAAACGCCGTCTCAAAACTTTCCATACATTTGGTTGGGGTATTCCAAGTTCTCTAGCTCTATGGGTAGACTTACGTGGACTGCGAACAAAACTGTCTTCAATCCGTCTGACGTCCTTCTCTGACACACGCGGTCGGCCTTGCTATTTCCTTTACACACACTTCCAGTCCGTTTAAATTGCGTAAACCAACGGCTAATGTTTTTTCTAGTTGCTGGTTCAATACGGAATTTGCTACGAAATGCCCGCTGCACTACAATTTGCGACTCACTTTTTGCGAACTCAATAACGCAGAAAACCTTATGCTCCACAGTAGCCATCTCACTACGTACTGACAGTGAAACGCAATGGCGGCCTATTGCGCGAACACTCTACCGGCCGCTTCTAAAACCATCATCTCCCGCCGAAAAAAAACTTTGAAACTTCCTCTTTTCATTGTTATACAGATTGTTCATGTTGGATTTTTGCTTTAATAAATACGAATTTTATAAAAATGGGTCCATAGTTTAAAATCACCCTGTAATTTAAGAACACTGTTTTGCAGATATAATGTGGTTTCAGACCTAAGCAACGTTGCTGGTGTGAGAACGGGCTCCCGGACGTATACAGAACAGCGTACATGTACTGGAAGTTGGGGAAACAAGCGGTTTTGTTTTCCACATGAGCCTTCATCCAAACAAACACAATGAAAGGGTGGTGCAATCTTTTGGCGAAATGACAAGTACAACTTGGTAGATATTGGCCTAAACTAATAGTATGAAGCAATGCCTTCATCATCAAATAAGTGTTTCGCGGACTGAAAAGTGAGGAAGGTTTTGTTACATTATTTATTAGCTCCACGCTTTGGGCGTCAATTTGAGAAAGGAGTATTTTATTAGCCCTACGTATGGACGGAGTTGTATTGCATTTCGACTGTTGGGGAGCCGAACTTGTGGTAGTTGCAACCGCACGTATAGTCAACAGCTTCCGGTAGCCTTCGACCGAAATGTACTTTCAGGTGGCCTTTGCCCCAGGTTTAAAATAATATATTAACTTTGTAATTTAACTGCTTCTTTAAATATTATATATTTATGTTTGCCTCGGTTGCATCAGTATTTGTTAAGAGACACGTTTTTCTTAGCAGGGTTTTGGTCCGACAAGAATGTAGGCTTACTCAGATTATAATTTTACTTCACTCCTTTTATTAATACTTGATACGATTTAAATAACACTTCACTGATATAGAGAGCTGTGAGATTCTTTTATGAATTACTTGCACTTTTTAACACGTAAAACTATTTTTCGTCTCACACGAATACGTATTAAATTTCTTGCGGACACTTTTTGCATCCGGTTACAATCACTGTTTGCAGGCAACTGAACTCTAAATTTGTAAATTTTTTTCCTTTTCAGTTTCTGATTGGCTAATCCTACTCCAATAGAATACCTTCATTTTACTAAAGGTTTTTCTGGTTGTTGATTGGCTATTTTATAAACTGTCACTAAAATTACATTATTGTTACTCCAAGAATCACAAGTAGTACTGTTAAGATTTCTTACTCATTATTGACTCAAGGTTACCTCATTGTTAGCAACTTTTAACTTTTTATTCTCACAGCTCCCACATTATTAAATTACGTAAAACATTCACATAACATTATTGAACATGTATACAATAATATAAGCACATGCAATGACTGTTACATACATTTCACAAATTATTTACATACACATATTGCTTCAAGGCGGGCTGTTATTGAATTTATATATTATATAATTAGACTGAAATTATTTTTAGATGTTAAAAATACTGCCTCAAATAAGACAATAGACCTTTCTCAAATTGACGCCCAAAGCGTGGTGCTAATAAATAACGTAACAAAAACCTTCCTCAAAAGCACATCATGTTTATGTCACCTCCACTAGGAGTTGCGTCATTATTACCGTAACATCGTACTACGCATAGAAACTCACAGTTTTGGTGATAAAAGATCACGAGGTGTGTTTAGTAGATAATTATACTTACAGCACATGAGTACCTTGATAACTTTATGCACTCACACAAGGTTTACGGGATACCAGCCTTTTCAAATCGTGAGTAACTTGATAACATTGATCAAGGTACTCAAGGTATACGTACTTTATTCATCACTCATGAATTACACGCCATACAGCAAAAGTGAAATTACGCCCTGACCTACTTCTGGTTTTCATAGCAAAAATCTCACCCCCAGCTACAGTCCCTACCAACTACACGCTGCAACTTTGCCAACGTGTGTGTTTCACGTTTTCGAAAAATCTAACTTAACTCTGCCGAAAACAGTCATAGAAAAAACTGAAGGATACAAAATATGTTCAAAATATGACATTTATAACTGCTTTAAATTAATGCAATGACTTTCCTTCCATCAGTATAGGCCAATGTTCTCGCGAGAGGAGTGAGTTGGTGAGGGGTTAGGGAGTTCGTTTCGGTGCGACATGAAGTGCGGTTCTACGAGTGAGTTTGTGACGAAAACTATTACGTGCAGTGAGTGCTGCGGCTGTAGGAGAGATTCAAGAAGCCTTGTGTGTTCGACTCTCCAGCAACTGAACCATTCGAAAGAATTGGCTACGTCGTGCATATTGTATTACGCCGTTACACCAAGAAGTTAAGTGAAGCGACGAGGAAATTAAACAGTTCACATAAGTGAAGTCTCAATAAAGTTGAACCAGATAAAAGAGTGTAGTGACATTGAGAACTTAGAGAAGTGACAGTTGAAAAACTGGACAAAGTCAAAATTTTAGGTTTGAAAATATTCCTACTTCATTGAGTGATTTGGTTTGGGTATGTCTTACTGCGAAGCCACCCTGGTACTTATTTATTACTGTTTTCTTAATAATTATTATTTTAAGTTAAATGTCAGAGCACTCTGATTCAGCTTGGTTGGCTTTTAAGGAAGCGGACGTTTTTATAAAAATGCCTTTTTTGTTTTAAAATATATGGCGGCGCCGTGACCGAGTGATTAGATCGCTCAAGGGTTCACTCCCAGAGACCTCATGTGGGATTAATGGTGGACAAAGCGGCATCTGGGGGGTTTCTGCAAGTTTTCTCGGTTTCCCCGCCATTCATTCCACCAACTGCTCCAGCATCATCTTTCCTTTCATACATTTTACTATCAGTTCATATCATCTACTTCCTGGGCTCTCATACCAGGCATCGGACTATTAATCTACGGATATTCTATCTGATCCAAAGTGTTCTGCTCTTCGACAGGCTCTGACCCCAGGCTCCCCCTTGTAAGTCCTACATCCGAGGAGGTTAAGCAGGAAAAGAAGACCTGAAACATGTGTTCTTCGTCGTCTCTTTCCAAAGATTAGGTGTTATAGTTACCTGTTCTGGTCTTATCACTCATCCACCTCTTACAACGTCTATCCAGATCTCTCATTCTAGTCGGCCAATAATTCATTTATTTTTTTGGTAATCTGTTTTCTATCATTCTGTTCAACACGATCTCTTCATTTCACTCTATTTTCTTCTGTCTTATAATTAACTGAAAGGATTTTTAAATCTGATCTCATTTAGCCATTTTAGTACATCCACTTACATATCTCATGAACTTCATCTCTGCCGCCTATACGATTGATCTTTCTTTTTTGTTTTGTCCATGATTCGGAACCATATATAAGAGAAGGTACAACCATAATTCTATAAAATTTCATTTGTGGAAACACAAATGAAGTTGTGAAACATGTATTTAAAGTGAAATCTGGTTATCGTAATGTTGAGTGATATGCACTACTTCCTTTACAAACTAATAGCAGGTGCTAGAGAACGTAATATCAGTTGATAAAGCGTAGATTTGTTCTCGTGTATTTGAATTTAAATATCTTTGGAATTGTTCGGGTAAATTAATAATATTAGAGGAAGTTCCTGAAGTTATAGGTACGTAAAGGTATCACGGAGGGGCAGAGCACCGCACGCAGGCCAGTCACCCCATTGTGCTGCCAACGTGACCACTGGGAGGAAAGAATGTGAGAGGTGAGACCCGAAGGGTGGCCAGATCCGGATGCCGACGGGCGTAAGCATGGATGGATGGGTTCCCTAACGTTTTCAGATATAACGCATCCAACGCCGCACGGTCCCTGCCCACAAGTCACCAAACTCAGCGGCACCGCAGCGACGCCAGGGAAGAAACCGTTACAGAACGCAAGCCACCGCCCAGCCGCCTGGTCCTACAACTCCTGAAACAGACGGCGAAGAATATGATGGGTACAGAAATGAGGGGAAGGATAGTCATGGTAGAAGCTGAACCACCCTAGCATTCGTCTGGCGACCCGGGGAAACCACGAAAAACCCACGGGGCAGAGTATGCGGTTGCCGGGGATCGATCCCGGGACCTCCCGAATGCGGACCACAGAAGAAACCGCCTGAGCCGTCCCGCTCGGTAGGTCACTTGTATTTATAATTTGGATTTGAAGTAGCACATAGAATTAATCTGATGGCATATTATCATTTTATATATATTTTCAATTTACTTCTTCTTCATCTGTTTAACCTCCTCTTATGTAGGACTTACACCCCCCCAGGACTTACAGGCGGGTGCCTGGGGTCAGAGACCCGTCGAGGAGACACTCATGGATCAGACAGAATATCCAGGATGGGTGATCAGCCCGATGCCTGGTATGGGATGAAGGAAGTAGATGAAACGAAATGATGGTGAAATGGATGAAAGGAAAGGTGATGATGGAGCAGTTGGTGGAATGAGTGGCTGGGGAAACCGGAGAACCCGGATAAAACCCGCCCAGACGCCGCTTTGTCCACAACAAATCCCACATGCGGGTCCCTGGAACTGAATCCGGGCCGCCTCGGTGGTAGGCGAGCGGTCTAACCACTCGGCCACGGCGCCGCCTATTTTCAATTTACAACCGTATATACCCAAATGGTCCCGAGTTTTTCTTCACGTCAGTTGTCACATTACTATGAATTTTGTAAACCACTTATTTATTTCACATTTTCAAGTATATCTTGACGAGAAATACATTTTTAACACCAATTGAGGCAAGGTAGCCGAAGAGCTTAGATGGAGGAGTGCAAGTGGTGACAGTATGAAAACCAAAGGCAAATGGCTGCTTATTATTTTCAGATAACTGTACACAAATTCAAATAATAAGTACATACTCCTGTTGTATGAAATACTTTATAAATCCAGTGCAGGTGAACAAGAGGCTTGCATTCTAAAAGTAAAACTGCAGGTATTATAATACTGTTTACCAGCGAATGACTGAAAATGATGTTTCTATGTGGCCTTACAAATTACGTACGTGAACTACAAAATAATATGCGATGTTTCCTTAGGATGCCTTCTTCGTCATTGCACAAATTAAAGTACCTTTTCTCTGCAAGATAAAGGTCGCCAGCGTTGGTCCCAACTGGCGTTAATGGGAAACCACTAGCAGGAATGCCAACGTTCAGCATTCAAGATGCTTATCGGCAGGTATAAAGTAACAGAAAAGATGGAAAGTCGTTTGAATTTGAATTTTACCTTGACAGATAAAGATTTTTGGTTATGCAACTGTATCAAGCCGTAGCCCCATCTTTGACAGTCAATAAAGATTAAAAAATCTGATGTGTTACACGCACATGACTTTCTCTACTCTTGTACAAACTATTTTTACAAGCTCTTATTCTCCATCTATTTCATATTAATCGAGATAAACATTTGCAGAAACGATCTTTTGACATGCAAAGAAAATTACATTTTACACATAGCAACCTGTTCTAAAAATACGCTTAAGGCGTACTGTTTTCTCCTTGTTTTGTATTTGCAAGGGCAATATAGAAATACAGTAGCCTTTAAGCAAATACATATCTCTTAATAGCTGGTTGCTAGGTGCAGCACCATTCCCTTTGCCACAGATTAATACTCTTTGCATATCCAAGACAAAAAAAAATACGAATTCCCGTTTGAGAAAATAAGTATTGAAAAATTTAAGGGAATAACAAGCAATATCTCGAAAATGGTTCACTCAACAAAAAAATGTATTTGACATAAATTGTGTATTTTAACGTGATCTTAGTAACATTTTGTCTATCTCTTATGGTTTACCAGTTACGCAAAAGTCGTCCACAATGAAGAATACTTTTGGAGACATTCCCAGAAAATTCAAGATATACATTTTATTTGTCATGAAAATATCTTAAACATATGAAATTTTAATCAAAAAAGTTAGAGCCATTTTTGAGAAAATTAAAATTTTCGAGAAATATTCCATGTAAAGGGTAATCTGGGGTGGAGGGATTTTCTTGAAATTCCTTCGTGTCGCATCTCTGGAAGATACTGAACCTAAATACCAAGTTTGGTGTTTATCCGACTGTTCGTTTCTGAGTTATGCTGTTCACAGACAGACACACAGACAGATACACAGACACACACAGACATGTTTCCAAAAATGCATTTTTTGGATTCTGGGGGTCTCAAAATATGTATTTCCGGTGAAATCCCGGTATCGAATTTCTGGGTGGAATACAATACTTCCCCTACTTACTATACGTAGTAGAGAAAGTAAAAATGGAGGAAGTGAGTGAAGTGAAATGATGTGGGGCAAAGTGAATGGATATGTAGTGATATAAGAAAGAAGAAACAAGATTTAGTGTTTGGTTAAAAGAGGTAAAGGTTTAGTATATAGTGATAAAATTTAAAACTGATATATAATGTAAATTTAAAAGAAGGTTTTAATAGAAGAAATTAATAAGGAAATTAAATAAAATGTTATAAGGTAAATAAATAAACAAACAAATAAACACATACATGAATATGTAAAGATATAAATAAATTAAACAAAACACTAAACTACTATAAATGAAATAATTGTAGAGAACTTTAACTTATAATTTTAATTAAGGAATTTTTTAAAGAAAATATAAATAAATTTATTAAAATCATTAGTAGCTTAGTAGAAGGTTTTAGGCTGGCCACTGGTACATTTTTGCTGGTTTCCAGTGAATATAATTAAACAGGAGTAGATAGTGGCTGGTTACCAGTTGCCAAGTTTGCTGATTTGCAGCAAGTGTAGATAAGTATAGAATTTGGAATTGTAATTAAGTTTTCTTTACGCCTTTATTCTAATCTAAGTTATATTCCTTTTCTTTCCTTTATTTGTATTTTGAGAAAGGAGTATTTTAGAAGGAGTTGTATTATATTTCAAGTGTTGGGGAACCGAACTTCTAGTAGTTTGCAACCACACGTATAGTAAACAGTTTCCGGTAGCCTTCGCCCCAAATGTATTTTTACTGTTTCTTTAAATATTATGTAATTATGTTTGCCTCGGCTGCGTCAGTATTTGTTAGAGACACGTTTCTCTTAGCAGGGTTGTGGTGCGACAAGTATGTCGGCTTACACAGATTTTAAGCTTTTCTTCACTCCATTTATTACTACTTAAAACGATTTAAATAACACTTCACTGATAGAGAGCTATGAGATTCTTTTATGAATTACCTGCACTTTTTAACACGTAAACTATTTTTTTCGTCTCACACGAATACGTATTAAATTTCTTGAGGATACTTCTTGCGTCTCGTTAGTAACGGTGTCTGCAACCAACTGAATTTATTTCAACCGCCTAAACTTGTAAATGTCTGTATTTCAAGTCTCTGATTGGCTATTCCTAGTCCAATAGAATACCTTCATTTAACTAAACCTTTTTCTGGTTGTTGATAGGCTCTTTGTATAAACTTTCACTAAAATTACATTATTGCTTCCAAGAATCACAAGTAACATTAAACTCTCAAACTCATTATTGCCTCAAGGTTACCTCATTGTTACATCATTGTTAGCAACTTTTGATCTATTTCTCACTGCTCCTACATTATAAAATTACGTAATATATTCACATAACATTATTACACATGTTTACAATAATATAAACATATACAATGACTGTAATATACACTTTTTATATATTGTTACATACAAATATTGCTTTAAGGCGGGCTGTTATTGAAACTATATATTATGTAACAGACTGAAATTATTTAAGTGTTAAAAATACTGCCTCAATTTATTATTTTGTAGATATTGTGCAGTTTGTAGTTATTTTATCCGAAAAAAGTTTGATGTGATATAAAATGCAAATGTGTTGTGAGAATAAACGTTAAGTTTGAATGCATGACCCGGTATAGTAACCAAACTACAGGAATAGTATATTCAGATTTTGTTTATTTATTTTAGTTAATAAAGATTTTAGATCCAAGCAGAGAATACAACTTAACTTGAAAATTATGCCCAAGACTACAAATTTAATTGGCACGCAAACTCATTTACGCAAGTAGAGTAATAACCGTCCCGAATTTTGTGGGCATTCTCCGATTTTGGGACCTTTACAATTGTCCCTAGTATTTGTCCTGAATTTTCGTTAATATTTGCTTTCTCTGGCTTTAGTCATATTTTCGAATGTTTCGATATGCTGTCCACCAGCCAATGCATTCGCTGAATGATCTTTCAGTCAGGGGCAAATGAGCAGAGCTTCAAATAAAAAAATCTGATGTGTTCACTCACATGACTTTCTCTACTCTTGTACAAACTATTCATACAAACGCTTATTTTCCATATGCTTCATGTTAATCGAAATATCGAGATGTTAATCTTATTGCTAATTTTCTTGTAGGTGCAAGGGGAATTGGTGGGCTTTAAGCGATAGTCAAATATTTTAAGAGCTGGCTGCTATGTGGAGTATTCCATTCTCTTTGCATTACCAGGACAAAAAAATCTGATGTATTACACTCACATGACTTTCTCTACTCTTGTACAAACTATTTTTACAAAAGCTTATTCTGCATATGCTTCATGTTAATCGAGATGTTAATCTTATTGCTAATTCCCTTTAGGTTCAAGGGGAATATGGTAGTATTTAAGCAATAGTCAAATCTTTTAAGAGCGGGTTGTTATGTGGCGCATTCCATTCTCTTTGTATGTCCAGGACATAAAAATGAATAACGAATTCCCATTTGAGAAAAACTATTGGAAAATTTAAGTGAATAACAAGCAATATCTCGAAAATGGTTCACTCAACAAAAAAATGTATATGACATAAATTGTGTATTTTAACGCGATCTACATTTTGTGTGTAGTAAAACTTTATCTATCTCTTATGGTTTACCAGTTATGCAAAAGTCGTTCACAATGAAGAATAATTTTGGAGACAATCCCAGGAAATTCGAGATATAAATTTCATTTGTCATAAAAATATCTTAAACATATGATATTTTAATCAAAATCGTTAGAGCCATTTTTGAGAAAATTAAAATTTTCGAAAAATGTTCCATGTAAAGGGTAATCTGGGGATTTTCTTGAAAACCTTCGTGTCGCATCTCTGGAAGATACTGAACCTAAATACCAACTTTGGTGTTTATCCGACTGTTCGTTTCGAGTTATGCTGTTCACAGACAGACACACTGACCTGTTTCCAAAAATGCTTTTTTTTTGATCCAGGGCGTCTCAAAGCATATATTTCCGGTGAAATCTCGGTATCGAATTTTTGGGTGGAATACAATACTTCCCCTACTTACTATACGTAATAGAGAAAGTAATTAATTTTCGTATGACCTTAAAGACTTTTCCTATGTTGTGCTCAGCGGTAAAGAAATTTCAGCAAGCACAAGAATTAGCAAGAGGCACACGATAAACAGAAGTAATAAAATTTAGACTTGTAATGCACTCCCAGATATAACCAGCAGTTTTTATTGCAGGAACAATATTCAGTATTTCATTTAATAATTGTGAAATATTTCATTAGACTTGGCACTAATGCTTGACATTTATTGTGTGTGTTATTACAATATGTTCTCCTTGGTGCTTTTTCATTTGATAATATACTATAACGCTGTGTAATAAAACAACGCTTTCTTCCTCTTTTTGGCACTCCAGTGTTTCTTTCATCTCTTATGGAGGTGGTCATTTTATAATCAACGGAAACCAAAAAAGAAAGATGAAGTACAAGCCTTCAGTAATCCTCGTTACCAGTTTTCGGCTTTTGTGAAGAATTGCTATGGGGACAATCCAAAACAGAAGAAGGAAGTGGGGAGAAAGTATTACCGGAAATGTTGATCCCAAAGCTTGCTGTCACACTTGAACAGTATTTTGGAAGCCGCTAAGAAAATGCGATTCATTATTTGCTTAACGTTTTGTTTAAATTAAAGGAAAGGAAGTCTTTGATTACTAATATAAAACTAATGAAGTTCAGACTGGGACTTGAAACTCTTAACTGCTTTAGGAGCTGGATTTAAGTCAAAATAGGAAGAGCAAGAAAGCAAGAGGTCACCGCTTTGCAAAGAAAGGAATTATCTTAGAATGTGGAACGTTAAATATAATTGGGTTAGTTAGTAAGGGAAAAGACGGCGATGCAGGAGCAACATAATGTAGACTTGCAAATTTAATTGAAGAAATAATTCTGCAGAGAAGTCAGACAGTATGGGCAAAGAGAATAGGCAAGAAAATAATACATAAAGCAACAAAAGTAAACAAATAACTATGACTGAAATTCTGAGGATTTGCTGCTTGAAGCACAGTACGCAAGCAAAGTGTAAGATGCGTGATATTTATTTCATGAAGAAGGAAATCGTAAGAAACATGGACAAAAAAGCGGAAGAGAGAAAAGAGGAAGTCATGGAGGCAAATAAAAAGATGAACGGGCAAAAGAAGAGAGAGAACGAGCAATAGAGATGTTATTAAAAAGAGAGAAGCAACCAGTGTTCAAATAATGAAGAAACTGGGGTAGTAGCCAGGAAATAAAACGCAAGAACGTAACAGAGTGAGAATATGAAAAAGATGGAGTGCTTTGAAGTTTTTAACCTTGGTACGCTCATATATGAGGGTAGTAATCAATATTAAAATGTGTAGATTCATGAAAGTATTATACCTATGAGGCACTCTCCAATGCTGAGACATAACTCTTTAAGTTAAATTTCACTTGATGACCACAGGGGAAGAAGTTCGCTAACATTGCTGTAATACAGCATAAGGGAGTTAACATGATGTGTCACGGTTGCTGTCAATCGTCAATGTTTTCAAGTCGATTAGCCTGGGAAAAATAGGCTTAAGGCGAGGCTAAGTGGTTGGAACTGTAAAAATGACCTTTTACTTTCTCTACTACGTATAGTAAGTAGGGGAAGTATTGAATTCCACCCAAAAGTTCTATGTCTAGATTTCACCGGAAATATATGTTTAGACACCTCCTGAAACGAAAGAAGAAAGAAGAAAAAGAAAAACCATTTCCAGAGAAAGGTCCGTATGTGCGTCTGTGAACATCATAACTCAAAAACGAAAAGTCGGAGCATACCAAACTTATATTTAGGTTAAGTACCTTCCAAAGATACCACACAAAGATTTTCAAGAAAATTCCCCCACCCCAACTACTCCTTACATGACCAATTTTTCGAAAATTTTGTTTTCCTAAAAATTGGCTCTAAAGATTTTGATTAATATACCATATATTAAAGATATCTACGTGATAAATAAAATATATATCTTTGAAGCTCTCTTCATTCGGAAGGAATTTTGTATACTCTTGTATAACTGATAAACGTTAAGCAATAGACAAAAAGTACTACACAAAAAATATCGATCTCTTTAAAACACAGAATTTATTTCAAATAAGTTTTATTTGGTATAAGCCATTTCTAAGATATCCGTTATAATGGTTCAAATTGTTCATTTCTTGGTCATTGTTTAAAGTCCTGTCAACACTCAGTTGTTTCTCGCGATTGCATGGAAACAGTATGGAATTTTAAGGCCACCGTATAGCGTCCAGTTCTTAAATATTTGACTATCGCTGTTATTTTGTATCTATAGCGAAATGTTTGATGTAGCTATTTCTGCAACGGTTTATTTAGATTAAAATGTAGTGGATAGAAAAGTAAGCTTTAGTAAGAATAGTTAGTACTAACAAACCATAGAGCGTAGAGACAGTCAACGATGGTATAACCACCGTTCTGCGCGTATTTACTTATTCTAATCTTCCCGTTTTTGAAAACTCTGATGGGTGTGGTGACTTTCTGTATTCGCATTTCAGAAGAAGATTCTACGCATGCCTAGATTGATCCACATTCTCCCATGTGTATCCGTCTAAAAACGCAATTGAATGCTAGAAGTGCCTGTTTTTCAGCAAATATCTGGAAACATTCGGCTATTTGGGTTTCTAAGAAAAGGAATTTTGCCATTAAATATCAGTTATGCCAGAGAAATCGTATTTATGTTTACAATGCATATTTCGGGATTCGACATTCGTTTCCTTCCGGGTCATCTTTCTCGCTTTAGCAACTTGAAGAAGGAAACCACAAGAGTTACAGCAGAGAATTAGAAAGAAGAAGAACCTGAACAAATAAGAGGAAACCAATTAGAAAGGTAAGCAGCCCACACCATCACATAACAATTGAATTACATGCCACACACTCGTCTCAGTCTACCAGAAATAAACTCCCATTAAGGCTGGTTAACCTACTTAAGGTTGGGACAATCAGTTCCGCTACGTTGGTAGGAAAAGTTAATGGGCATTAAGGGTCTGAACTCTTTCCCAAGCTGTCTCTGCAAGATTCATAACCAGAACATACTTACATCTGGTTAACATGAATTGAAGAAGGAAAGAAATAAGGACATCACACGTTAACGAGTTATAAATACCTAATTTCAGGCATTTCTCACGCTAGAAATCCAGAGACATTCTGTCAGTTACTAATCTAGAGTAGAAATGACCAAAAGTAATAAAATGCATTACTTTAAAGAACAGCCTAAACGCTTCCATTGTATTGCAAATGAAAATGACGAGGAGATGCAAGTAGCTTATTTAAGTCTGTAAGGGTACACAACGGAGGGGGACACTACGTGCAGTGCAATCCACGGGTGATCTAGTGTGGCTACCACCCCTCCAGGAGAAAGGGATGGAGTGAAGGAACTACAGGAGGCTACAGGCAGACAGGCCACAAAGACACGCGGGAATCCCTAGCAGTTCTTGTCTCGAAGAACCATCCCACTGCTAGAGAAGCCCAGAGGGGGCAATGAACTGCCCCTGCTACTCCGTACTAATAGGTGACATCATACACAGTAAAACTGGACAAAATACCAAAAGCACCTGCGGTTTTTAAACACACTAATCTACGTTTCCAAAGGTAAGATTATTGTGAATTTATTACTCTCTCTATTACGTATAGTAAGTAGGGAAAGTATTGCAGTCCACCCAAATATTCGATATCGAGATTGCACTGAAATACATGTTTTGAGATCCTTGAATCAAAAAAAATAATTAGAAAATGACCCGTATGTGTGTCTGATGTCTGTGTGATTTAAACAGCATAACTCAAAAGCGAAAAGTCGGATAAATATCTTGGTATTTAGATTCAGTATCTTTCAAAGATGCAACCTAACCTTTACATGGAACATTTTTCAAAAATTTTGATTTTCTCAAAAATCGCTGTGACGGTTTTGATTAAAATATCATATATTTAAGATATTTTTATCCAAATGAAATCTATATCTTGAATTTTCTGGGAATGTCCCCAAAAGCTCTTTTCATTCCGAATGAATTTCGCATAACTGGTAAACAGTAAGAGATAGACAAAATTTTAAAGCACAAAAAATGTTCATCTCATTAAAACACACAATTTGTGTCATATAAATTTTTTGTGAAGTGAACTATTTTCGAGATATCCCTTGTTATTTGTTTGAATTTTCCAATCTTACACTTTTGATCAAATGGAAATTCGTTATTGGTTTTTTAATGTCCTGGACGTTCACCTATGAGAAAATTAGCAATAAGATTAACATCTCATATCTCGATTAGCATGAAGTAGATGGAGAATATGCGTTGGTAAAAATAGTTTGTACAAGAGTAGGAAAAGTCATGTGAGTGTAACACATCAGAATTTTTTCTAGACAATAGGCGTAGATGTGTTAGGTTGTCTCGTAAGTAATGTTGTTTTTTTAATTAGGTTTTGAGGTAGTATTTTTAACATTTGAGTGATTTCAATTAAATTATATAATATGTGAATTCAATAACAGCCCGCCTTGAAGCAATATGTATGTAATAATTTGTAAACATGTATGTAACAGTCATTGCAAATGCTTATATTATTTTAAACATGTTCAATAATTGCATCTGAATGCATTAGGTAATTTAATATTGTAAGAGCTGTGAGAATAATAAGTTTAAAGTTGCTAACAATGAAGTAACCTTGAGGCAATAATGAGTTTGAGAGTTTTAATGCTACTAGTCATGATTAGAGCAACGATAATGTAAATTTTGTGACAGTTTAAAAACAGCCAATCAACAGCAAGAAAAAGCTTTAGTAAAATGCAGGTATTCTGTTGGACTAGGATTAATCAATCAGAGACTTGAAATACAGAAGCTTACAGGTTTAGACGGTTGAAATATGTTCAGTTGCCTGCAGACCTTGATAGCAAACGTAAGAAAGATGTATTCTCTAAATAAATATTACGTATTCGTGTGAATCGTAAATTAAGTATTCGCGTTAACTAAGTGCAAGTATTAAATGAAAGAATCTCACAGCTCTTAATATCAGCGTAGTGCTATTTAATTTGTGACAAGGATTAATAAAAAGAAGTGAATTTAACTTAAAATCTGCGTAAGCCTACATTCTTGTCGCACCACGCCCTGATTAAGAGAAACGTGTCTCTAAAGTAATACTGAAGCAGCCGAGGCAAAAACAAACATAAATAATATCTATAGAACCAGTTTAATAACAAAGTTAATATTTAATATTTTTTAAAACTTGGAGCGTAACAACAAAAATACATGTTCAAATCGGCTTCTCATGCGCAGTAGCAGATTACATAACAAACAATCCACTTCAAAATTGACGTTCTTACATGGAGCTAAATAAATAAACTCTAACGTAAAGACAATATCTACTTCAGTTTATATCGTACGTGTATGTGCTTTTATTTTTGTCAATGCTAGTTATACGGTGCTTTGGTTATTGTTGTGTATTGTCAGCATGTTGGCAGCCACCAGTTGGCAATACAAGATTTTAAAATGGTGGCAACATCGTTTGAGGTTAGTGTACTTCTGAAGCACTGCTGGAAACAGGATTATAAAGTTGCTGCCGCGCTTTAAAGCATTTGTGAAGTCGAAATTGAAGGTGTTGTTAGTGAGTGAGTAGCTCAATTATGGTTGCAATGTTTCAGTAATGAAGACGAAAACATTACAACGTTCTGGAAGACCCAAGTTATGGAATATTGAGAATATACGCAGAGTTTTGGAAGAAAATCCACAGACAAGCACTCGGAGGTTATCAGAGGAACTTGGTGCTTCAAAAGATATCATACATCACTATATTAAGACACTCGTTCAGAAGATGTAAATTTGTACCACATGAAGTGACCCCAATCAAGCACAACGTAGAGTGGATATCTGTCGACAGCTTATCGCTTATCCCAGGGATGATAGATTTATCAGGAGAATCGCCACATGTGATGAGAAGTGAATGTACTATCGTAACCCTGACACCTCGAACCAGTGGCTTGATATCCGTCAGCCTGCAAACGCTGCCGTTAAAACAAATCGGTTCGGCCCTAAAATAATTATGTGTTTGGTGGGATTTTGAAGGTGCGATTCACTGGGAGTTTATTCCAAGTGGACGTGCAGTTGATGTGGGTTTTTATTCTCAACAACTGGAAGGTATTCATTAAGTTTTGAAGCAGAGGTGCCCGGCATTAGTTGATAGAAACAGAGTTCTCTTGCAGGAGGACAATGCGAGACCTCATACACTCAAAGAACAATAGACAAAATGCAGGGATTGGAAGGAATCGAACTGCTACCACATACAGCATATAGCCTTGATCTCGCGCCATTTACATCCATGGCCCATTTCTACGTGGAAAACATTTTGAAAACATTTTGAAAACATTGAAGCAGTTAAAATGGTTATCAACCAATTCTTCCATCAAAAACCAGAAAATGGTACGTTGCGAGATAGCAAACCTCGCTGAAAGGCAGCTCAGGACTATACATGATCTATCTTTATTAGTGTCATATATTTGGGGGACGTGTTTCTGACATCAAAATAGTAAAAAAGGTTCATGTGTACATGGGTCTGAAAATCAACCGTTTCGTTGTTATAGGTCAAAGAAGATGTATTCCATGAGTGAACAGACGGATATGCACTACACGTATGTCCGTGCAGACGGCAATGCAGCACGAGTGCGTGAACTTTATGCAGAAGGGCCGTTACCGTGTGCAAGAACATTCGCACGAATTCACCAACGCTTGAGAGAGAATAGTGCATTTGAGAGGAGTACTAGGGATGTTGGAAGACCAAGAGCGGTACGAGGCAGTGAGCTTGAAGAAAGAGTTCTTCGTGATGTGGGTGCAGGCCCATCACAAAGCACAAGACGTATGGCTGTAAGGGAAAGAGTTAGTTATATGACTATCGGAGAATTCTGCATGAAAATCTTCTGTACCCGTATCACCTTCAACGTGTGCAAGGATTAAATGAGGCGGACTTTGAGCCAAGAAGACGTTTCTGTCAACGCATGTTACAGCAGTGCGCTGTGTTCATCAATTTCCTAGCCTGTATCTTATTCACAGATGAGGCTGGTTTTACTAGCGACCGCATCTTCAATTTTCATAACACTCACAACTGGGCATTTGAAAATCCTAATGAACTACAACAGGACAACTAACAACAGAGGTTTTCTCTCAGCGTTTGGGGTGGATCATCCATTATCACCTTATTGCCCCCTACTTCTTCCCTCCGCGTCTGAATGAACAAACCTATCTCCAGTTTCTCAGAAATGAGTTGTATCGCTTAACTGATAATGTGCCTCTAGACATCATCCAACGAATGTGGTTTTAACACGATAGTGCTCCAGCTCATTTCAGTATGATGGTTCGTAAGCTTTTGAATAATCGATTTACGCAAAGGTGGATTGATCGAGGGGGACCCATTGCATGGCCTGCTCGATCATGTGATTTGAATCCAATGGATTTCTTCGTCTGGGGACATTTGAAGTTCTTGGTTTATGCGACTCCTGTACCTGATGTTGACATTTTGAGAGGACGTATCCAAACTGAATTTGACCAAATACGAAAGATACCAGGAATTTTCAACAGAGTACGCCAGTGCATGAAACGCAGACTTACTGCATGCATCGAAGCAAGAGAAAGCCACTTCGAGCAATTTTTGTAACTTTTGTGTTGTAACTCTGAAATAAATTATTTTCAAACCCATGTTCATATAAACTGTTTTTACTGTTTTGATATCAGGAACACTCCCCCAAATATATGACACCAATACACATACAACCTGTAGAATCTAATGATCTTTATTTTGAGGATTAGAATAATTTCCTGTAACAACACATTTGAAAATGCTTAAAAACCGACATTACTTATCAGACATCATCTATATTTGACTGCTTTAAAGTGTTGACTGTATGGATACGTTATGTTTTATCAGTTTTAAAGGGAGTAAATTGGATGGTTTGAATTCTAACTTTACAAATCCTCACAGAATCAGCGTATAATGTTCATATTCTAATGTTTAGTAACAAACTTAATTATTATTATTGTTATCATTTATTAAGCCTGCTTTAAATGTTCTTAAATGTATATCAAGGGCCTTAGATTAGCTTCTGTATACTTAGATTTTCCAAACAATTAAAATTATATAAAATACATGAAAATCACTTTGTTTTTTTACAAAAGCCGTACCCACTCCACTGTAGCTCTAATTTTATGTTTATATACTTGAAAATTGTTTTGCATGTGTTACCTTCCCATGTGTATTTACAGATAGTGTTGTTCGACCCACTGTTGTTCGTGTTGTCATGGGAAAAATTGAATATCTTGCATTCACTTCTTACAACATATCTGCCTGCGTGTTTTGACTCTTTTATCTGATAGCGGATTTTAGTTTTTAATTCTTACCTGAATCTTTACTTACTTTTTATTTGTTAATATTTACTCATGGTGTAATTCAGCCAGCAAATTAGAATGAGTTGTAAGTTTTGATATTTTTAAGCTTAACAACCAGGCGTGGATAATCGGGAGCCATCTCACCACCATGTTAATGTTGTTGACCTTGTTGCAGGAAGGTTGCGTTCTAACTGGCAGTAATTAATTTTATTTTCACGACAGTACGCACCTGGGTTCGATCCTAGGGAGCTATATGTTAGATTTGTGGTGGACGAAGCGACGTCGGGGCGGGTTTTCGCCGGGTTCTCCGTTTTCCCCCGCCATTCATTACGCTAACTGTCTCATCATCACTTTTCCTTTCATCCATTTCACCATTATTTTATATCATCTCCTTCCTCGCTTCCATACAAGGTTTCAGGCTAATCACCTATCCTGGCTCTACCCGATCCAATCAGTCTGTCTGCCC